>CM076261.1:38558543-39293775 GCA_038380795.1 Pyrocephalus nanus
CAGAACTAATGGGCACACACATATCTTCCTAAGTTACTTTGAACTATATTGAAATACACGTTTTATTAACCTAATTCTGCTTAGACTACTTTAAACAAAGTTGTAAAGGAAATACTAAAATATTTTTGCTGAGATTATAATAATTTACCTAAGTAACGTTAGTAAAGCAATAGATAATGGTGACAAAGGGCTACGGAATATTTTAGGCAGCAGAAATCAGGCTTACAAGAGTACTGAATGAAGTCACTAGGGACCAGAAAGGCAAAATAAATTCCTGACTCTTAAATGCTGAGTTTTATCCCATAGTGAGATGTGAAAGCTCATCAGGGATTTGTTTCATATCACTTCCAAATGAGAAGAATGGAGACGGTATCATAAAATTTAACAAGTTGCTCCAGGAGCAGCACAATTGAAAAAGCCTATAGTCCTATAGATTTGTTTTCTATATCCATAGATGCCAGTCCCTCCTCTGGCATAGCCTTATTGCCTCTGTTCTGGCTCCTATTGTCTCAGCCATCCTGACAACACCTCAAATTTCCTTCCCCATGCCCTATCAATGTCTGCACAAAACTACAGATTCTTTCAAGGCCCAGAGGATCTGCTCCATCTGTCCAAGCCACTCATGTGCTAGTTGGCCAGCCACATCCCCAGGCTGCCCAGCAGAGGCCAAGACCAGAACCACAATTAACAGAGCACAATTAACTTGCTACAGGTTTTCTTTCTGTGGGACATTCATTTGGGTCTTTCTTCTCTTTGTTTCAACCTTATATAATATGTGTAGGGCCCTACGAGTTCTGTTGCTGTCATTGAATTAAGCCAGCTGAAACTGATGAAATAACTGAAATCCAAATAAGCCAAGAGATTTCAAACTAATTATGAGTTGCCAGGATGGATAGGCATAGATAGAGACCCCTGCCTTAAGGAGCAGGCTTTGAGCTGTGAGTATCGAGGCCCCAAACCTTGAAAGGCCCTGGAGATCCACCAGTCTGTGCTAGGATTGTGCTTGATAATAGAGATGATCCTGTGTTATGCAGTCCTGTATACACAATCCAATCCCAGATCTCAGCTGGGAAAACCTTTTGAGGGGAAAGGTATTTTCTGCATTTTTGTGGCAGCAAGATCCTCAGCATCCCAGGCTGCTGTGTGTCCAGAAACTGACTGCTGTTTGCTTGCAGATAAGTTGGCATTGGGCTGTAAATCTGATGTACTGGACTGCATCTGCAGGGAGGCTGATTGTCCCATGGGCAGTGTGTCTGCCCAGACCCTTTTCCACAGGCACTGGAGAGTGGTTATCCAAAATCGCCGAGGTCCCCAGTCCACACTGTCCTTCAGCATTCATATGGTGGCTCTGCCATAGGCAGAGGGATGGCAAAATTATGTCATTTCTTTATGAGATCGTGCTTTAAATAGTGCAGTCACTTTCATGTTCTCAGAAGGGTGAGGGAGCAGAGAGACATTGGCAAAGCAAAAACCCTGCCTATTTTTTTGTTGTAAAATGGAGTGAATTTGGGACAGGCCAATTTAAAATGAATGTGATGCAACTCTTCCACATGCAGTAAAACTGAGACATGAGCCTGACCCTTTCAGTAGCACCCCAACTTCTGGCACTGTGTCTAATCAATTAAGGGCATGCTTAAGAAAACATGCACGTTTCTGCCTTGGTGAATTTAATGGTGCTGAATTCCATCCCACTGCAAGACAGCAGTTAAGTACCTTTTTAACTTTCAGAAGGTGCCCATGTACCTGCTGTAATCCACTGCTGAAGCAGATGATCATCTCAAGTACAAAGATATCTCCCTAGAAATGAATGTGCCTTGAACTGTTCATTTCATTACAAGTTTTAATTGTTAGGTAGTTAACAGGGTAATACACGTTAATTAACAATTTATTAATAGCTATTGAATAACAATATAACTAATGCTTACCTGCAATTAAAATCTATGCTGATTAGGGTTGCACTGTAACTTGGTGCTGCTGGGATAACTTTTGTAATGACGTGTGTATTACCAAAACTTGAACGCTCCTGTAGTCTGTTATCCCTCTTCTGAAAACCAGCAAAACAGTAAACAAAACAAAACCTCTGCAGTGGGCTCATTCAGTTCTGAAATACTGTGAAGGAGGTGCAAGAGGAGGAGAAAAAGAAATTCTTTATAATGAATTATTAATAATTAGTTGTTTGACCAGAAGATGAAACCCCAAGTCCCTAACTTGGATTTAATGCTTGTTTAAATAGCAATTGCTTTTGTGTCCTAGAAATTGCACAACCCACATAATGCCCAAAATCCCAAACCAACTGAAAATTTTTCAGGCTTCTCACCTTAGCCTATCACTTTTAGTGATGTTGCTTGCTTTCTTTTTAAGAACTTGCCTTGCACCTCAAATGAACAACCAAGTTCCCTCTCCAGAAAATGTAGGCCAAAGTCATTAACTTCTTCGAGTCAATGATTGAATGGGCTTGCTTTTGTGGGGGGAGGCTCACAATGAGCTGATGAACAAAGCTTTTCATTTATATGCTAAAGTCAAAGAATGGGGTATTCAGCTGACCTAATTACCTGTCCAAATAGGGCAAACCAAGTATAAAAAGAATACTATGGGTCAGATCTGGATCTGTGTTATGCTGCTGAAAACCTCAGGGTAATCAGTGATGCTACTTCATATTTAAATTTGGCTCTGTGTCCACTTAGTGCATTAGTCCCAGTCTCAGAATCTGTAATGAGCAACCTGCAATTAACTCACTGTGTTTGTACCCTTCTGATTAATCATAACACTCCATATTATTATTAATGCAAACAGTTACCATGAAATATTTCTTCATTAGTTCTGACTGGTTGACTTTTCGGTTTTTCTCTTTCCTACTGGAAAAAATAATTATCCAGGAATAATACAATTAAGAATGTTTTAAATCCGTTGTATTAACTTGTTTTGCCTAATCAGTCTGTGTCCCTTGGTCTCCTTTAAGTTTCATCAGAGGAGCTTCTTCTGCACTGGTGCTTCTTCAAGGACTGTTATGTGAGCTGACTGTCCTCCCCTGGTGACTGTGCAACGCGTGTATCAGTGGGGGCTGTGCCATGTAAGGCCATGACCTTTAATTGGGATGAGTCAGTTAGCTGGACAGTGCTTGCATTTGAACTGCAGCCAACACTATTAGACAACCCCAACCTGAGCTACATCCTCCCCTTGTAATGCTTCCATCTGGCATCATCAGCCAATGCTGCTTTACAAAATGCCACGGCATTACCAACCCAGTGCACAACGGGCAGGAGCAGCCAGTTGGAAAGACAGAAGCTTGTCCTTCACCTTCATTAAGTATGGACTGCCAGGACAAAGGGATGGATTTCACGGGACATGGGGAGAGTTCTCTTACTGTGCTGGGCGTGAAGCCCTGAGACAGGCTTTTCTAGAACAGTATTGTAAATTTGCACTAAGATGATGGTATGAAATCACATATTGCAGCATCTGTATTTGGGGAGTGCAGACTCCATCCAGCTAACTTTTACTTGGTTAGATTTGATTTAATTGCTTTCCTTAACTCTCCCCTTCTCCCCTTACCTTTTCCCTTTCCCCATCCCTTTTCTCCCTTTCTATTTTATTTTCATTTTAGTCCCCTATAATAAAAAACGTGTTCAGTGCATCTATATGGGTAACTAGATTATTATAGATTGCTAGAAAACATAAAGCTTTTTACCTAATGGCCAGGGGTTCAAACACAGACTACATGAAAGTCAGAAAATTGTGATAGCCTTCGTGTGATGTGTTTTGCCATTAGGTTTTTGATTAATAAAGGGTTAAATGGTGAAATATACCAGGAAAGCTACCTTCTCAGTCACTGTGAGGATGAAGGATGCTGGCAGAACCACCTAGGTGAGCACAGCCATCTTCTGTAGAGTCGTGGAAAACTTTGGTCTCCAGGACAAAACTTTAAACCCACTTGCCATCTTCTCAGTGATCCTGGCCAAGTCCAGCTTCTCATCAGTCCAAAAGAAAAAAGGTCTAAAGGAAAGGTATGGCTCATTCTCTGTGACTGGGAGTGGGATGTACAAAAGGGCAAAACGGGAATGTGATTTGTTGGATGACACATCATGCCACCATGACAGAAGATTTGCTCTGGAGAGTATTCAGTAAGTCTTCAGAGCAATTCTAGGGCTGTGGGCATAGACTAGGAAGTAGTGTCTTAATATGTAGGCAAAGTCATTTTGTTCTTGCTCACCTGGGCTCATAGGTATTAAAATTGGGTATTATTTGAATATCAACAATATTAGCATATGATTTCAAGGAATTGAAGCTCTTCTATAAAATCACAGAAGCACAGAATGAGTAACACTGGAAGGGAACACTTGAGGTAATCTAGTCCAACCTCCCTGCTCAAGCAGGGTCACCTCTAGCAGCCTCCTGTCTCTTATCTCTAAAAGTAGGACAAAATCCTAGCTCAGTTAATATCTGGAAAACCTAGGGAAGAGTTGTGTTTTGAGCCTATGCAGTATCTTGAAAGCTTAGGGGCAAGTTTTGCTCTCAATAAACTGAGCTACAGCCAGGTTGCTTCACATTTAGGTTATTATTGGTTTGTTTCCTTGTACTTTGGTTCCTTCAGTCCTCTCAATAGTTAAGTCAGACCTCTCTTGCTAGGAAAATGGGGGGCTAAAAGGTCAGCCATGGCTTCCCTTGCATCTCCCCAAAACAACATAGAAGATTGACAGAAGGCTTCAGAGGAGGGAGATTTAAGAATCGTGTGACTTAAATGAAATGGGTTAAGGCTTTATTTCTGAGAAAAAATGCCCAAAAATATAATCTTTCCCCATCACAGCAGTAGACAGGACATTTTTAATGACAATGACATATTAGGATGAGAAACTTTTAATTGGAGGCTTGCTGCAGCCAAGCTAAAAATGTAGTTACTTAAGCAATTGCCAGTGGAAAGAAAGCTAGAAGTCAGCAGCAGCATTTTCAGCTAAGGCAAATTAGCCCTCATGGTACCTGAACATGAGGATACCTGCTCTGCCTCGGTGCTGCTGTGATCTGGTGCAGAGAGTCAAAGGCAGATGCAACAGAGGTAAATCCTTGATTATGGATAACATGGGAGATAACCAAAGCCTCTTGAGCGTAGTGAAACAACCAGCGTTAACGCTTTGGCTTTCCTTTCATAACACTTTGGCTTTCCTTTCAAACTACCTTTGCTTTTTAATTCCAGAAGGAGTTCTTAGCACTGAAGTGTCCTGCTGTGCTTCATGGTAAACTTTATTGCAGAAGACCAGCTAAGCTGAACAGAGATCAGCCTAATGCCATGGTCACTTGGCTCTCTTTCACTATATGCAATGTTTTACACTTTCCTGCCCTAATGTTTTTCTTCAGTAGCTTTAAGCTTATTTATTTCTAGCTCAAGGATTGATCTTTCCCCTCTTCTTCTCTTTGGCTCTTGCCTTTTCACTTTGCTTAAGGCCTGACTAGTTTGATCGTCTAATGTTTTCTTTAACACTTCACTCCTGAAGGCAAGTTTCCCATGCACTCAGGTGCAGTGCGGGTTGGGGCTGATTATTTCACAGTGTTCACCATTGTCTGCTTCCTATCCCCAAGTCCTCCATGACTGCTGCTCCCTGTTTCTCACCTCTGCATGCTGTGCTCAGTGTCCTACCATTTTCTTTTGCCATCCTGTGGCAGCTGCTCCCAGCTTCCCCAGTTGAAGGGCTCATAAGCAGTCATTCTGCCACTGGCCTCCCTGGAGGAAGCTGGCTTTCCTCTAGGAAGCGTTGGTACTGCACAAAGCTCCCTGAAAGCAGCCTCTCAACCCCAGCCATGACCATTTGTTAGCAAAGGCAGTGCATCCTTGTTTGGGGCAGGGGAGAGGGAGACAGGGATTATGAGACCCATGAATTCCAATGCCTGTGAAAAATAACTTCTGCTCCTTTACTTTTTCACTTTATTTTGTTCTTTTCCATAGCAATGTTAATGACTTGTTTTTCTTCTCACCACTCCTGCAGAGACAAGTCCCCTCTCCCATTTTGTCTCTGTGGGATCTGTTCCTCCTTGCTGTCACAGCTTTTTCGTTTTGGCTTTCAGCCCAGTTTCTCCATAGAAGACACCTGTAAAAGATTTTTTTTTAATTACTTTAGCTGTCTTTGACCTGCTTGTTTGTTTTGTTTTGTTTTTTTCTCTTGTTCCCTCTCTAATTTAGAGCTTTTCTTTATGCAACCACTCTCTTAGCACGTACTCTTTTGTAATCTTTTACTCTCCTAGCAGCCACAAACAGCCTGCAGCTTCCTCTTCTTCCAGATACATGATTTAGATAGTTTGAGGGCCACCTCAGACATGCTACATACAGAAGATAGGAGCTTAGAGAAACAAAGCAGTTTTGCTGGCTGTAAGGGTTCTGCCAATAACCTGAAAATTACACGGAAGAAAAAGTGGATTTAAGAACAAGACTCTCTACTGCTCTGCACTTCTGTGTAGTACATGATACCAGAAATAAAACCACTTTTGAGTGCTTTCTCTTTAAAATAAGTTTGTAGTAATTTAAATGGCTGCCCAAGACTGCAGACAATGAAAAGTCAGGCAAGACTCCTTTTAGTACCTCTCTGAGGAGGTATACTTAGTTACAGCTCTTCTCCTTACCCTCAGCTCTTTCACAGATTTCCCCCCTGAACCTCCAGGAATCTCTGCTGAGCCTATTTTTCCAATCCCTGTGAATATGCTACCACTGCCCTTGGTTATTTCAACATCCTTCCTTATATTCTCCTGTCAAGTGGTCATAGAGGGTCTCACTAATTTCTGTGATGCAGTGAGCATCAGAAGGGAAAATTGTCAGTTCTTAGTGCAAAATGAATTATTAGCCTCTTAGTTGTGCCTCTCATTTATAGGAAAAGGCTGCCTACTCCTGTTTTTTTTCTGTCTTTCCCACTTTCTTTTTTCCCCTTTTTAGGAGTGCCCTTTATTATGAGAGTGACTTTTATCAGCAATGTAATTCCTCCAGCGAACTGACTCTGCTAATTCCAAGAGTATGTTGGTGCTGTTTTATTCTTGTCGTGTCAGGTGCTGTAATCCAGTTTGCATTCACGATTAGATTAGGAAAGACATGAAATACCTGCATTTGCAAAATTAGTGTGGATATTTACCAGTTGGCAGCTTGTTCTCTTTCTTCCTGCCCACCTCTCTGCTGGAAGCCCTTAATCCACTACTCAGATGTATAAGTTAATGCCTTGCTGTGAATCAAGAAAACGTCTTTTTGCATTGTTAATTTCTGTGACATGATCTCACCTCATGTTGTCTTCAGAGGCACATGCCATGGCATAACCTGATACGATGCAACCTGTACCCTAATAGGCAGCAGGTAGTCAGTGTATTGACGATGCTTCCCAGCAGCCTGTCTTCAGAGAGCCTTGCAGAAGGGGAAAAAAAAGAGAAAAAAAGGCAGGTTAGCTCACCTAGCTCCTATGGAAAGGTGCACAAAACCAACACTACGTGGTGAGATGTGTATCATTAAGAGCCTAATAATCTCCATGGAAAATAATTGTCAGGGACCACTTCCATTTTGTTCCCCGCATTTGCATGTCTCCAGAACTGGCAGGGCAGGGAAAAGACAGAGAGCACAGGTCAACATCTGAGCCTACAGCTGCCCAGAGCCTGTTTACAGAAGCAGTGTTAACTGGGTGCTGGAGACAATGATTTGGAGGCACAGAAGGCCCATAAAGCCAGCACTCAAACTCCACCTATGTTTAAACTAGCTTTCCCCTTCTACATAAAACACTGCTACCTGAACCTTGTTGCCTGTTGTCATCCCTCCACTGAAATCTTAAAGATAAAAATTTTTCTGAGTGCACAAATTGGACATTTTTACTATTAAAATTTCAGTACCTTTCAACTTCTCAGGACTTTTGTAGGAATATTCACATGAATGGGGGTTCCTTGCCACGAAAATTCATTCTATACTGCGAGCTAATTCCCTTAGTTTAATGTCTTGCTCTTGGTTCCCCCACACATGAGCTCTTATTCCTCCAGTTACCTAAAACTCCCCCAGCTCAAATTCACATCTCCTTCAGTATGCTCCTCCCTAGATAGACAAGAGACCCAAAGCAAGAGCAATAAATGGCATGCTTCACATCCAGACCTCAGCATGCATCACATCCAAACCTCAGCTTTGTTTGCAGTCAGCAAAGGATGAATAGATAGGCCATACAGTATTAGCCAAAGGCTGTTGAGGTGTTTGTTCTTCAGTACCAGCCAGGAACATGTATTTCTAAGGCAATAAGTCCCTTGTGAGAAGACACTGCTGGTAACTCTTTTATGTTTAATCCACTGGGGTGCTAGTCAGAGCCCCTTGGCGTGTTATTACAATGTCATCTCAGAGTTACAAACCTGTATGCTGTTCTGCCAAGGAAATGTTTTTCCAAATATGCTGAAAGCTGCCAACTAGCTGTTTGTGCAGCTTAGTAAATTCTAGGTAATTTTCTTCTTAGAAAAGTGGAAAGATAGTAGGGGAAAACAATAAAGAAAAATAATTTGCAATTCCCCAGAAATTACCTAGAATCATCCCTTATGAAGAGCACTGGGGCATGCATCAGGAGATGCTCTTTCCTGCCTGCAAAACTGTTCACATGCCACCACTGTTCCGTGGTGTTTTCACCCTTCGCCCCAACCTCTGCAACCTCTCTCTCTTCTCACTCTTTCCCTTCATCCCTCAGTCACATCTCTCCCTGCAGGCAGGCTGCACTTTCCCAAGGAGCGGGCTACTCCTCTCTGACTGCCAGGAGCCACCTCGCCTTCACTTTGCCCTTGCTGGCACCCCAAGATCAGCCAGCCAGGGAGATGAACTTCCAGCCTGCTAGTGACTCGATGGGTGCAGGAGTGGGCAGGCAGATTGCCATATCATCTCAGGGGAGCATTAGGAAAGAAGCCTTTCCTGGGGGCAGGCTTTTCCCAGACAAGGATTCATCTGGCCAGATCAAGGCAGTTGGCCAGTATTTCCCAAGGCAAAAGCTGCAGTGCCTTGAGCAGCCAGAAAGTTAAGACACTAAAATGTCAGCATCTGTGTCTCCTCTCTGGTGTACAGCAGCACGTAGGAGAGAAAGGCTCTTTTCCTTTGTATGACGGCCTTGCCAGGGCATGAGAGCTGGGTGGGAGCTGCTGTAAGGTGTGGAAATGAAGGCTGCAGTATCCAGGCCCTCACAAGTCACCTCTGTCTCAAAGGGTGTGGGATTAGCCCCAGTTTGGGTGAAGCAGGGGGCTGATGGTGTGAGCCTGGGCACTCAGGGCTTTCTTTGCTTGAAAGGAGCAAAGCAGCTAGGCTGCCTTTGGTATGAAAGGTGCACATGTTCTCTTCCTGAACACTTACCCCTGCCAGGAGATGCCATTTGCATCTGAGCTTTCAGAAGTGCTCCCGCCATGAGGGCATCCGTGTGAACTACTGTCCCACTATAGCCAAGTCATCCTGGAACGGAAAGATTTGGAGACAAAGGAGTACAGCCCAAGCTGTGGCTGAGCAGAGGGAGTGAGGGAGTGACACAGTTTAAGCAAAACCACAAAATAAAAGCCTTTCTCAATTTTCATACAACTGTGTTGACATACGAAAGCTTAGTGACAGTTTATTTAAAGCGACTCTGTTACCATCAAATTGCAAAAGACCGAGTCCTTTGGTATTCATGAAGAAGAATTCATTAATTCCATAACAGTTAACTTTAAAAATGCAGCAATATGCTGAATGCTGATTACTGAGCTGTGTAAAAAAGGGCAAAATAAAAAAAAAAAAACCAGATCAGTATTTTATTCTGTTATTTTCATTCCAGGTTGATTGCATTACTTAGGCAGATACAGTGTTAACCACTGTAACCCTAAACTGCTCTCACGAAAGGCATTTCCCTGGGTCCAAAGCCCCCATCTCTTGCTGTAGCTTGCCCACATCACTGCAAAAGAGCACACTTGGCTGTCAAGAAAGGCTTGGAAGAGCTAAGGATAAGGAAAAAACCCAAGGTGGAAGTGGTACACCAGGCACAAAGTTAAAGTATATGTTTGTAGTGTATCAGTGGTGATGCGCTGGATTACTCACGCTTCTGCTCCTCAACTTGAAACCGAGGGTGGTAAAAACAAGATGTTCAAAACCCATCTAGATGATTTCTCAGGGGGTGCTGTATAAATGTGATAACCATCACCAGTGAGAATAAAGCAAACAGCAGGAAAAAAAAAGTAAGCAGCCTGGTCTTTGGTGAATTCACTTTGAGTCTTATGTGTCAGGAGCCATTGTACTTATCATCTGAAATCCGACTCCCAGGCCTATCCCAGCTCTCCATCAGCCCTTGGACTGCAGTGAGCAAACTTCTTCTGAAGGATTGTCGGTTTGTAGCCAGCGCAGGCAACGCATCTCTGTCAGGAACAGTAATGCATGTCGACAAGTGCACATTAATTTTAGATTATTCATCCTGACAAGGCTGTTGATTTGGAGGTTTGCTGCAACTGTTGGTTTAAACAGGCACAGAAGGAAGCTGGAGGCATGAACAAAACCCAAAAGGGGGCTTCTGGGAGAGAAGCTAATATCCTGATGAAAAGTCTTCCTAAATTTGTCTAGAGCTCAGCTTTCAGCTTGGAAAGCTAAAGTGAAATAGAGATGTATTCCAAGGCCTAGCAGCAAAGGAGAGGTAACCATGGCAATTTAACCTATTCAGTCTGAGATAGGAAGAAGCAGTATTGAGTTCCTTCACTCTTTATACAGAAAATGCTTCACATGTGATAAAAGATGAAGGAGAGGTTGTCAATGAACGAAGGAAGGAATTTAAAGAGAATTCATGCAGCAGGAGGCTGTCCCGTGTTCCAGAGCTGCTGGGGATGTGTCCAATACAGCCAGTCCTCACACCTAAAGGGCTGACAAAAATGCTCCATTACCTTTTACCCCAAAAAAAGTTAATGATAAACCCCCCACACTTGAAAGAGTAAAGGATATGGCTTTATATCACCAAGATGAGCTCTATGTCGGACTTCTATCACAGAAGCGTATGGAGAGACACAGCTCGCCTACTGTGTGGTTCAGAAGGGCCTTTGTCTCAGAAAGAAACAACAGAGTGCCCCAGATGAGTTTTCTTTAGCATGTGCAAAGCATCTGCATCTTCTGTCTGCAGTTCAAAACATGTGTAGCTGTCTTGCTGCCCTCCAGACTCCGTGTGCTCCTGTGCACCCAGGGCCATGAAGCCCTTCAGTAAGTTATTGTTGGGTCAAGTGATGCAATTTTTGAGTTCCTGTTCCCACTCCTTAGTATTTATCTCTCTGTGACCCTAAACCCAATAAAACTGATTGAGTGAACTCCAGTCATTGTATTCAAGGAACATGCAATATGTCACAGACCAAAACTATCTGCCATCCTCATGAGCAGGAGGAGAATCTATAGACATAAAGATGAAGAGTAGTGAAAGATACTGTGTATACAAGTTCCATTAGTCGTTATTTCAAATATGCAGACAAATACCCAAAATACAGATGAGGGTGATAGGATGAGTGTTCCTTGTTCGTACAGTGAGGAATTCCACAGCTGTGGGATAGGAGGCTGATTCTATACCTCCTGTCATGAAGCATCACTGTTTGCTTTTCTCTGAAGACTGCATTTTTAATGCACATTACACAGCTACAGGCAACACTTCTTTAGCATTATCTTTTGATAATCACAACCTAATGGTCTTCAAATTCACATTGTCAGACAATAGTTCTTGTCATGCATAAACTTTTCAATTATTAAAATAAAATTCTAGTAAAAAATACTCTTTGAGATTTCCACACAGAGAGTGCAAAGTGCTAAAACTTTCATCCTTTTTGAAACTTCTAGAGAGCAGACTCCATTCCAGAGGCCCTTCTCCTTAAGGAATGATTTAGCCCATAGACTTAGTATTTTCAGTAATAAATATTTAGGTGAATAGAGGCCTGAGCATTCCAGATATGCAAGACTTCAGACCCTTGTTTCATTCATCGTTGCAAAAATGCCACCTTCTTGTACCTAGGGCAGGGAGAGATGTTGAGGTAGTGTATGGGCTTTGCTGCTGAAGTTAGTAATAAGTCAGTGCTGTGAAGTCTGGTAGAAATGACAACCAGGTCTCAGGAGACTTGGTAGTTCCAAAACTTGCAACATCGATGGTTTAGTGTTATTAGCTAATGATTACAGGGTGTTTTTCTAGAAACTGTGTTTCTGCCTGTTGAGTGTACTCCTCTTCTGGAACACCTGTGCTGTTTCAGCTCTGCTCTTTTCTGCAGCAGGAACAGCACCAAGCAGTGACAGGGAGAAAGGGGAAATTTCTGAGTTAAGCAGTAGTCATCTCCCTCTGGATGTGGAACTAATATTGGAAGTAGAATGTAAAGAGCAACACAGAGGGGCAGGGTGGGTGCAGCTTTTCCAGCAGAGGATAATCAGCCCAAGTGAGTAATTCACTAAATAGCATGAAATCTGGCAATACTCAGTCATCTGAATTCAGGTGAAAAGTGTGGGCTGAGCTACTGAACCTGCTGCTGCTTCTAGCAGCAGTGCTAAGCTGGGAAGCCATAGCACCCTTTTCCTCATATCAGTCTTACCAGTCTCTTGCAGCTGGATGGGTTCAAGGCAAAGGGCCCGAATTTAGCCTGACCTCTTAACCTAAGGAAATTGTTTATGGCAGCATGTGATTTTGTTTGATTTTGTTTGGTTTGATTTTTTTTTTTTTTTTGGCCTGACCACATTTGCCTTTATTTTCCTTTCACCTTCAGAACTTTGTACCCTACTGTCGCTTCCCTTTCCTCCCACTCCCTGTATGCTTCAGAATGCATCCTGCACACCAGAGTATAGGCAAGGGAGAACCAAGACCACACTGTGACATGCAGGTTATTCTTTACCTGGAAAGCAGCTTGGAAGGCTCAGGCAATTTCCCCTCACTCTGCAGCAGACTGTGGAAAGGTTTATGTGGTGTGTTTGATTACAAGAAGAAAAACTTGTTTCGAGTCCCAATCAATTACAGTTAACTCATATCAAAAGATTATGGCTTCTGAATGCAGTGGCATTACAGAGTAGAAGGGCGAGGCTTGTGGGCCCTTCCTTCACTCTCGAGGGAAGTAAAAAGAAGAAAAAGTATAGTGGAGCTGCAAGTAGAAGAGGATTTTATAGGGTGGCCCCTGAAATCAGGTAAACACTGAGTAAAATCTGAATAAGAAACTCTTCACCCATCCCCATTCAGTGCTCTCAAATGACTTACTAACTCTTTTACATACCAGTGCTTAGTGGGTTTTTCTTTTTCCTTTAGCTGTAGCTGTTTCACTAAGATTAAATAATAAACTCCAGGATTTTCTAATATTTGAGTGTGTTGTAATTTTAGTGGTCAACCCTAATCTTTTTTCCCTAGCACAGCTTTTCCTCTCATCAGCTTAGTATTTAAACTGGATTCATTTTTAATGCCTTAATATGCAAACACATTTATGTCAAAATTGATTCAATATTTAAACTTGTTCGGTTTCAAATACATTTTATGCTTCAGCTGTTTCAACTTGTAGATTATTTCAAACGTGGAATTGATTCCAAAATTAAGCAGGTTTAAATGTTCAGTCAATTTATTTTAAACTATGTGTGTGTTTTAGAGACCCATATTGAGAAATGCTAATTTTTTTTTTTTACCGGTGCTTTCACAGTTCACAGAGTGTCAGCAGTTTAAAAGTGAGACTCTGCACACATACAACTGCTTCCTTAAGTTTAACCAAGTTTATTGTATGACTTGGAAAATGGCAAATGGTTAGCCTGTGCTGAATATGGTATATAGACCAGCCAACCTCAGAAACATGTTTTTGTCTGTCTTCAAAAACACTTGTTGAAAATTAGGGTGGATTTCTATCTATCTGCCTATCTGTATATTTAATCATATAAAATAATGCTCCTCCAAAATATGCAGTTTCCAAACACAACTGTGAATCTAGCCTGTGTTTGTGGAACAGCTTATACAGACAGAAATGGAACAGTGTGTTAGCTCAAAGGGAAGGGGGTCTGCCATCACCACTGATATCCACTAAGAGGACCCCAGGAATCTCAGTCAGTTCTCTCCTCTGTGTGAAAACCTGGTAGTCTGAACCCTGAAAAAGGGTAGTGGGTATTTCAGGCAGCAGCATCTTTGCTCTGCATTGTAGCACTGTTGCTCCACTGTGTGAAACAGACAAATATGATTTTGAGTGGAAACTGAAAGCAGGTTTCCAGACTCTTAGGTGAGTAACCTGACTGCAGAGATATAAAGTCTTTCTCATTTCTCTTGTATATTCATGGACAGTTAATTATTTATGCAAAGTGGCATAAAATAAACATGAGATATTAAAGGCAATGCATAACCAAATTTCTTATGACCCTCTAGCTTTGGAAGTCCAATTTGAAATTCCTCTTCTTTCTCTGTTTCAAAGCAGAGATTTAAAGCCTGTTTTCCTTCTTTGAGTACATGTAGAATACTCCAAAGTGTATTATCAGAGCTTTAATTTTTATTGATTGCTTTTTTTTTTTTTTCCAAAAAGCTCACAAGGCACTGAAATCTCTCTTCAGTGAAAGTGAAAAGAAACAGAGGAGAAAAAGTGAAATGGGATATTTTGATTACGTTTTGTCCATTTCAGTGAGAAGGAGCAGAAAAATAAATGTGGCTTGAAGTGGTTCTCTTTTTTCTTTTGTTTTGGCTGTTGAGAAAAACTCAGAAAGACAATGTTTTGTAGCTATTTTTTTATATCATAGTAGAAGAAAAAAAATTTCCAATTTTTCAACTGGAATGACTTTCTTTGTAATCTTAGAGAAAAAGTACTGAATATTTGCAAAGAGCTTTGCAATGTGATGCACAAGTGATATGTTTTTATGGTAGATGGGGAAATATTTTGGTTTTGTTGTCTGGTTTTTAAAAATGGCCAGAAGTGCTCTGCTTCTATTGTTATTGATCTGGTATTTTTAATGAGTGTTAGAAGAAAAAAGGTTAAGTTATTGTCAAACAACTGCTTGAAACACTGTTGATGCTTTGTAGTAAGACCTCTCCTTGCAGCAGTTATTTCTTGTCCTTCAAAGTGCTAATTTTGCACATGCTGTTATTACATTGCTATCCAAAGAAAACAAAAGCTCAGGTAAATTAGTTCTTAGGTTGGTTATAATGTGTGAAAGTAGGAATTGTTTAGTTTTGGCTATTTTTTCAAGACTTCTATAATTTAAAAATTATTTTGTTCTTCAAAATGAAATGTTGTGTAACATCATTTAATGATGTAGACGAGCTCTTTTTTGTTATTGTTCTCTTCAAATTAAAATTTCTAAGTTATAAGCATATAGGTATTGGCTAGAAGACATAAATTAGCTGATTTCATTTCAGAAACATTTAGTACACACGGAAGTATCATCACGACAGTGGCTTCACTTTAAGAACTGATAGGTTATATATACCTTCCAGCATCATCTGTAAAAACAAGTAGGTCTATCATTTGCATAACCTCCTAAACTCAGATTTACAATATCAGACACATTTTATTTGAAGTTGCACTTTTTTAAATCCATACGTAGCAGAAGATGATTGCATGGGTTTATCAAGAGTTTAGGGGGTTTCAGAAGATGCTACATGCAGATGTGTGCACACACACATGCCTACAGAATGAGTAAGTTGCTATGTCATATTTTCATATTTATTTTGTCAGTTTGCAAATTATAGTACTGCTGATCGGTTTTTTCCTATGAGGAGCAGCAGCTCTAAACCAGTGAAAATATTCAGGTTCTAGGCAGTAGCAGAATCAGGTATGAAAGTAAGAAATGCAGCCAGTCAACGTCTGAGCAGATGATGAATGCAACCTGAGGTTGCATTTATCCTAGTTAATTAAACATGCCCAGGACTGCTGTCTGCATTGAGGCCAGTAGGCATGAAACATTCTATGAGACTGTGGCCTACTCAGACACTCTTGAAAAACAGATAACCACTGTCTACTGCCCAGGCACCATTATTTAATTCATTAAAGGTTGAGATAGCCTAACAGTTCATATTCAGCGCTAACTTTCTCAGAGCATACTCAAAACTACATTGGTAGCATGTGCTAATTGTTCCCAGAATCAATACTAAAGGCTCTTGGATTAAGTGGTTTCTGTTCCTATGCAGCTCCCTTCCCAGTGGACACAGCAGTGAAGCCCCTGTACGCAGCTGGGCTGTGCCCGAAGTTCCTGCACTGCACCATCTTGTACCCCAGTTTGGTGCATCATCACATGGGAGCAGCTCAGATCATCCAGGGTGCAGTCATTGCCTTATTTTTGAGTTTCAGTTCCCTGATGGGGAGTTGGCTCTACAGTATCAAAGGCAGACCTTGCAGGTTAAACCAGTAAAACAAGAAGAGTATAGTTCAGGAGTGAGTCAATAGACTTCTAAAGACAGGACCTCCGTCCCTCTGGAAGAACAGGCAGCCATTAGAAGCTTTGCCTGGGACCTGGTGAGGAGAAGTAGCCTTAGTGTCATGCCCAAAGCCCAAAGCCTGCTCTAAGAGAGAAAAGGATAGTGATACTCAGTCTACCAGTGGGAAAACATAACTTAGATGCGATCCGAAGGGAGATGGGAAAAATTATCTGGGTGTCAACATTGTGATAAATTAGGCAATAGAAATAGCCTCTGTGCCTCCTGGGACACAGATTGGCATGAAGGGAAAAACAATTGAATTCTCCGTTGGTTTAAATGGGTTTATCGGTTTAGAGGCTCACTGCTGTTAACACGACCTTGTCATTGCAGAACATTAGACAATTAAATACATTCCCAGTTTTGACAGAAAAATCTCAGTCTGCTTAATACCATAGTAAACAATTAGCTTAAAGATCTATCAACTTTTATTAAAGATGAAGAATAAGAAAAGAAGAAGATTAATGCCTCTGACTTATAAACAGTGAAGTAACATCTTTATAGCAACATGCCATATTTCCTTAGACTTTAGCTGTAGAGATGTCATTTGGCAACCAGTTGGCTGATATTAGAGATTATAGTAATTCTTCTTGTTAAAGAAAAGGTAAAATGTCATCTGATCTGAGTTGCAGCTGGTTTGTCACATCCTGGTTCCCTGAAGGACAAAAGGTGCACTATATAAGGAGCAGAGAGCATCAAGAACAGAAAAAAATTAGGCTTTGGACTCTGAGACTGTCTCTTACTTGCCACAGTACTTCTGGAGAACAGCAGGCACCGTGTACACTCTTCTTAATCCTTTCAAGAGCCATTGTCTTTAGACTGGCATTGGGCTGACTTGCTGGTAGCTCCCTTTTCAATGGCATGCTCAGTGTAGCAACAAAAGCTGCCATCTTATCCAAGTACAGCTGATGCACACAAAAAAAACAAACACATCGAAAAGCAAAAAAATATGTATGTAAGAACATCCAAATAGCACACAAAGAAAAAAAGTGAATAATGTGGAAAAAAATCAAATAGTGAGAAAAAAAAACCAAATAGGGATGCAGACAGAAAACGATGTTAAAAAAAAAAAAAAAAAAAAAAAAAAAAAAAAAAAAAAAAAAAAAGAGAGAACTAGGCATTCATTCGTTACACAATAGATCTTGGCCAGAAGTAGTCCCGAGGCAAAACAGCTGGTAATGTCCTCTAGATCCCCCTGATACTTTTTTGGTTCAATCTCATCATTTTCCAGGATCAGGGAAAGTCAAGTCCTACAGTGTTAGGATGCATCGTGTGATCAGAGGAGGTGTCCCCATCACACACAGTATCTGCTTGCTTGTATTATACTAATTATACTTCCTTCCAATCAGCTTTCCAAATACAGCTCTTCCAAAGGAAATCATAGGTGGGGTAGCATGTCCACTCTTTATTTTGCTAGCTTTTTTCCCAGAAGATTGGTTTTACACCATTAATTTTTATTTTTTTTGTGTGTGTCTGTTGCTCAGACTTCAACAGAGTTGCTGGTCTTACCAATTGGACACCTTGTGTTCTTCATGACTTTTGCTGACTCTTATGGCAAATTTTGTGCAACAAGCTGAATTGAATTCTTATCACCTTAGGAAAAAAACTAGAAGTGTAGTTTCTTGCTCATAGCTGCTCTATTACTGTATGGAACACCATAAAGTAAAGAAAACAGCCCTACCAGATCTGAATATTCAGAAGTTGCAATCCAGCATGCACACTGTCATAATGGGTCTATAGAGGTTTAGAAGGAGCAGCCAGTGATACATGAATATGTTCTAAACTGTAGTTTGAAGCATGAATTATCAAGTAAATAAAACTAACACTTGTATACTTCCAGTACTCAACAGCTGGAAGCTCTGGATTGATCTGCTCTCTTTATGGGTTATCTGCATTAATGCCATATCCGAAAGACAGATCAGCTGCAACACTATGTCCGTATTTCTCAAATAAAGCTACCGTGACCCAGAAGATCTAGAAGAATTAGACTGAGATGAGCATGGGAAAGCTGGCTGTCCTAATTTGCAATATATATTTATGAAATGCACAATGCATTAGGTGATACGGGCTGCTATTTCATTAACTACACATTTTGAAAAGAGATTTTTCTTTGTCTTTTAAATAGCTCTTGTAAGAATAGAGAATATCATTACATCAAAGGAAATATTCATATAACCCAAAAGATCTGACATAAGCCCTCAAATGCCAGGCAACCCATAGATGATATTAGAATTCTATGTCTACCTCTAACTGCAATGCAAATCAGTAAAAAGTTCCAACAAAATGTCATCTTTTGTGCTATAAATCTGTTACAAAAAGACCTGAAGGCAGACAAAGTGAGTATGCCCAGCTGATCAGTTTTCACAATGGTAATGTTGTCATTGAAATATTTTGCAAATGCTGTTGATTTGTTAGCTCATAAGGCACAGTTTGATACATCTTGGAGATATAACTATGCTCTAAGAAAACTTGTGATTCGCTTTCTCCCTGAAGATGGCCCTGTGACATTCTGCCTTGGGGAACCTTCCTCACCTCCTCGACATTATCAAACTTCCCTGGCATTATTATGTCTGCTGATGGGGTCACTTTTGTACTTCTCACATGGCAAGAGTATGGGGCTGGCACTGAGCTTAGGGTGCAGTCATCTCTTCTCAGCCTCTGTCTGTCCGTTAGGAGTCAAGACCGTACTTATGCTAGCAATTTGCTTTGGAGCAGAAGTGCAGCATTGAAGCAAAAGTGCAAATTATTACTGTGCAACACATACTGGTTGAAAAAATCCAGACTGTTCTTCAAAAGACAGAGCAAGGACAAGAAATGCAAGGCTCTCATTCATATATAGTGGACAAACAGAGCAGACCATACAGTAATTTGTATAATTGTTCTTTATTTCTTTATATTCATTTAGATTACCTTTAAATTCTATGACAGAAAATATAATCTTGAATTCAGTTTTTGGCTACTCTTCCAAAATGGAAGAACACATACTACCTGTAATAGAAATTCTAATAAGCTAAATATAAGTTATCAGAATTTTTTCTAACCATCAAGTTTTATGGCTTCAGAGTTAAATAATGAAGAAGGAACAATATAGACAACAAAATCAATATGCCTTGCACGCACTCTTTCCCAAGTTTAGAACAAACTTGCAGAACTGTCTGTAATTCCTCCACTGTAGCCATATATTTTGAAATCTGTGGAAAATCAGTCATGCAGAAAATTTTCTGGAAACAAACATGAACATAGAATCCTCCTTTCCCCAGCCCCATCCCCCAAACAAACAACAACAACAAAAAAATCACCCATTAATTTTCTTCTCTTGCTTCAGTCAGAAAAAAAGAGATTTGCATATGCTGTTCAATCGAGATGATTTGGGGACCAGTGATGAAAATTACTGTGGACACAAAAAGACTTCCATATGAAAAGATAGTGAAAATCTTAAAAGTCCTTAGCCTGGAAATTAAATAAATAACATGGAGCATGATAGAGGTATACTGAGTAATGAATAATGTAGAGGAGGCAACTTGGGAACTCCTAATTACCTTTTCTTTATAACTCATAACTAGCTGCTAAGATGGGATATATTTTTACCCAAAAGCACAGTTAAATATGGAATTCATTGCCACTAGCTATCACTGAGGCCAGTCATCTAGTAAAAAATTAAAAGGCTAGAATTTTATATATACATTGAAAATGTTTATTGTTACCCTGGATCAGCTTAAAAATACAATATATCATAAAGCCATATTCTTTCAAGAGGAAGCTAAACACTAACATGTTTTTGACATCCAGTTTGTTCCACTGTTGTTGTGTTACATAGTTTTTGCACAAAACCTCCATTGCCAACCACTGGCAAAGGTGAGAACCTGGTTGCCAGTGCTCTGCACTGGCTTAGCAGCATTTGTACATCTAATGGAAATAAAGCAGGGCTGCAGGGTCAAGAGACCACTTCTGCCTGAACACAAGATCAGTTATACCTCCAGTTTGGCCTGGGTTCAAAGATGTTTGGGAATGGAGGTGCAAGAGCATCCCCGTTCCACCCCATTCTTGATAAACCTTGTCCTTGCAAGGTCTGTTACATCTGACACGATCCTTTCTTGCAGGCAGGGGGAACTCCTGCATGGGACCTCCACCCTGGGCACCCGTTTCACAACATACTTTTATGTGATTGATGACTGTTACAATGTTGCCTCCTTAGTATTTTCTTTTTCGGCTAATTAACTGCACACTTTCCTCTGAAGTCATGTTTTCCAGACCTCTGATCTGCCTTGGTGCTTGCCTCTGCCCTCTCTCCAGCTGGGCCACTCACTGAAGCAAAAAAACTGGATGCAAACTCCCATGAAGCCTTCTCAGTGACAAGTGCAGTGAGAAGGGCTGTTTCAGATGCCTCGCCTTTTTCCTGTTCTTCCATCCCACTATGGCATTTCCCTTTCTGGTACCTCCAGGACATTTTTGAATCTTGTTTAGTGTGTTACCCCGTACAACCTCTGAGCTTTTTTCCCTAGAACTGCAAGTTGCAAATTATTTCCCTTGAAATTTCCCTTTGCTGAGTAACCCAAATAAAGTATATACCATACTTTTCCTCTCTCAAATTACATTCAGTGTAAAATAAGAAATGGGATACCCATTTTGAATGACTCTGTTCTGTAATATACTACGCGACCAGGATAAAATAAAGAGGATAATGGGTCACTGAAAAGCTCTTGTTATTCATTTGCTAAGTGTAATTTAGCTTTCATTATTTCTTACAATAGCAAATCATCTAGTTGTAACATCCCATGCTGAAGTCTGAATTCTCTATGACTGAGAACATCGTGACAACATTTAGCAGTATTGAAAAATTTGGTTGTGTGTGGATTTGCAAAACAGAAACCCTTTTGCAGTTTTCACAGAAGTCAGCAACAGTCTTGTGGAAATATGTGATATGACTAGTTAACTTCCATCAGGAGTTGATGATTATTGATCTTCTAGGAAAGATAAACTACAGAAATGTATCAAATCATTAGGTGAGCATTTTGACCCAGACAGGAGCAAAGGTTTTGTCACTGCTGTTGCAGTGATATATAGAACAAAAAATGGAAATTCTCAGATATTTTAATCTCATTAAAGATGCTGAAATTAAAAAGCAAATATTCAACACGTAATGAAAGGACTAACAAGAGAATAACTGGTAATTTTTAGTTTAATATCTTGAACTAAAATTTACAGAAGTTACACCTTTTTTTTTTTAATGAATTCCCTTTTTTTTTTTTTAATGAATTCCAGATTTGATTCTTACTGCTGATTCTGTAGAGAGAACTTTTCAAATATTTGTTAAGAAGAGATGCCTAAATTGCACCTTTATGACAAAATTGTGGGAGCCATGAGATGTGTGAGACTTCCTCAGATAGATACACTGGAAAGATTTCTTGTGTAGCTATGGCTGTATTCACATTACACTGCCTATGTAAATAACTCTGGTTTTCCTTTTTATGGGGAAGTTTTACTCTGACGTGCTGGCTGGACAGGGGTTCCTAGAGCCTTTTGTAGCCTGTGAGGGCTACAGGTCTCCAATGCTAATGAATCATAGAATCGTTTCAATTTGAAAAGGCCTTTAAGATTATCAAGTCTAACCATTAACCTAACACTGCCAGGACCACCACTAAGCCATGTCTCTAAGAGCCACGTCTCTAAGAGCCACATCTAAGTATCTTTTAAATGCCTCCAGGAATGGTGACTCCACCGCTTACTTGGGCAGCCTGTTCCGATGTTTGACAACCCTTTCCATGAAGATATTTTTCCCAATATCTAATCCAAATCTCCTCAGGAGCAACTAAAAGCAATTTCCTCTCATCCTGTCACTTTTTGCGTGTGAGAAGACACCGACCCCCACCTCACCACAACCTCCTTTCAGGCAGTGCTAGAGAGCGATAAGGTCTTCCCTAAGCCTCTCCGAAGCCTCCTTTTCTCCAGACTAAACATTCTCAGCTCCCTTAGCTGTTCCTCATAAAATTCTTGCTCCAGATCCTTCACCAGCTTCATTGTCCTTCTCTGGACAGGCTCCAGCACCTTAATGTCCTTCTTTGCAGTGAGCGGCCCAAAAGCTGAACACAGGATTTGAGGTGCAGCCTCACCAGTGCTAAGTACTGCCAATCACTCCCCTATTCCTGCTGGCCACCCTATCTCTGATACAAGCCAGGATTCCTCTGGCCTTCTTGACCACTTGGGCACACTGCTGGCTCATGTTCAGCCAGCTCTTGATAAGTTGAAGAGACAAGCGCAAAGATAACCTACACTCACACTGACTCTTAGTCCTAACCAGCCTTGTAATTAGCTCTCAGGACCCCTTCAAAAGTCACAGATGCACATCTTGCTTCCACACCTTTGCTTCTTGGTCAGCTCTGGTCATTTTCTGGCTCCAGCCTGGGAGAAAACGCAGGAGTTCCTGCCTCCCACATCCTGCCTCCCACCAGGGTACGGGTGAAGCAGCTGGAGCTGGGCAGCTATTCCCTGGCCAAGAAAAGACAGTAAGCAAACCTCTCTTGGCTTGGATTACTTTTTTCTTCCCAGCAGAAGAATGGAGACAGATAGAAGCTGTACCACTTTTGGAGTCATTCACTTGTTCATCTGCTCTTCCATCAATACAGATAGCATGCCCATCCTCAGTATATGCTTATGGCTACATTTCTGTTTAGGTTTTAAATCTGGAGAAATTTTTTACTGGGTCTTAAAATCTGAGTCATACTTGTCAGGGTATGTTACTGCTGCTACTCATAGCTAGGGATTGTGCTCAGCAATGGAGGTGAAGCGGCATGACTAGAAAAAATGTTTGGTTTTTTGCTTTACTCTCAGTTTTCGCCAATCTAGTGGCATTGATCTGCTGCTATTAATAAAAGCAATTGTTTACCTCCCTCATCTGCAGACTTCTAATATCCTTGCAAACACAACAGTGCTGTTTGCTTTATTTTATGTGAAAGCATTTTCCCTCTCCATACTCCCACTCACATGCAGACAAAGGCTATTAACATACAGCATCTATCTCATCACAATCAGGAGCTTGAAATTTGATTTTACTTAATGGATCTTTAAGCACAGGAAAGTGTTAGTATTTATTCAAAATTAGTCAAGCCTCTTGTTTTGAATGTAAAGGTTCTTTTCAATTCTGCAATTTCTTCTTTGTTTATTTAATATTCCAAAGAAGAAAAACAAAACAAAACTAACCTTTACTTTCCTTTTAATTTAAAGCAGTACAGTTTGCAAAACAGAAATCCCTACAAAACCAGTCCTGGCATATTACTTAGTCAGACATTGGGCCTCCACTTAAAGAATATATCTGTGATTTGCTGGGTTAGACAGGCCTTCCGAAGTAATCCATCCTGGCTATTAAAAGAGTCAGATGCCTCTCTAGTTGGAAAAAGATTGGTACATGCTAGCACTGAAATATCATCTTCTGGTTACACAGAACTATGGTCTCCAACTCTCTGGTCTCCTGTTACCCACGCTGTTGACAAGCTTTGGGCATATTTTTCTTCACAGCCTTGTTAGGAATATCAATGATGCCCTTGCTCCCGTTTTCTGCTTTCACATAAGGAAAATGGCAAATATTAGCCATAAGCAACTTGAAGAGAAGATATGTTAATTTCCAAATGTCTCCAGTGCCATGTTTTGTTCTTATCTTCAGGCTCTGTATGACCATCTGAATGCATGGAAATGGAAGGGAATGGACACCAATTGCTCTCAAAGTGCTTTTCCCTCCCAGAAGCTATCATGGAAAGAACTGGGCAGCCTATTTTAATTTGCAGGTCCCTTAAAATCCTTCATGACCTTGTGTATGAGAAAAGGGCTCATGAACTTGGAGGGAAGATCCTGATTTATCTTTCCAAGAGGCTGATAGTCCTCTGGCAGGGATTCCTCATACTCTGGGAGAAAAGCATCTAATAAGGCATTCAGCAGCCTAAAGACGGGGAGAAGGAGGATTTTTTCCATTTGTATCTAACTTTACTGTGAAAAATTACCACATAAAAAGAGCATCTTCTTGCTCAGGGGGTCTAACAAAACTCTGAGTTTCTTCTGTTGCTTTTCCCTTTATTTTGTCCTGCAAAATAAATTATTTTGACTTGATGCAGGTAGGCAGATGGGAGCTGAGGTTTCTATTCTATCATATGCATCATCCTCAGAAGTATTTGCAGAGAACTAATTAGTCGCAACCTCACTAATTGCAGTGAGGCCAACAGAATTGTACGAGGTTGAATAGCAGTGCAGTTTTGCCAATTAGCCATTCGTATTTGGTAGCTATGTAAAAGACTTTGCCAGTCCAGGTGTACATATGGTTTGCAAGGTCTTCAGTCGGGAAACAAACATCCACTTTACTGTCAAGCTGAATGTATGTTACACAGAAAAATCAACATGAAATAATAAATACAGACACACACAATGTGATTTTTGCTGTAGCAGAACTTCCTAGGAGAACACTGCACTCCCAGCTGTTGGACATAGAAGTCTTGGAGGTCTTCAAATGTAGATGTGTTTTTGCTTTTTTTCCCCTTGAATTTAATAATGGAATTGTATTTACTGCAATATACATTGACTTAATGTTTAATTCATTAAACATAGGTCCCTAAGGAAATCTGAAGGTTTTACACAAAGCTGTGAAAATCTGCCTGTTCTGTGCAGGCACCCCATTGTCAGGCCCTCCTCAACACCTCTCCACAGCTAACATCTTGTGATTAGAGGAAAACAATATCAGGCCTCAGCTGTGATGTGACTATTGAGCTGTTTAAAACTCCTCACTTCTGCAGTTCATTAAAAGAGTAATAATAAAATGTGCGATCCCTGGTAATTGAGACCAGAGTTAAGGGCAGAGCTGTAAAGCAAAGGCAACTGGAGAATGGCAGTAATAATTATGAGTCTCCCTGCTTCCCTGAAACATGAACTACTGAATGTTCACTGGTAGCACAGACATTGCAGGATGCACAAGAGGGAAGGAAAAGACAGTTTTTGGGCAAAAGCAAACTAAGCAATTTCAATCAGAAAGACCTGCCACTTCAGGCCAAAGCTGAGGAGCGGAAATAACACTTGGCATCCTTTGTCCTTGCTGTGGGATGTGTGCCAGAATGGTCCCTGGCACCTGCCCATTTTAGCCATGCATCAGGGCTTAGCCCAGGATGGACATGGCTGTGCCTGTACCTTCACCCTCCTCTGAGCATTCAGCTGGATCCTGGAAGAGTCACAGGGCACCCCAAGTACCCAGAGGTCTCTACACCGCTGAACTTGCACACCTAGGTTGTGACAAACACAGCTCCCATGGGACCTCACCAGGATGCTGAGGAAAAAGGGAGGCTGCTAAAAAGACACAGACCAACAGAGAGGCAGACAGTGAGGAGAAAGAGGAACCATGAGAAAAACAAATCAGAAGAAGGAGAGAAATAAAGACAAAGAAATTGGTCACTGGCTACCCCCATATTCATTCCTCATTTTGCCAGTGCCTCCTTGCATTTTCAGTCTACTGGAACTCACTTGCAGCGATGTCCCTTCCCAAATTCATCACAGCTAAACCTCTGAGGCTGAACCACTCTGTAAAACTTCAGAATAAAATGAATGAGTAGAGAGTGTTTCCCATTGCTACTTTGCTTAAAAAAATCCCTACAATGCCTTCAGTCTTGTGACAGTCATGCCTTTCTCGGCTGTCTCCTTTGAGTTCTTTTCTCACCCACTTCTGTTCCCCTTTCTGCTTCTTTTGCATGATATTTTTGGTAGACAGGCCATGAAAAAGAAAGGCAATAAATACAGTGTTGTTTAACCATTGCCAAAAGCTGGAGTCACTTCAGAGACACAGGGGTCTAGGATTTACTGTGTAATCCCAAACATGTGAAAACTGAAACAAGTAATTGTGACGCTTGGATCACAAGACGCATTGCTAGGGGATGTTTGGGTTTTCTGTCCTGTCAGTCAAAAGAAGGTTTTATTATGTTATTACTAATTTAAAAAAAAAAAAAAAAAAAAAAGTCGTCAGAATAATCTAGTGTGCTGGATTGGAAGCAAAGCAATTTCACTGCACAGGACCAATTCATGATAGTCTTAAGCTTTCCTTAACAGGTGTTGCTGCTGTAAATTGCATGCCTCAGTTTACTTGCTAAATACAATTAAGCCAACACAAAGCTGCTTGTGACTCACATATAATAAAATGACAACAGTATCATCATCATTAAGCAGCAAATAAAGCTATTGATTCTTTGCATTATGCTGTCAGGTTTAATTCAGTTGCGTTTTTTTCTCCGTTCAGTCCTTAATTATGCAGTTCATGGTGAATCCTCATTTTAACAAACAGAATGGAGCAATGCCTTATCTTCTTATCTGAGCATCTAAAGCACAAGCCTACTGAGCCCCAGAGTATCTGTGTTGGAGTTAATTAAAGACAAACTTTCACAGCTTCTGACAAAGGCAGGTCTTTCAGTCCTGAGACAGTTTAGGGGTGGCAAGACCATGGACTGGTTTTGAGCAAAATGTTGGTGCTGTTAGGTTGTGGCTGGTTTTTCCTGCCCATCGTCAGCTGAATGCACCATCAGCACCTTCCATTTAGCTGGCAAAGGTAAACCAGGCTGCTAACAAATGCCTTATAGAGCTGAAGCAAAGGAAAAAGGAACAGAAAAATGCTGTAGCATTCAAAATGTGAAAGAAAAAATCGGAACTGCTTTGTGATCTCTTCAAAGGGGCGGTGTGGAGCAGGCTATGAAGGAATGAGAGGTGGGTGAGGGAGAGGGGCATCTCCTATGAGTCCTTTGTATCTGGTAGCAGGTACAGAGAGCATTGTAAGGGAGTACACAGACACTGGGAGCCCTTCATTGTAGGATGAGCTGTGCCCCAGATGTACTGTCAGTGTGGGTTGGGCTGCTGGTTGCTTACAATGGCAGGAACATATTGTACCATTTCTTGTCGAACGGAGCAATCTGAATAGTGGGAAGAGAGGGGGAGGATTTGTTGACTTTTTTTTTTCTTTTTAACAAGTGTACAGATCAGCTGAATAGCATATTCACTGGATAATGTTCAAGCAGCACTTTTCCCTGCTTCTGGCCGGTTTGCAATACACATATTCATGCTGAGGGCTACCTTATTCTGTAAGCTATTCATAAAGTACTTTCTTAATATGCATCGATGACAAATTTGGCCCTGGTTGAGTAGCTCTGTTAGGAACAGTCTAGACTGATGATTTTTTTCCACTTCTGACTTTCTGATGAATATGGCCCATGACTTATAGACAGGTTCTGCTCTCTTTCCTCAGACCTTCCAAAGTGATCTCCCTCAGCTCCAGCTATTGCAGCAATGCAGACTTCCACAGGACCAATCACTGACTTCACTCCTGCTCAGTGCTAGTCAGAGAGTCAGAGTCCAAGGCAGGCAGCAAACACTGATTATTTTAGAGGTGGCATGTCTTCTGAATGGTGTTTGTCTTCTGCTCAGATTCACAGGGATTTCCAACACAATTAAGAGAGTATGTGAGTCCCCTTCCTAAGAACTGGGGAGTCATTGTTTCTGCTCCTCCAGATGAGCATATCATAAAAGGAGGAGATTAGAATAAATCCTCTGGCATAAATTCATGCAAACCATACCTTCCGACATTTTAATTAAAGACAGAAGGTATCAGACCAAGTGAGTTGGTGAAAATATTGACTGTGGGAAAAAATGTCAGGAAAGAACCTCAGGTGCTCCTTTTCTTATGAGGTCCCAGGTTCTGTGCTTCTCATGTTCTCTGCAACAGCTGCTTATACCTTGGAAAAAAAAGTCTGATTTCCCTCCTTCTACCCCACTTCTTTGTTTCTCACAAGAACTAGCACACTGAAATATTCGAAAAGTTGATGTTGAAATACTGTGGTCAGTCAGGGTGTTTTTTAACAGAAGTATTTCAACTCTTGGGAAAGTTGCGATTGCCTGATTGCTACTTAGGTTTGTATTTTTGATGCCCTAGACCGCTTTATGTCAGGATTCTCCAAACAGTGGAACCATCTCCACCTGCAACAAATCTTAGAGAATTGTCTGATTATACGTAGCTATGAATAAACTGCAGAGAAAAATAAAGATTGATTGAGACACCTTCAGTCTTCTGAGGATGCCACCTCTGAATCTCATGAAACTGTTTCAGCCTCAGCTTCATAATAATCTGAGGTTACTTTTTTCCCTGAAAAGATGAATATTGATATTTGTTATCACTTATCCATACCACTGCTTTAAGCTTCACTAACAGGCTAAAATAACACAGCATAAAATGCTTCTAAATTCCATTGCATATCCTTTACAGGTCTGTGTGGGCATTGTGGAGCCTCCTTCCATTCTCTAAACATATTTTTTATTCTGTCTGTTATGCTGAAAATGCAGAACAGAAAAGAAGTAGTGATTTGGGATCTGTCTTTTGAATGAAAGAAGCTTAGATCTATGTAGGCTTAACTTCCTGCAGGATAATAATAATGCAGAAGAGTTAGATGAAATTAATATAAGAGAGTCCATCACCTCAGTGATTTCTAGCAAAAGAACACAGATATAATTAAGCTTATATTCCTCTCCTAAATGGTCAGGATATTTCTTAGTCTGTAGATATTTCCTTGAACATCTGTCAGAAAAAAAGAAAACAGCTGTAACAGACAAAAAATCCTCTAATGTGTTAAAGTGCTTTATAGCTTTAAAGTCTCTTCTTTTTCTTGTTACACAGTCTCCTTTTCTTGGTTTTTCATCACCTCCTTCCTCCCCCATTTCGTTTTTATGTTACAGTATGCTATATGCTGAATTAAATAAAAGCAATTATTTGCAAACTTATAGATGCAAGTGATAAAGCCAGCAACATGAAATGATAATTTCCCTAAGCAGTTTTATTTGCAGCTTGTTTACTGCTATTTGCAGCTGTTTCCAATGATCTTTCCCCATCATCTGCCTGGGAGCAGTTGCAATGGAGATGGTACTGTGAGAGTGGAGTGTCCCAAATTTCCTGCTTATGGTGAGGAGTCCTCACCCATCATGCCTGCGGAGAGTGCTCGGCTGCTTCTGAGGCAGATCCTCCAGGCAATAGCACTGGAAGCAGCAAATTGTTTTGGATTTTTTTCTCCCCATCTGATTCTCCAACTCAGTGAATCGTTAATATGGTTTAGAATGGAAATGAAAATGCCACAAAAGAGCATCTCATTGCAGGATGTCTGTAAAGATATATAAAAGGATCTTTTCATGGGTAATTATTCAAACTACTTCATATAACTGTCACCATTAAAAGGTCACTAACTTTTACCACACGGGGATTGCTAAAGATGCAGTGCTGGCACCATCTTCTAAAACTTGGGAAAGTACTCTAGTGTCACTCACGGTCATCTGTGATACTGTCTGGCTTTATCTTAACTCAGTTCAGCTTAGCTTTATTATGTTAGTAGAGAGGATCAAGGTGACTGCTGTTACTGGCAGTGTACAACCTTATAACAAATAGCAGTCCTTTCCTTGAAGAACTTTCACTTACAAAATGATAGACAGACCATATCTCAGGCATGTCATCTTTTTACTGGTAATAATTGCAATTACAACCTACAATGTTCTTGCTGTATTTCATTTCAGATTTTAATTGCATACTATCATTCTCATTCCAAATTAAGATCCCAGAGCATATTTTAAACTGTCTGTAAATACACATTAAAAAGATGACATCCATTAGACAACCATGCAAGCAGCATACAAGTGGCACATTAAAGAAGCAGATATACTTGAAGAGCTTGCTCTTAACCCAAATGCATGCATATACAGTGTTTCTGTGAAAAATAAGTCCTTTGAGTATATTGTAGATAATCCTCTTCCCTATAGACTATAACATCTTTTCTGTCAAATAGGGTTGAAATTGGCTAAATGGATTCCAGTTTTATTAGATGAGGACTGACAGGCAGAAAGAAACTACTGTATACCCATTTCTTTGGGAAATCCAGCTAAAAATCCTTTATTCTCAAGATGGACAATACAAGTGGTATTACTCCCAGCAATGAGATATGCAGCTGAATTTTGAGGCCTCAAAACATGGCAGGCTATACAGATGCTGTCTATCAAAGGTAGCTCTTCTGCTGGCTGAGTAAGTCCAGGGCACCCCTGAGCCCTTTAAACATCTGCAGAGCCTGGGGGGGAATGCTTATGAGCAAAATGGGTGCCAGCAAACATTTCATGCCATGCTTATAGAAATAGATCAGTGCCCCCATTGCACTGTAAGTCAAGTGAACTCTGAGACTCACAAAAGGCAAAGGAAAGGAACATTTCTATCTGCACTGAAGAGGTGGTAAAAGTTCAGAGAAAGGTGTGGAAAAAAAGCTGCATAAAACCCTCCACTTGCTCAGAGTGAGAATTCAAGCGAGATGCAAGACTCCACCTTAGTGAGATGGTAGACAGGGCAGAAGAGGACCCAGAGTGGAGATTAGCATAGAGCTTCCTCTTTTCCTTGATCAAAGAGACAAAGTTTCCATATGGCTAGCTTTTCAGAGCAGCAACTTTTTGCTTTCACAGACCAGAGCAGACTGTGTCTAGTGTTCGCATTGCTAGACAGCCTGAGAAACCTGATATACTTTTACCTTTGCTTATTCTTGACCTCTCCAATAGCCAACAGTAAAGAGGAAAAAAAAGAAAAAAAAAAAAGAAAAAAAAGGAAAAAATGCAGATTTCATATATTATGGGAAGCTTGGAGGAAACTTCAACTGAAAATTACTCCTGTAAATGCATATTATGCTATGCAAAAATAATGTTTTCCAATCATATAAACTGGAGAGTAAAATGCTCTAAGGTGGATGCTAACTTTTTCACAACCAAGTTGTCTGCTACTGTGCCATCCCAAGCATTTTACAGCCTGAAACATGGTCAGTGAATGTGTCTCTGGATGCTTCATTTGAGAGCTGCCAGTTTTGAGGGCTCTTAAATAAGTGCATAATTATTGATCCAAATATACAATTGCAAACAGCTTTTTGTATGTTATTCTAATGCTAGTGCTGAAGTTTCAGTAACAGTGGACATGGAGGGTTTTTTTGTATTGTAGCCTGTGTTAGATAACGTAAAAATTAGTGCAGCATTCATTATTAGAGGCTACTCCTTACTAGGAATGTTTGTTGAATGAGACTTCCTTCTGCATCAGTAATAGGTTGCTGATTGGTGCTGATTTAATGATTTATAGCATCTTATTTCCTGATGAGACTGGAGCTCACAAGTGCCAAGGACGTGCCTTTTGAGAAGCTGACACAGGTTGCATATTTTATGTGCTGCTGAGAGTGCAGGCAGGCTGTGTAGTATCAAATCACAGAAGATGTACATATCTACAGTTTTCCTGTGTAACAAAAATCCTGTCATTTGTTAACATAAAAGACATGAGATAACAGCTCTGTGACCCTGAAAAGTTCTTTAGTCTGGACAGATGAGACAAATCTAAATAACTGAGTATGAATTCCTCTGATTTTCTTCATGTTAATGCAGTGCAACAGCCAAAAAAACATAAAATGGCTTTGAACTGTTTGCACTCTTCTCCCACTTGCAGTGATCATTGTATTTTCCAGTCACTGCTAATGAAAAGGCCAGCAAGGCCCTAGATTCATACAAGGTACTGTAGGTAAGGCTTCCCCACTGACCAGCAGCAGCTTTCTGCTCTGCCTTTTCTGTGGCATGTGTTTGGAAAATTATCATTTCCTCTTGGATACAAAGATGTTAGGGTAATTAGAAATATATACATGTACATATAGGTACACAAGCATGCACAGGCATACACATAGACACATTTCTGTCTAGCAACAGGGTCACATCCTTTTCTCTCCTCACTACTCACCACCTACAGTCCATCTTTCCACTGCAACCTTGGGTCTGTCAGGCTTCAGAGGAAAGGAAAGTTCCAGCAATTAATACCCCTCTAATAAGTGGAAAGCTTCTATCTGCTTCCTATTGGAAATTGGGAACAGGCATTCATTTAGTCTATTGTGATTACCACTGCACAAGATTCCTTTTCAGAATGTAGTCTTATTTCCTTTTAATTGCATCCATTGCTAGAATTTAGAAAAAAACAACACAATAGCAAAATGTTCATCTACAAGTTCGTAACAACAAATGCTTTTTTATTGCTATCCCTGTTTAAAATGACTGCAGTTTGTATTGAATTTACCTGAAATTCATACCATCATTTCCAACTTACTATTTGATTTTGGGCATCTTTTTCTTTAAAGCTTTACTTGTTAATGTATTTTTCTATAGTTACACCACAATCACTCCTAAGTGCACAGTTTACCTTGAACAGAGCCATTAAGTGTTTCTGCTGGTAGTTGATTTTTACACACAGTTGTGCAGACATCTTTGTTTTTAGACCCAAAACAGCTTTATAGGGCAAAAATATATTTAGCTGCAGGAATTTCCAGTTACTATTTTTGTTGATGTTAGTATTAATCAGGCTGGACAGCCTATAGGGTGATTGTGAAGCTGGTGTTAGGCAGTCCTGTGCTCAGCAGAGATCTCAGTATCTTTGCTGTGCATATGGTGATGTGCTGCAGTGGCTGGCTTTGAATTGTGCTCTGTCTGATGCAAAGACTTCATGGCATAAGCTATCAACAACGCATATTTCTGAACTCTTTGTTCTTTCCTTCTCTAAACTTTTCCCCAGGTGAGGAAGTGATTTTATATTCACAAAATCTAATTTTGATCCTATGTCTTTGGTGAAATTCATTAGAGTTCTGAGCCAAATTTGTTTAAGGAGATAGTGCTCTTTAACATGTTTGGGCTCAGCAGGGTACACTGTAATTTGAGGAAAACATTAGTATGTGTATTACTACTAGTAATGAATAATTAACATACAGTTAATAACACCTTTCATCTTTGTAGATTTTACGTGTGCAAGAATTATTTCATTTTTCCCCAGATCACAATAAAACAGAACAGCAGTGAAAGTATACTCTCAAATAACCCAGAGTAGGAACTGAAGATGAGTGCTACACACAGATGAAACCACAAAAAGAATTCAGGTAACCAGAAAGTATTAGCAGGAATCAAGCATCTAGGGATGGAGCTTTGCACAGTGCCTCACACATGTTGTTATCTAATTTGGAATTTGGAAAGGAGACAGAAGACTTTACTACTGTCCTTCTTGAAAGGACTACTGCATTTTTTAATAGCCTCACATAAGCAAGAGCTTATTTTAATGTCCTGTTCAGAAGAAAGAACACACCATCTGCAGAATTACAAAGAAGTATCTGTGGCAAGTGGACATTTCTCAGGAATTTCCCATTCATGACATTTTCCAGCTGTCCCCTAGCTTTTACAAGGGGAATCATAATGCAGAGCAACATGTGTGCTTAAAAGCTACTGCAGGATGAAACTAGGGAGTGTTTCATTTGGGCACTGTAGGTTGGCTGAGTCATAAAAAAAATTGTTATGAGAGTATAATAGAGAAAATCTGAGCAGCTGCAGTGGCCTTCAGAGAACTCAGTGCTCTGAGCACAAGGGTAGCACAAAGGCTGTTGACAACAATCAGGTGTCACTTCTGCCTCAGTACAACAAACAGCAAAACAGGTGGTCCTCAACAGACAGAACAGAGGATTAGCTTGTCCAGTCAAGAGAAAGCTAAGCCTCTTTGGCCTGATGTTCAACAAGAGGGGAAGACACTGATGTCTTCTCTGTGGTGACCAGTGACAGAACTGGAGAGGATGGCCTGAAGTTGTGTCAGGGAAGGTTTAGGTTGGATATTAGACAAAGGTTCTTCACCCAGAGGGTGGTTGAGCACTGGAACAGGCTCCTCAGGGAAGTGGTCACAGCACCAAGCCTGGCAGAGTTCAAGAAGTGTTTAGATGATACTCTCAGGCACATGGTGTGACTCTTGGGGCTGGTCCTGTGCAGGGCTAAGAGTTAGACTCAATAGTCCTTTTGGATACCTTTCAACTCTGCATATTCTGCGATTCTGTGAATAATTAACAGCCCAAAGTGCTGATAAATTAAGTAGTTGCCTAGAAATGATGACTGAGACATACCACTCAGCCATGGGAGTAGAAGAGCTTCCACTCCTCAGCGCCACTCACTATTGCGCTGAAGGCTGGTGCTCTCCCTACAGTCAGGATCCCCTGCTCCAATCCAAATGCAAGCTCCTTTACTGTGCCATTGTCTCCAGTTTTTGAAGGGAGAAGCTGTGTAAGAAATGATCTGGGCCATCAGTAACAAGAGGAAGTAGAAAAGGGATGACCCAGGAACTAGTTCCTCTCCCGCTTGTCTCCTCTGGCATGCCTGGCATGCTGCCTAATGCCAGGGGCATCCTGGATCTCCTCCAAGGAGTATCAGGATGGAAGAAAACCCCACGCCAAGGAGTGCTCTTGTAGGACTGTCCACCTCCAAGGATGGAGAGCAGCAGGGCAGCCATCACCCCACCCAAACAAACCTACTATTGGCTGCTTCTTCAATCACTGTGAATGAGTAAGGCTTTTTATGCCTTTAACAACAGGCACAGTGAGACAATAAAGATCCAACAGATGTCAACTCGGCTGTGACTGGTTTGGGAAAGTTTTGTTCCCTGCCCAGCTTCAGGGCTGACCAGCAAGGTACCCTGCACCTTTTGTAGCAGTCGGTTTTGTTCCTGTTTAAAGTATCAGACCAGGCAGATTCGGTGCCACAAACAGCAGGCTCACTTTCCCAGGCTCTGAAGAGAGGTTACCAGTAAGCAGGCAGATGGATTCTAATTCCTCCCATGAGTGCTGCCTCTTCTTCACTTTGCATTGTTGACCACTTCAGAGGTAATCTGTAACTTCATCCTGACATGCAATTGCTCTTCTTTTTTTTTATCTTTCAGCAAAAGTGTATTTTCTATTTTTTTTTTCATTTCTCTATTTATAAAAAGAAATTAAAATTTTATGCCATATTCAGTTTTCTCTGGCATGACTCTAATTAAGGCCATTGACAATCTAGTCCACTTTATAGGCATGGAATACCTTTTACTGACTCCTTCTAAGTAAGGAAGGTTTCTAGACAATAAATAATGATTGAAATTGATCATATTTTCCTGGCAAGAACGTAGGTTTTATTAAATTAGCTGTGGTTTCAAGTACAAAACAGAGACGCTGAACTCTGTCTTGGCCCTAAAAATACCCTTTTCAAACATATACCCTTTTCAAATGTGAGCATTTGTCCGTTGGATGGTGACTTGCCCAAATCTGATCTGACAAAAAAGAATAGCTGGTAATGCGAATGCATAGGACTAAAATACTGAAGACTCTCTGAAGTCCATACTTTTTCAAAAGTTGAATTCTTGGGCTTACGACTATAAAAAAGTCAATTCAGAATGGATTTGCCATTCCAGTTTTGCTGACTGTTCACAGTTTTTAGAACTAAAGATCACACTATAAAGCTTACACTTCACTAATTTTTTTCTAATGTACTTAATGGAGAATGGACCTTTTTTGAATTTTGCATAACTTCCTCCAGAGACATTTAAAAATTATATAAAATTATGCTATCTCTTTAGATAATTAGTTTAGTTATAGACTGTTTAAGAAACAAAATTGCTTATTTAAAATGCACAAGTTACAGAGTTGTCAAGCTCAAAGGGTCACTTTCAGGACTGACATTGAAAATATGACTTTCCATTTTACTGTTTTTCAATACAAATGGTTTTCCCCTAATTTTTTCATTTCTTTTGCTTTGTTTTTGTTTTTTTTTTTTTTTCTGTGTTGTGTTAAAATGAACTCATCTGTATAAAACACAAAAGCAAGACCCTAGTACTTTAATATGTTAGGAAAATGTTTGTCCCAAGTTTTACACTAAATAGGCTACAACTCAACATTGGCATGACTTCACCTCCAGTACAGCGTGCAGTCTTGGGCTCTACAATATAAGAATATTAAAATATTAGCATGTGTTCAAAGGAGGGCAACAAAGATGGTGAAAGGACTAAAGGGCATAGCTTAGGAGGAGTGGCTGAAGATACTGGGTTTGTTCAGCTTAGAGAAGAGGAGACAGGAGAGTGACCTCATTGCTGTCTACATCTTCCTTATGAGGGGGAGCAGAGAGAGTGGTGGTGATCTCTTCTTTCTGGTGTCCAGTTATAGGACATGAGGGTGACCTTACCGACAGATGTTCCATCCAGTTCCAGTAACCTGAAGTTACCTCCTGTGATATTCATTAATTACTGTGTCACAGCTTCCTTCTTGGTTTTCTAATAGGGGCCAGGAATATGAGAGCTTGAGAGAAAAAGAGCAGGAACGCTGACAGCACTGAGAACTGCTGGACTTTTTTTCACTATTAATTTCTCACTGACTTTGGGGTTGAAGGAGCCTGACTGAGGCAGAGTGGTAGTTGAGAAGATAGTTTACAGTGAATGATGGCTTTTTAGAGCTTAAGTGACAACAGTAAGTAGAAAGGTGTTTGACATATTCTCATTTGATAGCAGTAATCATGTTGGTCAAGAGAAGATCCTAGTATTTCTCATTGGCATTCAGCAGCCCCAAGAATTAAGGGTCCCTTTCAAATCTGATAGTTCAGATTTCTGTCTGTCAGACACTGTCAAAGAATTAATTTCCTTTGTGTGGTTTCAAGTCTGGCTTTGCCTGGAGAAAGCACTTTGAACTCACTTTATCTCATCTGCAAAGGAAGATGACAGCTCTTTGCTATAGAAAATTTGCATCTGATCACTATATTATCTCTTAATACATTCTTTTCAGCCCAAGACTGCCAAATACTCACTGCAGAGACAAGGCAGAACTCTCCCCATTTATCTGTCACAGGTTAAAGCTGTACTTGTGATGCTTGGCCATCTAAGACACAAGATGTAAGTGGTGGGGGACAAGGAGGGGAAAGGAGCTGTGTTTATGTGTGGGGAATATCCGAAATTTATTGTACACTTCATTTCTGTTTTTAAAAATATGCCTACACAGTGTGGTCCATTCTGCTTTTCTGGGCTGCCCAGTCTACTCCAATATAGAAATATAGAATCATTATGTTGGAAATGACCTCTAAGATCATCAAGTCCAACCATTAACCTACACTGCCAAGTCCACCACTAAAACATGTCCCTGAGTGCCACTTCTACACGTATGATCAGAAATACTCCTTCATTCATCTCCACCTGTGACAATGGTGACTACATAGACTACTCTTAAACTCTCAATTCATTTCTTTTTCTTTGTCAGGTCAGAAGGATTGGCTGAGTCCATGTAGTACACCACCACGTCTCAAAGCAGTATTCTGCCGCTGCTATCTACATGGCTTCACACAAGCTGTATCCAATCTATTTCTATGCTGTATTGTCACCAGTTAAAATTGGTCTTGTTCCTCCATTTTCAAGCTGAAAAGGGAGAGGAACAGATAAGCCCCAGTTTAATTTGTTCTGGCAATTATTGGAAATCTCCCACAGAGAGAGGAGCCCTTGCCTATTGGTGTGGAATGACATACAGCCATACGGAACCACACAAAAGGAGACCCTGCTTTTCTGCAAGTCTATTCAGGCATGTATAGACATATTGGCTGAGGTACCAACCCATTCGCATCTTAATGGAGAAAAAAGAGAGACAAGGACCTAAAAATAGGGGGGGAGAAATGGAATAAAAATGGTGAAGTAAGAACTATCATTAAAGGCTTGAAAACAAACTGTGTGCTGGTGAAGAGAGTGGGAAGAAACTCTTGACTTTCTAGTCCAGCAGACAACTACACTGCTGCTGTATGTGTTTCAAAAGTATCAGAATAAATCTGTTATTACACATAAAGGTTACTCTAAGATTGATTTGGAAATGCAAATTGAAGATAAGTGTGTTTTGTATCTGGGGTACAAGCTAAGCTTTTTTTCTTTTCTTGTTCTCTCCCTCTCTTCCTCTCCCTCTTTCTGTAAATCAGGATTCAACATTAATTCAACCCAAATGAAAGTGTTATGATAAAACACCTCTGAGATGCATTTTAAAATATAATTTCCTGCAAATTGAGTGTGTAAGTTTATTAAAAAAAAAACGAAGTGCTAGTCAAAAAGTGAAAGAAATATATTCCATGATTGAGGAGGAAGAAAGAGGTTATTTAAGAAATAGCTGAAATGGCAGTTCTTTTTAAATTGTCATGTGGATGCTTTTAAAATGCAATGACAATGGCAGCTATTCTTTAAGGCTTTTCCCTTATACTCTGCTCCTGAGCCGAGGGAAAAAAGTGTTTGTGAAGAAAATCACTTTAAATTCCAGGTAGACTTTTTCCCCCCTGCCTCTGGATTAATTTTCTCAATTTTTCCTTTTAACAATACTTATTAATAATTCTTATGGCCACCTGATTTGTCTACACTGAAAACAGCTGACAGGAAGAAATGTCAAAGTTAGGTCATTGACATCCCAGAAATTGTTTTTTATTGCATTAATAACATATTACAGAAGAAGAGCTGTAACGTTAACATAGAAAACAGCAGACCCCCTGCTTGTTTTTTAAAGAAACTGTAGAGACTGATCCAAAGCTCATTGCATTGATTGAAAATGCTTTTGCTAGCTTTGCTGAACTTGGAGCTGATGCATTGTTCATAGGGATTATAACCTCTGCTGTTGTTGTCTGCGACAAAAAATTAATAATGCACAAAGGTAACAAAAATCAGCTTTCTTTTTTTTAAGGTGATTTCTATGTGGGATGATTAGAGAATAATCTTTCTGACTGACCAATGCTCTAGTTAGATAAGTTAAAAAAATAGGGTTTAAAAGCAAAAAGTGTGTCACCTGCTAGTTAGAAAATGCATGTGTGATTCCAGGGAAACTAGTTCTTGCAATTAGTGGCCATTGTGTTTGAGCATTAATAGCCTGGGGCAAACATAATAAAGTTGCTCCTAACTGTTGGTAATGACACATTTCTCAGGGATTATTATTAATTAATAATTTGAAAGGGTGGTTCATCTGAGATGAAGCATTCATTTATATGGCATATATAAACAATATCAGATCAGAAGAACATGCAGCCTGCTTAGATTTCCTTGGTCCTTTTGTTTCACTTGCAAGTGCCTGCTTGCCTACATAAAATACTATTTTTTGCAACTGAGCTGCTTTTTCTGTGGGTCCATATAGTAGTAATTTGTTCCCCCTTAGATGCTTGCACATTGTTTTCTCACTATACAGTGTCTTCTGGGTTTGTGCAGATGCTGATTTTAATTAGAAATGCTAACTTGATCGGGGAAGTACCTCTCACACCCACTCTTTCCACCCCCTCCACACCAGAATGGGGCAACTGTTTCCCCAACACATGCATTATTCATTCCCAGCCACCTCAACATGAAATGTTTGCTATTGTTCCCACCATCCACTCATGTGGCTTATGTTCTCCCAGCATCCTTTCTAGTGAATGGTGTCTGTGTACCTTACCTCGTGGATTACTGGTCCCATTCACAGACTGGTGCTTCAGTTGAGAAAGAGGCTAGATCATCAGACAAAGAGTGTCTGATTGGTTTATGATGATGTCTTTTCTTTTTCCTGAAAGTTGCTGCATACTATAATACAAACAGAACTTTTTGTTTGGAGTGGATTATGTTAAAAAGAGGACAGAGCTGCTGAAGCACCTGTTGCACACACTGCCCAGAAGTGCACAGAGAAATGCAGTATGTAAACTGAACTGCTTTGGCAAATGACAGAACAGAAAAATGCAAACATAGTGAAAGGTATGTTGTAACATTACTATTTATTTTTCTCAGTGGCATAAAGTACATTTTTTCTATTGCTTCCTGCTGAATATAGTGGATTGCTCAAAACCAGGAAAGATTTAGAATGCACTGTATTTTTGTGTTAGTAGGAAACAATTAATGTGCTATGTTCTCTATATGTAGGCAAGCTGTCTGAAACAGTGCTTCAGAAGCAGTAGGTAGCTGTTTGTTGCAGTCATTGATATCCATGTAAGGGGCTCAGGAATAATTCTATTATTTGCTCCTCATAGTCTGTTCAAGGAGGCTGTAAGTTTAAAGCCATGCAGTACTGGAGAGTGACAGTGACATAGACATGATATTCTTAAACAAGTTATAAAACTCTTCTAATTGAAAAGTTGATTTGTAAAATAGCACTAAGCATATACATTTCTATTTGTGCTTTCAGAAAATTCCTGTTCAAAGAGCTAATCTGTGTCTTGACTGTTTAGTTGGAAGCTTACATTTGAAAGCAGATTAGAATGGAACGTATGCAGAGCCCAGACTTCTACAATGGATCAAGATTGATTACAGTGACACAGAATTTCATTTTTATTTCAGTAGAATTTAACATTTTCTTAGTTCACACAACATCAAAGGTGTCCTTCTAAATAAAAATCTGTGCAGTGCTCTATCTTAGAGCATATCTTGTTATGTACAATATACTCAGATTGATATGTTTTTGCATCAGAAACAACACAAGCTGTTTTGTAATGTGCCTTGTGGGAAAACAAAATTGGCGATATATAACAATATATGTGTTTCCTGGAAGAGAAAGAACAGTTCAGTGAATGATGCTCATGCTAATTAATGATATTGGACAGATACTATATCTTTTCTTGAAATACTGAATGAATGTTAAACCAGAAATCAAAAGTTTTATTGTCCTTGACATATTTTTTCCAGGTCACATTGTTCAAATTTTCTAGTTTATTCAGTTTTTCTTCGTATCAAAATGATTAGGAACTTCAACTACAGAGTCCACTCGCTGAAATTAATGGTGTGTGAGGATTATCATTAAAGAACAAACTCCTGCATTTTTAAAAAAAAGCTGTAGAGATAGGTAAATGCCTGTTAAAATACTCTGCAAGCAAAGCAGTCTGGCTCCCATGCATAGGGAAATTTTCACTTTCCTTCCCCTGTCTCTGACACCACACTGGAAGCAGGGATTATTTTGCTGCTCCATCGGGGCCATCCCTTCAGTTTCCCAGCCAACTACACTCCCCACATAGTGGGGTGGCACTGTCACAGCGGTCTGTGAGACCTTCCTGGACCAGACTGGGCAGAGACACTGCAGGCCTTGGGGCAGAGACTTTCCTCTGCCTGACTTTTAAATGCACAATCTCCACAGAGTGCTCAGCTTCCACCCAGGACAGCCACAATGGAGTCTTTCATCTCCGTTTCAAAATGAGCGGAGAAGGTGTAACCCAGGCACCCACTGATTGCTCACAGCCATTTGTAGGTGCTTCTTAAGTCTGAGATTCCAGATACTGTCTCTGCCAGCTGGAGCAGGTGGGAGACGCAGGCCCACAGAGTGGGTGTGGTGCATAAAATACAGCACAACAGGAAGACCTTGTTTCAGCCTTGGCTGGTAGTGCTTGAGTCTGCCTGTGTGCAGAACTGGGACACCCCGGTCCTCTGTATCTCCATGTCACTCCAGCACACCACAATGCTCTCCGTATATCAGTTTTGCAAGATACCACTTCTCTATTCAAATCCTCCTGAAAATGCTGAAGCTTCCTGAGTCTGTCACACTCACTGGTTCATTATTCTACCTTTGATCTTCAACCAGAAATTGCTTGCAACTGACTTAATCTGATCATTTCTTCAGTGCATCTCAAACTGTGGAGTTAAAGATGTATCATATACCCCCTGTGTTAGAGCTGTCCAGCCACTTATGGGTGTGAGCTGCATGTATGTTGGGTATTATCAAATACCCTTCCTGGTATTATCAAATTATGCATTTTCATGAGCATACCATATCTCCTAAGTAAAATGGACACTGTGCTTTCCATATGTGTCATATTATGCTGCATTACATTATATCACTTTATAGTATGGTATATTATATGACATTATATTATACTATTTTATTTTACCTTAGTGAAATATTGAGAAACCCAGTCCCCTTATATTATGCAAGTGGAGATCATTCTGATATTAAAAAGTAGAAAATTTCATTTAGGCTGTATTTTGCTTATTATCATGTGATTGGCAGGGAAAATATTTCTTGAAGAAAAGATATTCTAGTGGCTGAAGTGGAGGTGATAGATTTTTGACAGGTAATACTGTGAATTTATATTGCACTTCCATGCCAAGGAATGTCACAGTAATATAAGTGGAATCTGAATAAAATTTTAGTTTCTTCAGACATATTTTCTGCCTGCCGTTATTCACTGTTGATAATGAGACAATTAATAGGCTAATAGGCACAAATTATATAATAAAGGCATTTGATTCTGCCCTCTGAATGCCAAACCTACAGTTACACCTACAAAGTATATAGTTAGGTGCTGTAATTCTTTTACATATGTTTTCTAAGCCTCTGCAGAACTGTACCTCATGTCTTCGTGGTTCTGTTCACCTAAATATTTTTATTGAAGTCGACTGAAAGGTGCAAATGAGCAAAGCAATTAAGATTTGCCCAGTGCAAAATCTGAACAAATTAAGAGAGTAGGACAGAAGCTTTTTTTGGAAAATTTGGTTCTTAGGCTTGTCAAAACACTTCGCTTCACACTGAAACATGGCAAATCCAAGATCAAATGCAGTAATGTAGAGCACTGCTGTAAGACATCATAGGCCAAAAGTGAGAGAATCAATGCCAGCTTTAGGTGGATTTAGATAAACAGAAAAGTGAGTGTATAAGACATGAAAATGAACACTTATATTCTCATAGAAAGTGCAGATCAATTTTTAAAAGGCAGAGATAACTAGGGTCTCTTTCATATCTTAACTGACTAATGCAACGAAGTGTTTCTTGCTGTGCCCCGTGGTGTTGTACAGCAAGCTGCAATGGAGTCACGGACATTAAAACCTTGTTTTATTGAAAATATGTTGCACTTAATAGGAGGGGTCAGTTAATTATTTTTGCTTGGATACATAGACTGTGAACCTATTCTCAGAGCCAGGAATCAGTGAGAAAAGTGGGTAGATAGCCCTTATCTTCTCATATAGGGATTTGAAAGGTAATGGGGAATAATGGTTTTACAAAGCTGCAGGGAGTTTGGCCTAGTTAGCACTTTTGTATGCTAAGTTAGACTTTAATAAAGTATCAATTAGCACATGCAGAAACAGAGGCCCCTACTGAATCAATAGAACACTGTTTGATGGTCATTTTATGAAGGAAGGCAGCACTTCAGTGTGGTTAGGGAGATTACAGATTTGCAACACAAAAGTCCTTATACAGGGATCAAGGGTACAACCTCTGCTTGAAGGGATAATCTAAAAGAAACACTATTTAAGTATACAAAGCTCTGTATCTGATTTACCTGTCATGAAATTATTGCTGTTACAGAAGTGGGAACCCACGAGGGCAAACAAAGTACAGCTGGAGTGAATGCTTTATTCCTCATTAGTCCCACAGTTTGACAATCCAGCCAAACACCTTCTTTCCTGGAAAGACCAATTTCTTACGATGATCAAGAAAAGCATGATGTTTTTTCCTTCATCTTTTTTCCTAATTATAATAAGAAACACTGATCACTCCAGGGTTCATTTGGTATGTTCACATAAACCTCACAATATTATCCATGCCTGATGAGGTTTCTCTCTACCACACAGTACAACCAACTGGTTTATTTGAGTAATTACACAGTAGAGGCAATTGGCATGTGTGGATTCAGCCTAACAAGAGATGAAGAGTTGGAAAAATCCAAAGAAATTATAGAGATAGACTAGACATAATAAGTCCTGTAACTTTTTATTTTACACTATAAAGATGTGATTTTATTTGCATTTTGGGGTTATAGAAATGTAGGACTTTCCTAAATTACTTCTGTCTTTTGCTTCTGATGTAAGATCAGAGATCACCTAAACAACTTCGAGTAGACTACTCTCAAGCCTTCTCTAAAAAGCTAAAAAAAAAAAAAAAAAGAGATTTAACAGTTTCTATCAGTCATCTGTTTCAATATTTCACCCATCTTATTCTTAAAGGATTGTTTTGCTTGTAACCTAAATTCCTCTTGCTTCAAATTAGGTTTATTGCACCTTCACCGGTGCTGGAATTGAAGAAGTAGATCAGCACTCTTTCTATTATATCTGTTACTATGCATTACAAATTTTAAAAAACTGCTTTTATGCCCTCACCCAAATCTCATTTTTCCAGACTCAAAAAATACAATTTATTAACCTTTTTGCAAGTCCTGTTTTTCCAGACCTCTGCTCAAATTTCTTGCTGTCTTCCTGGCAGCAGTTTGGGAGTCTGTCCATACCTCCTTTTAATATGTGATATGCTGCCTTTCTAAAAATGCTCCACAGATGCAACACAAGCAACTTGCCCAACATCCTGTTGACATAGCACAGAGGGGCATTTTCCTCCTTTGGAACAACCCATGCATCAAAGTGTTGGCTCCTATTCATTTTGTGGTCAGCTCCTTTCCTACAATGCTGACTCATAGGCTGTTGGTCACCTCTCTATGTCTGGGCATTTCATTTTGCTGTTCCAAGGCTTGTATTTTCCACTTGTCCTTATTGAATTATCTGGTATTGATTTCGAAACATTTTTCCAATTTACCAAGACCATTTTGAATTCTACCCCCATCTTCCCAAGTGCTTACAAAATCTTCCAGCCTGGTGTCCTCCTCATATTTTGTAACTGTACTGCATCATCCAAACTGTTAGCATGAACATTGAATAGTACTGGCCATGAAGCAAAATCCTGCAGGACCACTCAATGCTGACTCCCAGTTTACCACTGAGCTGCTGACAGTGGTCCTTTGAGTTGTTTTCCAGTCTGTCACTCTCATTTCACCTGGGTCACATAGCCCTATGTTGCCTTTGACAATGAGTTGTGGAGTTGTGTGAAACATTTTATGAAGGCGAAAATGTATTGCATTTTTTTTCATTTCACAACAGGCTAGGCCAGTTATCTTAACCAGAGAGGAAAATCAGGCTGGTTTTGTTGTTGACTTATTCTTCACAAATCCACGTTGGCTATTCCTGAGCACCTTATTATCCTCTAGATGCTGAAAATTTGGTTGTTTGTTCCAGTAACTTTCCACCTATTGAAATTGTAATGAAGGCTCTGTAATTCACAGGTTCCTCTATCCCTCTGCCCCCTCCCCATTAAATATAGGTAAAATGTTTTTTCTCTGCCAGTCCTCTAGGAACTCACTTATCTTCATGAAGGTATTCACTAATTTTGGCTATTGCTTTAGGTTGTTTCTGAAGTACCTGAGGGAAAATTCAGTGTGGATTGAATAATTTGCAAGAGATTTCAAAATGTAGGTTATACGGCTTGAGAGAAGACAGAACATAATATATAATATCCCATCAATTTTCTCTGGGCACTATATCAGGCTTTTGGCTAAGATCAAGCCAAGTTGATGAAGTAAAAATGGATCTATCTATTTCTTCATGCTTCCACCAAATTTAAAAAGAGAAGATGTAGCAAAAGGCTGGAAACTGGAGAGAACAGAAGGTGATATTTATACGACTCCATTTTTTTGAAAAGACAAAATGATTCTTCAGTCAAAGGGAAGAAATCAAAACTCACGCTTCAGTGCATAAACCGATTACAAGGGTCAGCAAGGAATTGTTCTCACCATTTTCATCATCTCACAGCAGTGCAGTCTTATTTTTTATGGTTAACTAAAGATTACGTATCAAGTAGTATCACATTATTGACCTCAACACTGAGCAATGGTGCTTATTCCCATTGTTCTTTATTTTCCACTTCTTCCCCTCTCTGAAACTTCAAATGCAAAATATTTAATTAATCAAATTACTCTCACAAGCAGAAAGAAACAAAATTACATCAAGGCTGGTGTTTTCATCTTCACTTTGAAGCAAAATTTTCTTGTGTAACCATCTTTCAGGCAAATTATTTAAGTTTGCAGGCACATGTCTTTCAGGTATCAAATATTTTCCCAGTAAAGTGTATTTCAATATCTCAGAAAAATATACCACATTCTCTCCTTTTCTTACACCTTCTCTCATTAGGCTTTCACTTGTGTCACACTGGAAGACTACTCCATTTCCACTTGGGATGTACTATCTTTTCAGCTTCTTGGTATAATCTTCTTTGCTACTATTAGTCACAGCTATTCTGATATCAAGTTTCTTTTTGTCAGAATTTCCTTCATTTCTGAACTATCACTTCCAAAGCATGTGGAGAGGGAGTTTAACTATTTGGAAGTACCAGTTACTGACAATTTTCAAAGGCAGAAGTCTCAACATTAGAGCAGAAATCCAGTTTGACGGGCCAATTCTGTTATCTCAAAAAGTTGCAGTGCAGAACTTGCTAATAAAAATGCAGATCCACAAGTAAGAAAGAATAGATTTAACAGGTATGTAAGAAGAATCTTTTTGCTGAAATACACACATAGATGAGCTAACAGAAAACCTGCAATCTCATTTGAGAAGCTCTTCTGCAATGTATAATTGCTTTCCTTTAAGCTCTCCTACACTTCTGCATTTCTTGGCTTTCATTTGATTGCATATTTGCAATTCTGTGTCTGAATTCTTCAGAATTAGGAAAGGATCTTCTCAAACTATTTGAGAGATTATATGAAGTGGCTACTAACAGTGGGAGAAATGGGCCTTGATGACCCTGCAGTAGACGTCTGTAGGGTCTTTCTGTTTTGTGTGCTGTGGTCAGAGTCAGTATTCTTCATACACTGGCTGATGTCTCCTTACCTAAAGATAAGGTATGCCTAGATATTAAATAGGCACCAAATTACCTACTGATAACCACCAAGAGCAGTGAAAGGAAGACTTTACTTTCAGGTCCGTACTCAAAGTTTGCACTGATATGCACCAACACTAGGTCACTAAGAAGGCTTTAAAGCAGTGGGGTGGCCTCTAGAATTTATATGCAAATAAATTTTTTCTATAAGACTATTAACAAACAACTGAAGAGGAGTAAGTAGAACTACAAAGCTTAGTTTATTATGGCTATATCTTTCCCCCATAACTCTTTCTTCATACACAATAATTTCAGCTCCTTCCAGCTCCCTGGACGTACCAGATAAAATACCTCATTTACTACTCTGGAACTGCATGCAGGGATGATCCTTTGGTCGAAGAGATTGTATAACTGCCCATACTTTCCTCAGTAGGGGTGTTAACCTGGGTCTCCCTTCTCTAATGTACCTGCTAGTTCCCAGGGAGCAGATAGAAATGCTAGGTTAACAGTTGGACTTGATGGTCTTAGGGGTCTTTTCCAAGCTTAATGATTCTATTATTCTATGAAATACTGTAGTCCTTGGGATCTCTATTTTCTTTCCCAATACTAATAGAATATCAGTGCAATTATATCACTGCGTAAACTCATTTCTTTGGGAAATCAGACTCAAACCAGCTGCGGAAGATCCTCCCCTGTGAAGGACAGCAACCAGATGGCTCACAGCAGATAATGGAAGGATGAGAATTTTGGCCAAGAATACCTCAGCTCTTACAAAAGCTGCTGTTTCATCACCATTACAAATTGAATACTAAGACAGATGGAGCATAGGGTTTTGGAGTCTCCTCTGAAATATTCACCTGTAACAAACTGAAAAGCAAAGAGTTTGCCAGCAAGACAAAGCCTAAAAAACCTCCTATATTTTAGTAAATGCTAGTTCTTCTTAGCCATTAAGCAGTCCAGGTAGAGAAACTGCCTCATCCAGGATAATCATCTTCCCATCTGGGAAAGCTGGAAACATGTTATAACAGTGGATTATGAAGAAGGTGGGAAATAGGTAATACATACCTCTTTGTGAGGGGTAGATATTGTTAGTTAATGTCACATTTATAGAGGACAATTAGATAATACCTCACACTCTCTGTGGAGACTGAAGCAATAGAGTTTGAAGACCAAAACCTAGAGGCTGGCAAGCAAAGCATCTGAGGTTGTTTTTCAGGCTTTATGAAACTTGTGCTTGCTGTATTAGAGCCGTTCTGGGACAAATAAGGTCAGTACAACTTTATTCCTTCTTACTTTATTCTTTCAGCTTGAAAATGTCCTGTGAAGGCCAGGCACCCATATTCTGTATTTCTAGAAACACTTTGAAGCTAGGTGAAAAAAAAAGGTAGACTCTAATAGTTCAGATAGAGAAGGAGGCTGTAAGACTTCTGTTTTTTTGCTGGTTTGATTTCATATCCAGTAGCTTGAAGCTGACTTGAAAATGTTCATCCTGGTGGTTAGTAGCATATGTCTTCATGCTCAGATAAGGCAATCAGAAAGATCAACGCAAGGTACAGATGCCAGTGTTGTACTTCTGAAGCAATGTCAGACTCAAGAAATATTGATTAGATGAAAGATTATCATCTCCTAGAGAACCTACGCTATTTTCTAAGTTAAAGAATATTCTTTCTTGATGAACAGACAAAATTTAAAAACAAAAACAAACAAAAACAAAAAATAAGCAAGCAACGCCCCAAACAAAACAAACAAAAAACAAACTCAAAACCAAACCGAATCAACAAAAAAGAAAAGAAAAAACAAAACCAAACCAAAAAAACCACAACAAACTCACAAACATACAAACCAAATCAACAACAAAGAAACCCACTACACACTATGTGCCAGTGGGTGCATACAGTAATTATGAGAGATAGTAAAATATTGGTTTCTGGTTGGAAAAAGAAATTACCCATTCCCTTCTTTGTCTTCAATAGCTGGTTTTAGAAAGGGGTTGTGTTGGGCACATTTCTAATATGACAAAATGTGCATGATATGCCAAGTTAAGCAAGAAAGTGGTCATAATGAAACTAGGAAGTTGTCTTCATTAGTGACAGCTCATAGGCCCTCACCAATCATTGGTTTTGATCTTCATGTATGGGAATATTACCTCTATCTGGTCCAGGCAGACAGCAGCTTCTCATGTCTGTCTACAGATAGGAGATAACACTTTTTCTGGTTTTGACATTTAAGGGGTATCAGAGAGCCTTATCATCTATCCAGCAGCCATGGGATAAGAAAGAGACCATTTTTCACAGTTACTTGGAAATATGTGATATTGTGGGGACTAGAATACATGAAATACAATGTTTTAAAGCTAATGAACACAATATGCTTCCATAGCCAACCTGTAGCACAGACAGGACACTAAGTTTAAAATGCATTCCAGGTGTGCAACAGGAACAGGTTTTATCCCATAGCAAAGGCATGGCAGATCTGGCAAGGCATGTGCTCAAGATCTGAAATAAATGAAGGAGACGAGCAGAAGGAAACAAATGAAAAATAAAGGGAAGGCATTAGTACATTTTTCTCATGGAGGATTGTAACAGTTGTGAATAGGTCCTGATCAGGGCATAAGTTTTCCAATGCCTATGGCAGCAGGCTCCATTCCTGAGCTTTATTCCTGCTGGCCTCTCAGTTGCAGAGCTTAGGTGGTTGCAGCAATATTCACCATCTCATCTTCTCACTGCCTTCACAGAACCTTTGGCTCTTTTATACGCACCAGCTCCTCACTCCACACCTGACTCAACTTTCTTTCTCTTTTATAGCATAGGAAGTTCCACCCTTTCCGCCCTCTCATTCTTGGCAGGATACTACAGATTTTGCTTATATTGCTTTGAGGCTTAGGGACAGGTCTGAGAAAAGGCTCCTATGTGCAGCCCCAAAGAAAGTAAGAAAGGTCACACTTTGGGGAGGAAAGGCTTTATGTTTTTTTTAAAGAGTGCTGGTTTACATGAACATCAATTCACAAGTCAAACTTATTTGTACAGAGATTTTGAAAGAATGGCAAAAATAGTCAGAATGTGAAAACTAGAAGGAATTTTTTCATAGTAATAAAAGTGTAATCAGTATGATTTTCATATGTATTTTGTATTTTTTCACATCCTTATTGGAAGAGGGGTTGCTTTATCTGGAATTTTTTTTGATTTTCCAGCATATTACAACATCACACTTAGTTCCTGTGGAGGCTGACTTCAACAGTATTAGTTAGACCAGCATGGAACTTTTGAAACTCTCTTGTACTTCTGTACTGCTCTTCACAGTAGTATTTACAGTGCATCACACTGAGTAAAAGCTGGGCATCAGATCTTCCCCTGATGCAAGTTATCAGCATCATTTTATTTGGAAATGTTTACTTTGTGATTGTGTGTGTCTTTCATTCTTTTTGATCTTTTTATGCATCTATAACCATAGAGCTGGGATTTATACAATGGGACTCCCTCTGTCGTTCTGTGGGATTTTTCACTCTGCAGACACTCCATAGCTTTGAAGGACTTCAGATCTTGAGCAAAATGAGTTCACTGATGTGTCTCAGGAGAAATTGTTGACTAGTCTGAAGATGTAATTTTATGACAATGGACTGTATTCTGAGTTAATGTTTATGCACCATATGGTATGTTGTCAAGTTTCGTTGTATTTATGAAGATCTCAATAAAATGAAGTAAAAATAAAAATACATGTTCAGGCCAAGTGTGTTTTCAAGAAAAATAACAAATACCTCTAGATTTTTCCTTTTAATTTAAACCTGCCCATAAAGTATAACAACGGGTAATAATAACAGTAGGACTGGCCTAGGCCAGAGATAAAAATAGGAAGTTCTGGAAGTAGCACAGAAACATTTAGGACTATAACCAGGCAGCCTGTTTAGAGGTACCTAACTTAGGTGCTGCAAGCATTAGGATTTCTAAAATCATAGAATCACAGAATGGGTAAGGTTGGAGGGGCCCACAGGGAGTTATCTAGTTCAACTTTGCTGCTCAGGCAGGATTATCCTAGAGCACATCAAACAGAATTGTGTCCAGACAGTTCTTGAATATCTCCAGTGAGGAAGACTCCACAACCTCTCTGGGCAATCTGTTCCAGTGCACGGTCACTCGTACAGTATAGTTCTTCCTCACATTGAGGTGGAACTTCCTGTGCATCAGTTTCTACCCATTGCCTCTTGTCCTGTTGTTTGGCACCACCAAGAAGAGCCTGGGCCCAACCTCTTGATATCCTCCCTTCAAATACTTATAGACATTGATGAGGTTCCCTCTCAGTCACGTCTTCTCGAGATTAAACAGGCCCAGCTCCCTCAGCCTTTCCTTGCAAGAAAGATGATTCAGTCCCTTAACCATCTTCACAACTCCAGGAGCTCCACATCTCTCTTGTACACAGGAGCCCAGAACTGGACACAGTACTCCAGTTGAGGCCTCACTAGGGCTTAAAATGAGACAAGTATTGCATCAGTTGCTTAAAAGGTTTGAGCTCCTGGATCAGTGGAGCCTCCATCCCTGGCAGGTGATGGTAGGCACCTATTGTGGTGGTCTGCCTGGTGCAGCTTCCTACTGACTGGTGTTCCTGCAGGTTTATTGCAAAAGTGTCTAATAACAAAGCAGTAGGCAAATGAGGTACAGGAAACCTAAGAAGCAGTCTGTGAAAACATTAAAGAATAATCCATTTCATGGGGGATAAAAAACTGCACAGTACTCCACCCCCACCTTTGGTTTAAAATATCACAAAAAATCAAGTAACAAAGTAAACCCAGAGAATTCTTTTCCGTCAATTTTATTTTTCTCTTACTGTGGTCATTAACAAGTTATTTAGCTTCTTTTGTCAAAATATTGGGAGGAAAATCTTTAAATCTGTAATTAAACACAGAAATCATTATCCATTAGCATATTCCTAGTGCAGTGTATGTGCTGCTAAGAAACATTTACAAATTAGAAACATTTACATTCAAAATATCACATGTATTTGTGGATTCATGTACTGAGAGAATGGAAGAGGGAGTTTAAAACCTGTTGCCTCTTTCCTCCCCACTTTCTCAGTATAATATGTCCTCTCCAAATGAATTGCTTCTGCTCAAGCAATGTGATGCATGGCATCCACTAAGGTCTGTAGCATTCTACAAGAGTGTTGTCCATACAGCAAATTCCATTGGAAGGACCAGGCATAATATATATATATATATATATATATATATATATATATATATATAAAAAGATACAAGCATGTAATTAATTTTATGAATGCAAATAGTCCACTGACTTCCTGGGAGATCATTTGCTCAGTGTGATGAATATACTAAGTATGTCTGTAAAGCTTTTCAAGTCTGAGCACTTTGACTATAAAATCCTTGACATTTATGTAAATATGTATTGGGCACAATACATTTTAATCCCAGTGGAACTCTCTGGGTGCCCATATGGTCATCCAAACTATTAATGTTTTTATCCTTTCTTTGGAAGTGTTGTTCTCTTCAGAATTAAAAGATAAATGGGTCACTTGCAAGAAATGCTAGAATTTGGTTTGGGCAGTTATTTCATTTTCCTTTTCATCTTTGTCCAGAATTAGATATTCAATTAAGAATAGCTTAATTACAGAACAAATATGTGTCAGGGGGTGTCATTAAAATTGGAGCATGAAGAGTAGGCTCACACTTGGAATATGCCTACATTAATTTGCAATATGGGCTAAAAGAGAAATTTGTATTTGCATCATTGGAAAGTGCATTATTGTGACTCTTTTGTGTAGAAGAGTTAGGTAGTTCCTTTGTACCATGCATAGACCACCAGTAGCACAGAGTTCAGTCAGATCTTCATGGGTCTTTATGGAGCCAAAAGCCCCATTTGTAACTGCTGACTGACAAGAAAAAGGATTTTCAGTGATGTTTGAAAGGCAAGAACAAAGAAAATAACCTAAACAACTGAGATGATAATCAAATATTCATCACAAAAGCAGGGCAAGAAAGGCATTCACTTTGAGTCAGGGATCTAAACTGCCCAGATACACCTGATCGTTTTGCAATGGAGTACTCAACTGTGAGTAACAAAATGAAATATTTAAATTGTTATTGAAAAATAAAGCACCATCTGCAGAAATCCCACATATTTTGAACATGCAGTCTTCCTGGGCTCAGTAATTTCTGTGAGAAAGGAAAACAAGATTTCCCTCTCTTTATTGCCTTTGAATCCTTTGTGCATCCCCATGCTGGGTCATGAAACATACGGCAAGCAGAGGTTCATCAATTCCATCTTTGCAGATTTCCTTAAGAATGTATTTTGAAGGGCTGCAAGAAAAATCTTGCATTAAGAGAACACTGAAAGTTCAGTTCTGCCTCACTCAGTCATGGCAAGAAACACCTTCCTGTATGATGAGTCCTGATGCCCTGTAAGGAACTGCTACTTCTCCCTCAGCCTGGGACAGAAGAACAGACTCTATCTCAAAGCCTGTGCCATCCATCTGTGGCAAAAATCATTATGGTCCACCTAAGTCTAGAGATCCCATCAAGCCGATACACTCAAAACATATGGCTATTATCCTAACCAACTGTCACATCTGCAGTCTAAGTGACTCTGTACTCATCCATCACACTCAGCTGTTGAAGAAGCCATCTGCATGAGTCCTCTGAAAAATTCAGTCACCCATGGCCTTAACTGCAGCTCAGCCATGACTTGTGTTACCACAAACCCTAAATGTATATGAGTGCCTTCTTATACTGATAAGAAACACATTCCTTGATCATCAGGCCTTGCAGATGCAGAGGCCAATAGCACACACTTCTTTTAGCAACAGCAGAGGATCTGAGACAGAAAAAAATGTCATTCACCTTCAGCCTCAGAGAGAAAGGAACCATTCTGGATTAAACACTGCTATTAATAGTAGTCATTTGCCTTTAAGTGAGCAGTAAATGCGATGAGCTTGAGCCTTCTTGCTCACCGTTTTGGAAAGGCATGAGACACTACAAACTCTGCTATTAACAAAGAAAAAAAAAATCCGTTCCACTTCAACACTGGGGCTTTCTTCCATTCCTACAAAAATATATGACCATGTCACCATGGGCTGGTATTAAATGGGGAAATTACTGGTACTGAGGAAATTAACATACTTTTACAAGACTTTACCTTACTTAATGGCAAGTTTCCTGACAGTTGCTGTGCCCCAGAGTAATGTTGCTTTCTTAGGGATGTTGCTCCTGGAGACCACTGAGTTGCACAGTGTTTCAAAAAAAGGTTCCTCATGGAACTGCAGATTCAAATGAAAGAAGTTGTTATCACAGAGAGCCTAAAGCATTTATGTCTCTACTCTTAACCTTTATTTCGCTGTTTTTACTTACTTTGCTTTCTGCTGATTTAATTCACATGTGCATAAAAAAGCACACTGATGATTAGATTTCTTTTGCTATTGCCTCATTACAGGTATATTGGTAACTCTGTAAGTTCATTTAACAATGTCTTGATATTATCTTGCCTAAGCACTGTTGATCCTTTATGGCTGAACTTAATTGCAAGAGACATCTGGAACCATTCGTTTTGAATTTGTGGTTTGAGAGTTCACCTACAAACACAACTCTTGTTGCCACAGGAATTGGTCCATTTTTTTTTATGTCCTCTTTGTCACACAAACAAAAATGTAACTGATCTGTGCAGTAGATGAAATTTCTTAAAACAAAGACTCCAGGCAGAACCTTAGCTGGTGGACCATAGCCTGTCCCCACTTTCCCTTCTTGCATGGCAGAGGCAGTGCTGGGTTCTCTTAAATTGTGTCGGGGGGTGGTGGGAAGCTCTTCCACACGTTTACTTGCCAGCCAAACATGGGCTGTAAAAAATGTCTCCCTGACTTTGCTGAGAATAACTTGCCGTATGCAACATGCCAAGAGGAAGCTGGTCATACTTAATGTGTGCAGAGGGCTTCAGCCTTCTTCCTCCAGCGTAAATGTGTATTGGCTGTTTGGAGCAAAGGAATCACAGTACAGAGAGAGGCAAGCACTGCACGCATAGCTCATATACTCCTTTGACTGTGGGCATCCAGCAAGCTGGGCCTTGTCCCTGCCTTTCACAAACAGCTGCCAACTTCTTCGTGAAGTGACAGACACACAGAGATTACTGTGGTCCTTTTGGGCTTGTACTGCTTAGATAAATCCCCATTCTTTGGCTTTGCAGACAACAAGCCCTAGCACATTATGTAGCCAATGTCTAAACAACCAGCAGTTCTGTACATTGCTCTGCTTAGAAGAGATTTACCATGTTTTGTACTTATAGTTTGTCCTTTCTTTGTTGTGCCTGTTCCAGATTAGATTGTAAACTTTTCAAGGTAAAGGACCTATTATTTTGCTAAATTTTACAACAGTATAGGCTGGCAGCATTGTGTAATTGTATTTCTTCTGGGCTTTTTACTTTGAAACATTATTTTGTGTAGAAATTAGACTTAGATAGTTATTTTGTCTCTACTCCCACTGTGGACATCTATTCCAGACCTAAGCTGCTGGTTTCAGATTTCAGCCAAGTTTTGGATTAATTTCTGAATTTCTGTAGATTTCTAAGTGTGCCCAGTTCTCCACTTGTAGAAGCTTGGAAGCTGGGGAATTTTCAAACACTTTCTTCTTCTCTGTTAAAAACTTTGTATTGTCTTAGTCTTCACTTTAAAATATTATCATGCACCCACTAAAATGCTTTTTATAATTTTGAAATATTTCAAGGATTTCAGTTGGAAATATTTGACAGACATCTGTTATATTTTATTTCCACTGGATAAATCAATAAATTAAGCCTAAAGATCTAAGACGAGAACAGCAGTAAAATGAGGTCTGAACTGCTTGCTTAAGCCTCAGAGCTCCATACGCCTTTCCTAATGAGTCTGTTTGTCATGAAATGAGAAAGAAGAGTTTTATAGAAGAACAGCAAAATTACTGGGCCAACAGAGTGTTTTGACAGGGTAACTTGAGTGCAGCAGCAAGTTATTAAACTTCGCAAAATGGTGAAGGAAAGGTTTGCTACAATCCATAGCCTGGAGTGAGGTCACCAACTAGACTTACTTCATGGCAACAAAAGTTGTCCTAGACTGATGAGAAAGTGTCCTCTGATAGAGGTCAGCATTCCTCTGCCTAAAGAGGTCTTTCAGGTTTGTCAAGGAAAAAACGTGTTAGCTTGACTTGCTTGGACAAATTACATGATAGCATGTGGCCATCAGCACTGTGAAACATTTTGTGGGTTATAAAATGTTTAACTGACCATTCAAATTCTAGAAATATTGCATTTGTAGCAGCAATCAGCTCCTCAGAGAGGAGGCAGCAGAGTGTGAAACCTGAATTCAAGCAACAGAGAGGCTGAAAGAATAATTAAAATTGGAAATAACTTGGAGCTGCTAGAAATTATATTCAAGGTTTGCCATTTAGCAATAATATCTATATTTATGAAGACGTGTGTGCATGGATGTGTTTGTAATGACAATGTCATAGTTTCCAACAGAAAGACAGTTGCCGAATCTTGTTCACTAGCTATCATAATTTGCCAGAGTGAACTGTTTTTAAATATTCTCTAAGGACTTATAGTCATAAATATTTCTAAAGAGTAGGCACTTAGTTTGTGACAATCAATATCACAAAACAACACTACAGCTAAATTAGCAAAGTAGAGAACTCTTACTTACTGACTAACCCCTGATGTTTCTTGTGTCTAGTGCTCCAGGTCTGCAGCTTATATGGCAATAGTATTTCTGTTTTCAGAAAGTGTGCATCCTGATATTGCATTTTTATGTAGAAGAGTAAATACTTTATAGCATATTTTCTTATTGAGGAAACTCTTTTGTCTTGAGGAAAAAAGCATGCTCCTATGAATTTCCTTTAACTTTACAGGACACTGCCTTTTTGAGAACCAGTATCTCTCCTGGACATTTCAAAGGACTACACAGAGAACTTACTTTATTCTCAAGGGACCTAAGATACTGCGTTTGGACTTTTAAGTCAGTCCTAGTATACGGATGTGGACTTCAGGTAGAATGAGCAATGCAAAGAACTTATTTGGACTTGGCGTCTCCTTGTATTTTTGTGGACTGATGGACCTTACTACAACTATGCTGTCAGGAAGTGCCAGGCCCCTCACTGAAGGGCAAGAAGACAACCTGTCAGACAAGCTGCATCAGCGTATGAAGAGGAGCTGGGTGTGGAACCAGTTCTTTGTTCTGGAGGAGTACACGGGAACTGACCCTCTCTACGTCGGGAAGGTAAGACCCTCACCAGGAGGATATCTGGCAGAGCGTATACATCTGTGTAGCTGTGGACTGTGGTGAGACACAGGATGTTTCCCTAAATGCCTCTACCTTCTTTTAGGCAGTGAATTTATCCACATTAATTTCACTTCTGCTCCCAAGAGCTTTTGCCCCATGTCACCTTCATTTGGGAAGAATTTCTGTTTCAAGGGGCTGTCAATATATATGCCTATTTCAAAGAGATCTGCTGCATCAATCATCAACTGTAATTTGAGGTAGTGTTGGAAAAGCTGCAGCGATCTTTCCAGGGACTCTACAATGTCAAGGCAAAGCAAGGTTATATTGACATATACAGATTAGGAAAGAAAGGAAGAGTTTGTGATCCTGCTTCTGTCCCTGATCAAGTCATCTGGAAGCTGAAATTCACAATCAAATTAAATAGCGAGTTTCCCTTGAAAACTGACATTTCAATTTTTGCTTTCTGCAAATCTCTAGGGTCAGAGTATCTTCTGGCTTACCACATCTTGACTGCAGGTTAACTCTGTGGACTACAGAGAAGTTGCTAAAGATCTAGAAGAGTAGAGGGACAGCTCATTAAATCCAACCATGAAGGGTCCTATTTTTTGATCCCCTATACCCCAAGAACCTACACATCAGTACAAATATGTGTAAAATGTTCTCCTGAGCTTATCCTGTTTACTTGGCAATATTTTCCATTTACTTTTCTGCAGCTCCTTGGGGAATAAGCTGATGGAAGTCAGATCAGTGATGTCTGCCATCATCATTTGCCTCACTCTAACCATCCTCTTTTTTTATTTTCTGACTATTTTTAAAGATCCTGAATTGTTTAAAGTATTGGCTCTGTTACTCAAAGGTTTATGGTCAGCATTAGGTTTGCTTCTATTCTACACCAAGGTGACAAATTGGACAAAAATGGGGATGAGGAGGGTTATTGTGCTGAAGTGTTTGAACAATACAGTTAAGTTTTTACACACCTAGAATATCAGATACTGCTATCATGAGTGGATACTAAATATAGGTATATATGAAAAATAAAATCTAAGAAAGGTTGTCAGAAAAAATCCTTCAGATTTCATTGTTTATTTTTTTACATGATATAAGCTCCTTTTTTTCCCAAGCTATCCACGTGCAGAGGAAAAAAAATTGCATATCCAGAGGCCCAGTTTGGACTCTTATTTATCATTCTACAACCCCATAGAGCTAAGCTGTGCTCTCAAGTCACACCAGTATAAATCAAAATGAATCCATGGGCTTCAAAAGACCTCCTCCTGATTTTTCCCTGCGTGATTGACAGTAAGATGTGCTCTCCTTCCTCCCACAGCAATGGCATTACTAGTGATTGCCACCAAATGAGACCTCATTAGTCTTCATTCATCTGTGCACCTAGCTTTTCAGCTCTTGATATCTCTATTGATTAAAGAAATTAATATTTGTTTTCATGCAATTCCCAGCTTTGGAACAAGGGCCAGGCTTATTATTTCACACACTCAGTTAATCTGAAATGACTTCAGGCTTCCACTGTGAGCCAAATTTTAGCAAAAACAAGTACTGGGAGAAACCGACTCCTCTTTGTTTTAGATTTGATGGTGTCATTAGGAGCACAGACACTTGGCGCAGTCGGCAACACTCCTGAGCTCGCCGCCACTCAGCTCTGCCGAAGGGAGGGAGGGAGGCAGAGACAGCCCTTCGTGGTCTGTGCCCGCCACACAAAAGCCCGAGCTGCCGTCAGTGAGCTCTCTGCAGGGGCTGCCTTCGCCACGGCTGTGTTAGTACAGGAGTGCACAAGGGCTAATTAGCCCCCACGGTTAACAGGGCCAATTAGTCCCACGCACAGCTGAGCTGGCGTGGCTGGATCGCTCTGAAGGGTTCCCAGCTCGGCACCGCTCCGTGCAGTCCCGGCTCCAGGGAACTCTGCTGCCAAAAGGGGCCTCAGGGGGTCACACGTTTCATCTTCTCCCATCCCTGAACTGGGCGCAGAGCAGCCAGCCGAGCAGTGGGATGAATGCCGTGGGGATTGCTGTGAGGCGAAGGCTTCCCCTCGCCTCACACAGCCGGAGGCACAGGCACTCAGAAGCAGCAGCAGCAACCTCTCACAAAAAAAAAAAAAAAAAAAAAAAAAAAAAAGTCGCCTGCCTGCGTTCGTGCTGCCTGTGTCTTAGGGATCCTTAGGAAAGGAGTCAGCAGGGAATAGACTGTGGGCTGAATTAATTGTTCTGGCAGGGCAGAAATTTTTCAGCCCAAATCACCCCGGGCTGGCTCAAAAATAGCTCTGTAAAGGCTCGCGCAGAGCGGGGCAGAGGTGCAACAGGGCTCCCAGTCTGCTGCTGGCTGCTCGCACCAGCCCTCCAAAACAGCCCTGAGTCCCACACCAGGCCTGGCAGGATCTCATCTAACTGATACCACCCATGACACTCTGAAACATCCTGATAGCCAGGCCTTGCTTTTATCCATATGCTCTCTCCAAGCCCTTGACAGAAGGAGAAAGAATGCACAGCGTAGATCTGCTTGTACAGCTGTTTCTGGCTGGCTATGCACGACTGGAGCAACCAAAAAGGCATCTTGACTTGAACCATAGGTCCAGGCTTGCCTAACATGATTTCCAAGGCTGCTATGACTCTATAAACTTTCCTATGTAAGGCGAGGCGCAAAATATCTTCCAGACAGAGAAATGAAAAGAAACTTCCTGAGGTGAAGTTAGTACATTCTTTACTCTTCTCCTATGTTCATGATAGTGATTTAAAGCACTTCAGCTACAGAGGGTTCCTGGTCCTGTCACAGATAAATGCAAGGCTTCAATTTTCCTACAGGTAGCCATTATTGGCTAATAGGATGAACTAGGGAAACCAAAGCCCCTTCATTTGATACAGCAGGTATTTTCCACATTCATCCATCAGCCTAAACTGTGTCAGTAATTGAACTGGGGACAGACTTCACCATTTTGCCATGCTGGAGACTCCTCAACCCTGTTTCAAAGGAAAGAAGTATTTGAAACACAGTAGCTGAATTAGCGAATAAAATGCATCCTTTCCACAGACTATCAATGCAGATCAACCAAACTCACTCACATATTCTCACAAAAATCCCCTGCATGTCCTACCTTCCTGGAGGCAGAGAAAGGGAGAGCAAGTCACAGATCAATTAGCAGAGCTGTGCAAGTCGTCCCATGAACTGCTCACTGCAGCACCAATCTCTTTCACATGTCCTTTGCCAGGAAATATATCATTTGATGCAGATGTAGCCTCCTTAATTTCTTCACTATTCTCATCAAAAGAAGCAACCCAGGTTGACACAGTTAAAAATTTCTCAGGAGTTACTGACTTTATTCCTCCAATTCTCCCTAACATGGAGGAAAAAGTACAAATTAATTCTTCCTATTCTGTGTCAGCCAAATGGCAGCACAAGTTTTTGCACCACCCATAAAACAGAGCCGACTTAAAACTAGACTACCTTTCCAACACAGTGATTTCTACATACACTCCAAACTACAGCATCCTGATATTAGGTATGGTGTGAGCTTCAGTCCCTTCAGACACCGAATTCTTTCAGATTTATTGCAGTCTGGCAGTATTATATCTTTTATGCTCTTTTTTTAATTGTCTAAAAAGAGCAGGTTATACAAGAAGCTGCAAAAGTGCTGCTAGCATTTCTTACTGACTGGCCTTGGTTGAGGCCCAATGTTTTTAACAAATCACAGCTAGACAGAGATCCTCTTGTCCTCCCAAATTCTTAATAGCGTGCCATGTTCATTCCTTGTTTGTTCCCTTCACAACTGCATTCATTCCAAATATGGCTCTGGACAGAAGGTGTAATTTAACCCATGAGTTTGATTTAGTATCTTCTTCTAAGTCTTTTGAACATTCCTGAGCACCTACTGCTATTTTTAAAATGCTTCTCCTTTTTTCTTTTTCTTTTCCATTTTCCCCTTATTTTTTAATTTCTTTTTCATTTTTCTTTTCTGTTTCATTTTTCTTTGCCTTTTCTTTGACTTTGAATTTGACTTTGACTTCTTTCCTTTTTTTTTTTTTTCTTTTTCTTTATTTAATGAGAACTTGTTGATGTTCCAAAACACATTTTCTTCCATCAGCCCAGCTCTAATTCCCCAGTCAGGTCTAACATCTGTATCCATCTCAGCATCTGCATTCCTTCACTGGTGCACTGATGCACTAAAACAAATGCCCAAAATGTACCTTAGTGGTTCTGAATCAATTTGAAAAGCTATAATAATGTCCTCCTTCTGGAAGCATCCTGTTTACTAGCTCCTACAGTGATAATCTCTGAGTTATGGGTGTTTAGGGTAAATAATGACAACCACTGTCTTTTTTTAAATTAATCACAAGATGGTGTTTCCTGAAGATATGCCAGTTTGCAGCTCTGAAGCCTGCATGTGAATTAATACACATGGCAGTCACCTAAATTTAACCGTTCACCACTGCCAAATTTTTCTGGGCTTGTTCTTCCGCCATTTAGCTAATGCATCACCTGAGAGCTGCCAGCATTCCTCCAAAGGATTGATGTCTCTCAGATGCAGCAGCCATTGCAGGGACTTCTGCCTTAGCGAAGTGAAATATCAGTGACCTGAGAGGGCCATTGTCACAACCTGCGCTGTCTGCACTCGCAGCCACGTCGCGGTGCTGCTGCTCTTAATGCTCACTGTCCCAGCAGTCAGTAAGGGTCAGTGGGCCACCTACATACAGACCTGCCTGCAGGGTGGGACAGGCCATATAAAATGAGATCTCATCTCAGCTGAAATCGGTCTCCTAAAATCAGTAGTGGGTCCAAGTTTTCTGTAGGTCATGTGACCTACCTGAGAGGCAAGTAAGGAAGACAACCATTAGAGAATGAGCATCTTCTGACCAGACCCTTCACTGGGGAAAAAGCTCTTGCAGCTCTCCAGTAAATGGGACCATGTTCCGTAAAGCAGCAGAGGAGCCACTCCTCTGGCATTAGAAATGCCAGATAAGTCATTATGTCCACATCTCTATAAACTTTTTCCTATATGATAAGTTATTGTAATTTTTTTTGTGTGTGTTTTAAACAGCTCGGAGATGAGATATCTTCTCTCTGAGAATAGCCTGTAATCAAATGTACAAAGTTTGATTTCTGCTTTTTAACCCAAATTATCCATTTCTGTTTGGATTCTTTCTTCAAATTCTACCAATCCTCTGTTCACATATTCAGTATATTATTCTAAAATTTTTCTCTCCAGGACAAATATTTACCTATGTTTGGTCCCATCCTCCAAAATTACTTCTATATGTCCTTTCAGCTCACTAAAGCATTATACACATACCTAATTCTGACCATATTCTGTGCTTAACTGAATCTAACCCACTTTGACCACTTTTTTTTTTTTAATCATTTATCCTTTATTCATCTCCCAAAGTGATAATCACACTGGAAAACAGTATTCACACCTGAACCATTTTGATTATTGCAACTCAATTACATTGCCTTCCTGTCTTTTGGGACGGAACCAATAGCATCTCCTGGCATTGGTCTTTATGCTCTGTTCCTCAAAAGCATGGAAATATGAGCATACCATTGAGGATTTTCATGGTGTGAATGAAATCAAGTGATTTTTTTGTCTTTTGACAGTCCCCAGAATTATTTGTTTCCCTGTTTTAGATTGTTATTAGCATTGCATTTACTTTTGCTTTGTTTTGTTACACTCATAGCTATCTGTGGCTGCTCAGAACTAATTAGCAGTCATGCAATAAATCTGTTAGCTAATTTTCTAGAGAATCTGGGATGCGTCTCACCTCTGTAGCCTGAAATGGGTGCAATCAAATGTTTTGTGCTGCTTACCTTACCTAATGTTTGACAATGATTCTTTCCTGAAGATGTAAGGATGCAAACTAATTTTACTGCTAAAATTTACATGAAAATAAAATTAAAATATTTCTGAATCATAGCAGTTACTGAGTAGCTCTCTCATCCTATTTTCCACTTGATCTCAAACAGATTTGCCTTATTTGACCCTTTGTTATGCTACCCCATGCGAGCAAGCCCAGTCTGCAGCTTTGCTGACCTCACTTCATCCCAAGCCCACTCAGTGACCATTGCAACCAGGCAAAAGATTATTATTATGTTGAGTGAGATTCCAAACAGACACGGAGACTGTTCTTGTTTGGGTGCCTCTGACTTTTCTTCTGGCACAGGTGTGGGTGCAGAAATGGGAAGACAGGAGAGGGGGTTTAATTGCAGCTCTACAGTACGTATACTATACATCTACAAATACTCTACAGGTATTTGCCTCTTTCAGCCAAGCAAGTTCATTAAAACCAGGATGTGAGTCCCAACAGTGAGAACAAAATGCTCAGGGTGATCATGTTCTTAGTGTTTCTCAGCAGCTGCTTACCCAGCTCATGGTCTAACTGAATCCTGTTCCTTTCTGCAGCTCCACTCTGACATGGACAGAGGAGATGGTTCGATCAAATACATCCTCTCAGGAGAGGGAGCCGGCATTGTGTTTACAATTGATGATACAACAGGGGACATTCATGCCATTCAGCGACTGGATCGGGAAGAAAGGTCACAGTACACCCTCAGAGCACAGGCTCTGGACAGGCGAACAGGACGGCCCATGGAACCGGAGTCAGAGTTTATCATCAAAATACAAGACATCAATGACAATGAACCTAAGTTCCTGGATGGACCTTATGTAGCCTCTGTTCCAGAAATGTCACCTGTGGGTAAGGCAGATTTTGTAGAGTGTCTTTCCCTTATAAGCAAATTGGAGATGGTTACCAAAACACAAATTCCCTGACTCTTTGAACTCAGCTTTTGCCCCTTGTGCTGTAGGGTGGAAGAGCTTACCCTGGGGTGCCTGGCTGCTGTAGAAGAGGGAGAGCAGGCTTTGCAACCACATCAGCTGGGGCCCTCCAAAAGAAAACATGCCAAAGGAAGCCCAGGAGCTGAAAAAAGATCACACATGCTATAACTCACAGTAACATAGTACCCCTTCTCCCTTGCAGATGGGAGCAATAGAAATGACCATTGGGCAGCCATTACCATCCAGAAAATAACATCATTTTAACAAGCTATTCTAGTTCATACTGAGAGCTCAAATACTGTCCAGGAGCCCTTGAAAACATGGGGACATTAAAACAATCCTTACCTCCTTCTAATCCATGTAAGCCTGCACTAAACAAAGTTCACTGAATCCTTAGATTCTAGTACTATTTGCCCTCCACTTTTAGAGAATGAGATCATGTTGAAGACAGTCCTGTTATTGCAAGGCAAACAGCACCCCTCCTACCTACACAAATCAGGTGAAACCATTTCCATATAAGAAATCAAATAATCACACAAAATACTGTTTTTCTGGACTTTTTCCTTTTTCTTGAATTGCTTTTTGGCTTTTGGTTATTGCTTTTTGGCTCTGTGACATCACTGCAGAGATAATAATAACATATAAATCTCATGTCCTGAAGTTACAGATACACTTCAACTTCTCATTCTTCAATATTATGTTGACATAAAGCTAGAGAAAAGCATCAAATACAAAAGCTACAGTCAGAAATAATGTTTCTTAATGGTAAGGGCTAGCTTGATTTCAGATTTATTTTCTAGTCCTTATCTAGTAATAGTGGATTTGTTTCTAACACAAAACATTATGTAGAAGGCTAGATACATTCATAAAGGCATTGCCTGACATTTTAAGGAGTCAAAATTCACATATATTTCAGTTGTGCCTCACCTTCTCCTTGTTCTTGATAAATTACATCACCTGCAAGCCATTACTGTCTTCAGAGGAAGCAGACCTTGAAAGCCAATTGAAGAAAGATAGATATATGTATGCCCCTGTGGAGGTTCCAAAAAGCACTTCAGCAGTGTATAATCTCTGGGTCATGCAATGTAAACTGCAATCCCACAGAGAGATTATCTGAGAGATACATCCTTTCATGCTCACTATTTGCATACAATTTCCATCCCTTAGTCAACATACAGCATCTATGGGCCTGCAACAACAGTTCGTGATTTATGTCAGCATAGATAAGGAACTAATTTGAGCTGCCTTTAAATAACATTTAAAATCAAGAAAAGGGGAAAAGAAGCAAGCAGTATATAACTACCATCTCTCCGCAAACCATAACAAAGTACTGTTAGATCAGCAATTCTGTAACTGTGGTCCATAGAGTACTTGCTCTTTTATATCTTCTTAGAGACACATGATGAATTAATGCCAATTAATTTCTTTAGTGCTAATGAGGTACAAGTATGAGCAATAAGTACAAGGACTATGAGCATCAAATGAAGAAATTCAGTGTTTGTAAGCTCCTGTTAGGCATTTCAATTTACTTTGACCTGTGTACTTTTCATGCTAGCTCTTTATCCCACAAGGTCTTATCTTGATGGTTTTTTTGTCAGGCACCTCTGTTATCCAGGTGACAGCGACAGATGCTGATGACCCAACCTATGGGAACAGCGCAAGAGTAGTATACAGTATTCTCCAAGGACAGCCATATTTCTCTGTGGACTCCCGGACAGGTATGTTATTTCATCTGGGAATGAGTCAGTGTGAAAACCAAAAGAAAAAGTTGCAAGCAGAAAGCAAGGGCAGTGCATCATGGCTGTGGACAGAGAAATAAATTTCTATGGCTTAGAGCCAAGATAGAGCAACACTGTGTGAGGGCTACAGTAAGGCTGTGGTGAGTGAGTTCCAGAAGAAGAACGTGCTTTTTGCGGTGATATATTCCTCTGAATGACCATATTCTGCAGCTGGGGATCTGAGCGGGTTTGGTACTGTAAATACTCTTACTGCCTTCTATCACTGCAAAATGTCTTCAACAGATCTAGTTGATAACAAGGCTTAGTGTGAAAAAAAAATCTATAGGCCAACCGGGACTGGAAAGTGCAAGCTAAAGGATGCTGTTATTTGGAGTAGTTTTACTTAAGGGTGTTCTTGTTAATAACCTCAAATTTATCTATAGGACAACCTCTTTGTTTTGCTTGCTTTCTCTCTCTCCTTTCTGTATATATCCAAGGCTTATATTCAAAAGAGGAATCTGACAGATTTTGACAGTTTCTAAAGGGCATCTGTAGTGCTAAGGTCAGAAACTCATGAGACGATAGTCACTGCTGAGCCCTAGGGAGCAATGTAGAAAAAACACTGAATAATCTACTTCTGAAAGTTAGCAGTTTACAGAGTAGGTGCTCTAGCCAAAGACAGACTTGGATGTGCTATGTTATTTCCTCAGCTTTATTTATATTTACAATATAAATATACCAGTAATGTTGCTTTTGTAATCAGGTTATCAACCACAGACAAGTAAGGGCTTAATCATAGATTTGTGGAGTACTGAATTATTTCTAAGAAAGCAAAGCAGCAATATTCAGGGTCAGATTTAACCAGTACAGATTTAACCACTAGAGTGCAACTTAGACAGAAGATAGGCCCTTAAGTCCAAAATTATGTACATTATTGGTATTTAAGCCAGAAAAGGTCTCTTTCTCCCAGTCACTTAGACCTGCATCTCTGGACAGGATCAGAGATGGCTGAACCTTTAGCTGCCTCAGTGGGCAACAGGAATCCCATTTAGGCTAATCACTGTTGTGAGACAGAAACCATTTCCCCAACATAAGCACAGGGCTCTAACCACCCACAAAATACAATTGCAGCTCTGACATTCTTCTAAAACAGAGCTAGAGCATAAACTATCAACAGCTCCTTTATATTGATAGATAGTAATTAAAACAGACAGTAGTGGACAACTCATTTCAGTATACTCCTCTTCTAGAAGCATTTGGGTCCATACCGTTTACCTCCCAACACATCTTCTTGGTTACAGAAGTGTGTTCCTGTTCCTATTCTGTCACTGGCCTCACAGGTGCTGAGCAAATGCCTATGTGAAAGCACAACTTCAAAGGAAAGCAGAGAGCCTTCTCCTCCCTTTTTCCAGAATACTTTTACAGCCTGACCACAAACATAGTCCCTCAGAAGATAAAGTAGATTTAAATCCCTTCAGGCTGATAGGCAAAGGCCCCTGAGTCTCCCACTTCCCAAGAAATCATCAGGTTGTTATAGAAAAGAAAGGACAACACTTCTGCTCTTTACCACTTGTTTTAGGAGCACAAATCTCACCCAGTTTAGTGAAAGAAATTGTGCCAGCACATTTATTTTGGAAGATCTAAGGATCTGAAACTTTCCTATAGCCTTTTCCAAAGCCCTAAGGAAGGTTTTAATGTTCACCACCATCCTTAGCATTTCTTTGCTGACTGGTTGTGTGCAGCAGCATCAGATGTTCTCTGCTCTGCAGTGCTGCTCCTCTGGGTCCCTGATCTGGCTTGAGTCCTGGTGTCCTGGACTGGCCCTTCTCTAGGGACCAGAGGCCCCAAAGACAGGCATGGCAGAGCCTGAGTTTGAGGCCCTCATGTCTTTTTTTAGGTCAAGACTGTTCTGCATTAATGACAAGCCAAGAGTGGAAATTCCCTACAAAGTGTTCATATATGGAGAAAGTACTTCCCAAAATGCTAAGCATTTTCATATCTTATTTATATCCATGGGAGTTGAGGAGCTTCAGCACTTCACAGGAGTCAGCGAGCTTTGCAGGAAGGGACTCTGAAGGATTCCAAGTAGCAAGATTAAAATAGCGCGCTGCGAGTTGTTCAGTACTGGTCACTATTTCTTCCCTTCTGCACACAGTGATAATTGCCAACGCAATATCTTTTTACTGCTTTTTTATTAAATCCATACATTGTCTTTCTGCTAAAAATAAAGACTAAATTCAGATCACTCAAGTTAATAGTGTCCTGATGTGCAAGTTCTGCGTGTTGAGCCGTGCAGCTGGGATGGTGCCTGTGGTTGCCACGTGTTTGCCCCTACCCAGGAGGGCATCCCAAATGCAGCAAGCAAGGGCCCTTGGTGCCCTGGGAAGTGTCCCCCGGCAGCACATCCCCGGGCTGCACCACCGGCCACTGCCGCTCTCCTGCCTGGGGGCTGTGGGGCGGTCACGCAGGAGGTGCTGGAGGCTTGAGGAATGGGTGGAGCTGGGAGGCCTGGAGAGCGGACAGCGCTGAGATGCGGAGCTAAGCAGGGAGCGCCCGGGGAGCGCGGCAAGCCCCGCGACACTGGCAGTGCTGCCCGGGCTGGCTCCTCGCAGCCTCCATAAGAGAAGTGTTGCTGCCACCTCATGTCCTCTTGCAGTAGTGTTACCCCGAAGGAAAGGGACGCTCTGCGGCGTGGCAGGAGCAGGGTGACCCCTCCGGAGCGGGCGCAGCCGGCCAGAGACAGCGCCGTCTCCCCGCGTTCTGCTCCCGTAGCCCGGTCTGGGTCCCGACAGACACAAGCCAAGCCTGCGGGCTCTTGTCAGGTGGCCTCCAGGACTGCGTGTCCAGGGACACCCTGGAAAGCTCGTCTTGATGCGTCTTTGAACTGAGCATATCACTTCCTGCTTTTATGGGGAGATAGCCCCGGCAGGGCCTTAATTTGATGGAGCACAGCATTACCGAAAAGCTTTTCCTGGGAAGGCAACATTTTAATCTTGAACAGACAGCCTGCCCCAGACCTGATGCGTTTTAACTGGGCTTCTTTAAAATTCACACCTTCTGTTAACCTAGATTCCACTTGGGTGAGTTTTACTCTGCCAGAAAAGCTGGAACTGAATGCAGAGTCTGGTCTCATTCTCGACACGGAATGGGATGCAGGAGCAAGAACCCTCCACATTCTTTGTGTACTCTTTAACTGCCATTTTCTTTTGTTTCCCAAACCCCTTTCTACCTTAAATCTCAGGCTTAATTAGAACAGCTCTAATGAACATGGACCGAGAAGCAAAAGAATATTATGAAGTGATTATCCAGGCCAAGGATATGGGTGGACAGCTGGGAGGATTAGCTGGAACAACCACAGTCAACATCACCCTCTCTGATGTCAATGATAATCCACCCAGATTTCCACAGAGTGAGTACCCACTGTGCCAGAACGGGCAAAAATGAGTGTATGAATTATATATCTGCTGTTTGCTCTCATGACAGCCATTTTCGAACTCAGGATAGTGACAATTAGAGATGGGTGGAATTTCAGATCGATACAAAACTCTCCTTCAGAAAAATGTCAAAATGGATCATTCACCCCCTTATCTTTCAGAAAAGGTTTCTGACCTCCAAGATTATCAGAAACAACTTTTTTTTTTTAAAGGGTGGGAAATTGATTTACAGAAGAAGGCAGGAAGGAGGACTTCTGTGTTCAGACTGGTAATGACCACTGCCTTTGGCTACTAATTGCTGCCTTGATTGTCTTTTCATCCTATCTCCAGAAGGATGTCTGTCAAATTAGGGACATGTGGCAGCACTGAAAGTTGAAAGATAATTCATTCAACACTCCAGCCAGGCCACGGCAGGGGGGCGTCTGGTAGCTGTGCTGCCAGTGTGGAGTGGGTTGTCATACAGGCTGCTCTCCAGGAAAGGTTCATCTAAAACTTGGCAGTTTACAATTAAATCTTAAGATATGTAACAGCCACAGTTAATGGAATGCAAAAATAGGACACCCCCAACTTAACAGAAACATTACTTTGTATTTAGAAAAGTGAAATTCAAAACAAGATTTGCAATATTTTGCTCTTCGTTTTTAGGATTTTATCACATTTATTTACATAATTCTATATTACTGTTAAAAATTTGAAAGAATCTTTTCACTTTTCATTGAACTAAATCTTTCGAGGGATACAATTTGTGGGTTTTTGATGTTGATTCTTTTAGTGGTGTTAATCAATCTGAAGCCATTTTCGTTTTGCCACTTTTTTCAGCTTGCTGAGAAATGAAAACTCCTGCAGTTATTTTTGTTGCTATTCTTCTTCTCCATCTGTTTCTGCATGTTGTACTGATAAATCAAACTGTTCCACTAAGATCAGCAAGAAGTCTCAACTTCCACATTTTTTCTTCTGTCGGAGCAACTTGTTGAGTACACCATTGTCAAGTGTGTTTTGAAAGTGGCATGAATTGTAACTGATATCAAACTCTTGATTAAGAAAAATGAGAAGAGATGAAACTCCAGACTTAGTGTTAATCTGCCTTGTAAAGCTCAATAGATGGTGGAGTCAACGGACAGAGTATATCAAGAAAGGTTTGAAGATAAAGTCTGGTGGCAGAAAAGTGTTTTAGATACAATTTTTTTTTTTTCAAAACACACCTTTAAAATAGCAAACCATTCTTTCCCCGGGTTTGCTGCTAAGCTAATTAGCAAGGCAGCAAATGTGCTCAAGACAGTATTTGCAGGGAGAGGCAATATATTTTAATAGAGTAACTGGTAAGTTTGGTAAACACAGGCAAGCTGCTGAGCTTTGTTCAAGTCTGAAAAGAAGTTTGTAGGGACTTCAAAAAGGATTTGTGCTGCTCAAAACTTGTGTTTATTCCTGCTGTACAAGCTGATCTAATAAAAGATACCTGTCCTATTAAATCGGTTCATATCCTGCTTTATATCATGGCTGCAACAGCACTGGTGTTAATTGCCCTATTTTTCTAGTTGAAGTTCTTATTTTCATGTGTATTCCAGTTTTGAAAAGAACCCATTCAACAAACCTGTTGATATAACAAACACATAAATAAAACTTTCCCAGGAAATTCAGCTCTTTAAAGGCAATCACAGTGCTGTTGCAGCTTTGGGAAAGATACTAGAGTCTCCCTGCAGGCCATGCAGTGTTGTAGCCTGCCCTTATCCAATCTTTGCATTGCTGTGCAGTTTTTAGGTTCATTCTCACAGCCTGTTTTTGTTCTTCCTCTCTCCCTCTCTGCTCCTTGTGCCAGAGCATTATCAGATGAGTGTGCTGGAGTCCGCTCCTGTCAGCTCCACTGTGGGCCGTGTGGTTGCTAAAGACCTGGATGAAGGCATTAACGCAGAGATGAAATACAGCCTTGTGGATGGAGATGGCCTGGATGTCTTTGACATTAACACTGATCCTAATTACCAAGTTGGCATCATAACTGTGAGAAAGGTAGAAAAGTTGTTTGTTTGGGTTTTTTTTATAGTAATTTATAAGGCTAACAGTCCTGCTTACATTTTATGTGTGGAATATTCCTTCATGCCTTCAGGAACTTGGTTCCCATTACATGACAGTAACCCCTTTCCTGCTATAAACCATAATTTCTTTAACATTTATTGCTAAAATATGAAAGCAGACTGCATTCCTAGGAGCCACTTTTATAAAGTAGGGACAGCACATTAGCATAAACATGTCTTTTTCCTCTGAAGAAATGTTCTAATTCACGATTTATCTATTTAAATATTCTCTGTAGCTTAATTATCCTACAACACAAGAAATTAGATCAATATTTGCATTTGAACTGTACGTATTTTTCACTCTAGTGTTCCACAAACAATAATAAAGCATGCCTTAGAATTATTTATAAACCAATAAAACCCAGGCAGTGTTGTTTTTTTTAATTGCTGCTTGAAGATCCATAAATGCTAATTAGGCTAGAAGAAGCCATCGCTAAAATGGCAGCTGTGAAAATGCTAGTACTCTGTACCTCAGGCTATGCAGGAAGGAATAGAGTATTTTGCTTAGGCTCCCTGCTATAGGATATTTATTCTACAATCTTACATAAATGTTAGAAGTTCAACTCTGTTTCTAGGTTATGAAATTGTAACCATATTTCTGCCTAAGCATATCTGGTGTACTAATAAGGAAGTATAGTTTCCATTTAAATAGCCTGGGATTAAATTGGGCACTAAAATGCAATAATACATGGGAGAGAGTTGACCTTGCAAGCCTCTATGCCCTAGAGCAAAGCATTTAAGCTTGTATTTATGGTCACCTTTCCCCAACTCTTGTTTATGCATACTAGTCCCTAAAGTCGAGCATGTTTTCTGGAATGAAATAAATGTTGAATGCAAACACTAATGTAATTTTTCACCCATTTATTGATTAAAAGAAATAGTTTTTTTGGAGTAAATGTGTCAATAAGCTTAACTTTTGTTATTATAAATAGAGTTTTGCTACATGACATCAGGTACATACTGCTCAATCTACGTATTGTACATAAATGTTTGTAACATTCAATATTATGCCTGTAGCTTTATGTAATGTTGTGATTATCAACAGCCAAACATTAGGAAGTTGTTCTTTGGGTCCACTCAAGAAAGAAAAAAACGTAATTTAATTGGCGTGGATAGAAAAGGATGTCAAAATGGGGGGACAGAGAGGCAAAATTTCTAAACCCAGAATTAACTCCTATTTAAAAGAAAACAAAACTTTCTGTTTAATTTTTCTTGACAGATTTCCCAAATGAAGTAACTAACACTTCTATCAGGGGTGTCAGAAAGCCAGAATTTACAGTTACTGATAAGATTACTGCTTGTGGTCTGAGGACTACTTTTCTTAGCCCACTAATCCCACAAAATGTTAAGCACCTCCTGAAGAGTTATAGCTCCTTCCAAGCTCCCTACCTGTGAGACTGATGCTCACCCTACCTCCCTCTTCCCCCCGCATTCCCTTTTGTTCTGCCCCTGGAAGGCAGGGTGGTGGGTTACCCAGCCAGCATGGCACCTGGGAGAGCCCTCCCATGCCCTCCTCCCCTGACACTACCTGATCAATCACTTTCTCACAGCGGGTCTTGCTGAATCCCTCCTGCATGGTGAACCTCTCAGTGCCTGCCTCAGCACTGGGGGAAGGAGGGCAAGGACAAGGAGTGGTTTCCATGGGTTGCCTCTCCTCTTGGCTGTGTTTTGCAGCACGCTCAGTCCACAGGAGTCAGTAATCTCCTTGCCTTCTCCATGGGACAAGTATTGGAAAGAGGTTTAAATGCACCGGTGGGAGACAAATCTGATGAGAGGGCCAGTAGTGTTGAGGCACTGGCACAGGAGATAAATGGGAGGGAAATCCGTCTTTGACAATGAAGGAGTCCAAGGCAAACAGGAGCATAAAAATGTGATGGTTTAGCACACGTGTTTTATTTTTCTCATTTTTTTAACTTGATTATTCTAGGTGATTATGTTTTTTCACAATTTGGTCAAATTTTAGAGCAATTAAATGTGTCTGTGATTTAACTGCCCTTTTATGACTTAGCTTTTTAGTGTACATGCAATGTTTCTCATGAAGTTTTCTTCCCATGGGAATCCTTTAAATATAATGGCCTCTTTCTCAGTACATGTTTAGGCACCTTTGCATTGCACATTCCTTGCCAGATGGACAGGAAGTTTTACTCGGTCCTGTGAATCTATCTTACTGCTATTTTTACAGCACATAAATATGCAACTGTTAGACCATAATGACTCTGCAGTAATGGGTATTATGCTTGTGGATCTCAACAAATCCTTGCTGGCAAGTGCTATGCCTGAAGTAATCACTTATGTACCAGGTGGAACTGAGGGCAGCAGGAGAAAGTTTCAGATCATCTGTTTGCACCTGCTGCCCCAGATTGCATAGTTCGTACTCTATCACTCACTGGACAGCATCTCCAGCAAGACTGGACTGTCATGTCCTCAGAACAAAAACCCAGTTCCCATTCCAGTCTTCATTCCTCACTCCCATGTACTAAATGCTGAATGATTTTCAGCTTTATAATTTCAAGAACCCCAGTCTTTAATCAGGCATTCCTATGCATTACTACTGCTAATTTTATTGTGAAAGCATGAGCTTTTGTATGGCCTTGCAATGTTTCTACATCTCAGGAAGAAGGAAGCTGTTGTGGCAGCAGACGAGTACCGAAGACATGACTGAATTAAGAGGTTGTTCAGGTTTAGGTTGGATGTTACAAAAAGGTTCTTCACCCAGAGAGTGGTTGGGCACTGGAACAGGCTCCCCAGGGAAGTGGTCACATCACCAAGCCTGACAGAGCTCAAAAAGCACTTGGATGATACTCTTGGGAACATGGTGTGACTCTTGGGGATGATCCTGTGCAGGGCTAAGGGTTGGACTTGATGATCCTTGTGAATTCCTTCCAACTCAGAATATTCTGTGATTCTGTCACTGTGTGATCAAAACTCCCCAGATTATACCAGTAAAGGGTTGTGAACATTTAACCACAGTGCAATTGCTTGTAACTTCTGACTGCAACTTGGGAAGTGTGACTGTGTCATTAATAAGCTGTGTTTCATCTGGTGAAAAATTTTTTATATTTTGGACTGATTCATCCATACTGTCATTTTAGTTTATCAAATTCTTTCAGTTATTCTTACCAAGACTAGTAAATTGCACATTAAATGTGGAATGCCCTATTTAGATCTAAGCAGGTTTTGGAGACACCTTATTTTATTCAGATACCTGTGGAAAGAGGAGGGGAGGGAGATGAAAAATGTATTTATTGAGCAGTTCGGTGTCAGCATTAGTTAATTCTATATCCATGTACAGCAAACATATAGTTTTATCTAGATAGAAAATCAAATTCATGAAACTTCTAACTGAGAAATTGGCCCCCTTCATTCATGGGAGAAGGAAAGGGAAAGGGAAAGGGAAAGGGAAAGGGAAAGGGAAAGGGAAAGGGAAAGGGAAAGGGAAAGGGAAAGGGAAAGGGAAAGGGAAAGGGAACTCCCTGTTTCAAATAATACTTGGGTATTTCATATTTTAAATGAAGTCAAGAGCTCCTTCAGGAAGACGTCAGGGATGCCTTATAATGCTTTGAAATGAAATTGTTCTCTAGGAAGGGAGGAGATTCAAATCCTAGCGCTCATCATACCTGGACTGTGAACCTCTGTTTAGGATACTTACTGAAAGGAGGTGAAAAACCTCACTGCTAGGAGGGATGAATTACTGATAAAAACTGGAACTGGATCTTGCAAGGGCAGCTGACCATGTTCCCTACTCCCACTGGAGCTCTTTTTCACTTGGCAGACATGGCTCTCTGGAGACAAGACTGCAGACTCCTGAGGGGAAAAAAGAGGATGCTAATTGGGATCTTCACCTTGCGTATGAGCATCCTTATTCCTGACACTGGAGCCATTTTTGAGGAACAGACTCTTCACATCTTTACCTGATTTTCAGGAACTCCCATACTGTCTGTTTCTGCCTGTATTTTCATCTGAGTGGCATGAAACAGGCTATGTGAATCACAATGCAGTGGTGCTGTTGCTGCTTTTATTTTCATTTTAGCAAGAAGAATGAAATAATACATATTTTGAAGTGACCTGCGAGTATTTCTCCTGATTTTTTTCAGTTCAGGTGTCAAATTAAATTTAAAAAAGTGCACAGTGCCATTTCTATTACTACGCTTTCTATTCACCACTTTGTCTCCATCTGCAAATATTTATCTTTGTTGCGCTTATGATTGAAAATCATAGTAGATATCCTTTTTTAAAAAAAGAAGATAAGTTCATATTAGAAGACATATTTTACTTCTGAAAATTAAAATTATATGGCCTAAATAATATGGCTCAGTATGCCTAATGCTAGATATATTTTTTTTTTCTCCTTAGCCTTTAAGTTTTGAAAGCAAGAAAAGCTATACCTTGAAAGTAGAGGGTGCCAATCCCCATCTGGAAATGCGTTTCCTGAATCTGGGTCCCTTCCGTGACACCACCACCGTCCACATCAGCGTGGAGGATGTGGATGAACCCCCTGTGTTTGAGCCCAGCATCTACTTTGTGGAAGTTCCCGAGGATGTGGATATTGGAACCACCATACAGATCATTTCTGCCAAGGACCCAGACGTGACCAACAACTCCATCAGGTCTGTCCTCTCTTTATGTGTTCCCCTATGAGTACTGACTGGTATGTCTGGTTGGTGAGGCAGTGATGGGGCTGAAAGAGCACAGGAGGGACTCTCTCCTTTTAGCCAGTAATATTCATCAGTAAATTTAGTCAAATCAGACCTCACACCGAGGGGACTATCAAAGCAATGAAGGAGCTCACTCTTTTCTGTGGTATGGAGAGCATCAGCATCTAGCCTAGCAATGAGCAGGTCAGGCATGTCCTGATAACAGACATTAAAAGCAAACCCTGGACTCTGGTGCATTTGCTGGCACAAAACCTGACAGCATTGCTGAGAACTTGCTGCCATACCAATGGTAATCAACTTACTTGTCCTTTCTTCCCCTTCTGTTTCAAAGCTTGCCTTCATCAATGACTCAAATACACAGCTACTTTTGGAGTAGATTGAATGCATGCTGATAAATATTCACGAACTGCTAAATTATCTAGGGTCTGGTGAAAGCTGCAGAGCTAGATATTCCCCTAAGAAAGGTAAAGGTGTATTTACGGCCACGGGAGCTTCATTGCTGCAACTCAGCAAGGAACCAAAGGAGCAGATTTGTGTGATCACAGCACTCTTTTCCATAGTGGCTGCCAGCCACTGCCAGCCTCATTTATCAGAGCAGACTGTTCTTCTCTGAGGCCAGACCACATACTAGTTTTCACAACCTGCAGAAGCTCCTAGTGACTGCACATTGATTATCCCAGCAGGTTGGCTGCTTCTCTTATCTGAGAGAAGTTTTGGGTGTTGACCTGCTGTTTGCCTAACCTTGCCTCAGTCCAGCTCCTGAGATGTCTGTGTTCAGGAACAGTCCTGGGAAATACAGAAGGAAGTTCAAATATTGAGTATTAGGAGTTTTGAAGAAAGTGAGATCTAAATGAGCAATTCTGTGAGCTAGGAGATCTGAGAAGACACAAAGCCTGTTTTTCTTAATGATATTGCTCTGTGTTGCTGCTCTAATTATTTTTTTCAAATCTACCACTTTAATATACCTGTTCTTTCTGCCTACATTATAAGGTTATCATACTTCTCATGGCATTGTCTGAAATTCCTCAGTAAAACTATTATACTGTCTGCATCACAATTTCATTACCCTAAACTTTTTTCCACTCGCATCCTATTTTGCTGATTACTGTCTAGCATTATCTAAAGACTGCAATGCAAACAGCTTTGTGCTAATCTGCCAAAAAACAGTATAAGAATAATTCTGAGGACTATCAGAGGCTTCATTGTTATTTTTAATGAGGTTTTTCTTAGTTTTCTTCAGAGCTTTGCAGTGACTCGATGAAACTCGAAACAACACTCTACAAAGCACAGAATGCACCACCTAAGATACATTAAAAAAAGGTTGTAAATACGCACAGACGCTTTTGTAAGTCTGTTCCTTGACAACATTCTTCCCCTTTTCTCCCCATCTTCCTCCCTTTCCATTTCTCTTTCTTTCCTCATTCCTTCCCTCCTTTTTCCCCCACACCTTTTACTTACAAATATAAAGACTGAGGTAAAGGAAACAGGGGGATAAAAAGAATAAATACCATTTGTAATGCTATCTAAAATTCAGATATAAAGAATTAGTTCTCCTTTCCTCTCCTGTGGTCTCCTCCATCCATGCCAACTCTGTGCAACATCAGTCTGGCAATGTGTGGTGGGTTGAGCTTGGCTGGATGCCGGGTGCCCACCCAGCCGCTCTATCACTCCCCTTCCCAGCCGGACAGGAGAGAGAGTAAGATGGAAAGCAACTCGTGGGTTGGGATAAGGCAGTTTATTAAAGCAGAAGCAAAGTGAAAACTTGTGCACACAAAAGTGAAGAGAAAGATAACACGGTTTGTTCTCTACTTCCCGCGAGCAGTGATGGTCGGCCACTCCCGAGCAGCAGGGCTTCAGCACCTGTAAGCGTTCCTCAGCAGGCAGCCACTGGAGACAATTAATGCCTGCCCCCCTGCTCCTTGTCTTAGCTTTTATATCTGAGCTGATGTCATGTGGTATGAAATATCCCTCTGGTCAGTTTGGGTCAGCTGTGTCCCCTCCCAGGATCTTGCCCTCAGCTGAAGGGAGGAATGTTACGGTGATGATGCTGTGCTCAGCAGTCACCAAAACACCGGTGTGTTATCAACACCCTTCCAGCTGCCAATGCAAAGCACAGCACTGTGAGGGCTAATATGGGGAAATGAACTCCAGCTCAGCAAGACCCAGTACACAGTGTTTTAGTCTTGCTCTGCCTTCACTTTGCACAGGGCAAGGCAAGATAAGAAAAACAATAATCCCAGATATATACTTTGTTGCACAAGCTGAATTCCATCTGAAATTAAAACTGTGATCTGGCCATTTTTTCAAGGACTGAGAAGTCAGGACATATTTTGGAAGGGCTCCCTAAACACAAGGGAACTCTTAAATCCTCATTTTCCTAGCAACCAGAACCTGGCTCCCACACTGTGAAATTCTGGTGGCTGGAAATATTCCATGATTGTTTTTAAATGATTCAAGAAGATTATCTAAATAGTACAGGGGGCACAAGCATGCAGGAGCAGGTACTATTAACAAGAGAACTTAGGTGGAGATTTCAGAAAAAGGCTCCACCTGTGCCTCTTGACACTGGTGATTAATTCCACACCACTAATCATAAGGGTCTATTCAATTTCAGATACTTGCTGGCCTTAAACTGTCAGAGAGAAATTCTTTCTATCGCCCTCATACAAGAATAATTATTATAGCAAAATACAGGAACACCTGTACTTATTTCCTAAATAAATCAAATGCCTAAGAAATCTGTTTATTTAAGAGGAGATGGAAGGACTGGGAAGGAAAGGGATGCAAACCAACCATCTCTCCCTCTTTGATTTTTCTGAAAAAGAGTCTAAAAGAATTTGCCAACAGCATATCTCCATAGTATTTTATAGCCCAGTTTAGAAAGTCCCTGTATAGTAAGTCCCTATGTAAAGATCAGGTTGGCATGATTGTTTCAGTGAAAGCATTCATGCTGAAAGGAGAAAATTCAGAAGAATGATCCCTGTTCAGCATCTGTTAAGATTAAAGCTTTCAATTCCCATCAACAATTGATGAAAGAACCAACAAAAAGGACACTAAGTCTGGGGTCTATTCTAGGTTGTGACATTTACCTAGGCACATGTGTGGCTTTTTTATACCAACTGCTATTAAGAGCAAGTTGATGCATATGAAGGGCACTGAGCATTTTACACACCCTGCAAAACAATCCCTCTGACCAAGTACAGCAGTGACATCTGTCAATCAGATGCCTCCCTGCCCAGGTTTTCTGGCCTGCAGGTACCACCACAATCCCCCGTTCACTGGTGCAAGGAGCTTGTTCCCAGCACTAAACTGACACGATATTGGCCAGGCAGGTTTAGTAATTATGATGAATCAACCTCGCAGATGGAGCTGTTTTTCTGACTGGATGATGTGAGAAAACCACTCATCATCCCCCTTGTGCTGACACAGCTCAATCAGTAGGATGCTCCAGGATGCAGGTGGAGTTTATTCCCCTGAAGGAGGAGAGAATACAGAAGCACAAGGAAGGGAACAGTTCCTTCTCATCAGCCTAGGTGCTCTGAGAATGAGCTGATGTGAAGTCAATTTCATCCTGTCTGAATTGTGCGTAAGGAATGGGCATAATTATTTTGCTTAGAAAAAGAAATCACACCCTTCATTGGCAGATTTTCTCTGTAAAGCAGATGTTCCGGTGCTAGCCTGTGCTTTGCTTTAAGGCTTCTTCCTCTAAATCTTCCTGTCTTCCAGCTCCATTCAAGTAGTACTCCCCATTAAATGCCATTAGCCACATGAACTGCTAGTTTTTCCAGCATCTCACTCTGGACCTATACAAGTCAAAGGAGCTATGGAAGAGTGTGGATCTTCTGTGTATGACGGTATTCCCTTTGCTGGATACTTTATTAGCTATAACAAACAGTTTTCACGAGGGTTACATAACATTTTTAATATGTACTCTTGCAGATACTCGATTGACAGGAGCAGTGATCCGGGACGGTTTTTTTATGTCGACATTACATCAGGAGCACTGATGACTGCAAGACCTCTTGACCGGGAGGACATTTCTTGGCACAACATCACTGTGCTGGCCATGGAGCTGAGTAAGGATAATGCAGATTGTACATAGATTAAAGGGATACAATAGACAAAGCTGGCTGAAAGACCTGAATTCAGCAGTTCACATATTGTTATGCAGTGAGTGGGAAGCCATATTAACTGAATTACTCTTCTGACATCAACAAACGAATACTGCATTTTATTTATTTTTTATGCTCATTTTCACAGCGTGGTGGGAGGCATAAAGGATGGCAATTAAATACAGAGTCCTTCTTTTTCAGACTGTTAGTATTCCAGGGATTTATTTAAAAGTCTTCCTGATATGTTTCTGTTATAATCCTATCATTTCAGAAGGGCTAGGCAGCTAAAGCAGACACTGCAAAGGCTGCACAGCTGCTGGAGCTACCAATTGTACCTGGGAGGATTGAGTGGTGCAGGGACTGGTAGGCAGCAATGATGCAACACTGCTAGGTCACTAGTTGAAGTCTTTTCTGGTTCAGCAGCAAGTAAATGACATTGCCATCTGCTTACTACATAAATAATTTGGGCCAGAGTGCTTTGGGATCTTCGAGTATGCTGAACTCGTTATGCTTTTGGGTTTTACAATGCGCTAAAACTCAGCTTGGTATTCATTTGTGACAGATATTTTTCAAGGCTGTGAGAACAAGGAGATGCTGAGCATTTCATGGAGTCAGTATGAAAAATTTAGCTGAGTTTGAAATACTCACAGATGTGAACTTCATAAAGGAGCTTGTGATATATAAGCAAATAAAAGGTTCACCAAGTCTTCACCTGAAATCTCTTTGGTTCACGTAGCTTTTGCTCAGGGTCTCAGTTTATCTACAGAGGAGCAGCAGCTTTTTAGCAGCTTGCTGCCAATACCTGAGTCATTCCTTGCATCTGAGAGAGCTCTCTGCACATCTAGGCTGTGCCAGAGAGGGTGGGGCAGTTTGAGAGCAACAAACTTTCAAGAAGCTTGCCCAAAATGCAGTCGGCCAACTTGGAAAGTAGAGGGAATATTTCACAAGAGTTGAAGTGACTCTGCCACATATTTGCAGGCTGTTCCAGAGCATGGTGCCTTTCTGTCCCTTTTAAGTAGTGAGAGGGATTGGTGAGATGATAGGGTCTCACCTCCATCTATTTTGACACCAGTTTTATTTTCAGCCACCAATGACCGTTGCTATTCCATGTACTCATGAGTCTGTAAAAGCTGCCCCTGTAGCAGCACTTGAGGATAAGATTAATATGAGGGCATGTCTTCTTTTGGTTCATCCTCCATCAGCCCTCTGTCAGTTTTCCTTTGTATATGTGCAGCACAATATTTTAATTTAGTGAATACTTTCAAAAACGTCATAGTTGTGCACTTCTGAATAAAGGTCCTAATGCTAAAGGTTAGATCAATATTACTAAGACTGGCAGATATTCATCTGCCATGATGATAGGTGTGTTAACAATGTATATGTATGAATATGTGGAAAGCTGAAGGATTAAATTAAACATTAGGGAAAAACAATATAGTTTGAGTATTATCTCAATGACACAATGTGACACATTATGGAATACAGTACATTGAACATTTAAGAAAACTCTCTATTGTTTATATGATCATATAATTTCTTGCTATAAAGGGAAATACATTTGGAGATAAAGGCACAAAGTGGTATGGCTACAAAGAAGATGAGAATACTAATTATAAAGAATTTTCTGGATTTTTGCCCCTTTTATGACCTCTTCATTTTTTTCTTTCTGGTTAGAGTTTCATTTTGTCATTAAATAAGGGGGGGGGGGAGGGGGAAGATGATTTGGGGCAGAAAAACAGAGTAAGAAAAACAAATTATCTTTTGGCCACTTAGTTTGGAATTTGTGAAGATATGTGAAATGATGTATTGATTTACTAGCAAAGAAAGCTAATGAACCAGTGGGACAGAAACATCACAAATGATGTCATGCAGAATGTAAAATTTTCATTGCAATTTTAAGCTTCACTGAAAGCTTTTCTGTACAATTTAATGTGTTATTACATTTTAAACCCTTTTATACAAAAGTATCAAAGACTTGACACTATTTTTTAGTTCAAGGGACATAAATTCTGAGCAAAAGCATATCTGAGCTGGAGAACTGTCATTTTTAACAAGCTCTAAATAACAAGTCTTTCCTTAAAAAGGGTCCTTTCCTAATTCGTACCACCAGGACAGAGGCTCAACAAATAGTATTGCCCAGTCAAAGGCCATGAAAAAAACTTAAGGGGCATTGTCTGAAACTTCTGTTATAGAAATAGTTCCATAGGACTGAACAAGGTTGGAGTCTTTTACAGAATTTGTTTGTAAAAGATAGGATTAAATGGGAAGCTAGGGTAGACTGAGAGCAGCATTTGCAACTTCACTCTGAGTCACACAGTCCCCAAGTGACCACAGTTCCCAATGGGAAAATGTCATTTAATGCAAGCTAGTAGGAAAAAACCTGCTTTACCTCTTGAGCAGAGTGAGGAGCAGCCATTTCCCCTTCCCATATATTGCCTTCCTTTATATTATACTTCCTCCTTCCAGATAACCCCTCGCAGGTGGGCAGCGTCTCTGTGACAGTGAAAGTCCTGGATGTGAACGATAATGCACCAGAGTTTGCAAGATTTTATGAAGCATTTGTTTGTGAAAATGCCAAAGCAGGGCAGGTGAGAAATATTTGTAACACCAGGGGCTGGGAAGGGGATGCTGTCCTACATGGAGGCAGCATGCCAGAAAGGGTGAGTGTTGGAAAGAGGGCTCAGCTACCCACAAATTTCCTCTGAACTCTCAGCAGCAGCTATCTGTGCTTCATTCCAAAGGCAAGCATATTGCACTGTGATTAGCATCATATCTAGCACCTCTTTTTTCTCTCACACAATTTTTTTTTTCTCCTACAATAATTTCTAGGCTCACTGTGCAATACATTTCATAGATGAAATAAAGCCTTCCACTGGGAAGGTGCCAGCAGGCAAACACCTGGTTTGTCCTGTAGCAGCATCAAAGAGAGAATTGTTATGAGAAGTGCCACAGAGTCAGCCCAGGCCACATGTGACAGACAAGTCTTACTGTTAAGTGTTACAAGAGCCTTAAGCACACCTGGACTTATGGGAGCTGGACATAATATCAGCTTCAAAGGGGTGCCAAACAGAATATGTTTTGCTGTGAACTGGAGATGACAGAGAGTCAAAACAACACAAGACTTCCCATTCCATATGCTGTAAACCAGCACCTTCAAGCAAGTGGCAAAGACTCTTTACTCCTCTCTTTTCCAAAACTCCATCAAAACCCTTAAACAAGGTGATTGGTGTCACAGATGGACATGAACTCATCCTCACTGGACCTGGTGCAAGCTCTACTGCTGATTGTGGGGAGGTGACCTCTTGCTTCACCACCCAGGGTCCATGGTGGTGACTGGTGCCTCCTAATGCAAAGCTGACTAGCATAGTTTAAACACATAGACACAGTGCTCATGATCTGTGAGGGTTTACTGAAGCTTCTCCCAGCTATGTGAAGCGGAATGAAATATCTTCTCACTGCTGGAACAACTGCACTCACAGCTATCGTATACAGGATACTTTCATCTCACTAATTTACAGAGGTTCTTAATAATATAGGGAATGGAAATCATTGACTAGGCTTTTTTCCTGGTTTTGAAGGATGAGTGTCCTAAATAATAAACTCTCTGAGCTTATTGCTATGGACATTAATTTGGACTACTTCCTTCAGCAGAGAAAGCCAAATTCTATTGCCACATTTTAAAAAGTTCTGAAATCAGTTTTAAGGTGGTGAATAAGAATTTATGGGGCTGTCATTTGCCTTTGAATCCCAAAATAACTTTCAAGTAAAAAAATCCAGATGAAGATTTATTCCTTGTCTAAAAAGAATGTTTATTCAGGCAGAACCATTGTGCTTCAAGCTGTTAGACCTACTTTATAAAGCCTGTATAGGTGAGGTGACAAATTGTTTTCTGGATTTAGCATTGTCTTAGTTTCTCTGTTTTGGTTTTAGTTGTTGCATATGCCGAGTGTCTGCATGGTTGGGTTTTCTTTCTTTCTTGTTTACTGACATCATGGGGAGAATTTTATTGATTTAAATTTAAAAGAATGGTAAAATAATCAACGTGACATCCTTTTCTACCTGCAATATAAAGCTGAAAATAAGTATGGGCTTTCTTACGAGCTCTCTAATGCACAAGGAGTCTTCTGAGAACCCTGGGCCCTCAAAAGACAAAAAGAAATGTGCAACAGAAGATAGGGATGCATGAGAGGAAAGTGTCTGTTATTTGAAGCAAACTGAATATCTCCTCCTTTGTTTAAAAGGGATGTGCATGACCAGATGTGCATGACCACAGCAAAACAAATAAAGCCTGAAAGGTTTTGAGTTTCTTCTTGATTTATCCACTGTACTTCTGGAAGACAATTTTACTGAAATGCTCCAGTTGCTTATATTTATACATGTAAAAAATGTTTTCTCTTTATTCATTCATATTATGAATATTTTGCTTCTCACCTGTTTCTACTTTTTTCTTTTATACTGTAGCTGATCCAGACAGTGAGTGCCATCGACAGGGATGACCCGCAGGAGGGTCAGCACTTCTACTACAGCCTGGCTCCAGAGGCAGCCAACAATCCCAACTTTACTTTAAGGGACAATCAAGGTAATCAGAGTGGACACAGACAGTTAGCTGCTCTAATTTCTAATGCCTGAGTTGGACTTGAGAAGCTGTGACTTACAGTGTGTGATAAGACTGCCATTTTAAATAATACCAAGTGACACCTGCTCCTTAAAGGCAGTAATAAAATGACATGTTATTTAATACGCTTGAAGGTTATATGATATTTTCTTCTCTATAAATATTCTCTAGCAATAGGCCACTTTTCCTTCTATGAGGAAATGTGCCAGTGTTTTGTGCAAATTCAGGTCTTTTGGTCAGGCTGCAGGCATCTCAGATTATCAGAGTGGAAATTGCATTCGTTCAAAAGGAGATGCTTAAAGGTAGGATAGTAACTGGAACTAGAAGACAAATCTGAAGGGAATTACATTGCTCTTTTCTTGTACTCTTCATGTTTTCTCCCAGGCACAGAAAAAGGAAGAGTTCTTGTACTGTTCAATTCTTTACCCCCAAGCACTTTCTTTCTTCTTCCTTGCACATCCTCATTTCCCTAAGGAGAGAGGGAAGTAGGGAGGACTTGCAGAGCCTTAGGGGGGGTAACTTGGTATAGAGCTAAAGGTCTGTGTAAGATGACCTAAGTAGAAGCGGAAACACCAGTGGGAAGACTCATGGCAAAGCACTGGAATTTCAGCATCCTAATCAGTGGAATTTGCTTCTTTGGGGAAGCTTTTGGGGTTTTGGAACCTACAGGAAAGCCCTGCTGTAGCAGCCCTTTGCATGACTCCTGCTGAAAGAGGACCTCCGTGGGCAGACAACGGTACTGAGGTCAGGTCCACACCAGTCTTCATTGGGAAGGAGGGACAACCTTGAATGACCTGGTGCAGAGCTTTACAAGTCAGTGCTGAGGGGCTGGACTTCAGTAGGAGTTTAGTGTGTAAAGCAAGCAAATCAGCAAACAATTCCAGAATAAATGGGGAGAAAGACCGGCCACCTGCAGCGTACATGGCCAGCCTCCAAGCCTGCCTTTGCTCTCACACATGCCTACTTGTCACATTTACTTTCATAAGCCCCTATCTAGGCCTCTCTAGGCACATGAAAGGACAACATGGAGGCTCATGAAGAAGCCTGTGCCTCCACTAACCAAATGTGTCTCAAAACACACTACTTGCAGAATCTGGGCCCTCCTCCACACTATGCTAGTGCTTTTTCATCCCAAAAGCCTTTTTTTCTATAGTCTCCCTGAAGCCTCCCCACACAATTTCTTGCATTTTTATTCCCTTCTTTCCCTCCTTGTCTCATTCCTTTTTATTTTGAATATAGTGCCAAAATAACTGAACAAATATAACACAGCTATTGCTAAAGCATTTCACAAACCAGGCTCATTTCATCCTCAAGGCATTGTTCTAAAAAAAGAAACAAAATTCCCAGCATCAGATGCACTTTTTCTGTCTAAGGCCATACTTGCAATAATTTATAGTGACAGCAGTGAATGAATGGCTGTGCCTCCCACTCTCTATAAAATACCATTTTTCCATATACATATAGATAGATATAGATATATATCTATATATCACAAGAAGCTTAGGATACTATTGATTACTAATTTGAAATAAAAATGTTAAGTATCAAACCACTGACTATTTGAAATATCCACACTTTGGGCACCACAATATAAAAAAAGACGTGAAGCTATTACAGAGTGTCCAAAAGAGAGTGGTGAAGGGTTTGGAGTGGAAACTGTATGAGGAGCAGCTGAGGTCACTTGGTTCAGTCTGGAGGAGACTGAGGGGAGACCTCACTGGGGTGTTCAACATCCTCATGAGAGGAAGCAGTGCGCTCTCATGATCAGTGGCAGAACCTGAAGAAATGGCATGAAGTTGAGTCAGGAGAGGTCTAGGCTGGATATCAGGAAAAGGTTTTTCACCCAGAGGGAGGCTAAGCACTGGAACAGGCTCCTCAGGGAAGTGGTCACAGCACCAAGCCTGTCTGAGTTCAAGAAGTGTTTGGACAATGCTCTCAGGCACATGGTGTAACTATTGCAGTATCCTGCGCAGGGCCAGGAGTTGGACTCAGTGATCCTGATGGGTCCCTTCCAGCTCAGTATTTTCTATGATTCTATGATTCTATGATTCTGTGATTCTATGATTAAGGAATAATTAAATGCCTCAGCAATTAGGACTGCAGTAGTCATTTTAGTAACAGTAATTTATGCTTTTATTTTCATCTAGTGGCCACTAAGAACTATATAAATCATATAACTTAGGCACAGGGGAGGTAGCGATACTATATGTCACAGGGTGACAGGATAAGTAACAGAACCCACTTTGCTACTCACATGCTATGCACATAAACACAAGACAGAAACACTTCCCGGGCTGTGGGAAGGCACTGTTAAGATTAGCAATTGTGCTGATTACTTGGTTGTCCAATATAGCAGTCAGAGAAACTGCAAGACATGTAGCCTTCTTGGCAACAATTAAAACGCTGATTTTTACTGAGCAACACATAGATCACAGTTTGCATTCTGATGAGCTGTTTTACATATTTCTTTGGCCCTCGTAATTTTAGTCTCTGAGAACTTTTTCAGTCTATTCATTCTCTGCATATCTTCAGCAGACAGAGAAATCCTATTGTTCTCCTTTATAGACGGGGATCTGGGGCAAGGAGAAATTAAGCTACTTACACGCCTGGTTCCCTTTGAGTTCAGTAAAATCAGTGAGAGATACACACAAGTGGCTCCCCAAGGCCATATTGGATATATGTGATGAAGCAGGGAATTGAGCTGGAGTCTCCCATCTCTTCAGTTTTTGCTGTAGGGCACTGGCAAGCCATTTTCCCCACTTCAAATTCCAGCTGAGACTATGTTGGGAAAAAGTTAAAAAAAGAGGCTTGCTATAAGAATGGGATGAACAGCAAAAGAAGCTTACTGCATTTCCAGATTAAACTCTGAGCTGATCTTCTGTTGAACCTTAACCACTGCTCTCCATCTTTTGGAACCAGGAACCGTTGAAAACAGTAGCCATTTAAGTGGGCGCAGGATCAACATTGGTGTCATACCACCACCAGGCCTGTCATTGGGAGCCTCTGACAGTCCTCTTCATTGCAATTAAATTTGTCCAAGGAAAATTTTTAGCTATTTCTTCCTTACCTTAAACTGTGGTCTACCTCACACTTTGGCAGAATGCAAAAACAGTGAGCTGAAAATACTAAAGCAAGAGTGTGACCCTTCCCTGAAGCCAGTGGTGTCCATAACACCTGCTTCCTTGTGCTCTTTCTCTCACTGCTGGTGAAATATTTCTTTATATTATTCCTAACTCTTCCTAATCACTACAATCAGTTTTTAAAGACCAATGGAATTTTTGAGCTAATCATCCCCAGATACATACTTTCTGTATACAGATACATACAGGAAGAAACCAAGCCTTTCCTGTGAGAAGAGTGGTGGTTAGCTCTGATCTCAAGGTTTGGACCTACACGTTAGTTGATTCCCCTGACCCCTCCAGGGTGGTACGTCACTTCCAGTGGGGCAGAAAAATGCAGGAAGATGGTGCTCCATGGCTTGTTCTCACAACCACATGAAGACACCAGCCCGCATGCCCATGGGAAATTCGGATTTCACCTCCTGATCATACAAATGTGGGACCTTCCATGCTGCAATCTTCGGCATCTCTGTTCAGTGTCATAGCTACGTGCTACCATCCAGCCCCGTGAGCCAAAGACACTGCGTTGGAAGCTGGGATGAAAAATATTGTGCATTCTTATCATATCTGCTTCTAATTTTTTTAATATTTTGGGGCTTTTATGTCCTCACAAGCCCTCTTCTCTTGATGGCTGGGGCTTAGCAGATATCAAATTTGGAATAAAACTGTGTATTCGAGTTTCTTCCATGCTGCACCACATTCCAGCATGTCCTTTGCACTGCACTAGCATGTCAAATCACATTGGCTTTTGATGAGTCACACAACAAGCTTTGGCACCGATGTATTTCAGTTGCAGGGTAACAGGTAGAACAATTCTCTAGGGGTTATTTGGATGCCTGCCTAGCACAAAGCAAAACAAAACAAAAGAGCCAAAATGTAATGCTGAGAGTCACAAAGACAATTTTATCATCACCAAGAACATTTATGACCTGGGTGAAATGATCGCACATCGCAGCAGAGGGTAGATAGATACATAGATTTATAGATAGATATGTATCTTTCAATGTTAGATTATAGAAACTTGGTTTTGGCCTGAAAAAAAAAGAATAAATAAAAACACTTGAGATCTCTCACTAGCTGATTTTGCACAGCTTCAGTCAAGTTTGCTGGCTGTGACTTCTTTTACAGGCAAAGTATGACCAGCTTAGAATAATGAAGTCATTTTCCCTCACAAAGAGCAATTTTACATAAAATGAAGATTTGCTGTCACCTGAATAGAATTTTTTACTTCTATTGTAAGTGAATTCAAAGAGAGTGAGTCTTTCATCCAGGAAAGAGAAAAGCAACCAAATTACTATAGTGAGGATGACTCAAATATTTTCATTGAAATAGCATAAATGCAGGCACTTTGTCATTTTCTGCCCTTTCGGCTGCTTTTTCTCATGGTAAAACTGGCCCAGTGATGGAAAGATGTGCTATTAATAGCTGGGGAGCACGTACTAAAGGGCACATGAACAGCCTGAGGAAGAGAAAGCACTGTCTCAGGTAAGAAGAGGGAAAGGTTTGCAGGAGGCAAGGGCTCCTGTCCACAGCACACCCCTTGCCCAGAAGCCATGGGAGGCACAGGGTACTGCTCTCTACTGGGTTTTGGGACACATTCCTGAATCATGGGATCATTTATGTTGGAAAAGACCTCCAAGATCACTGAGTCCAGCTGTTACCTGACACTGCCAAATCTGGCACTAATGCATGGCCCTAAGTACCCCGTCTGCATGTCTTTTAAATATCTCCAGGGAAGGTATCTCGACCACTTCCAGGGGCAGCCTTTTCCAATGCCTGACCACCTATTCAGTGAAGAAAGTTTTCCTATTACCCAGTCTAAACCTCCCCTGGTGACTTAAGGCCATTTCCTCTTGTCCTATCCCTTGTTACTAAGGAGGAAAGACCTATCTGTGCCTGTCCATACCCACTGCACATACTCAGAGCTGCATGGCATATCAAAGGTGAAAGCAGTAAACAGTAACACATAATCAGTTTTAAGCAACTTTGGGATTTTGTCTTGCACCTAGTAGTCTTTCCTCAAAGTTCCAGCTCTTGGGATTGCATGATTTAACGAGACACTACAATTTCACTGTATATTCTCATACAGACATGCAAGCACACTTCAGAATTTTACGTTTTCAGGGTAAAAGCTTGAAATGTCATTGATGTGCAAGCAAAACAGACCTTGAGACTCCTTTTAAAAACATGTCACAAATTCAATCTAATCTTACAAACTATGGAATCCAACATCTCCATGCTTATGCGTGCCAGTACTATCTGATGCCATAAGATTTTCAGCACAAAGTATGGAAATTGAAACATAATTTAAGTCTAGCAGACAAGTCTAGCAAGTCTAGTTTGAGTTTGCATATATTCCTTAGTTGGCTGTATATAGCACTCCTCATTTCACTCCTAAAAGCCATCAAATTGTTTCTGGTGTTCAGGCAAAAGTAGATAATATAGCTGAATTTATCTGCATCTAACCTGAGTCTCTGCTCTGAAAAAAAAAAAAAAATCACCCAAGATTTAAATTTTAGCAGTGAATGGACAGAGAAATAATGAGAAAATGGAACACTCCCATGTCGATATTTTAGGGGTTTTCACAGTCTACTTGTGATCAGGTTTCTTGCCATTTCCAAGTAGCAGTCCCATTGTGATAATCCATCTGGGAACAGCTGATCAACATCCTGCATTTCAAGCATAAAAAATGTACATTGGTAACAACCTGGAGATGCAGATGGCCAGACTGCAACCTCTTATAGAACAGGAAACAAAACTAAGCAGTAAAAAAAACTGCATGAAGGTCATCTCCCAAAAATGTCACATATCATAGCACAGGCTTGCAGGTCTGCCAAAGAAGAAAAGTACCTGTGTTTGCTGTTCATCTTTGCTGGCCCAAGATGTGTAGACATGTTTGTAAGAAGGGACAATTTTCATGCAGGTGCCTTTAGACTCCCTGATGAGCCAGATCACATTGGAGACATTCAGTCTTGGGCTTTCCAAAAGTCTCTGAAGTCAAAAATCTTGAAAGTTAGCACTGACAATATCAACACGCATCTCTAAAGATTTTGCCTTGGTATTCATGAGATGAGAACTGAGAACAACTTCCTGAATCCACTTGTTTTCTGGTTAGGAAGCTTGGTGCACAGTCTGAGGAATTTGGGGAAGGAGGTAGACAGGAATTCAAATGCCACTGGGAGATTTTGACATTGTAGAAAGCATGTTGAATATGGAGGAAAAAGCCCCAGAGGTAGCAATTTTCCTTGAAATGACCAACAGCGACTGGCTGTTAGGTCACTCTATTACTATTTTTTTTCAGCAGCATCATTTTGATTCCTTTTAATTTAAGTTCTGATAAAAAACAGGCAGTTACACTAAATGAAGCAGAATAGTTAAAGCAGAATAATTCTGACAATGATGACACAAAGCATTCTTGACTTTTTTCAGTAGCAGAAGTACTAATGAAATTGCATGTATTTCACTGAAAAATGTTTAGTTGCAAATTTTCAACTCACTGCTGCTTTAGGATAGCAAGCTGGGTTTTTTTCCTTTGTCTCCTTGTTGCCTCAAGCAGATAACCATGCCATGTATCAAAAAACATAAAGAGCACCGTAACATGTCCACAAGGTTTATATGCCAGCATCTCCAAAATGGTGGCAGCATCTAAGTGTGAGGCCTAGAAAAGCTGCTGAGCACGAACAAACAGGGACAACAAGTTGCCTTCAACTGTTCATTTCTGTCTTGCCTTCTGAAAGCTCTTTTAGCTAAATCTGAAGAGACAAGAAAAAACGGGTGTGGGTCTGTGGCTGATTTGTTTAATATTCCTTCTCTGCTGAATGTATTTGCTCCGCATATCAGATATTGTCTCTGTTTATTTTCTGCCCTCAGACAATACAGCATGGATTTTGACAAGGCGATCTGGCTTCAGACAACATGAGCAAAACACCTTCTACCTGCCCATCCTGATCAGTGACAACGGCCGCCCTGTGCTGAGCAGCACGTGCACGCTGACCGTGCACGTGTGCAGCTGCGACGATGAGGGCATGGTGATGTCCTGCAATGCAGAAGCCTATGTCCTCCCTGTCAGCCTGAGCAGAGGGGCACTCATTGCCATCCTTGCCTGCATCTTTGTCCTGTTAGGTAAAGCCTTGGCTTCTTCTTGGTGGGGGACTTTTCAGTTCTGCCCAGGGTGTCGCTCATTCACCGAAGGTGTAGGACACAAATACACACACAGGTATCTATGTATGTGTGTTTATGGAGACACACACGTACTTAAAGGGCCAAATCAAGGACCAGATGGTATAGTCAACTGCATATGGCTTCAGACTTTGGGCTGTAGGAATACTGGAAAAGTATGGCCTGCAAATATTTCTTCCAGATGTCCAAAGTGCTAGGGTGTCTGACATGACCGTGCTTTCCTGAAAGGGGTAAGGCAGGAGGAAGTACTGACAGCTGTGGCTGGGGATAGGTTACTTTCTCATCCTCAGCAGTTTCTGATCATATGCTCCCACAGGAAACTGGAGTGGTAAGCCCTGTTCCATCTCTTGTCTTTTGTCAAGAGATGTCCCCACCTCCATCCTTTTTGCTTGAGACACTTCATTTAAATGGTGGCTGTGCTGCAATAAAGGGGCTGAGCATCTTTCATGAGTTCTGACTCCACAATTAAAATTCAGCCTTTCCTTGCCCAGACCTCCTATGTCCCCTATTAGCTGTTGGTATCAAAAGAACTTCAGTTTCCTCATTCACTCAAGTCATGAGATATTAGTTCAAAACACACATTCTCTGAAATTTCAGGGGACCCAGTTTGAGGAGCAGTGAAGTAAGATACAGGAAAAATTCTTTTAAAGTGCCTCAATTCTGGCTCTTCAAAGGACCCTAGATACCTCTGTTCAAAATTTCAGCATCCAAAATCTTTGCTGAGCTCTAGCTCTGGAAATACAGTCAGAAAGTGATGGCACATTTTCAACAGCAAAGGGCTCCAGTGCTTGTATGTCCACTTCTTCCCATGGTAAAAAGCACAGAGAGGATGAGGAACACCAGCACTGTAGCACTGCAGGAGGCCTGCAGATAAACAAAAACTTCTTTAGAGCAGACTAAAGGGCTAGGTCAGCGTTTTGCTGTGTAGGCAGACATATGACCGCAGTGCCTTAGCACCATCCATCTCTGTCACATGCAGTGGGCAGCCCAAGAGGCATCTCCAAAGCAGGCTACAAAACCCAGCCACGCAGCAGAAAAAAAAAAATCTCTCTGGAACTGTATGCCACTACGGATAAATTGTTACTGATCTCTGAGGTGGCACCTTAAAATGGCTCAAGTATCACTACAGTGCTTTGCAAGCATATACGTGTCCTAAGTGTCACCAAGAGTTAAGAATTTAGGTGCGAAAAGGGACAAGTTAGCAGGACCTCAAGCTATTAATTTTGACTCTGAGGTGGGGGATTTCTACACTCCTCAACTTGAAAACATCACAGCTCTTTAAATCCAAGGGACTGGTTGGGCTCTCCAAGGGGAAAATAGGGCAACAGAGAGTCTGAAGTGCTGGCGAGATTTGCCTCCTTGCTGACAGCCCCTTGTCTTGCTTGCCTCCTGCAGTATTGGTGCTCCTCATCCTCTCCATGCGGCGCCAGCGGAAGCAGCCGTACATCATTGACGAGGAGGAGAACATCCATGAGAACATCGTCAGGTATGATGACGAGGGTGGCGGGGAGGAGGACACAGAGGCCTTTGATATTGCTGCCATGTGGAATCCGCGGGAGGCTCAGCTGGTGGTGAAAAACCGGCAGGACATGCTCCCTGAAATAGAGAGCCTCTCCCGATACGTGCCTCAGGCATGTGTCATGGACAACAACGTCCACAACTACGTGCTTGCCAAGCTGTATGAAGCCGACATGGACCTGTGGGCACCTCCCTTTGACTCCCTCCAGACATACATGTTTGAAGGGAACGGCTCGGTGGCAGAGTCGCTCAGCTCCTTACAGTCGGTGACGACAGACTCAGACCAGAGCTACGACTACCTGACGGACTGGGGGCCACGCTTCAAAAAGCTGGCCGAGATGTACGGTGCCACAGACAGCAGCGGAGCTCTGTGGTAACAGATGAGGAATGGCAGAGGGCTTTCCACATGAAATGGTGTCCAGTTCGGTCCATTCTCATCAGATGCTTCCATGGACATGGGTAAGGCCTCCTAAAAAAATAGCAATACGGTGCTTGGATGAGAACGGGAAGAAAGGTGCGACTGAAGGTCTCTCTGGATCAGCTTTACTCAGTTAAATTAAGCCACATTTTTGAAACTATGAGGACCAGAAGGAAGAAAGTTTTTTCCTGGTTTTTACTGCAAAATTGGAGAGCTCCACATCTGGAATACAATGACATTACTCTCTCTCCCTCTTCCTTTCTCTCCCCCTTGTACACAGTGGCTTGCTGAGCTCTATACATCTGGGTTCAAAGATCTGTAAACTCCAACTGTAATCTTCAACTCACCGAGAAATTGCTACCACAAAAAAGTTGTTCCCCATTGGTTACATGTTCCCTGTTAAAAAGGAAAAAAAATTGCTTGCTAACAAGAGAAAAAAAAATTCCACAAAGCAGAAAATTGAAACTGCAGTCTCAGAGGGCTCCTTGTAAACTAAACCTCCTCTCTGTTGCTAACAGAGTCCTTTTTTAATCCTTTAGAAACATGGCTGAGGTTGGGGTTTTTTTTCCTCATGACTGAGAGGGCTGGGGAAGAGGCTTGGAATTTCTGCTCTAATTTAATGGCTGATCTTTGAGTCATTGGCATTAACACTAATCCATCTCCTACCAAGTTTGTGTAAATTTATTCTTGGCTCTTTAAAAACATGACTCTGCTAAACTGCTCAGAACAAAACCAGAAAATCTGCCTCTTTTGCACTGTAGATGTCTCTTCCATGTGCCAAATGTGAAGATTAGATTTTACCAATGAAAGCCAAATAAATTTTAAAATAAGAAAAAGCTATATTTGGTAACTACATGGGTTAGATGGGCTTTCCTAATCTGTGTGAGGTCAATCCAAGGGATGTTTACATACTGTAGATAACCTACTTGAACAAATGCAGTATTATAGACCAATAAATGGATGTAAGAAAATTACATGTAAAAGTTTTGTATATTTGTTAATTTTGGTAATAAATATGATGTACTGTATACAGTACAGTACCTTAGCACCTCTTTTAATAAAAGTTAAACAGAAAGGAAAGTCTGATGACAAATTATTGACTACTTTGCACACAGCAGTTAGTGTTTATTTGCGCTTTACATGCCTTGAGCATCAAGAAAAAACGGTTCATCAGCATCGTGTCAAGGAGACTAGTCTTCAGTTTTGCAGAATCGAGCAGATTGTCTGCTTCTTTTATCACTGTTCACTTGGACGTTGCCCTTAGCAATGAATCAGCCCAAGTACAGCCCACCATACTAGTTAGTTTTCTATTTCAATCATGCTGAAGCCAAGAGAAAGTCTTGGCTGATTTTTTTGAAACATTATGGCTGGGGCACTGATAAATTTGGAAACCAGTTACATAGCCCTGACAGAGTCTCATGCCTTCAGAGACATGAAAGACTGTAAGATGAGGTGGCCATTCATGATCATTCTTACTCTGCAATCAAAGTTTTGCGTCTGGATCTTATCTTTTGTTTTTGTTTGCATGTGTAAATGAGAAGAGCTAGGGAAATTACACTAAAACAAATTTCATGGGAAGTGGCAAAGGGCTTCTGAAAGCAGAACAGTCTGCAATGAAATTGCAGATTTCCTTCTAGCTAAGGAATCCCTCTACCTCAAGCTGCCCAAAATAGAGATGTGCAGACATAACAACCCGGTTAACAACACTTTTATCATGGGAATACCATGCGCCGTTTCTGTTGCAGATGTGCACAACCCACTGCAGTCTCTACTTTGCCTCATCATAGACTGTACCAGTTCAAGATTGGTTCCTTGCTTCCATAGACTCAATACAAAGGTGTGCATCCCTGGAGAACCATGCACCCACCGAGGAAAAAAGTTTTAGTGATATCTCATTTTCTCATCTAACATGATGAAAATCTGTGCCTTCACAAACATAATATGCCATGGGTTCTGCTTATCACCTGAACGTGCTTTACACCATTGCAGAAACGGCACTGAAAATTATTTGATAATGATTCATATACCATAGCACTCACCTTCATATATATCATACTGATTTTAAAACACTAGACAAAGAACTGCTACCACCACGATTAAGGAAGTGGTGTACAGGACACAAAACCACTGTCGAGAGACTTCGAGAGCTTCCTTGCCTCCTGACACCAACAGAAATCACAGAGAATAAGCTAGAAGGACATCTATTCCATTACTTTCCTGTCTGAATTAAACATCAGTTTTATATATTTTAAGTAGATGACTGTTAAGGCTCTATAAACTGTCTAGGCAGTCTTCCACTGTATCAGTACACTCAGTGCTGAAAGCCTTCCCCGGGAAGTACTAGGCATTTATCCCTTGATGCCATACAAGCCTACAATGCACACAGATGACTTTGTCCCTCCGTAGAGCTATGGTTTGGTATTTTCAGACTATTACTGTCTCTCCCTTTAGTCGCAGTCTACAGTAACAAAAAAGGCTCCAGATAGTTCTTTGTATCCTGATACCATGGTGATTTAATTCTCCTATTGTAAGCAGAGTGGGAGGATGGGGCATCAAAATACATTCCAGCACCAAATTGCCTTAAATTTTTTTCATTTACTGAGAGTTTCCCAGGACGAGCTGCTTCACGATCTGTTTCGACTCCACAGAAGCCCCCAGAAGTGGTCTCTGCAAGACAGGCTGGGACTAGCTTCCCAGGATGTGTATCATCCGGTGTGCAAGGACCAGCAGCCCATTTGCTGGGAGCTTGCACTCACGCCACAGGAAGAGCGAGTCCTTAGCCCACCTTCCCAAGCTGGGTGTCACTGTTAGGCTCTCTGTCCTCAGGTTTGCCTTAACTTGCGAGCACAGTCAATAGCTGCACAGCTTGATGTTGTGACACTTACCAGCTGGTGTTTAGTAGGCACTTGGCAGACTGGCGCTTTATTTCCCCCATTTTAGGGAACAGGTGACAGTGTTTTTGCAGTCTGTGAAATGTCTATGCAAACAACCAACACTTGCATCTATCACACTCCAACAAACAAAACTGAAGAACCCTCTGCTTTTACTGATGAGATATAAAAAAGATCCATTTTCAGACCCATGAGGGCTCAGCAAGTCCAAAGTAGAAGAGGGGAGAACACTCTAAGCCCAAATGAAATATATGGTGCCACTGGCTGTCAGTGAAACAAGCACACTGGTCACAGAAGTCCTCAGCCTCCTGCCCTTGGACTCCTCAAGGGCAGGCCTAGCCATGTGCATGAACATTTGCTGCACTACACAAAACCTGCTCATGATAAACAGCCAGGGAGTTCAGCCTGCCATGGTGGTGGATGGACTGGGCTTTGCCACACCACCAGACACCCCCAAGAGACAGTCACAGTCATGCGTGGGACCCATACTCTACCCACTGCCCTGGTCAGAGATGTCAGAGGGCCAGGATAAGATCTCACATGTGCTCACCAGTGTCCCCAGTCCCCCTGTGCTCCAAGGTTGGTTTGAGTGCATAGAGCTTTCACCACTGTTCATTTAATTTTGTACCTCTGATGACATTTATTTCCACAGTTGCCAGTTCTCAGGAAAAAACAAATAGAACCATCCCCTAGTCCATGCTGTGACTGAAAATCAATGGTTCAAAGGAAAAAATAACTGTGTGCAAGTCATTTTACTAATTTCAGACACTTAAAAATTGAGCAAATGGGCTAAGCAGCCCCTCTATACTCTAACTAACATAGTTAGACAAAGAGTGATTCATTCCCTCTGTCTTGGCCATCTGCATGATGCTATGCCCCTCTGGACTTCCTTCTCTTTCAGTTAATGGCCTGGACTCTGGGAATTAATCTCTGCTACTCAAAGTCTGGCCCTAGGCATAACATTCTCAAGCCCTCTGCTCTACATTTGGTTTTACAAGTGACTGTAGGTGAACATTACAGTCTCAGATGTTTTCTCTGTCATGATGTTTTCACCTATCTCTGTCTTGTCTAGGTAGATTGCATAACCTGCCATCTCTTATACTTCATTGATCATCACACCTAGTCTGGTTAGCAGGCTTCTTTAGGCTGTCTATCAAGAGTCCAGATCCCTTCAAAGTAAAATACAGAACTCAGGAATGCATAAAAAGAGTTAACATTGTTCTTTTCATGGTAAATTTTCTTGCAATGCTGTGTTTCATTTGCTGCTGCATTGCCCATTTATCCAGCTTTATTAGATCCCTCTTGTTTTGTCATTTTTCCTCCAGCTTTTATTGCTCTTAATCATTTAATGCTACCATCACATTTACTACCTAAAATTCCCTTTTAGGCCATTCATTAAAGACAATTGTGACAAAAATCCTTGGGGACTAAGAAGTTATATTTTGGTCACCTTGAAATATGATTTATTAGTCTGTCCCTGGGTTTTTCTTGATGCAGCTTTCACATAGCAAAACCTAGAACTTGCTTCATTGCCTGCTGTCTGAGCACAGCTCCCAGGAACCAGGAGGGACAGATAGCTCACAGAGGTCTGTTCTGCATATGCACCACATCTTACTTGTCCTGGCCACGATTAAGAGAGAGGAGGCTTGTAAAAGAGGCACAAGTGATGCCTTACAGATTCCAGAAAAGTTCTAACCTGGACAAATTCAAAGTTGAAGAGATTCAGTTGCTTTTGCATTTGTGCTGCCAGGGTCTTATTACTAAAGTGATGTCAGGTTGGATCACTTTGTTTTAGGCCAGCTTAGAGAGAAGGTAGGTTCAGTAAAAACTGAAGATTGTATGTGAGGAAACCCATACGGTTGCAAGCTAATAATGTTGTTGCTCTCCTTCCTCCTGTGTGTGAGGATGTGATGCAGCCCTTTGCATCCTGCTCAAGAAATAGCCCTTGGTGTATTCTCTCCACATGCAGATGTTGTAAATAGGGAGTGGGTCTGTCTAAGACATCCTAATTTGCGCCTGCTGACATCTGCAACATTCAGAAGAGGAGGAGCTGTCTTTCACTCAGTTGTGCCCTGTCTCTCTCAGGGCAATGCATATGCCATCAGTGTTCCAAGACAGCCACTGCTGCAAAACAGCTGTATCACCTAAGGGATTCATTCTCATGCATAAAGGTCAGTGATTTGCCTCTCATTTGGACTGTAACGCAGTAATAATCTGTATCAGTGCATCCTGTTGAAACAGATAGAGGAAAATTAGCAGAGACAGCAGTGAAACTGAGGTGGAGTCAGAGCTGTGATCCAAGGAAAACAATCGAAGCTGGGGAGTCTCATTGCCAAACCAAGACTTTAGGGATAGATTTTCAGTTTTGCTTTCTTCTATCATTCTTCCGAAGATCTTGCCCCCATTGACATGCAAGATATTTTGCTGTTGGTCTCAGAGGTGGCACATCAGGCCACCTGCATCACTGATTCTGACCAGAAGCAGCAGTGCAATATTGGTACTGTATTTCCCAAGAGACATTAGAGTAATATGGTGCAGGAGGTAGAAGAGAGTCGCTTCACGATGACTTTAAAAACTCATGTGATTTCTTTAAGAGCTGATGTAGGAGACAGTGCACTGTCTGAATATCATTTTCAGACCTCATTCATTATTAAGCCCGCCATTAAGGAATAAAGCCTCTTGGGGCATATTTTCAAACTCACAATTTAGTTCCCATAGACCAGTTCCATGATGACTGATCCTGTAACTTTTTCTGGACACAGTACTCCAGCTATGGCCTCACGAGGGCTGAGTGGAGAGGGAGGACCACCTCCCTTGACCTGCTGGCCACTCTCTTCCCAATGCACCCCAGGATAACATTGGCCCCCCTGGCCACAAGGGCACTCTACAGGCTCACAGTCAACTCATCCACCGAAACTCCCAGGTCTTCTCCACAGAGCTGCTCTCTAATAGGTCAACCTGTACTGATACTTGGGGTTATTCCTATCCAGGTGCAGAACCCTACACTTGCCTTTTTTTAACCTCTTTAGGTTTCTCTCTGCCCAGTTCTCCAGCCTATCAAGGTCTCACTGAATGGCAGCACGGCCACTGATGGTACCCACTGGGTCTCTAATTGCCCCAGATTGCCTTAACCTGGTCATCATTCAAATCAGCTGAGATGAACAAAGCAGAAAACACAAGAATCCCTCTTTTCCTTAAAGGAGAATTTTTACAGCTTCACAACCTTCCTATTGCATTCCTGAGACATAACATGTATCAGCATGAACCCTTCATCTTCCCTCACGAATTTCAGCCACCTCATGGTTCTGCTTGATAAATGAACAGCGAAGAGGCGGTAAACTGTTGGCTTTGCTTAGAACAAGACCAAATAAAACAAGCATTTTCTGTCAGCGTTTTCTAGTGTGGTCTAGTCTCAGTGTATTGTCAGCCCTGATTTCATTTGCAGGTTTGTGCAAGAGAATCTAATACCAGTAAAGAAAACAACTCCATCCCCTGGGTAGAGTCGTATAAACTGCTGCATCACCCACCCTAATAAAATACCTGGTGAAGAAGATAGGAAGACTGAAAACCTTCCCAATGATCCTAGTATTGTGTATTTGTATCTGGGCTCACAGAAAACAACGTGTCTACTGCCAGCAATTAGATGAACAGTCATAACCCTGTATAAGCCACATATGGCTGAGTGTGCCTTCCCAGTTCATCACTCACAAGCAGCACCAAGAGACTAAAAGACTTGGGGCCTGGTTTCAACTCTAATGCTGATGCTACATGCAAGTCAGACAAATTTTCATGGTCTTTCTGTGCTGTGGCTTTCCACGCAGTATACCCACTGTAAAGTAACATAACAATGTGAAGAGCTTTAGTATTTATTTAAGTAGACTGCTAAGCATTTTAGAGCCCCAGGCACATGCTAGATAGGATATAAACCTGCATATTTCTTTTCAAAAAGCACATACCCTTCTATCTCTGGGAAAAGAGGAAAAGTATGACTCAGAAGTAGCAGATGTTGGTAACATCTTTTAACACACTACTGAAAGGCATTCAAAGGTTGTAGTGATGCAGGCTCCCTTAAAGCCTACCTAGAATAGATTTTAGCAAAAAGCTGTAGCAAGCCAGATACTAATCCATTCCTTTGTCTCACTTTATCAGCTATAGTCACAATATTTTTTTTCTTTGTCAGACCTTCTCTCCAGAAACCTTCTCTCCAAAGCACACAATAAATATGAATTACTAAGCAGCACAGGATTTCGGATATGTACTGTGGCTCTGTTATCAGTAGCCCTAGGAGAGTATTACATTGTAATACTATTGCTGAAGAAAATCAGCTGTCTTGGTGCAGCCCAGCAGGATTTGAGACCAGTAATACAGCAAGTCCCATTTTCCAGAAAAAAATGTAGACCAGATGTAAAAATTAAATGGTTAAGCTCTTTCTATAGACAAGAGAGAGAGAGCAGAAGATTCTTCAGAAAATAAATAAATAAATAAATAAATAAATAAATAAATAAATAAATAAGGCAGCACATTAAAAGCACATTACCTTAGACAAGCTTCTCAGGAGAGTAAGATTTCACCCCTAGAGGAGTGTTTTTCTCTCTCCCCAGGCCATCATCTGCCAGCCACAAAGGAGCTGTCCACATGGACCAGAGGTTCCCAAGGGACTGCTGAGGCTTCAAACTGAAAAAGAGTAGGTTTAGATTTGACATTCAGAAGAAATTCTTTACCATGAGGGTGATGAGGCACTAGAACAGGTTGCCCAGAGGAGTTGTAGATGCCCCATTGCTGGAAGTGTTCAAGGCCTGGTTGGATGGGGCTTTGAGCAGCCTGGCCTAGCGGAAGGTGTCCCTGCCCGTGCCAAGGGGATTGGAACTAGATGATCTTTAAGGTCCCTTCCAACCTAAGCCATTCTATGATTCTGTGATCCTGATTCTGCACAGCTCCAACAGGGATGAAGAGAAGTTTCAGTGGGACATCAGTGCAAGAGACACTGGTGAAGAGTAAAACCTCAGAGGAACATGATTTTCTGGGTTGGGTACTCACAGTGCTGCCCACACTGCTTCAAAAGGGTGTACAGTCCAGAAAGGTTGTGAGCAAGACACACCACTGCTGGTGGATATACATGCTGACAGCAGCAATTACTACACTCCGCCCCACTGCTTAATCTGACACTTGGCAAAAACTAGTTGGACAACCTCTCTTTTAATTGAAAGACATTCATAATGAAGACCAGATGCAAGAACTTAGCACTTGTTTCATATGCAGTGTGATAAAGGCTTTCTTTACACCTGTAGCAAATCATTTATTCTATTAGTATCAGATCAGATGCCTGTCTACAACACAGAGATAATGGTCTCCTCTCTACCTTAGCTACTCTGCTTTTAAGGCCAGGGAAGCACCTCTCATTGTGTGTGTGCACAATGGGTACTGCAATGTATCAGAATTATAACAAGAAAAATTACACTATTTAGCTACTTTTGCTGTCGCATCCTCCTCGCCTGCAACTCATAGTCCTGTCTCTTCAAGTAAGTACTGTGATAGCATCTAGAAACACAACACAGCTGTAGTGAAACACCTGATCAGCTTGCAGCCATTAAACAAACAGAATGCTGGCTCTTTCCTATTGTTTAAAATATCATTACTGGGAACAAGTCATCTCTATCGCTGCCTTTGCGCTTCAGTGCACACATTAGGCTTTTAAACCTGACCTACTTTTGGCTGAAAAGTTTTGCAGATAGAGCCTATAACACATGCTATTTTTTTTCCCTGCTAATCAATACATTATAAAAGCTGGAGCATCTCCCTTTGCTAAAAATGCGGCAAGGGGTAAGGAGCCATACTACAGTCAGGCTCTAATGCAACTTCTGGCAAGCCAATTGCACCACTGTACATGGCAGCACTGTGCCTTCCCTCAAGGTCTTCTGATTTTCCTGATGTTCCACATAGCTGATGAAGTCTGCTCCAACCCTAAAACAGCTCTAACAGCACCACTCTGAAAACAGAAAAAGCTTTGCATTCCCTGCAACAAGCCATCAGGATTGACACACTGCAGCAGTGTTTGTAGAGCCTGGCAACATTTTTATGGTGTTTAGATGAGCTGAGTTTATGACTGAAGCTTTCTGTGGAAGGTCCTGCCTTCAGGGCCCATTTGTTTGTTTTAACTGTGCTCGGGATTCTCCTCTGCTAAGCTGCTTTGAGGATGACTGACAAGGGGATCTGCTGTGCAGGGGTTGAGCAAGTCAGAGTTCACATTAAATAATAACTTCTTTCCATTCATAATAACCCTGGAAAAGGGTAATCGACTCCTAAGGCTTGCTCTGGAGTGCATAGGTTCTATCTAGAAACGCCAACAGCATCAGAGAGGGTCAAGTTGCATCTGATCACAGACGAAGACCCCACGTAGGCTGCACATATCCCAAACTGCCATCATGCACACCCAGCCTCTACCTGTTGCTTCATGCAGGCCCATGGGATCCACACAAGGGGTCAGCCAAGCACAAGGGAGCATGACTGAGATGTGCAAGTGGACCCATATTTAGGGGCAGGACAGCTCACATGAGAAGGCAGGATGTAGCATCTCAGCTCTGAGGAGTGTGCAGATCCAAGAGCATCAGGAAACAGAAGGGAATCTGCCGTGTGATCATGAGATTTGAGTTACATTGGACAGCAAGTACTATTTGAAAGGTCTGTGAATCAAAGGAGAGAATATGGAGGTATTTGGCTGTGAGGATGTTCACGGCTATGAGGATGTCTAGTCTATCCCTGAAAGAGAACATTCAGAACATGAGGCAAAGCCAACAATAACAGGAAAATATTGACCCTACTTCATATACTTCTGGCTGAAGAGAAAAAGCGGCAAAGAGTGAAAGACTATGTTAGAAACAGTCTTTGCCTGAGCAAAGATCTGAGGATGAACAGAAAACAATGGCTGCAGCTGCTACTTCATGCTGGAATTTTTGATGCAGTTGAGGAGGTTACACAGTCATGCAAAGCCATAGGTTGAGAAAAAGGACCTCCTACCCTTATAACTTCACTTGCTTATTTGAACATTTCCAGTAGACCTGCTCTTATAAGTCTTCAACAACAAAGCTAAAAGTTGCACAACAACAACAAAAAAATTGATTTGTCTTTTTTATTACTTTAATTCCAAATATCAAGATGAAGTATAAATCATACTGCAATTAGAAGTTATAAATCATACTGCAATTAGAAGTTAATGCTGCTGTATCCCTATGGCTTCTTTTGCAGGGGACAACAGTTTTATCAGTTACAAGCATTCAAAAAAACACAAGTCAGCTATCTCCAAATTATTCAACTTTCTTTGTTTCATCATAAGAAATTTTTCTTTTAAGAAATAATTGCATTTTATTTTTAACAAATTGCCGACAACACTGGCAACTTTGGAGCCCATGTCCCAGAACTTCCAGTAATGAAAATCTCACTTCTCTAAATAATTGAAAAGCTGGGCTAGTTTTTTAGGGGGCTGGTTCTTTAACGAAAACACACAAATTGCTTGAATTTTGTGATGAAATCCCCAAAACCAGCAACACTGACCAGGACTCCTGGAGTCAGGTTATTATTATAAAAGAAGGGACTGATTTTCTTATTCTTTCATACCTAAAGTTAATCCCCTGACAGGAGGGAAGGGCACATGGAAAAAGAAGTAAGACAGGCACAGGCTCATTCCCCACTTCGTGGTGCTGATGCATTCTGTGAGGAGATGAGTTTCAGGGACATAGTGCCAGAGAGCCCAGGCTGAGTCAGCATCACCTCCAGACGGCAGCATGACATCACAGCCCACTGCACTAACAGGACACGGAGAGAAATTGGCATTGTTTGTTGGATCAATGTTCCAGTGTCCAGCCTCCGTGCCAACATGTCCTGAGGTGTAATATAGTATGTGCCATAATGAGACACATTTCATTTTAGACTCTTAATTGTTCTGCAATTGAGCAAGGACTCCACAACACAAGACTATCAATATCTATATCAATAATTTCCCGAAAGATGTATCAGACATGAAGCACTCCAGCAACTATAAACATCTTCATCACACAGCACAGAGACTTGCACAGAATTACATGGGGTCTACAGAAATTCTTTGTCTGTCACCAGATGCTTATTGGCAACCCACATCTGTGCTATAGCAGCACTGACATATTTATGATATGCAGTCCATTCTAATATTACTTTTTGTGTCCCAGCTTTTCTGCCTGAAAATCTGAAGTCTGCAGAGCCTTTGTGCAAAATGTATTAACATCCTCCCCATCTCAATGTAGTACTGTTTGTTTCTTTGCTTGTTTCATTTCACGGACTTACAGGCTGCCTTCAAAACCAGCCAACGAACACTCAGCAGTATAATGAAGAACAGGACGGGGAAAAAAGCAGAGAAAGAAAACCCGAGGGAGGAAACAGATTTCAATTTCTGATTTCCAGAAGGCTAATATAGAAAGTAAAGGAGTGGGAGGGAAGCATTTCATTTAAATTGCATTTAAAAAACGCCCTGACATTCCTAGCAATAGCACTAGGGCTGGATGATATATTTTTGTGGGTGAATCAGAGGAACAAAAAAAAAAGAGAACTCTAGCCATACAAATAGCGGTATTACACCACTAATTCAGCCATGCAGCTCCCAGGTCAGGCAAAAGGATCAACAAGTACTCCACAGTGTCTCTCCAAAAACAGGGAAACAATGGCATGTCCCAAACCTGGTACAGCGTTTGCTCTTCATCTGAGAGAGTTTTACTGGGAATAAGAGGGTTTGGGAATTCATTCCTAGATTTCCACAGTCCCTGGAATCATTCCTCAGCACCACAAATAGGCATAAATGAGCACAACCCCAGAAATGGCCTCAGGTACTACCAGATTAAACCAGGCTATGCACAACTTGATTAAACAAAAGCAGTGTGGCCAAGAACTTACATTATTCTTTGTAAGCCACTCAGAACCTCACCAGTTTTCACTGGAAAGGGTCACCTGGCATTTGGCTTTGGTTTTCATGGTGATGTTACAGCCCAAAATGTAGTAGACTGAGCAAATGGCTGTGTTCCCACTGGTTCAACAGTGGGAACAGGGTTTTGCAACAGACCTTGTAGAGCACCTTTAAAGGCAGTGTGTTAACTTTCACAAAGACAAGGACCAAAACTTGGAGAGGAAAATAAGCAACCACTGTGAAACACATGGCATCCTTTCTATTGAATTGCCCAGTATGGTAGACGTGCTCTCATGCGGTGCTGCCATAGTATGTGTAATTTAAAAATGCAAGGTATTAAGATGAAGATCTTCACTCTAAAGAATAGGTTCATACATTATTTATAAGGTTTCTTAAATGATTTATAGCTGTTACAACCATTTTACAGATGAGTAATAAGTCCATCAACAGAAGATTTAATAGATACGCAATCAATCAGCCTGCATGATAACTAATTAGCCATATATTAAACCATCCCTCAGTCCCCTATTAACCCTTGATACTCTGGTCTTGAACATACCCTTAGCACAAGCCCAAGTACAAGAAACAAAGGCCAGGTTTGTTCCCAGTCCCTCAAAGCCATTAATCTCGAGCTCTTAACCTGCAGCTCAAGGATGAAGGAGCATGGCTAACCTGGCAGTCTGCCCCTGGAAGTCAACAGGCCCCTGTTTTTCTGGAGCAGCAGGAATGCACCATCTCCCATCTCATTACCTGGGTTTCTGCTAGCAAACCTTTCTGACAGGGCTCTCTATCATGCATACCATGACTTTAGGACATCAATATTCCCCCTTTGCTGGGCTGCTGGAGCAGTTTGTGAAGAACTGCAGCCTGTGGGAAGGACTCATGGTGAAGAAGTTAATGGAGAACTGTTCTGTGGAAGAGATCCCATGTTGGAGCAGAGGAAGGAGTCCTCTCTCTGAGGAGGAAGGAGAGGCAGAGATAACATGTGTTTAACTGACCACAACCACCATTACTTCTTCCCCTGCACTGCTGCAGGAAGAGGAGGTAGAGAAAATTGAGAATGAAATTGAGCCTGGGGAGAAGGGAGCAGTGGGGTGAAGGTGTTTTAAGATCTGGGTTTATTTCTCATTACCCTACTCTGATTTGATTTGCAATAAATGAAACTAATTTCCCCAAGTGTGTTCTGCCCATGTCTGTAACTGGTGAGTGATCCCTACCTGTCCTTCTCTCAATCCATGAGCCTTTTGTTATATTTTCTTTCCCCTGTCCAGTTGAGGAGGGGAGGGATAGAATGGCTTCAGTGGGCACCTGGCATCCATTGCATCCACCAAGAAAAGAGGTTGGTGCTAATGTTTCCATAAAAAAAGCAAATGTAATCAAACCCTCAGGCCAGTTTAAATCTACATGAACTGTGTGCACTAAAATAAGTGCAGCCACTGCAACCTCAGCTCATTAAGGTTGTACTAGGCTCACCTGCCAAAGGGTTGCATGCTTTCTTAAGAAACATGCTTCCTAAAATTTTTTCAGATTCAGAAAATATTTGCAAACATTTGAAAGCACATGCAATTTGAAACACACACACACACTGTCAAAGTAAAAAAAAAAAAAAAATTGATAATCCTTCCTTTGCTCAAGCTTTTAGCGGCCCCATGGGGTTACTGGAGACCCGTGTCCTATAGAAAAAGTTCACATACTGCTGCAATTTGGCCTCCCAAAAAATTAATTTTTCTCAGTGAAATCTCAATGCTTCAAAGCAGTGCTAGAGCAGAACACCGAAATACCAAACTCAAACTGTATTTTTCCCAGTAGGAGAAGCACACTCCCCATGTATGCTACATGGCACTGTAGGGTATAAACACCTTGGCATTTGTATATTCAAGTGACAGCAAGAGACTGGCCATTCTCCACTGCAGAATCAACTTCCTCTAGGGTCTTATAATTGGGAGGATCTGTCACTCAGCGAAAAAATCACATTCATCACCATCCGCCTACTATGATGATCTCTACACACACGTACACACAGGGGTGGGAAAAAAACCCAAAACCAATCTCTGTCACTGTGTCACTTATAATATATCCATGCTTAAAAGAAACCATCATCTAGTCATTGCTGCAGACTGGGGCAGTGCCAGTATTGTTTTTTATTGCGCTAGTCTTGCAATTCAGCTTCTCTATCCAACTGTGTTTTGCTGCCAGTTCGATTACTCAGGCTCCCATCACAGGGGCTGTACAGAAGTGTTTTAAAAACTAAGAGGGAAGAGTAAAACAGCACCACAAAGAAGTGAACTGAAGGCACTCGTGTATAAGAGTGTCTGGATTCTCTTCATGCAGAGTGTCTTATCTTCCCAGCGAGCAACCTGTAGGAAAGGCAAACAGTTGTATATTGCAGACACCGACTACCCTGATGAGTGAGCAAGATAACAAAATTGTAAGACAAATCTTCAGTGTGAGAAGGAGCAGGCCACAACCAATGGGTTGTTTCCTCTCAACCTGGAAGTAGAGGGCAAGTCAGGACAACCTTTTCAATGGAAAAGGAAGTTAACAATTTTTTAGCGTTATTTTTTCCTCCTTTTTTGTGTACTGTGGTCTTTGTTTTGTGGGTTTGGATGATCCCTGAAGAGTTTTTCATGGCATATAGCCTGTGGCTCCACCTTTGTGATTCCAGGCACTGGTTGGATCTGGTGCCATAGCAAGAGCAACACCCCCTGCTCTCACTGAAATCAGCACTCTAATTTTACAGGCATATGTTTGGACCTTACATTTTAAAAACTAGAGAGCATTTCATGGCACATCCCTACTTCTGTGTATAACAATTTCTTCTCCAGAACTCCTTTAAAAATCCTTGAACTGCCACTTCATTCAGAAATATTTTACCCAGCTAACAAATAGCACACATGTGGTGTCTCCCAAATTAAATAGTTTTCAGGGAAGGACATGTAACCCAAAAAGCTAGCTATTCAGCTGGCTTCAATTGCTGTAGCTCTTTTACTCTGAGGAAAGCAGCAACTCCTTTGCCATAGTTAGATTTATATCAGAATCCACACTGACGGCACCACCAGTTTATAAGTTGAAGAACAAAATTAGAGACAGCCCTTCTAACCCCATGCAGTGATCCATTCAGTTACTGAGTTTGCAGTTCAGTACTTTTTGAGGCAAAGAGTTAAAAAGAATGGGAATTAGTGTAAATACAACCTGCTAGAGGAAGAAGTATAGCTGAACCTAGAAGGAAAACCAGTTTTTCTAGTGAGAGACAGAAGAGCTTATAAGCAAAACTTTGACATTTTCAGTCCTTTCTGATTAAAGTGAACAGGGATGATCTTGAATGTCTGATGCTTTTCACTTTTGCTTTCACAACCAAAATGAAACTAGCCACACAGTAAACCCTCCAAACCAAAGGCATCTGATTTTACAAAACCAGACCCAGGATTTTGTGCCCTGTTCTAACAAGCTCCTCTAATTTCTCTGCAAGAAGGGTCTCTCACACAAATTCCCTGTTGCTCTCAATCATTATATACATCCCTTCTAATCCTTCATCCTTTTAGTGGATTTCTGCATAGAGAAGTTCCTTAGCACTAAGGCAGGCATGTAATGTTGTTACTGCCATACCCTTAATTATCCCTTTCCTTCTTTTATGCTCACAAGCACTAAGTGAGTCATGATCTCTTTGCAAATGTGACTTAACCTGCTGTTCTCTGGCTTGCTTAGGCACTGCAAATAAAAAAATAATGGCACTGGTAATTAACTGAGGCCCAGCAATATAACTTGCCTCTCAGCCCGTGACGGGTAAAAGTTCAATTGATAAGTAAGGTATATAAATGCAGATTAAGTGAACCAGAACTAAGCATCAACCAGACGTACAATAAAAACTTGAACAGAAAAGAACCAAACTTCAGATCTCAGTTTGAAGAAACTGGATAAACGTAGATGAGCTTTAATTTTCCAAAAACCATGAGAATTGTTAGTATCTAGACAGGCAGACAAAAAACACATGCACATACACTTAAGCTGTGTGCGCCAAGTAGCAGCAACCTACAGAGGTCTGCTTTTTACTTAGGAGAACATGTTTGAAAATCTCTAATCAGGCATTCGTAGGACGCCTTAGTATTGCTTGCAGGAAAGTAACCAAAAGAAGGACACAGATGCAGTTCAGCCTGAAGCAAGCCAAACTGAAAAACTCTTCCACCTTCCTTATTGGGGAAGCCAAAACCCTGCGTAATGCAGATGATGAACATTGTAGCTCACCACAAACTGGAGAACAGGCATGGTATAAACTCAGTACTTTTTTACCCTCATTTTTGATTTTCTTTGACAGTCCTCTGCAACTATCTCCCTCCTTTCCCCTTACACTATTCATGGACCATTTAGAAAGCCTTCATGCAGTCAATTTAATACCATTGAATCTCCATCAGTTATAATCACAGCTGTGTAGTCTAAGGGATGAAGAAGCTGCCTCTTCCTTCAAAGTTTAATGAGTTCCATTCCTGCTAATATTACACTTTTATTAAAATTCATGGTCATTTTCCCATTAATTTCATTTATAAATTAATTAATTCTAATTTTCTAAAGCATTACATGACCAGTGACTTATGCAGGTCATCCCTGTGAGGTCATCCCAAATGAGTATCCATAAAACCTTTACAATGCAACATCTTGTATTGTGCAACATCTTGCTCGTGACCCTCCCACAATTTATAGCAGATTCACAAGGTAGGGTGGAACTAAAGGGATGATTTTCATAGTTTATGTTCAGGAAATTGTGAAAAAATTAAGGTGATCCAAATGACAAAAAGAGCTTTTGTATGAAGGGAATATGATGCTTACAAACTGAGACCTCTGCTTAGCTTAGTAACAGAGAATAATAAATGGGCAGAAAGAATAAAAAGCCTAGATGTTACACTGTCTTCTCTTTTTGTCTGCTTCTTCTCAAAGATAGATCAGCATGCCAGAAGGCAATCATTTCCTACAGGTAAGTGGAATAAGAAACTAAGGATATTGAAAAGCATCTGTCTAAGGCTGCTCACATTGCAAGAACACCTGAAGTGAAACTGCTGAAAGTTTGCCAGGATGTTTTTGAAGAACTAGGATATCGTAGAAGATACATCACATGCATAAATATTATTCAGCCAGTACGTGGCATGCTTACCAAATTCTATAAGAAAACAGCAGAAGCGATAATGAAAATAAGTTTTAAAGGGTCACTCTTGCCCAAAGCTTAACCGTAAAAAAAAGGTTGCAAGATATATCTCAATGGTTGATATCAAAGCTACATTTGCAATGAAGCATTCTCGGGAAGCGTCCTGTGCCTTCCTGCCCCGGTAACGTGTCCCAGTAAGGTCATCCGTATGACGACTTATTGCTGTAAGCAATCATTGCAAAACTTCTTGTTCTTTCCAAATGGCCCCATGCCAAGCGTCAAAGGCCTGCCCCACATGAAGCACATGAAGCAAGGCATAATGCATGGGACCATATTTCCTTCATGCTCACACTGCTTTCCTTCATCCCACTGCTGCAGCTTAACACAGTACAGGGACTTTTCAAGAATTCAAGTTAGTCTTGGGCATCATTTTTGATGCTGTACATGAGTTAGTTAAAACAATTAAAACACTGTGAAAAACATTGTTTTCCTGCTTCAAAATGTTTGCACTGTGGTATCAGTGCACTTGCTATTGCTATGCACACCCTGCTTTACACATATTAAAAAGATTCCCATGGAGCTGCTCACAATTTACAGGGAGGAATTCATTTTTAACTGCACAAGTGAAAGCTGCAGACACTTGCTCGCTCTCAGAGCTCATTATACATTGCTTCCTCAGCAAAAAATAGTTCTGTACATAAACCTGCAAATTTTACATCACCAAACTCTGGGCACATAGTTATTATCAGATTAACTCACTTGGCTGGAAGTAGCAGTCCTTAAAACACTCAAAGATATCATTCTTTTGTTCCAAGGAAAGCTAAACAGCATTAAAATCTCAGAAAATGTCCAAATCATTTGCAAACCTGGGATTTTATATGCTCCAAGGAAACATTTGCTCTGTATTAGTAATTTTTGTTAACATTTGTTTGTTCTGCATCACTGAAGTAAAAGCAGCCTACGCATTGTAAAAGCAGCAACATATTGTAAAGCCAGTGTAAAGAAGGTTTTATAACTCCAGTGTTTCCAAGGTCAGGTGGTAGAGTCAAATACAAAGTGTGTTCATTGGTCCCTGGTGTAGCTGGAAAAACAAAGGAAATGCAATCTCTGACTGCCGTAGATCTAGAGGAATTCGGGGACCACAAAACACTAAGCACACTGCTTACTGCCATGCCATAAAGAACTCAGATGCTAGAATTATGTATGGCCCTGTACAGAATAGAATAACGGCACTTTATGGACATACAATCAGACAAAACCTCCTTCTCAGTCTAATTATTTTAAAACTTTGGATTCCCCAAACACATTGCCTTCTGTTGCTCACACCACTGCTTTAAAAAGTAATTCTTATTCACAGACAGGAACCTGAATATCTTGAGAAGAACAGAATCAGAACAGTTGTTGAAGAACTGAATTTATTATCTTGATAGAAAAAAAGGAAAGAAAACTAAAAAGAAGAGACCATATAAATATGACACATATACGTGTCAGAATTCAAATTCAAGTCCAAGAATTATTAATTATTTATCATAATGTTAACCACTGTTTTAAGTAGCCACTGATTTGTACACAGCTAGTTAATACAGCTCTTCCTTTAATTGTTTAGACAAGATTTAATAAAATTTTTAGTGAAAATTTTACTCTGATCTGGAACACTCACTTTTAGAATCTTTTTGAAACCTAATTTAGCAAAAATAAGTTATGTTATCTTATGACTCGGTCAAAACTTCTGCAGTGTGGTTCAATCAGAGATTAAAAAGACCTGCTTCTGATGTGGCAGCAAGATTTATTCACTTTTCAAACCTTAGTTAGAAGTTACTGTTTCCATCTCTGCCTCACAGTGGCTCAGACATAGCTGTGCCATAACCTGTAATAAAGGCTCCTTTTACTTTGGTGATGCAGAACAAACAAATGTTAATAGGAATTACTAATATGAGCAAAACTGAATCAGTTTCCACAGTTCCACCCAAGCACTTTCTGGAGTTGTCATTCAGAGGGTTTTGGCTACCTGAACAGGGTGTGAAGTGCCAGTTTAGATGCCCTTAAGTATGGAAGATATCCACATGAGACTACCACACACGAGATGAAACTGCAAATCCACAAACTCCTGGAAGAGCAGCTGGAGTATAGGACATGGAGAGCATCTGAAAGGGCACTGTGACAACTCTGCTTTGAAACCTGACCCCCGTTACCCATCTTTTAAACCTCCCTGCAAACGCAATTTACTCAGAGCACAATGTCTGGGTGCTTGTATGTGTGGTTCACATTATGCAGTCTCTGACTGCATCACTTTAATTGCAACATTTATATCTGCCCTGATTTTATCCTACAGCAATTTCAATTCCAGATGAAACAGTCCTGTGAAAAGATCTTTTGACTCTGCTGTAAAAGAATTAACAACTTTATTCACTGCTTTTCCAAGGAGAAAAATTTAGATGACTCATTCTCACAGGTGCAGAGAACTTGATGCCACATGACACTGCCAGTAACCTGTATGGTTTTCCCATCAGCTTGAATCCCACTCAGTTTGAGAGGATAGCGTGGCTCAGTCCTGAATTAATTTCTTGCAGTGCTACAACAGACTGGAAAAAGTAGAATCCAGAACAAGTTTTTTTCCCTAAGAAAATTGATGCTACCTCTTCTGACATGAGGAGGACCAGGCATAGAAGACACCAGGGTGAGCCTGATTCTTCATGCCACCTGACAGCCAGATATTAGAAAGAACAAGAAAGCACAGGCTTCCTGATGTAAAAATTCATCTTAAGCGTGTGCTCTGGAAGCTCCAGAAAGCCAGTGTGTCTACACATACTACACATGACTCACAGGCATAATGACACTTAAACTGTTTTCCCTTCTCACTCTTCACCAGTAAACTGCACTTGGTGAAAGAGCAATATAGTTACACTGTGTGTTCTTCAGTTCACATTATCCTCTGTGTACTCCACCATTTCCAGCACAGACATGCTCTCAATAATGAAAAAGAAATAACACTGGAATGCTTAGCTGAGCTAAACTCCTTGCAGCTGCCCATCAGCCCTGTTTACTTTCATTAGCGTCATTTTACACCAGAAATACTTATGCTCCAAAGAGACATGACACACTCAAAAAAGGAAACAAAAGGCAGTGCATGGGCTTCCTTGTCCTAATTTTGCCTTGGGGCAAGGCACACAACTCCTGCTAAGAGCTCTGTCCTGCCTACACTCCAGGGAAGTAGCAAAACTGCAAACATCAGATCAGCATTTTTTGAACATCATTTGAATTGTCATTTCTGTTTTTAATTCCAAGGGAAATGGCTACGATGCATTAAACAGCACACTCAGACAGGGAGCATGGATAGTACAGTACCCTGAAAAATTCATGTTCAGTAACAGTTGAAGTGACCTTACTGGATGTATTGATGCATTCCGTTCTGTGTCCTGTCAGCTCAGCTGACCGCAGTCAAATAGAAAAGTGGGGACCAATACTGTAAAGTAACTTCCTTACTAATTGGAAAGCAGAAGATGCCTGGTTGTACACAGCAAGAAGGGGTAACATCTGCAAACAAGAGAAGAGTGGGAAGAGTTCTGTGGTATTTTTTTGGTGTATTTTTTAAATTTTAATTACTGTTGCAACGCTATTGGATGACACAGGTCCCAGGAACCAGTGTACAGAACTGCCCATTAATTTTGCTTCCTATTCTACCTTTCATCCCAATCATTCTGTTCCAACAGCCATTTTATCAGCTCAAATCTGTTGTGTCATCATCACAATTATTATTGTTATTAGTGTTGTTGCTGTTGTTGAATTATTATCATTACAGAAAATGCATTCTTTCCTTGAGTACTACTCTGTCTTGATAGGTAAAATAAGTAACTACTCTCTTTTTCAATGAAAAACTGAAATCTTCTGCTGAACATTTTGACAAATTACTAAATAGTATTTAAATTCTTCATAAGAAAAACCCCACCCAATTTCCAGCCAGTTCCTCCTAATGTTCCATCTATACTATAGTTTCTTCTGTGGTGGTAATTTTTTTTTAACACAAGTTTAATTTGGTTGATTGGTTCTTACAATATGTGCAAATAGCACTGCTCCAAATATCCATTTCTCCAATAAAAAAGTGAAGGGACAGATTCACATGAGAGAATCCCTGCACAGAAGTAGTTAATAAAAGGTAAACATTATGGTTGCTTTTACTGACTCCAATAGCAGTTGGTAGGTTCTGTCTTTCTGATAACCGGGAAACTCACTGAAAAATAAGATGGAAAGAATGAACTTTGGGAATTCACTTATTAATTGAGAGGCTGTATCAAAAGAATATAAAAATCTTCATCCATCCCCAAAACAATGTTTTCTTTGAAGTTCTAACTTAACCCCACCATCCTGTATTTACCTTCTCCAACTGTATTTTTAAATCATGCAGAGGGCACATTTGGAATTCTTCCTTGTTTCTTACATTATTATTTGTATCACTGCCGTGTGTGGTGAACTCTGGATCATGGGCTGGTGTCACAGCATAGAAGTGACCTTGACAGACACAGGAGCTTCCAAAGTTTCAACTGTGATGTAGCTCATCTGGGGGCTGAGATACTACAAGCTACTGCAATTTCAAATCTTCAGAAACAAAATGGCTACGCAGCTGTGCATATTGATTGCAGACAACCACTTGTGTTCTGGTGATTAATTAAAAAGTCCTCAGAGTAGCAAAGACTCACTTAAGAGTTATTTAAAAAAAAAAAATCATACCTCATCCTGCAGCTTGATTGTTTCCTAACAGCACAGTTTTGTCTTAGGCTGCTTTCTCTAAAGAAGAGAAGACATCTGTTCAACTGTAATCCACAGGAGGCTTTTCACAGCTGACACAAGCAGCTGTAAAGTGAAGCCGTATGCTTCACTTCCTTACCTCCTCAGACAATACCTGGTGGTGAACAGGTGCAGAAGAATATGAAATATAATTAGAGTTATATCTTACTGCAGAAAAGGAAACACAAAAGAGGAGGAAAGCACCCAAAGAGATGAGCATTTTCTAATAAGGAGCATTTCCAGCAGTAAGTCAGTAAAAGCTTACCCAGTCACTTACTGTCTATTTTAGTTCTACTGGTTGTGCAAAGTTAATGCCTTCCTACTAAGCAAGAGGCATTCAACTCTCTGAATAAGACTGGAAAGTTATTTCAGACAAGTAAGAAAAGAGAGGCACTCTGTGAAGCCAACAGACCTTTAGTGTGGCTTACTATATCCCCACAGTACTATTAGGATGTTTAAGCTCCAGTTCACAAACCAACAACGTGATGCAAAGATGCTGTGAAGCCTTTTATCAAGGGCTATGCATCAAACCAGTGCCTAAGCCCAGAAACACAGAAGGGTACAGACTCACATCTGTCTTCTCACTCTGCTGGAAAGGATTATAGAAACATAGAATTGCTTGAGTTGGAAGGGGCCTAGTTTTAACATCCCTGCCATGGGCAGGACACCTTCAACTAGACCAGGTTGCTCAAAGCCCCATCAAGCCTGGCCTTGAACACTTCCAGCAATGGAGCATCAGCAATTTCTCTTGGCAACTTTTTCCCATGCCTCATCACCCTCACAGTAAAGGATTTCTTCTTAATAGCTGATCTAAACCTACTCAATTTCAGTTTCAGGCCATTCTCCTTTGTCCTATCACCATGTGCCCTCATAAAAAGTCCTGCTCTGGCTTTCTTGTGGGTCATCTTTAGGTACTTGAAGGCTGCTATAAGGTCTCCTCAGAGCCTTTCTCTTCTCCACACTGAACAATCCTAACTTCCTCAGCTTATCTCCATGGAACAGCTGTGCTCCAGCCCTCTGAACATCTTCACAGCCTTTCTCTGGACTCAATCCTGCAGGTCAATTTACATCCAGAGCTGAATGCAGCACTCCAGGTGAGGTCTTACGAGGGCAGAGTAGATGGGCAGAATCACCTTCCTTGATCTCCTGGCCATGCCTCTTTTGATGTAGCCAGGGCACAGTTGGCTTACTGGGCTGCAAGCACATGTTGCCAGGTCATGTCAAGCTTCTCGTCAACCAACACTCCCACATCCTTCTCCTCAGGGCTGCTTTTAATCCATTCTTCCCCAGCCTGTTTTTGTGCTGGTGATTGTCCTGACCCACATGCGGGAACTTGCCCCAACTTACTATGTAGGATCTGCACCCCTAATCACAGCTCACCTCAGTGGGAGGGGATGATGCCACAGCCAGTGTGAAGGTCAGTCCAAAAAGGATTGTTAAAGATCTATCCAACCCTACACACAGACGATGATGTAAAAGAAATGCTATGAGACACCTCCCCCTGCTCTAAAAGTGAGGAAAATGTTGTTCTTTAACTCCTTGTACTAAGACAGCATGGGTCTGTTCATCAGCTACAGGGAGCCAAGTCTGTATTTAGGAAATGGTATTTATAATGCAGTACTATACTCAATGTCAGTTCCCACAGGACAGTTTGTGCTGTCTGTGTTGCTCTAGTGGAAGTGAACAGCTGCCTTCTAGATTTCCCAAAGCCCTGGTGCAAAATAAATCCTTCTCTCTCCACTTAATTTTAAAGAACAACAACGGCTGGGCAGGGAATATATGCAGGAGAGGAGCAAGAGAAAGGAATGAACTGGTTTATATCAGTTAACATTTGGATGATCTGTAAAGTTATCATTTAAACAACAAAACTGACAAAACTAAAAGTACCATCACGGATGCAAGAGAGTAACTGCCATAAGGTGCAAGTATCACTTCCCTCTTCCTCTCCCCGATCTATATTCAACCCTCCCTTTTCCACAAAGTCTCTATTAGAACGAAGGGAAAGAAAAATGAAACTGTAAAATTAAACATCTTTCATCTAGGAGAAAGAATGAAATTGAGAGCAAAATATATATAGATTCATTGCATTTCCTGTAAGCTAGCCTTCACAGGGCTAAGGTCAAGACTGACTTGTTTCCATTTCACTTATTTTTAGCAGGTTTTTACAGCTCTGGTGACTTAATATACTGTAAACTGAAATCCACTTTACAGAGCAGGAGAGCCAGTCATTTAATCTGGCAAGGTCACAAAACTAGTCTCTAGGTTATGTTACCTTGTTTTGCTTTGTGGTCATGTGGGACTTTAAAATTTGATCTTTTAAAAGCTGAGACAAGTCTTTATATTTTTCCATCAAGAAATCTGAACGGGGCAGCTCTTTGATCTTTTTGTCCCTTATTTTCCTTACATGGTTTTAGACTTTCCTCAGAGTCCTCTTCTAGAGCACACATCCATAGTATGTAGAGATGTTGATATCCAAGCTAAGACATACTTGGAGATACAGCAAGAGCAACCATGCTTTCTTGTGCTCTTGTTTACAGGACATGATTTGCAGTGTATATTAATGTTTACACCACCTCTCTTCCTTCTCAGTCATCAGTGAATGCTTCAGCTCACACAGGATTATAGTTATGGTGCTGTCCTTTACATTCAGACAGTTTTACTAATGAATATGGGATATCTGATCGATAGAAATTTGCCTGTTGCCTGAACTTCACCTAGAGTTTAGTAGCTTGGTGCCGTATCTCCAAGAGCAATTACAATTTAACAGAGTAACGTCTCATCACTTATTTCCTAACTATAAAGAAGAGAAAGTAAATAAATAGCAACATAAACTTTTATACATTACTATATCCACTCTGCTCTCTCATACATGTCTCTGCATTTACGCAAATTCACACAGACACACAGAACTCACATGCACGAATTGTAGATTTTATGTGTTCACATATACATCAATTTAATGTCTTCTCTTCTTTAATCAATTATCCATGATAATCCATTGTATTCCCCTAGGTGCATAGTCATCAAAGCCACTTTAAACCTCTTCTTGAAGATCAAATGGCTCTTTAATCCATTTATTTACAGTTTACTGAGTTATAGAAAATTAATCAGGATCATAAGTTAGCTACTGCAGCAAGCCTCTTCTGAAGCTTGCTATCATTACAAACAGTAATTCTCAGAGACCCAACAGGACAGGGGAAGAAAGGAATAAATCTCCTGACGTCTGTTCCCCCCATCAGCTGTCGTCAATGACTGCCTCTCTCTGATCCTTGTTTGATCAAACTGTTCTCCATCAAATCCATTTAAATGAATTAGCACTACTAAGGTAACAGAAGAGCTAATTAGTCTTAAACTTTGTACTTCAGTTCTTCATATAGGGTCCTCTGGTGTCTAACAGGCTGAGCTAGATGTTTTCTTCTAAAGTTTGTTAGGCACAATAATGCAGATGTGAGAAAATGCGTGAATTACACAGGAGAGACCACGTTTCTTTGAACTCTGCTAAAGCTCCTCTTTATTGTTCCATGTCTTCATCCAGATATTTCCTCCCTTTCACAAAGTTCTGTATACTAGGCAGCCTACCAGTGAATGGCCAACATTTCTGGATATTATCAATACTGAACCATTGTAAATGTTCATTAACTAGATGAGATCTCACAAATTTAGGGCGTGACAGTAATTCTTACACATTAGCATGTGAGTTGTTTGTATTCACACCAGTTCTTCTCTACAACAGTAGAGAAATTCAGCCAGAAAGAGTGACACACAGTGAGCTCCTGATTGAATTCCTTATCAATTCTTCAAACCCCTATATTATTATTGTTACATTCATCTACACATGTAAACACAAAGACCCCTGAAATGCTACCACTGCATTTAGAAATTATAGGAGCAGAACATTGCTGTAAAGACAAGGCAGTGAACATGCCATTGCCAACTGGTTCTGCTGAAAGTGTTGCAGTAAATTCAACATTATTTCACAAAATAGAATTGACCAGATTGGGGGTAGAAGCAAGTTCACATTCTGACTTGTCCCACAAATTACCAAGGCTACATTTTTGCTTCTCCAAAGAGGATATTATAGTTATGAATTACATTTTCAAAATGGACGTAGTACAATAAAATAGACATACTAAAGTTTTCCTGGTATTGTAATCAGTCCTCAAGAAGAGATAATACATAAACCTGTTCTTCATCACAAAATAGTTATATATGGTCTCACATTCCCCCCCCCCCCCGAAAATATTCTGATCATTCTTTCTATGTTCAAACAACATCACAAATGACCTCTTCATTCCCAGTTACTTCTGTGGATAAGTGATAATCTCATCATATTACAATGTTATCCTAGGGTAACAGTCCCCTCCTACCATATAATATCTATTTACTTTACTTCCATTACAGCAAATAATCAAGGAGGTAGATCCTCTCTGAAAGACAATGTGTCTTTCAGACACTCTGATAGAGAGCACTATTGCTGAAAAACTGCAATCTGGACGCTCCTGAGAACAGTTTCCAGGTTACTGCTACTTTCCAGACAGGCTACATGCTAAAATATACCTTTTTGTTGAGGTTTGCCTTTTTTTTTCTTTTTTTTTTTTTTTAATTAATCACTTTCGTAAATAAGTTAGGTTCTGACAGACTGAAATTCTGTGTATTAAAAATTATATTGATATATAAATGTTATTTAAGCAACTACACTGCTTGGTATTCCTTTAGTAGTACTACTGAATAAAGGCACTTGGACAAAATCATTAGGAGTATGTCAAAAGGAGAAAATTAAAACAGAGCCTCCTAATTCAATGTGACAATTTCTTCTGACTCTCTGCCAAGAAAAATCATACCAAGTTGCATTCCTGTACAATCACATATCAGTAAGCATCTATGACTAAGTCTGGGCATCTAACTTTTCTTTCATATATTTCAGTCTGCTCTTAAGGAGGCATTATCATGGCATGTGACATTTGCATCAGAGAGCCTAATTTTGCTTTTCCTTGCATTGACTTATGTCTTCATTAACAGAATTAACTCTCCATAAGAATCTGCACAGGGAAAAAGCCTAGTCAATGCAAATACAATACCTTATCCTTTTTTTCCCTGATTGCAGTCCTACTTTATGATCACTTTAATTATCTTGCAAAACACTAGACTTACCAGGGAAGACAGTCAGATAAAGACACAACAGAACACTTGAGAAGGATTCAGACCACTTTCACAGTTTCCCTGATTGTGTTCACCTTCAGTGTGGAGAGAACAGCATGTGAATCCTCTGTCCAGTCTCAGCACAGGAAGGACATGCTCCTGGAGAACATCTGCAGTTTCTTCCTCCATTCTCTGTATTTCTAGGTTTTGTTCCTAAATTTCCCAGTCTAAAGCTGTATTTGGTTTGCATGTCAAGGTTTTGGTAGCTGTGGGGCTACAGGGGTGCATTCTGTGAGAAGCTGCCAGAAGCTCCCCCATGTCCAACAGAACAAATGCCATTTGGCTCCAAGACAGACCCACTGCTGTCCAGTCTGGGCCTCTGGGGTAACAGATTTAAGAAAGAGAAAAAAGCATTGTGCAGAGGCAATTGCAGCTAGAGAAGAGAGTAGTGAGAATATGTGAGAGGAACAGCCCTGCAGACACCAAGGTCAGTGAGGAGGGAGGAGAGGAGGTGCTCCAGAGCAGAGATTCCCCTGCAGCCCATGGAGGTCCATGGTGGTGCAAATATCCACTTGCAGCCCCTGGAGGATCCTAAACTAGAGCAGATGGATGCCTAAAAGAGACTGGGACCTCATGGGAAGCCTGCACTGGAGCAGACTTCTGGTAGGACCTGTGGACCTACGGAGAGAGGAGCCCACACTGGAGCAGGGGAAAAATGTGAGGATCCTCCCCCTGAAGAGGAAAGAGCAGCAGAGACAACATGTGATGAACTGATTACAGCCCCCATTCACAGACCACCTGCACTGCTTGGGGGAAGATGTAGAGAAAACTCTGAATAAAATTGATCCTTGGAAGAAGGGAGGGGTTGGGGGAAGGTTTTTTAAGATTTGGTTTTATTTCTTATTACTTTATTTTGATTTGATTGAAAATAAATTATTTTTTTTCCCCTGTCAAATCTGTTTTCTCTGTCACAGTGAGTGATCCCTTACTGCTCTTATCTCAACCCATGAGCTTTTCATTGTATTTTCTCTCCCCTATCTAGCTGAGTAGGGGAGTGAGAGAGTGGCTTTGGTGGGGGCCTGATGTCCAGCACAAAAGCCAAAGGACCCTGGCAGAACTGACAAGCATTTGGATCAGAAAACTAGACAGGCCTCAAAACTCTTTTTAAATGTAAAATAAATAGAAGCAGGATGGAAAACTTATTAATTAGAGGATATGGGTAACTTCAAAGAGTAAATTAGATGCACGTTTCCTAAAAAGGTACTATGTAAAGTATGATGTTCATATCAGGCTTATTTGCCTCCTATCCTTCATATCCTAAAGCATCTCAATACAGGATCTCATAAAACCTACATTAATGCATAAGCATTTTTCAGTAGAGGACCAAGCAATTTTGCTATGTGCAGGTCACTCTGCCTTTTGCCAAGGGAGAGAGCTGTATGTGCATTTCCTGGATAGGTGCAGGAAGGAAAATAATGTAGCACTATCCAAGTGCTGAGGTTCACACCAAAGCAGGGAAATATGGTTCTCCAGGCTACCCGATGTAACACATTGCTGCATAGGATAAAAATCATTGGGGCACATAACACCTCTCTCCTCCAAGACACATACAAGAAATCCAAAACAAATTATACAATACATTTCCCAGACACCAAAAGATGGCAGTGTTTCAGAGCGTTACAAGTATCTATGTGTGGTTTTGGCTAGTCTTACATGTTGTACTCATAATGGTAAAAAATCCGCTGAATTGAGATTCTGCAATCCAATAACAGGGAAATAAACAAAATTGTTCTATGCCATTTCATTACAAGGTGACCCACAAAACCAAAAACCAACTGCAAAAGCTACTACTGTGTTCCAAATATTCTTCAAACTTAGCAAGCAACAGACAAGTCCAAAGTTATATATATGCTTGTAGGATAGGTATGTGTCTGTGTCAGTAAAGAACAGGTTTCATATTAAAGGCTATAGTTTAGAATTTTTCTTCAACAAGGTTTGGGAAAGGAGCACTGATGAGCTAAACTTCACATTAGAAAGGCTCTTAGAGCTCAGCCTCTTGCACGGTAACAAAACACACGGAGAAAAAATCATGCATACACCTGTACACTGTGTTTCAGTATGCTATTCTACCCCCAGCCTCTTAAAGATGTATTAGCACATTAGGCAGGTCTTGAAACATGCAGGCCTACACAAAGGAGCTACAGAACTATTCCTCACCTCCCTCTACAATTGCCTAATTCTATTCCTAGTTTCAGAAAGCAGAGCACCTGCTTTCCCTCTGTACTCATTTCACAGCTTCTCTTTTCCCCATCAGTTTTCACTGACTCATCATTCAGATTTCCTTTGCTTTTCTATGGATTTGTGATGGGTTGAGCTTGGCTGGATGCCTGGTGCCCACTCAGCCACTCTATCACTCCTCTTCCCACCCGTACAGGGGAGAGAGTAAGATGGAAAACAACTCGTGGGTTGGGATAAGGCAGTTTATTGAAGTAGAAGCAAAACAAAAGCTTGCACATGCAAAAGGGAAGCAAAAGATAACACAATTTATTCTCTACTTCCCATGAGCAGTGATGGTCGGCCACTCCAAGCAGCAGGGCTTTGGTACATGTGACAGTTTCTCAGCAGGCAGCCACTGAAGACAGTGAATGCCTGCCCCCCTGCTCTTTGCCTTAGCTTTTATATCTGAGCTGACGTCATGTGGTATGGAATATCCCTCTGGTCAATTTGGGTCAGCTGGCCTACTTGGGTCCCCTCCCAGGATCTTGCCCTCAGCTGAGGGAGGAATGTTACGGTGATGATGCTGTGCTCAGCAGTCACCAAAACACCGGTGTGTTATCAACACCCTTCCAGCTGCCAATGCAAAGCACAGCACCGTGAGGGCTGCTATGGGGAAATGAACTCCAGCTCAGCCAGACCCAGTATAGGATGTATGCTGTAGGCATTATTTCTGTGTCCACTCCTGGTGCATACCTAAGCCTCCTCAGCAGTCCTTGAGTTTCCCACCACAGCCTTGTAACAGCCATTTGGTTTGCAGTTCTTTCTCCTACATTTTCTGCAGATTCAAAGCTCTCACTCTTCTATTTAATCATCTAATTTCTGCGGTTTTTTCTTGTCTTCATTGAGTTGCTTCAGTCTACAGCCATCAGCTCATGAGAGGGCAGTACACAACACTTCTCTAAAACATGCTCACTGCTGTGTTTCCTGAAATGTCTGCAGTCTCCCACACACCACAAGCTTTCTACATGCAGTAGTTTCTCCAATTTAACCTTCCCAATTTTTTTTTTCTGTTAATTTTACAGAATAAACCTGTTCTGGGGCTGAATTGGGGTTTGGTGGTGGAAAGAGTGTTTATCTGTAAGACCTAAGGTCATCTGTTACTGACATAGGAAGACTAAAGAGTAAGTAGGCAGGAAACTGGAGATAATGCAGAAAGATTTCATGGCTAAAGAAACTGAAAGTCGACTTGAAGAATAGTATCCAATCTCTGTCTCTGCTGCTGGATTTCCTTTTGATGCTACTGGCTTTAATCTTCAGGTCTCAGCCTGCAATCTGTAAAAAGTGGATGATACTATCGCCTTCCTTGAAAGGTGTTTTGAAATTTTAGCATTTAAAAGCTAGAAGGTTATTTCAGCACAAGCATCCTAGAAAAGCCAGAGGTAAAATAAAGTCATCCATGTTTATGGGAGAGTATACAGAGGAGTGGAAAAAATGCTTTGAAAGAGGCTTGGTGAATGAGCACCAAGTGTCCTCTGTGCTGGGTGAGACAGAAGGCCTGGGGAAAACTATGACCAAATGGTAAACAGAAGGCATATTACAATGATAGGAACCAAATCCAAATTAAAGCTCCAGCTGAAAATGAATTCCAGCGTTTCTTTGTTTCTGGCTTTGCATCTTTAATACTATCTTTTTTTAATCATTTCATGCCACTTACCTACCCTCTCATTAATCAGAGATTATGGATGATTTTATTCCAGAGATGTTCTTGTGCTTATAGAAAATGAGTCTCCAGTGACCTCAATGCAAAATATCCAGTATTAGCAAAATAAAAATAGGTAACAATGAAACAATTCAATTGTTTCATTTTTCTTTTCCTTCTGCAAGGAAGCCACAGCCAGGGCTTTAAACAGTGACTGGACTGAACACCCAAAATATTGAACAAGTTTAGCAGTAGTTACAAGGCTGTTGGAAGACACGAAAGTTTAAAAAATCATCACGTGCTTCAAAGTGGCTTTATATTCCTGAGGTGGCTGTGCTGTGCTCATTAGTTCTGCAATAGGACAGTTCAGTTCCCTTGTTCTTACAGAGAAATAGCACAGGTCTGAGTGGACCCACTCCTTTCCTTGATGGAACATGGCAAATCAGCTTTGAGAGCCCAGGAACGGGTAGCTAAACATGCAAACCTGCCTCTTCACAGCTGCCTAGGAGGTAAAATCTCTGACAAGATGAGATAAACTGAAAGGTCTCCCTTCTAACTACCCAGGAATGCCATCCAGAGAAGGATGGAAGAAGCTATTGCTGGCTTCTCTCAGGCTTGTCTTCGCTGGTCCTTTTTACCCTTAAAGAAACATTTTCACTTCATTAATCACCTTGGAAGAGCATTTGGAAGGGGAAAAGCTCTAATAACTTGACATCACAGAATGATAAAAATGAAAATGAAATTAATACTAGCAGCATAGGCATGGGGGTACAAATACAGTGCCAGCAGGCCCAGCTTCTTTGCAGAGCAGTCCACCTTGTACCACTTCATTTAGAAAGTTAATTTTGGCCAGTGACTCTCCACTGGTTTCTCTAGAGCTCAGCCATCTTTTTCCCTAAAAAGCACAAAAGACAGAAAGGTGTTATTAATCTTCTCATACCAGTAGAAAGTCAGTATAAATTCTGATCCAAAGTATCCATGGATTAAATGCAAAAATAATGATAGGAAAAATTATTTACTGAATATAATATATAATAGGTCCATCTATTGTTTCCCACCCTGTCTTTCATTTAGCATTTTCTAGCATCAGCAAGTTTTTTCAGTAATTCAGTTTGTCATTAATCTTTATGCTACTGTCACTATTCCATCCTTATCTCAACACAAGATACTTCTAATACATGTTTTTGAGGCACTGACGTGGCAAGAAAAATATGGCAGTCCAAAGAAACACAAATCTCAGAAAATCAAAGGTGAGACACTGCCTCTATATAAAGAATTTTGGATTAAAGATGAAACACTCACATCCCAATTCTTCTTTTCCTCCTGAGTGATATTTTAAAATCTATAATACCACATAAGAACATCCAAAACAGAAAGACAGAAAAATCGATTTTTATGGGAGGAACAGCAGTTAGTGATTGTGTTTTCATTCCTTCCTAGAGACCAATACCTACCTTTGCTACAATAAATTCTCCCATTTTACATCTCTCTCTATCAGTGTTTACATGGCATGACGTTTCTCATATCTGCCATGCCACAATACCTATAATCGTATTCAACAACTATTTACTGCAGACAGCGCTTTACATAGTGTATACAACACCTCATAAAATACTGAAATATAGAATAAAACAATGCTGAATTGTTGTTTTCTGCAACATCTCCCATGTAAAGCACATGGAAAGAGACCATGGTGGGAGTGAAGTTGGTCGCAGTTTCTCTTGCATTTCCTCAGCAGGAAAAGGAAAAATATATTTTTCTGCTTCCCCTATGCTGTCTCTCAGTGGTCTATTACACTTGTATTTCCACACTAGCACATGCAACATGATCCCCTGCATTTCCCTTGTCACCAGCTCCCAGCATGCCAACCCCTTGCTGATAATATTTACCTTCCTGGAACGCCCTGAATTAGCTTGGTTACCTTGTAAGCAGATCCCTTCAATGAATGGTGGGCACTAATGGGCTCTCTTCTCTCTTAATCATCCTTAGTCTCCCAGCTCCCCCTTTTGAGGCATGAACTATACCACGAACATCCAAAGTTACTGAGGGAATCCTGAGAACGGGCAAAGCTATGCTCAAATGCAGAGAAAGTGCTGGCATTGCAGAGGATCATTCACATCTTCAACCAGGTCCTCCCTCCAGGCACTTTTAGAGTCTGTCCACTTCATCCAAAAATCCTTTCAGATTTTGCTTACTCTCAGAAGAGAAATGTGAAATTTTTGCTTGTAGGCACCCTGATTTCTCATTCCAAAGCACCACTAGTATTTTTCAAGGCTATACATGTGGTGAGTCAAACACTACAGAGCATTTCTTCTCTCTCCTAAAAAATATTATTAAAATATTATTACATTTTTATTTTCATTATGATCTTTCTTTCTGTTTCTAATCTTCCACTTCTATACAACTTCTTTTATGCTCTTTTCCATCACCCCTAAACCTTGATAAAACATTGCACAACAGCAAAAAGAGACTGCCAGAATGGTTTTTCTCCAAGAAGCTGTTTTTCAGGACCACTTCTGCCCTCCTGCCAGACATGTGATTTGCATTAGCAACAGTGCAAGCTCTGCTGCAAAGAGACTGCAGTCACACAGCTCACAAACTCTCTGCCAGCCTGGGGAGGTTCTGGTGGTTAAACACTGTTATTTTGTTTAGTTTGTTGGGAATGCAGGTTTATTTCACACATTTGCCTTTTTAATAAGAATCAGCTGGTTTTACAGTCAAAAATATAACTCTCTGACAAGTTTGAGCTAAGACACCACAGAGGGACATTTTCTAAGTGACACTGCAAGATCACAAGAGTCAGAAGACTCCACCAAGCCATTGTGACTACCAAGCTGTGGAAAAGGAGGAAGATGTCATTTCTCAGTTGAGTACATAATATCTGATTGAGCTATACCATCTGTCTAGGAAAAACACCTGTGACAGATTGCAGAATATGAATCAAGTTATGTCTATTGCTTTAATCCATTGAATAAAGTACATGAATAATTACCAGCATGTTTTATTTCAGGATTTTTTTTTTAAATTGCTATTTATAACTGTGGTAAGTGCATAACTTGTTAATAGTTCTTGGAATACAGTTCTTATTCAAGTAAATACAGTAATTTTCTCATTTTAACCTTCAGTATCTCTTAGACTCTCAGCTTAAAAACAAGAATAAACCCTGTCCAGAAAGCTGAATGGGGTTCTCTTGGGGTCATCTATCTGAGATTGTATTATCCTAGCAGACAGACAGCTGTTGTAACAAAACCATTGACTTTTAATGACTTTTTGCAATAATAATCCCTCAGTGATTCGAGGCATAAAAAATATCCAGAAAATGCTAAGAAAGAGGAAAGGTTGCACTAACTGTTAAGTAAACATTAAAGACAGTGAACTCTCAGACAAAGAACTGAAGGACACTGACTTAATCCATTGAATGTCAGAAGAAATTGTTTCAGGAGGATGAAGAGAGCTCTGCATCCAGACAGGTATTGATTTCCATGGACCTGCAGTTTGCCTGCACTGTTTAAAGTCACATATCTGTGCTTGAGAAGTTCCTTTGCAAATCTTGTGTTCCTTATTTCAACTGCCATGAAGCTCCCAAAGGGGTTAAATTGTAAGCCAGGGTGTATATGCTTTAGGATATATCAAGACTCCTTTTGAGATGCAGGAAAGGGACTAGAAGAAAAGACGTGTCCCTGAAAGAGCATTTGAGGATCTCCACATCATGAAAAGAGAAGGGAATTCAGCTTGAAGAAGAGGGCTTTACTACAGAATTTTAACATTAGGTTCAAATAACACAATCTGGCCACCGTCCACTAGGGAGGCTCAGCCAAATCATGACAAAATTCACAGGCAGCAGATCACAGAAAATCCTCTCTTTGATGGCAGATGATGAAAGGACAGGCAGAAATATCTAGCTAAATTATGACTGAAGTAGAAAGTAGAGACAAGGAAGATAAGGCAATGGATCCTGAGATTAGGAATCAAAGGGCTTGCAGTTCTCATGGCTTTGGCACTGTATCACCGTAAGAATATTTTCAAGTCACTCTATATCAGTTTAACTCAGTTTCCCCTAAATATTAAATATTAAGTATAAAAATAAATCATCAAGCTATATATATTTTAAGAAAGAGCAATAAAATATAACAATATAGCAATTGTTTACAGTGCAAATTGGTAATCAATTTATAGGTCGTTTACAGCCCCAAAACTAAAGAGCTCCCAAGCACGCGTACCTTCTGAGTCACAGATTTTCCTACACTGCAGAGAAAATCACATTTAGAGTACATGTATTTGTGGTCTGAGTGTTCTCTTAACAACAATTTCTTCTTACAAATACTTTTGTCAGTTATTCAGTAACAAATATTACATAGGCACTGTTATAAAATTTGGTAAATGGTACAATGAAGTACAGTGTCATGCTCTCCTCTCAGAACAACCTATGCCTTATGCAGCTGAAGGACTGGGGAAAGAAAAAATCTCATGCCCACAGCGAACAAACAACTCTATGCAGGCTCCCATGCTGTAATAAAAGCAGTTGATAAGACGCCTTGATCCATAAAGAATAGAGTCATTAGGAGGAAAAGTAGGTGACTTTGCCTCTGTATTTAATGCACTTTGTACTTATTCCAGACAAAACATGCAGTCCTTTGGCCATTTTTCCTGAAAGATAATGAAAAATGAGTGTGAAAAATAAAACCTGTTAAGAAAAAAGCTGAGAGCTTTACAGGGACAAAGGAATGAGTGCAATGCCTTTAACAGCAAACACAGAAGTAATTACAATGGTGAAGAAGAGGCATCCTAAGGAGAAAATATTGGCAAACCATTAAAAGAGAAGAAAAGAAAATACCAATGAGTAGTTGAAAGTAATTTAAAAAAGAGATTAGGTGTAGAATTTGTTGATGGTTTTCTTTTTATAGTGGCAGTACATAAGCATTTTACTTTTCTCACAAAGTTAGGAAGACTGGATGCCTGTTAAGACTGTGCATGTTAGTTTTCCTCAAAGAAAAAGGAGAAGCCAAGGCCAGGACAACTCTTTCGCTAAGGAAAGGTGAGTGTAATAATTACTTTTTACATAGTTTTACCACATCTGGCAGATGTGGCCGGTACTTGGTGGCCTCATAGACACTCCCAGGTGATACATGGATGTCAGGGGTACACAGCAGGAGGGAATCCCACGGCTGGCTGTGGCCTTTAGCACACTTCCCTTTTGTGATCTTTCCTTACCAGATTCTAAATTCACCCAGCAGAGAAGATGCCTCCCAGGAATACATTTACAGGGTAGCAATTGGACTTTCACCACATGGAAAGTCTTCAGCAACGGTATGGAAAATGTTGATTGTCTAATCTTCTACCAGCTGGTCTCTGGGAGTAAAACACCAGGTGCAACTGGGTGAGCCATCTCCTTCTGGCCTTTTCCTGTGAACTTCACCAATGCCTTTTGGAGCCCTTCCTTTCTTCGATTAAAGAATTTGGAAATGCAATAATATTAAATTCTTGATATCTTTTTGAACAAAGCATCATAAAGAGACAAGGACATACGGTGACAGAAGGGAGGTCTTGTAACATTGGTCACACAAGGAAACAAATCAGGCTGCAGTGTTCTGCATGTCTGTGGTCTGAGAATCCAAAAAGACCTTCTCCAAACACCGAAGTTTTCTCACAGGATGCCTGGAGACTCTCTCACCATCAATTCACAAATCACTCCAAGAGCTCAGTTACTTGATTTGCCATATTGGATCAAGCATTCATTGCCTCCCTTTGAGGCAGATTTGAGGAGAAATAGCAAGAAGGCAGAAAGGGAGGATATGAAAGAGTCTGTGTTCACTGAAGCATTCATGCTTTCACACAAGAGCAAGTTTATTGAGACCTGCTATTAGCAAACATCTCTGAAACCCTCTAGCAAAGAGTATTTTCCCCATCTTCCTCTAGTGTTATTCACAGCAGAGTTTCACACAGTTCAAGGCAAGAGAGTACTATGTTTTTTTCTGTATTGAAGCAGCACCTGTATGAAAGCTAAATATTTTAGAATTGTAGAATAGCTGGATTGGAAGGGACCTTTAAAGGTCATCTAGTCCAACCACCCAAGCTAGGAGGATGTGTTTTAGTCCACAGTACTACTGTGAAATCACAAGTGAAGTCAAAGTGCTATTTGTGCTTGAGATTTCTACAAGAGGATCCTGTCAGACTAAGCATGTGTGGGGAAAAATTAAAACTCCCAGGTTCTCAGGCCACCTGACACAGTGAAATTATGTCTTGCTCAAAACACAGTGATCAGTATGACCCCAAGTAAGCCAGCAAGACACAGAAGCCAGAGAGCTTAGGAAAAGCATGCTCTGTGTCAACCCATCCAATCTTCCATCAGCTTCAGGAGGAAAGGGAAAAAGTAAGGTGGAGTTTGCTGGCTGTACACTGAAAACACAGAAATCCTTCCTGACCAACACAAATAAACAGCTGCTATCCCAAAACATCAACTATGATTCAAACCAATCTCAAAGAGAGCAAGCTGCAGGAGAGCCGCAAATATTACAATTATGTTGAAGATAATGCAGGCAACATGTTGTTCTCAAGACACAAGAAGAAAACGCTAAATAAGAGAGATCTGCAAACTCCTAAACCAGATGGAACCTCTGCTTCTGACCACTCCAGCACTCTCCCCAAATATGTAGACTAGCTTGATAATTATATTTTTCTCCACACAAATTACTTTAATTGATGTTTTAAAAAATCAATCAAACAAACAAAAAAAGCCCTGACAGATTGACTCTGAAAAGTCATACAGAATAGTTAAGTTCACCACTTCTTATGGCAGTTTTTAGTAGTTTCTAAGGCTCACTGACAATCAGTCATCTTTTTCTTCAAGATAAAACTTACTGAATTTAATCTCTGGATGCTTTTACACTTGGTTAGCAAAGTTGTAATGTTCTCCTACCCTGAGATTAGCTGTTTCCCATCAATAAGTACCTATCTTGTCACCTATAAGTGACAAGATCACAATTTTATTTTGATTAATGGAGAAGCTACTACTATCAGTTACACTTGTATTTTATTGCAAAAATAACCATTTTTTAATGCACCAGCTCAAACAAGGAATATAACAAAAAACTGTTCCAGATCCAATCAAAACAGATATTTTCCAGACCATCACAAGCATCAACACATTTTACTTACCATTTTGTTCAATCTAAGACAACTTCCTGGTGCAATTATTTGTGTTATTTAACTGTTTTAGTGTTTTTCTGTGTTTCTTGTTTGCTTTTAAAGCAGCTTCTAAAGATACACTGCTCTCAGACAGAAGAGATTCACAGGCTCATATTGAAATGTTGAACTAATTCGTTCTAGTATATCCAAAATGTTAAAATGTTTTTTTCTGTGTTTTACATTTTTAAATTTCCCCTTGCTTTTCATTTTTCAAAACAATGGACATGTGGCAGGATCATTATAGGGAATTTGCCAACTTTCACTAATTTCCTCTTTCTCCCTTAAATGTAATTTTTCTGGAAATGGTCTGGTGATCGGTGTCCTCACTCTCTTTGTAGATAATAGGGACTTTAACACATCTATGCTGTCTGACTGGAATATCATAAATAATCCTGGCACCACCCTCTAAAAAAGTATGAGTGCAAAATATCAATTAGCTGGCTTATAAAGACAGTACTTGCTACCCTGGCACCGAATGTGAGAAAAACACTATGTGATCATGTAATCAAAGGCTGGATCACAAAGCCCATGCACAAGGGGACTGAGTTAAGCCCGTACAGACAAATACCTTAATTCTGTCGTTTATAAACTCAACTGGCATTTCCTGAACACTTGGACTTTGCAATCTGAATAGCATTAATTAATTTAGGGGTTATGTGTAACTAATGATGACTAATGTGACAGACCCATCCATAATTATCTACCTATCATGGTGGGAAAGATAGATGCTTAGATAGATAAGTTTTTAATGTCATTTCAACTGAATAACAAATAAGCAGAGCGTGTGTCTGTTTTGAAGCTTACAGGGCTTGGAGGTAAAAACATGTTGGATAGAAGCCTGAATGCTCTTGTAATTTACACAATAGCAGATACCTGCCAACTACACTGCCCAACACAAAATGGTTTCCTCTGTTGATGATACCTTCCACTTCTCGTGACTTTTATCTTGAACACATTGATTGTCCCCTAAGAAAGACAACTGCAGTTTTTCACTGCTGTACCACCCCATTCAGGCTGCAGTGACTCTTTGTCATCATCCACCAGAATGATGTTAATACTAGCGGGAGAATGATTTTGTGGTGTGTGTTATTTTTCAGTGTTCTCATTTTTTCAGCATTTTCTTCTCTTTTTTATCTACTTTTTTTCCCCACAAATCCCTGTTTAGAAGGATCTGAATGTTGCTCTTGTGCTGACTCGGTCATTACTTTGCCCAAGGAATTTTTCAAAGCTGGCAGCAGTTCCATCTGTTAACAACAGCAGGAGAGAAAGGTAAGTAAAAAATAATGGCCTGCCAATCATGGCTGCACTAGAAAGATTATGGGTTCCAACCAGAATCTAAAGTGGTCATGGGAAATTTTTCTTAATAGACTTCTTCTTGGGCTGCAAAGTAAAGCCAGTGTGGCTAGAGGGATTTTCTTAAGAAGATTATCTTCCAGCTCTTCAAGTTAACATCCTCTGATAGTAAAAAATGGGAGAAATGAGATGACCATAATCGTTAGGATGTCCTAAGAGGTATGTTAACAAGCAGTAAAGACGTGTAACCTGGTACATTTCAAATATTAGAACTCTAGAATTACCATAAAGAACCATGGCAACAACAGGCAATTAATTCACACTTATTCAGATTACCATAGAAACTTGACCAGCATACCAGAAATTATCTATAATTTCTCACTTCAAATGTTCAAGCAGTCTATAATTTCCATAGTAATTGATTGCTTGTCATAACCACAGAAATATTATAAAATCTCCATGAAACACTATGAAATCTTCACATGATGAAGGCCAAACATAACTTTTAAAATCTGCACAACTTTTGCCTGTATTATGATATGACACTGTGTAGCCAAAAAACTTTCATCTTCCAACACTGTACTGAACAAGAAATTAACACTCTTCAGTCAGATGAAAAGAAAAATGCACTTATATCACAACAAATCACAACAAAAATCTGCCAAGACAGAGCAGAGCTAGTCTGCAGAGTTCAGGCTCTGTGAGGTATCAGTTTGCTCTTTTTTTCAAGAAATCTTCCTTAGCTCGGAGTTGAGCAGCCATTTTGTTGATGAAACTTATTGTAGATACTTTCTAGACCACCTATTGTTAAGGAAACATTTAAAAAAAGATACTTCCAATCCTGAAAGACAATATTTTCTTTCAAAATCTAACACTCTTGCAGGTGCTACAGCAACAAGACTCTGTCTGAAGACTCTATGTGCTCAAGAGTATTGTCCTTGAATTCTTGTGTATGTTCATAGGTTTTACAAATCCCTAAATACTAAAAATTCTACTTAAAATATTGTTAACCCTTATATAAGAAATAGGTACCTGTTTATATCCAGTATGACTAATCCTATGTAAAGCCTACTTGGGTACTATTTACATGGGATTTTCAGCAGTTTCAATTGAAGTACTGCCAACAAAACAATTAAAACATAATTCATCTAATCAACACTAATTATAACTGGGGGGGAAATTACCGATTCAGTGGAGTTTTGAAGGCATCAGACAGGCAGGACTGGTGCAGAAATGAATGGAAATTGTTGATTCAAAGAGCTATGACAAGGAAGAACAGTCAACAAGAGAAACGACCTTTTCCCTTTTAACTCTATAGGAAGACTAAGGATCACTGCTTTCCCCATGCTAAAATTAATCTCTGAACATTTCTTCTCACCACCACCCTCAGCCCACAATTCCATTACTTCTTTTGCATTACATATGACATACTTCAAAGCACATGAAAGTCAATGGGAACATTCCCATTAACTCCAATTGCCCTTGAATCAATTCTTCAGAGCAGTTTCACACCAGTTGAGCTTCGTAGCTTTTGACTGAGTTACGTCTAATTTACACTGGCAGTAGAGATTTCTGTCAGTAAATGTGAGAAGCCTTGTACGTGTCATTTCACAGAATAGATAATGAAAAGACAAATAAACATTTGTTGTCTGTAGGAAAACCAGAAAGACAATCACTTTGTGCTGAACATTTCCAAAACATATTATGAAAGACTCTTCTCTCTTAAAAGTGTGGACAACTTGAAAGGAAAAGATCAGAGTATACAAGGGTCTTGCTGAAAAGACTGACAATTAGTGAAAGTGACTGAAACATTCAGAACTTGGAGCCCTGGTTTGGATAAGTATTCACCTTCAACCTTTTACATGATTCCTCAGAATACCCAAGTGTTACCAATCAGAAAGTAAAACTTACAAAAGAAAGTCTTGTATGCAATGTTTACCTATGCCAGTAGCATAATAATATTTACATAATCAGCCCACTCTTCTTGTTTCCTTTCATTTTTATTTCCCATTCTTGGAGTGTCTAAATTTAAAAAATTCACAGAAAGAAAGGATGCAAAACATTGATTTCAAACTCTGCTGGACTTCAACAAAGTTTAGTTCTTATTTGTTTTGTAATCCTGGCAGACTATAATAACAAAACAACCATGCTGTCTGATGCAATTAAACACCAGACACCCTCAATTATAAACAAGGTACTGTATTACTTGGTGTAAGTCGCTTAGCTTGGCTCTCTCGTTATTCCGTACATTAGGTGTTGCAAGGATATTGTAAATCATTTGCCACTGATTCTTGAAAAGCACTAATTCTTGCCTGACATTACTAGAGAGTGATACAGCACTGTACCTTTCATTGTACTTGAATGAGGTTTGGGGTTTCCTTTTTCATCCCCCAGATCATGCTTCTCAGAAAACTCAACACTCTCAGGAAGGTACAAATTTCTCCAGGCTGCAAATGCACCACATCAAATATTTAAGGTGAAATCTGGGCTTGGTGACAGTCATAACATTAATCTAGCTCTGCTTTGCAGCCTCTGAAACAAGTTGAGCACATCACAACCCATAAGACAAACTGCTCTCAAAAATGACATGCAATTTGATAGGCAACTTAAAACACAAGGCCTTTACAAGGACCACCTACACCAAGTATCATCTGCGGCTTCAGTGGTGCAACTCAAGGCAATTTTATCTAGCTCTGGGGTCCATATGTACATCCCAGGCACATCCAGCCCCTCACGGCCATAGCTGAGAGTCCAGGACACCACAGATGCTTACCACGTGCACCCAGCCCACAAGAATCAGTCATAGACATTGTGACTGCCCAGGCTTCCTCCTGACAAGGCAGCTGAGATTCACAGCTGCCTTCTTCAGCAACTATGAGTGCCTGTTCCTTCTTGTGAAAGTGACCTTGCCAGAAAGAGGTAAAGGTTATGAAACATTTACAGACACTAGATTAGAGGTTGTGGGGTTGTAAGGCAGCTGAACAGATGCTCAGCATGGGCAAATTATCAAAGTCTAGTGAGGGAGAGGTCAAATAAGGAGCTGCTCCCTAAATTTAAAATTCATAGACACAATTCAGTGTGGTGTAAATACATGTGATTTCATACACAAGTCTTTCCACTGAAGCCGTGATATCAGATTATTAATGGTTTAAGTTGATATGTTGATGTCCTTAAGCACCTAAGTAGAAGAACTACTCACATGCTTTACATTATATATATACAAATTGAATTAGTATGTTGCTGACTCAGTGCCAGGCCCTGGATGAAGCTCTTGCTTGGGAAAAACCATCTTTTCTACTGAAAAGGCGTAATGTCATCTCCAGAAGAGGGCAGTGCTGGCTTAAACTAGCAGGGCACAGACCCTCCTAAAGTCTTGCTTTGCAGAGGGTAGTAATTTCTCAAAGAAAAAACTCCCTGCCAGAATATTGCAAAGATGTCTAAAAATCACCACAGCACACAGAAACAGCCAGTAGAGCAGTCTTGAGGAAGAAACCAAGTTTTGAGACGTTTACCACCAACATTCATATTTTGTTTTGCAATTTGGGCAGAAGCTGGGTCTCTTTCTCAAAATCTTTCTGTCTTTAGAAAGCCCTAGACAGGTTAGATGAATTGCTATTTCTGGGAAAACGAAAGTGATTGATAGTGGTTGTTATCTCTCATTTGATCTGGTAGAGCTCAATCTGCCTGTTTCTTTTATCAGAGGAAGAAGGGAGGTCTTCATACTCAGAGTGACCCAAATATTATTCCCCCAGAGGCACAGAGAAACTTGTGGGAAGGAGGTCTAGGTTGAGGTCATCCTCGTACTTCAGTAACTCACATGTAAAACCAGCAAAGAAATTGCACTCATATAAAATTGACATTACTTAGAGAACTGAGGCCCTGGGACTAAGAACTGTAAGAGGACTATTCACTTTCAAGTAAAAGAAAAAGAAATTAGTTTTGGGAATAGTACAGAAGTAACCCTTATACAAGGGTAAATAAGAAACAAAAAGGTCAGCCTGCCGCTCGTAGCAGACTCTCTGACTGTCCTGCTAACCACCTCTCCTCGTTAAGCAGAAGCAATGGGATGGTGAGGAACTGTATGTGCTCTGAGTGCTATGGGAAGAGGCAGCCCAAGGAAGGAGGTGTTTGGCCACTCATCAGGCTGGGATGATGGGTTCACACCCTAGATGGCCCAGGCAGTTACTGTCCTTCTTGAACATGAGCTATTCCTGAATAACACATTGTTCTGTGGATAAAGCAAGCTCAGAATGCACCTTTAAAGAACAGAATTGTTCAAGCCCCAGCCAGCAACAAAACTCATGGGAAATGGAAAGAAAGATAGACTACTGCCAAGGATTTAAGCAGAGACTCATTATATATCAGGAAGAAATGGGTGCCAGCAAAACCGAGGGCAATCAGAAGATAGCTTTGTCTCTGACAAGCTTCACTCTTGACAGGCTTTGACTCTGATCATTTGACATTTTAAAGAGCTTTTAGTTATTTCAGGTATGGGAGGTTATGAAATATAATTATAGGAGCTGGAAAACATCTGCACACCAGATAAAGGCTTGGCAGAGATGCTTTAAAGCAAGACTCAGGGAAACCAAAAGCTCTGTGCACATTTTAATGCAAGGACAGGAGCACTTTTAGTGTCATACTTGTGCCTGGAGTCTGAGCACGGGGAAACAAATTTATGGAGAAGCTGAGAACACAAGAACTCAAACCAGAGCAAAGTTGACCTTAGGAAATGTGAACAATGGCCTCACACTATGAACACAATAGAAATAATAAGATACTACTCAAAATAAAATTGGAAAACAAAAGCCACACAAAGCTCAGTGTCAGGGCACTTGCGTGGGCCAGCGCTCCCTGGGGTCAGGGTCAGTCCCACAGTCCCAGCAAGGAGCTAGGCAGCTGAGGGAAGACCAGGACAGCCCTGTATACCTTCTCAAGGATGGGCCAAGACTATACTGGCACATGGGCCTGCAGGTGGGGGGATCAGGATCAGGCCCCGTGATGGGAACAAGGGTCAGACAGAGCAAGTCCTGAGAGCTGCTGACACTCAGTGAAAACATGCAAAACACAAGAAGCCCTACAGCACAAGAAGCTTCAATGCTCAGAGGTAAAAAACATACAACCTCAGACAAGGACTAGAATTTGAAGGTGCGGGTGGAAGGAGGGAAATTAATTAGGACAGGTTATAAATGTATTAGGAGAGGTAGTGATGTGTGTCCAGCTTGTACAAGAGGAATACTACTGCTACTCAGTGAAATGCTCTCCACAGAGAAACTGCAGAGTAACAGTCCTGTGTCGGTATTACTACACTCTGCATTTCCAGCTTAGAGAAGTAGGCAGGACTAGGAGAACGTGAGCCCTCATCCAGTGTCACCGCTCATTTCTTAAATCTGTGTTTTTCTAGTGAAAGTCAGTGCTGCCACATAGACTTCTGTATAGTACTCCTCTCTGGCTCATCTCAACAGGACCGAAACCTATTAGCAGTTTGTACTCTACCACTAAATGACTGAACTCTAAGCCAGCAAACAAAAATCGGATTTCTTTTCTCACAGCTGCCCTGCTGGCTGACTCCTAGGAGGTTTTGAGCTTTGTTCTTTATAAGTATAAACCACTAGGTGACTAAAAGGCCTTTCTCTGTCTAAGATCATTGCCTCCAAAAAGTTTTAGAATATCCAGTATGACAGTACTACTCCCCAAAAAAAGTTCTGGGTATTCCTTCACTGCCTCAATGGGAACCTTCCCTTCCACAGATCAGTTACATATACAGGAAAATATAGGTAAATGAGATGGAGAGAAAAGAAGAGGGATTCATAAAGGAAGAGTAAAGAGATTTAGGGTCTTCAGTCTACCAAAATATGATAATAGCACTGCCCCCATCCCAGATTCTCCTGGAAACATTTATTGTTTTTATAATTACACTTGCCTTGAAATTTTTTTTTCTCCTTCATTGTTGTGGGCAGAATCCACATAAGCAACAAGGGAATAATTTGACAGTACATCAGGAAAAAAGTGAAATTATTCCATGCAAAAGTGCTTTGAAATACACAAAAGGAATGTAATAAAAGAATTGCAATCTCTTGGATAATCAGTAACATTAATAGGCACAGTCATGCAGACAGAAGTGTGATTAATTTTTAATCTGGCACCATGCATCAAGTTTTCTGAGAACCTAAGTTATCTCCTTAATCCACACACAAAAAACTGTTTTGCTTTTGCCTTATCATATTCCTTCTTTACTTAAAGGCTAGGATTTCCCCTTTTTAGAGAAAAACAGTGAGCTAATAACTGAAATCTCTGCACAAGCCACACAGCTGGTGTGTAATTTCTCTGATTTAATTCAGTCAATTCAGGATAGTTCCTTTAAAAAAAAATCAAAACATATCTAGTCTGGGACCCTTTAATGAGAATATTATGGTAGTGGCATCATACTGTAAGGGTGAGCTTCAGCTGAGTGATTCTGAGGGCAGGACTCTGCTACAAAGCTACAGCCAAAAGCAGGCTTTTCTAAATTAGCTCTTGGAAAACATTGCCTATGCTTCATCTAGACTTCTGATTTTCAAGAATTGGCAAGAGGCAGATACCTGTGCAGTGTAACTACGAATGAACCTGTATAAATTCACTAATTCTACTACTACCACCAGTAAGAACGGAACCAGCGATAATGCAGTAGTCACCAGCAAGTGGGATTTATCATTTCAAATTAGAGGCTGACTGACAGAAAAAACATATTGCTGGATAATTCGCAAGGGCACGATTAATGCAAGACTTTCAGTAGATTTATCATGTGACAGACCCTGACTGAAAAAAAGCAGTGTGTGTAAAGGAGTGTATTGAATACAGTGAAGAAAAAGATAAAATGCAACACATTAGCCAGGATCACTCTCTTTGATTTCATTTTAGCAACAGTTGGACATAAAAGTCCCAGTCAGAGCACATAGCTTTGTGTAGCAATCAGTCAGCTATTAGGTGTTAGTCTGTGATGATCTGACTCACTCATGTAACAACAAAGTTGCTGTGCTAAATGACTGCAGCTGATTAAATGCATCAGTGCAGATGCTATTCAGATTTACATCCATCATGTGAAGACTGTGGCTTAATGCAGATGCTGATGGTTTTTAAAAATTAGCAGCTGTGGTGACCAACAGCTGGGGTGCTTTAATCACAGAGGACACACTCAGAAGAGGTGACTCTTTTAAAGCAACTCCTTTTCCTGAAAGGAAGATACAAGTGAAGATAAACAGGGCCAAGCAATCTCTGGTTACTTCTTCCATCCTTTATTCTACCAGCTCAATCAGGACCCAGCTCTACAAGGGACGTAGCAACTAAAGTCATAAGGAGAAGAGGCACCAAAGAGGAACCTCAGAGCTGCAGAAAAAGGTTTCCCCTAATCTTTGCTATGGGCTTTCCTTCTCCTCAGCTTCACTTCAACTTCCCACAGTCCCTTAAGGAAAGCATCTGACACGTGGTTAGTGTTGAAAAGTGTTAGCATAGCTTGTCTGTTAGACATGCTTGATACTTTTGCCTGCTAGACAGAAGTCAGAACTTGAGACTGGGGAAACCCCTACAGACAACGCATGTAACTGCTGCAGAGCAGAAGCAAGAGACAGAGAATGCAGGAGATTCTGGTTTAAAGCTCCTCTATAATTCAGTAGTGGAATCTGTGACAGTTCTTGCTGTGTGTAAAATTGGGCTATCTCAATCACTTATACAACTTAAAAGAGGCCAATGCAAGCTCCAGTGCGAGAAGTTCCTACAGCTGGCAGCAGGGACGATTTTGGAAGGAAGTTTTTACAAAATTTTTACAAATTTTACATACCCTGCTTTTAACAATCTTTTCTTGAGAGTCTGCTACTGGCTACTGTAAGAGTTGTGGACACTGACCCACATGGACTTTTCTTCAGATCCAGGACAGCCACTCCTGACATTCCAGCAAAACAGCGGATGTCTGCCCTGCCCTCTTCACAGCACAGTCTGAGGAGATATGCTCCTTCTGAGATGAGAGGCTTTGCATTTCACCCAGCTGACAAAAAGCTTCATGAAGCTGGGACAGAAAGTGTGACAACACTGTATATCCTGCCTGACAGACTGGGTCTCTTTGATGAATTTTTTTTCACCCTGGCTTTACTGTCACTACAATATACCAGTAAGAGAAAAACACCAGTAAGAGAAAAACAGGTTAAAAGCCAATGTAAATGGCACAAAAGAAAACCAGTCAAAATTCAAGCTTTCCCCTATACTCAGTTATTCTATAAACATAGTATTTGTTTATAGAACAAATTTGTCATGAGGTGAGTACAGCAACTCAGTTCACGATCACCAGTACAAAGAGGCAGTGAAGCATGCTCATATCTCTGCAATCAGTTTCTTTCACCACTGGCTCATGGTTGATAAAAAACTCTAAATGCCAAGATATTAGGAGAAAAGACTTGATCTGATAGGGAAGATGAGAGAGGATCTTAAATTCTACGCAGAATTGCCAGCAACATGCTGAGGTAACAGTTATGCCCAACACATCAGCATCATACATCAAAACTTGCCCAAGGGTGAAAACTACTAGAGCAGAAAACACATCGCAGGGACCCAGAAATTCTGTTTCTTGAGGATATCTGTAATGCCATAGTCAGTACTCCTTGGCTGACAAGAACAATAAAGGTTGGTAGGCTACCCCATTCCTGTCAATGAGGGGAAAAAAAAACTAAGAACAGCATGAACTACACAGATAGATTTATGTGCCCAGCCAAGGGGCAACTGTAGGAAGACTGCTTGGACAGCTGGCCCAGCAATGCGAAAACAAATGACCTTCAAAGAAAACACTCCAGTTATTATTCAGTATCTTTTCCTCTATCCTGAATGGGAGTCATCTGTATTTTCTCAAGTAACTGGGTTCGTTCTATGGTTATAATCCTATTCTTCTTGTTAATTCCAACTCCCAGCTCATTTTAAATGATTCCTATTGGGTGAGAAGAACAAATATGAACAGGTAAGCATTTTCAGAATCTAAATAGCTGCTTCACTTGCAATTCTCAGCTAGAGCTTACACAGATTTAAAGGTCTTCATCAGTCAACACTAATATCTAACCTTAATCTTGATATATTATTGAGTTTATCCTTGTCTATTACTGTGATAGAAACTGCTCATATAAGAGGAAGAAAATGAGCAGAGCCCTGTTATATTATCTACAAGGTGTCAAAAAGATGCACAAAGATTTTGAGACTTTTAATCTAATCTTGAGGAGACACTGCCAGTGGTCCCAGTGTTACATGGGCAGCATCACCATGTGTACAGACTCATGGTGTGTGAAGAGCCCAGAGGTTATTTTACTGACTACCATACAGGCCTAATGTTATCAAATTACCACTCCCACAAGGACATTTCCTGTATCAGCCAGCGAATTTCACCTTATAACCCATTTAAATATTGAAAGTTCTTTATAAACAGTGTCTCTGTGCTTGACAAATTTAAAAAGTTTTAACAGCTTTTTAATATTTTTTTTTCTTTTTAGTTAAAAGAAATTAAGGCATTTGTGTTGGTCTGTTTTATCACCTATTTTCATAATTAGCGATCAGTACCAATGATGCTGGGGTTATGATTTCTAACTTGTGCTCATTGACTTTAGGATGAAAAGACAGAATAATTTTCTGAATTCACAGGGATTAACCTGTGGCACTCAACAGCCAGCTTTCTGTACAGCCCTTAACTATTCTTAAGCAATTCCTGAATGCAACTGGATTAATACAATCAGGAACAGGATCTGAGGCTGGGGAATTCTGATGGAAGTATAGCAAGGGTTAAAAAGCCAGGCATCAGTGATATACAAGAGAGTCATCCAGATAGCATCTACCAAAATTACCAGAGAAAGCAGAAGACCTACATTACAAGAGGACACCAAGATTGCTTTATTCAGCCTAGAAAAGAAGAAAGGGGAAGAAAGGTTGGCAGAGCTGTTTTTATGAACACATGAAACATTGTGAGGATGAGATAGGGAGAAGAACTATTCAAGCCAAAGAACCAGAGGATAAACACAGGTAACAAATACACATATTGTGCCTGGCAATGAAATTTCATTCACAAACAACCTTCTAATGAAAGACAGAAGAAAGAGAGAAGGAAGTTCTAACTGCTTTTGAATAGAGATTGATTAGTCCATGGAAGAGACTATATGATACATTTGCACCCCAAAAGTAGGACTTGATGACCTAGGGTGGGAGGGAGTTTCCTATGACCCTGCACAGTTTAAGACACAGGGGCTGGTATGGGATTTGAGTACTGTGTTATGCACAGAGCTGTAAACCAAAAACCACGTGTGACACAGCAATGATGGCTTGTGAGTTGGTATGTGCTAGGCTATGAACAAGGGGTTAAACCCAGCTCTGCTCTCCCTTCTGCTTGTATCCTGTTCAGAAGAGCTAGTGGAATGGCCAGCAGGTAGAAGACTGCTGCTGGGAGGGTCAAGCTCCAGAGTCAGGCTCTCAGGACTGGGCTGACCCTTATGCCAGGAGATTTTCAGCTGTAATTTCGATTTCCTGCCAGAAACAGTTGAGCAAAACACCTTGCTGACAGGCTCTATGTTTTTCTGCTAAATCACTTCTTCTCATGCCACTGTGAATAGATTCAGGAACTTGGAGGTTCCTCTCAGGAACTGAGAGAAACTCAGTAGTTTCTCTCTTCAATTAAAACTTATCAGAGATAACAGAGGACTGTACAGATAAGTGTCAACAATACATCTATGGGAAAGATGTTGAACAACATGGGCCTATTCTCTGCAACTCAGACAGCTGGGAACAGTAAGCTTAAAAAAGTTGCTCTCCTCTTCTCACAGAAAGATAAGAGCCTAGATTTGTGCTGCTGCTTTTTAAATGCCTCCAAGATAAGTAGCTTGCCCCAGTGTACAAGTAGAGGCCAGAGAGATTCCACTAGAGATGGAAAACTGTGTCTCTATTTATTATTGTTCAGTGCATCAAGATTGTTTTAGCCAGGGCAAAGCAAGACTAAATTGCTGAGTTTGATGGAGTAAAGTCAATCTCTTTTCATTAATGAAGGCTGAACAAAAGGTGACTTCTAGCTTTCACACTTAGAGCATGATCTGTTACACTTTCCCTATGACTATTACTGTTCAAAGGTGGAACCTGTAAGTTGTACATATTGTGACCCTTATCTGTTGCATCTCAAGCCCGGAACAATTGCTGTTTATATCATTTGGCTTCACAAAACTATCCATAGAAGTTGATGCCACTTCCTCTACCTCTTTGGCATATAGATCACATATTAACAAAGATTATCATCTCGTTAGCTAGAGCTGATATTATCCCTACAGGTATTCCAGTCAGATATTGCTGAGAAACCCTTGTCTTGATATGAGCAACCAGAGTCCTTGGGATGTCATAAGTGATTTCCACAAAGCAGACATGCCTCACAATCCTTCACCAGAGAGTTTTGCACTGAGCCACTAGTTCATAGCCTGTAGTGTTATTTCACACTCATTCACCACTGCACACCTGCTCAGGCTTCCTTCAGAACAATCTGCTCTGGCCCATTAATCATTTACAGAGCTCTGCCCCTGTATAGCAATGGTCAGTGGCAGATATGCATGGGAAACTTAATGCAAGATGTGAGTGGGCAGCTATCTCTTACAACTCAGCCCTGATGAGAATGGGTGAACATCAATGTAGGCTGTCAGTCAGCACCCTCAGACATTAAAACTGATAAGAAACAGGAAGCTATAATGAAATCTTAGAGTGAAAAAATCAGGCTCTTCTGGTAGTACCTGTACCACCAAAACAGAGACCAGATTCAGAGTTGTGCTAGTGATTCACAGAAATGCAATTCTGTTTCATAAGCACTAAAGTACTGGAGGAGAGGAGGAGATTACTTCTCAACTGCTTTGATAGGTGATGGTTTCAGTGCAGCAGCACCCTTGAGGTAGCAGCAGAAGGATGCAGGACTCTTGTGGCTTGTGGAAACTGGGGGAAACACACACAGGTGGTAGGACAGGGCCCAATTCAGTGGAAGATTCACAATTCTTCTAAGAGATGGAGTCATATAGCAGCTAGGGTGTGTTACTGGACTGGATTGTGAAGAAGATCCAGGAGTCAGTATTTGTTGGATCAGCAAAACTAGTACTAATGAAATGAAATTAAATGAAATGAAGGGCTGCTTATGTTTACTCCCTATATAAAGCAATGCACATTGGTGATGGGCACATCATCTGGCACCTGTTTAAAGCAGAAAGGACAATACATAGACAACAGCACCCTCCGCTGGGGCAGCAACCTTCAGCAGATCTGTACCGGTAAGAATGGGTTCTCAGCTTATGAAATGGGAGAGAGGCAAAGAAGACTCTCTCCACCTCTTCTGACCAGTTACTTGTTCTTTGGGCTTGCCCTTCAGAAACACTTCTCTCACTTAAGAAGGAGGCTGGGATGTAGATCAGCATTTTCCATAAAGGGTGGGTATTGGGGCAGACTGCCCCCTATCCCTTCTTACCTTCTTCATTATACTTCAGCGTAAAAGGTTTAGTCAAGCTGCTCCTACCTTAGCATTATGACCATTCGCAGACTGTTATACACAGAAGCAAGTTTCAGTTCAGAGATTGCTGGGTATCTTCCTATTAGACAGTCCAATAGGCTTTCCTTCCCTTTTCTCCGCTTCATTACAAAATTATATACCCCAATGCAGTTGTAGCTTCTTCTGTGGTGCTGGGGACGTTAGGAAGAATCAGCTGCCCAACATAAAGGAGAGCCTTCAAAGGCCCACTTGATAAGAAATAGGCACTTCTCTAGATTTAAAGAGTGTGAACAGCCTTCAGTTGGTTGAACACAGAAATATATACAAAGAGAGCTCATGAGGAAAAATGTCATGTCCCCAGAGAACTCTGACAAGGCCTTGAGAGGAATTATTTGGATGCAGGCAAGATGTAAAAGAAAGTGCTCTCCTGACATGAAACAAGTTCTGATGAATCAGAAAAACTATAAGGTCACACAAAAGCCGTGATGAAAGCATCCAGAGATGGCTCTGGTGGAGGCAGAACTCAGCAAAAGCCCTACAGGAAACACAGCATGCTGCTAACTGTGTTGCTGTGAGAAGCAGATAGCAGATCATGGCTTTGAATATCTTTCCAAGCAAGCCCAAAGCACTCTTAATCCACCAACTGACCACAAAAATGGAAATCTTTTTTTTTTTTTACAGATATGCTTTAGATGCCTCTAAATTTCCCTGATGGGAGAGAGACCCTCCTTTCAAAACAATTTACAGTACATTTCACTTGTATGAAAACATCAGTGCCAGCAGGACTTGAGCTGTGTTTTTGGACTTCCCATATTCAGGGTATGAAACCATGTAAGAAAACAATAATAGTTGTATTTTTCTTAAATATTTTCAGGCAGGCCATTGTTTTGCGGATAGTTAGAAGAACACCATGATTCAGTACTGGTAGTGTCATGGCTTATAAATACAGTTCTCACCGAGAGCATAACAATCGCTTTGTTTTGATGTGCACAGCTGAGCAAGAAGTCATCACCAAAATAAACTTGATTCAAACACACCAGAAATGCTTTTGTTTTCTTTCTTTTTGCTATTTGCACTGAATTCTATGGCATGTAATCTGCATAGACCGGAGATTAATGTAACTATAAATATCCGTTTTCAAAATATCTGTTGACTTATCTTTTTAGCCTTTTTTAACTCTGCCTAAATATTTTTCATTGCTCATTATTTTGTTGACACCATGTGATGAAAACCATGAGAAGCAAATGAGCACAACTCTACCTCTTTGTGGGAAATAATGCAAGTTCTTATTTGCATGTTTGAATACAAGCTCTGCTTAGAAAGAGAGAGGGTGACTGAAACTTCTTATCCTAGAGGATATTTTTGAGTGTAAAGTATTTTTGAGGTGTAAATTCAAGCATATATAATTAGCAGGGAGCAAGAGAGCATTTGGGTAGAAACCCCCTGGTGTTTCAGTGGGACCCTAGATGCTTGCAAAGCCCCACTCTCCATTCCTTTCCCAAAACTACATAATTCCCACTGAAGTAATGGTAGCTTGACAGTTCATGGACACACCTTAACTTTGTTTATTTTTAAAGCCTCCTCACATGAGAGGGAAGATATTACCTCTCAGGCAATGCTTCCTCATAATTATTTTAGACTCACTAAGCAAAAATTTCAAATCACAGCTTCTGCTGTGAACTACCTCCCATTGCTTATTCCCCTTCCCTGCTTTCACATGCTAGCATTGATGCAATGTCTTCAGAAATTTCCTATACAGACATTAACTCTCCTAAGTTGCCCTAGAGGCATGAGTTTCTCCCTCTCACAAGACTGTGGTACTATCTTAGGATAAGCAGTAGTGATACTGAGAGAGGAGTCATTACTTGCCTCAGAACTTCTCAGGGAAGGATGTGATCACTACAGTGAAAAAGGATACTCAAAGTATTCAAGAGGTATTCCAAGACTGGTTTTCTCTTCACTACTAAAGAAAATAGACACAAAAAGCTGACATCTGCTATTCTCAATAAAACGCTGGGGAAGAAAAAGCTCTTGTGGTTTTGACTTCTAGGCAAGTTAGAAGTTTACCCCACAGGTAAGGCATAAAATGCTGAGCTCATCTTCCTACTACAGAGTAAGAGATAAAGATACATTGTTTCAGCCAGGGTTTCACAGCATAGGTATCTCATGTTAGCTATCCACTGGGAAAAGTCCCACCTTCTTGGCTACAAAACTAAGACCAAAGTTTGCACTCTCAGTATCCAGATAATCTACCTGCATTGTGACCTCAAACAAAACACAGTAACAAACAGAGGGGATGCAATAGTTTGTGGTCAGCCATGCTGAACAAATGTCGTAATGTCAACAGGTTAAATAAAGGTCTAATTTAATATGATATGACCACAAACAAGCCCACTCACGATTTAAGAGTGTGCTTTTAAGCACAAAGAGCACGTACTCAGCTGCCAGCTCTGATGCACATCTGTGTGCCTACGTGGATCCTCACCAGCAGCGGTCAGTGGGTGATCCACATCATAAATATTCCTTAGTTCCCCTCACCCCCCTTTATACACAGTAAATTCATCCAGTGGCATTTTAAATTCTTTTTCTAGACTGCAGAGAGCTTTTTCCTTTTCCTTTTTAATGTAAGTTTAATTCTTAAGCAACCAAACTCCAAGACCAAACTTTAAAGAAGAATGCTGCTAACCTAAAGGCATAATATGAACCACTGGAGACAGCAAATCCATCACTACTGAATCAAGGCTTAGGTAACTTCAGATTATCTTCTGACAAGTGGTCTCTTTATTGTTCTCATGAAAGTGACTTCTAAATTAGTGAGAAATACCCTGAGTGTTTATCCTATTGAGCTTTTTCTCTTGCTCCCTGAAAAAAATAATCATTGTTTAATTAATTATTTAGTCATGTCCCCTTTGCTAAAAAATATCTTCCTGCAAGCAGCTCTCACCACCATAGACTTAAATAAGATCAGCACTCCCATCTCATTTGATTTAATAGAAGATTACAAACTAAATGCCACTTTAATATTACATACTGAACAAACACAAAAAGAAAAGTTCATCCAGGGGAAAACAGCAAGATGGGAAGATCTGGTCTTATTTTCTCCTACTGTCATCAAGGAGAACACTTGGGAGTTGGAATGGCAGGCCTGTCGTCACTATGGGATGTAGCTCTTATTAAAAGGGAATACTATTTTTAAAATATAACACAGATGTCTTAGCAGAATTCTAAACAGATCTATGATAACACACAAACCACACATAAATAGAAATAGCCAAGGGCAAAACAACACAATTAGGCAAAAAGTGAGACTTTTCTGTTTTAATTCTTTCTGTAGATAAATTTTGACTAATGTAACTCTACAGCATTGCAGCCACATCGCCACTAAAAGTGAGTGACTAAAACTGATATATCAACTTTTCTCGTTATATTTCTGGGCTCAGGTGCACCTTGAGAAAAGTCCTTCCCAAATGTACTTAGAAGCTGTTCTGAAGCCACCAAACTGATGAGTAACAGTGCCAAGTCTTGACTATGAACAAAGAGGATATGACAAGAGATTCTGTTATTGCAGTGGTGCTTAGGTGACAAGCCTTGTGGAACAAGTACATTTGAGGGACATTTGGGGCAGGCAAAACAATTCAACCAAGCAGTGAACTTAGATGACAATAATTCACGTTAAAACCTGTCAGCATGCAAAGGTATGGTACTGTCTGAGAAGTAAAGCTATCAGCCTCATTCTCGGGTTCCTCCTGTTTAAAAACACGAGCTCTGCCTCACTTCTGAAAGGCAGCAGAGCAGCTCCTAGAAGAACAGAGCACACAGTGCACACAAACCATCTCCTCAATCACTATAATTTTCAGTTGCTTTTTTTGTTGTTTTCTTTCCCTAATTTCACACAGAAGAACAAGTCCCTTCCCGTCCCGGTGGCTGCCCTACAACTCACACCCCAGATAAAGCAGGGAGTCTCTGCAGAAGAGACCACTCAGCACACAGGGCAGAATAGAACTTGCACCATCCCAGGAAACCACCTACCTTAAGATGTGCCTCTGGGGTTCTTTCCTGCTTCTTCACATTTCTTCCCATTGCTTATCCATTTTTCTCCCGTGTGACACAACCACCTCTACAGCACATATGTTTTCTGACCAGATTCCACCTCAGCAACAGCCTGACAGAAATTCATAATTCTCCTAAGAAATGACCCAGAACTCTCCACATCACTACTTTCTGCTTAGAGAAGGACATGTGAGCACCAGTCCATGCTAACCCTTATTACCTCTTTCTGCCCACAATGCTGCAAGGCCAGGATGGCTCCAGATCTGAGGATGAAAATCTGGATTTTGAGACTTTTTCCCTATTTCAACAGCCTGCTCATGTTGTCCCAAGGCCTGACTCTTTGTGCCTCCACATCATTCACAGTCAGAAAGCCCCAAGCATTTCTCTTCTTTCTTGGAGCTCAAGGCTTGGGAGCTGGGGCTGCACTTTTCATCAAGCTCAGAGGAAGCACTGGCCGTGCCGGATGGTGAACAGTGGATACCTGTGGTGGGTGAACAGAGCTGAAAGTTTTAACACCCCTACAGTTCTGAAAAGCCAGTTGATAAGATTCATAAAAAGCCAGGAGGTCCAGAGACAAAGCTGTGTTTTGATCAGATGCATTGCCTCTGGTTCTTCTGTTCCCAGATTTGGGCAGCACACCATTATTACTCCCATTTTTTTCACACAGGAAACCCATATTCACCACAATCCCCAGGGAACAGAGTAATGATCCCTACCAGACACCTTCAGAAAGTCAAGATGTGCTTTGTTCCCCATTCCCTAAGGCTCTTCACCTCTTCCCCTACTTTTGCTCCTTGTTTACTCACCATGAGCATCAGCTGCTTGATGCAACCCACAGAGGAAGCCTCAGCACCGGCAACTCTAACCTGAAGGAGGTTTGAAGAGCAGGGTGGGGAGGGGGAAGAGGAATCCGGTTACCAGAAAAACTGTTCTTTGTTTTCTGAAATCTATTATGAAAAAGAAAAATTCAATATTGAGATTCAATTGAAAATAGAAAGCTTTTTATTTGAAACACTGTCTCTCAGATTGGCTGGGGAAATAATATTTTCTACAACAAATAACTTCTATATACTTTATATACGCTTTAAAGAGAATATATAACTAGAAAGGTTTTAACATAAACTTAATTTGTAAAAGACATTTTAATATCTGCAAATTATAATTTCAAAACTAGCTTTTAATTGTTAAACTTGAATATGTATCCAAGGTTATTTCTGTTCCTCAGCATAATACTGGGTTAGTGCATTAAGATAAAATATGCTGTTTTATTTGTTATTGAAAGTTTTTTTCTCAAGAAATGTGTATTTCCTTTATCTTTCTAGTATGGCTGCATACCATTTCTGATCCTTAAGATTATGTAGACTCTTGTGTACAGCATAACAACACAATATTAATTCCAATTCTGACATTTTTATTTTCTGCTTATTTTAGAGCTATATTAAGAGAGGGGAAAAATGGTCAGACATCTCTTAGTATGCAGATCAGCTTCATCTGCAGTCCCACGTACTAACTTTATTTGTATGCATTAATTTTATTTGTTGTGTCAAACATCACTTGTTATTTCATAAATATATACAAATATAGAATCCATGTGCTAACTTAATTATCCAGAACATCCTTCTCATCCTGAAAAAAAAAAGGAAAATCTAAGAGTCCCTGGGAGAGTGGGAAGGAAAGGGCATGGGAGCACCAGGATGAGAGGGGGTGGCAATTGTTTTTATGGGAAAATGGAGCTGTAAAGACATCCATGGATGTTGAGCAGAAGAGGAGGAAAAATGGAGAAATGAGGCTACAGGGAAGGTCATACTGCTGTTGATACTTTCAGAGGTGGAAGAAGGGGGGAAAAAAGGAAAGAGTAAACACAGCTGCTTCCCCAGGATGCCACCACGGCACATCCCCTTGCTCAAAAAGCATGGCAGCAGCAAGCCCAGCACTGAATCACTCCGAGCAGTTTTGGCCCAAGGTGGTGTAACAGTGATACCACTAAGACAGGACTGGCTGTATCCAGTTGTGGGGTCCCCAGTCCAAGAGAAGAGATCGGTGAGGGGCCACTGAGGAGTACCTCACCCGCAAGGAAAGTCAGAGAGATGGGGCTGTTCAGGGTGGAGAAGAGCAGGCTCAGGGGAAATATCATGATGTGTATAAATATCTGAAAGGAGGGTGCAAAGAGGATGCAGCCAAGCTCTTCTCTGTGGTGACCTGTGACAGATCAGAATCAATGAGTACAAACTGAAATCCAGGAAGTTCCCACTGAACATCAGGAAACACTTGACACTGTGAGGGTGACCAAGCACTGACACGACACAAGTTATCCAGAAAGCTGTGGAGTCTCTGTCCTTGGAGGTACTCAAAAGCCGTCTAGACATGGTCCTGAGTAACTGGCTGTAGGTGGCCCTGCTTGAGCAGGGAAGGTTGGTCAAGAAGACCAGAGGTGCCTTCCAATCTCAACACCTCTGTGACTCTGTGACGCTGCCCTTGCCTGCCGGTAATACAGAGACAACAGGCTGCATCTGCAGTGCACATTATACAGAGGCCATGTCTCAGCTGGGGCATGTGGGACCTTGCTCCACTGGCACCTTTTCTTCATATCCAAGAGAGAACTGGGCACAGAGAAGCTTCCCTGTGACTGCATTTCTCCCAGAAGGAAGTCCCAGAGAAATTGCAAAGTGCAGCCTCCAGCCAGGGTCACTGGAAGAGAAGGTCATCGTAGCTGGTGGTCCCATTTCACTTACAGTTTCAGAATGCTACTCCAGCACTGAAAGAACTGGAAAACAGGTGCTTCATGTCAACCACACTTAAAACATCAAACTAGCTCCTTCTTCTGAGGGACAAGCCCGCACAGCTGGCACACCCTATTTTCCAGTCAGTATTTCAGCGTTACTTTTAAAATATACCTTCCAGTCCACAATAATAAATGAAATGGGTTTTCAAAAGGGAAGTAGTTGAGGAAAAGAATTGCTCATGTCTTAGTTGCATAAAGTATTTGGGCCCCTCTGAGACAGAAGTAATCCTGCAGGCAGTATAAAAAAATCTTTGAACATTTTTGTACTTTAGTATACTGTAAATCTTGGTTGAAAAAGTGAAGAGCTTTTTCCGGAACAATTATCCAGAAGATTAAGACCTGGAAAAAAGAAGGAGCCATCTATCTTTTTATAGGTGGCTTTTAATTTAATTTTTAATCCATAAAAAATTGAATTATATGTGCATTATGTTTTTGCTATATTAACAGTCTAAAATGTACTAAAAATATTGAAGGGAGTATGACATTGTAAAAGGAAGACTTTTTCAGTGGGGAAAAAAAAAAAACAAAAAACCAGAAGCATAGGAACCCACCCAGTGAAAGGTTAAAGGCTTGTCACTTGAGGAATTTTTATTGTTTATACACACATGTATTCCTTTGGCTAGGGCGATCCACCTAAATGGTGTTCTTGCTTCCTCTCTCACGTGCTCAAGGTCTAATAGTACAAACAGAATTAGAGATAAATATCATTTTTATGCTTGTTTTTCATCCCTGGCAAGTCTATAAAGTGATCTCCAGATAAAGTTTCCGGGATAAAATTAATTCACACTCTTTGCAGTAAGTCTAGATGGGCTGCAGAAGCAGTTACATTGAAATGTTACCTAATTTCAAAAAATACACACTTCCTATCCAGACCCCATACAAATAGCCTGTGGCCCATCTTTTTACCTTAAAGGGAAAAACACAGAGTTCAGGCGTTAGATATTCTCAGGCTGGACCTTTTCTGTGGCAGTGGGCTTGGAAGGCAGCTTCAGACCACACATCACCATTTCTAGTGGCTGCTTTGAGCAGAGGGAGAGAGAAGTTGCACACCATGCCTGCAAAGGATGGGTCACGTTGGCTCATTGTACTTTGCCCTTTGCATTTACATAGGCCTTGCCACATGGAGGGGAATAAATAGGTATTTTTAAAACAGGAATGACATCTACTGCAGTCTCCCAGGCCACTGACAAGCAGGCCTGACACCAGCATTTCATTACCACCATCAGAATTATAGTGAGTGACAGCCAGAAAATCATTAAGTATTTTGGCGGGATTGGAGAAGAGCTCTGATTAATATTTAAGCACCTATGTTTGCAGAAGCAACATTTTTATTTGCTTTAAAAATACTTCTCATTACAGTGTAGTCCAGCATTCATAAGGCAAAATACAGCCATGTGGCATCTGTGAAAAATCCTATGCTTTGCTTTGTTGTTTAAGAGATTTTCCATCTCAGCAATTCACCCTGTAATTTAACTGTAACTGCTGGATTAAGACAATGTTCCATTTTCAATGCCTACCTGCAGAAACAATTTACTTCAGGACTTACCTGGAATACCATGGAAATTGACAATTTTCTGATTGCAGCTATTGGCTGCAGGTGCTGGAATGGCAGGAGACTGTTGAGTCTTGGAGTTTCTTCCATTTCTGGCTCTTATTGTCCTAAAACACTTCAACCATGAAGAAAGAAAAAATTGCTCCCATAAGCTTGAATTATATCTTTGTCTGAAATAAAAACAAGAAAAATCTGAGGTACAGGTATGGAAAGGTATTGAAAGCAGAATTCTTTTCTTGGTTTAGGTATGAGTTCCTGGAATTCAAACAATCTGAAGTAAACTTTTCTCAAAATAGTAAATGATCTGAACCCAAATGCGGGAAAACACTAGACCTGAAGTTCCAGTCTGGAAAAAAAATACATGAGGTGCTGAGGGGAGGCTGGAGCACAGCTTAAATTGAGAAGGGCTCTTCGCCACTGGTAACTGTGCAGTAAATCTCTCATGCTATCCACTGTTTCACAAACCAAAGAAGCCTTTCCTGGCAAGACATAGGAGTTACAAAAAGTGACCTTAAAGAAGAATCACAATGACTAATTTTCACCATCAGTGCCAAGAAGGGTTCACTCCTATCACTGTCCAAAACACAAAAAAAAAGCAAAGAAATTAATTCTTCAAATTGGTGTTGAGATTAGCTATGTTATAGATAAAATCCTGGAAATTAAAATGCAGTGAAATCTAAAGGACATTCCAGTGCCAAGCCAGGTCAGTGTCAGGTGAGATCTGTGTGCATCTAAGAATGAAATTTTAGGAGTGTTGCAAGCTTATATATTTATTTTGTAATTGGAAAGGATTCAGAGTTCAGTGACCCAGATGAACTGGAATGAGGTTAACACATTAAATTCCCACTGCTTCTCCTGAGCAGTACTTTTAACCAAAACTTGGAGATGTCATTTCTGATGTGGGGCTACAAGCATTACGCATTAATTATCAAATATTAATGTAATTACATATGCATATTCTGAAGAAAGACTATGCAGCTGATATGTGGGAATAGACTTGGTATCAAACCATGCATATTCTTGTGCATCGATAGGAAGGTGTTCATTTACATCAGCTAAATTTCAGACTGACAATCTGCAAAGTAATTCCTCAAAAGGGTTTTAAATATGAACCTTCTTAATAAAAGTGTGGATTTACTTATGATAGCTTATATCTGCTTTACTTTCTTGCTACTAGTAAATCTGCCAAATGAGTTTTCAAGGTAGTCTCTAAATTCATCACTCCAGGAACCTAAAGATGATTTCATGTATCTTAAAGCACTGTGCATTACTACTAAAGCTGTAGATGAAGCTATAAACAAAATTCAAACGATTTCAAAAATGTCATTATTTATCTTAAAGCTGTCTCTATAGCACAGGAGAGAATGTTTCTACTGAACCACACACAGCATCGTGCAAAGCTTTTATAATAAAACAGTTAAATGGCTACCAGTGAGTTTAAACCAGAATACTATTAATCAGTTCCTAACGGATATATAAAGCAGAGTGAGTTTTGTGCTTGGAAACATTCCATAAATGAGTCCAACACAGTAATTTAATTTGATAAAGAGATGTCAATCTGTAATTCATAAGGCACTTCAGTTCTGTGAGCGTTAAAAACTGAATCAGTTTTAAAGATTGCATATATTAAGGTCCTGGTCCTTTAGTCAGGCAAAATAAAATATTTTGCCTTTGTCAAAGAAAAGCTTTGCCTTGAAGCCTTCAAGATTGGATTGTAAGGGGGAAATATTGCCCTCTTCTCAGACAGTAAAAATCTGGTATTCACTGAGCCAGTATGCTTCTGAAGTGTGAACATCACAGGATTTCTGAGCAAGGAGTAGGCAAAGCCATTTTGGAGATGCATCTACTCAGTGACCGGAGTCTCAGAAGGAGACTCTTTTCACACAGTGCACTTTAAAAAACCTCCATTTGAACTGTAAGACCCCACTTTGCCTAAGTACCCTTTTCAAACCTTGTTTTGAAAGGTAATTCATAAGGAGTGTTCACACATGACTAACAGCATGGGGTTGCTTCTTTCATCGACCCTTGAAATGTAATCACTCAAAACTATAAAATAGCTTCTGCTGAGGAGAACAGATTTGCCTGAGGGGAGATGATTTGCACACAGGGGTCACCTGTCAACTCCCCAGACCAGCATGAGCTTAATTCCTTCAGAAGTAGCTGTGATGTCCCCTGTTGGCAATCTATTGAGTGGCCAAAAGATGTATCTACCAAATCTAGAGAAAGCATGTGAGCACAAATGCTTTTGCTTTCATCCTCAGAGAAGTTAGGAAGCAGCCACTCAAAGTAAACCACAGGTGCTGATTCACCTGACTCCTTCCCAATCATATAACCTTGCACCAAAGAGAGTTTACAGGCTATGTTTTGATGTGTATAATTGTGAAACTGTCTTTAAGGAACCAATAAAAAAATTAGCCACAAGTTCTAACTTTCTAGAAAAAGCCAGGTCTTTGTGATGCCAGAGAGAGGTTTCACATTATAGAAAGTGCTTCTTGCTCCACTACTTGTATCAACTGACTGAGCTGGTACAGAGCTGATACAGGCTGCAACGGAATTGGAAGGCTTTTTCTACATGTTCAGTATAGAAAAAAATTCAGTAAGAAGGATCATTTCATAGAAGAATATATTTGTGATGCCCTCAAAGATGGATACACATCCAAAGCATGCTTTAAACTCTGCACTGAAGGAAGCTGAGTAGCAAGTAATCAAGATACAAATGCACATTCAGCCGACAGGGAGATAAAGGGCAGTCTGCTTACGCAGAACTTCCTGGCCTGACTTCCCTGCAGTATACCAGCCTCTGTGAGCAAGAGCAGAGAACTTCCAAATCTGGAAGTAGAGGACAAAACAGATCTCTTGGGTGAAAAAAAATACGAGGTGCTTAGCTACTGTGGCATGAGGCCCATACAGGAAGGTTAGCTGCAGTAATATCAGTATTTCAGATGTCTGTGAGTTTTAAACAATAATGGTTGAAAAAGAAATTCATTGGGAAGTCATTTACTCCCAAACTGTCCTGCAAAGCTGAGGAGACAAGGCCAAGGCCTTCATATTGTATGATGATTATACTGTTCCGAAATACACAGGATAGCTTACTTCTGTAACTGTACCAAGGAATAACTGTAACACAACAAACATTTCTATGATTAATAGTGTTTCAGATAATAGCATGCACTGAAAATAGAGCATATTGAGAAAAATGAGAAACTCTGTGTTATTTGTTCCTGCATTTCCTCATTTAGAAGTTAGAGGCAATTTTAGACAGGTAAGATGACAGTGAGGAAGGAGATTGCAGAGTACCAGCCTCAAGTATGTCATAGTCTTAGTAGAGAAGGTAAAATCTGGGCTTGAAGAAAAATATAAGTTTCAATCTGAGCTAAAGTGCAGCTACTTTCCTTCCATCACTAATTTTGAAAACACTAAAGGACTTCCCCCCTCTGATCCCCAAAGTGGCCTACCCCAGGTAACTCATATTGGAATTGAGTTCTAGTAGGGAAAGCCGTACAAGCTATGAAAAGGTTATGACATCATTGCATTATTTTAAACTTTTCCTCCATGGTTCAGCTATAAAGTACCAAGTCTACTGTAATCTGTTTTTCTCCACAATTTTTCGGTAAATCACTCCTGTTCCACAATAGCTACTTAGCAGGATATAAACTGAGTCAATCTCATACATAAATCCTTTCTTTCTAGTGGTTTTCCAAAGCCATTGATTGCAGTATTTTCTTTATCACAGAAACTGAATGCATTTCTATCCCCAAAAGGTTTAAGTGGAACGGATAATAAACAAGAATAATTCCCCTGATTTTATATGAAAGTGATGACTTTAAAGGATCACAACATGATTTGTTGTTTGGTAGGTATTACAGACCAGATTTAAACTGTATTATAATCAATGGAAATCTTTCCTTGGCGCTTAAATTGGCTCCATATCAAGACACACACTCACACAGATTCCCTCCCCCTCCCCAGTACCTCAGAAATCTGTCAGGTGAAATGCATAAGCCCTTTTACACCAGTTGATGTGGCTTCCCACTTTAAAGAAGGGAGATGGAAGTGGCACAGCTCAAGCAGTTCAGTGCTGTGTAGTCACCGATACCTATTCTCTGGGAAAAAGGCACACAGAAATTGATAAAATGCATATATTCCACATACACAAACTGTTTTAAACGAGCTTCTATCAGACTGTAAAATCAAGCAGACAAAATAGCCCCTGATTATTTTGAACCCTGAGTGTTTGTGTCTCCTAATGGTGGGTTTCATCTGCTCAGTGCCACTGTGTTGGCAGCTCTTCTCCGCACCCATCCACATAGCTCAGAGGTCTCTGACCACTCCTCCCTACACTTCCAGCTCAGGGCTTCGACCCAGGCAGCTCCTGGTGTGCAGGATTACTGCAAGAGCAATGGCTGCATAGCCAAAGCCACCTGCCTTCTTTATACAGGCACTGCTTGAACTGACTTGGCAGCTCTTTCACTGTGGTGCATGGCCAGCACTCGGTTCAGCCCAGCAGACAAGAAAAAGAAGTTATATGAAGTGGCCTGACCCCTCAAATTAGCTGTCTTTTGTTCTGACTTCATTCCTCACATCTTTCTCCTTATGCTTATATCCTCTTCACACTAAACCTCCCACTGGCAAAATGCCTGTTTGTTCCACGTCCCTATGGCCAACCCTTCTCCTGATCAAAAAACCAGGATACACTAATTCTTCCACATCTTCCTCTACGAGGATGAAGTTACTGGATTTTAATTTGGGCCAGAACACCTGATAAATGGCCAACCCTGAGATCAGGACACCTTTGTCCCTACAATTAGCTTCCTGTGTACCAGGCAAAGAGGAGCTCCGTCCCACACCCATTTAAGAGGAAAGCTTCACAGACTCCATTTGAAATTCCAAACCCAAAGAACAGGTGAGTGTAGTACCTATTTTATGTTCTCCTTACACTTTTAGCCACTGTTTGCATCTTATCTACTTATATCTAGAATTTCAAATGCTTTTCCCCAGTCTTTGTTGTATCATTCTTCATTAACAAGTAGAAAGAAAATAGAAATGGAGGAATATCATTCTGAAAAGAGATTTTTTTTTTTTCCCTATAAGAAAAAAGTATTATCAAAATGAGTTTCTATTGTACAGAACTGATTAGTCATTTTTTTTCAAGAAATTATCATATTATATTCATTAACCACAGGACAGTGGTGCCTCAAGGTTAGTGCCCAAGGTCTAGGGGTTTAGAATTTAGCTGACAGCAAATGTACGAATGATGAAAATGACCACACTCAGTTAAAGCACTGTTTAACATGCTGCCTGTGTGTGCATGGCAACAATGATGGCATTATGTCCAAATCCTGTGATAACATCCACATCTGAAACTGAAATCCTACATTTAAATGATAAGACAGTGATGGAAGCTATAGACTGCATGACAAAGCAGCATTCATAGTCTCAGTCCTAAACTCTGAGCTGATGGAAGATGGACCTGAATGCTAAAGGAACAAGGAGAGTATCTATCACTTTTATGTCCTATATTCATGACACAGAGGGAAGATACTACATCTGAACAAATAATACAGAATGATTCTGATCTCTAAATACTTTGTGATTGAAAAGAGTGAGCATAATAGATTCACAGAGCTGTAGGCCAGAAAAAGCAGTAATTAATTGACCCAGTACAGCTCTCTGTATTCTAAAAGCGATTAACATTCACCTACTTAGTTCTGTACTAGAACCAGTATCTTGTACTTGAAGTACACTTTCCAAAGAAGTGACATGAATGTGAGGAGGATGGAGAAGAAATCTGTAGGGGTTTTGTTATGTTGTTACCAGAGCTCCTACTTCAGAATCTGTGCTTTATTTGCTGTCTCTACTGGTGTAATTTTAGCTTCCAGCTATAAGATCATGTCACACGCTTGTCTAGACCTCATTACTCTCTCTCCTTGAAAGAACTTCTCCACTGTAAACCTGTCACCTCTTGATTCTCACTGCTGATAAAATAAACTGAGATACTTAAGTCTTGTTTCAACACCAGATCCCCAAGCCCTCAAAAAACATTCACTCACACTTCATTTATGTTACCCTTTTAGTTTTTCAAAAATCCTTTGGAAACAGCAGACACTGGAAGACTCTGAAACAATCTCACTGTGGTGACACATGGGACACATACTATTAACAAATAGTTAATAATAGTCAATTATAGTTAATAACTAATAATATTAACATGTAGATCACATATCACTAATTAATCATTTAATCAGTCGCAAGTATTACCTATATTTCACCACTCCTGAAGTAAAACCAAGTCCTCTTTCCTTTATACTGCCCTTCTCTCTCCTTCCTTACCTAAAGAAATGTTCTAATTTTCTTGAGACCATTACTTCACTCCACCAAAACTTGTTTATACCTTTAACCATAACTTTCTAAAATCAAAAAAGTCCTAATTTCCAACAGTGTTAAGACACTAGAAGTTTAATACCAATTTCACCTATGTTTACGTTTAATTGCTGCTCCCATTCCCATCTTCCACATTTTCTATAACAGAAAAAACTTTGTTCTTCATCAGCCAGTTGTGTTACCCCAGGCTTATATTCATATCCATGAACTGTAATAGGTGATAGGAAAGCTCATGAGGTTTTCTGATACTTTCTGCGGACAGTTTTCTTCTAGATCTCAAATTTAAACTCATTTTCCTGAATATTACTCTGAAAAAAACACTGTTGTTATGTCACAAGCTGAGATGCTCTGCATGACAATAACAATTACTGTATACAATAAAGCACTTAAAAATCTCTATGATATCTATTGAGACTCATTGTATCTCAAAATAACGTTTTAGCCTTCACAGTAGTGTTTTTCAGCTCCATAAATATTGATGTTGACATCAGCAGTAGTCAATGGCCATGACTGAGGCCTTAATGACATGGATACACAATACAACTGAAATAAAAAGAAAGCTCAATAAATCTAGAAAAGCAGACAGATCATTGGGCAATATTTTTACATTAATCTGTGGATGACAAAAATCAGACTGATCTTTGGTTCTTCCCTTTTGGTGACGTGTGTCAAAATTAGTCACATATCTGGATTTGGAATGTTGGTCTGAATGACCAACAAAGAATTTAGAAAACATTGAGAAGATTCTAAGTTGAATTCTACTATTAAGGAGTGAATTTTCCTGATAATTTTAACTATCTGAATAATGCACAGTCTGGAACCTCTTGAATCAGCAAAATTGAAGTGGCAGCATTCTCATGGTTTACAACATTTCCAGTGTTCAGCTCATCCCCCTCTTTTGATATTGAATGCCACCTCTATTCTGCTGGTTTGGGGTTTGGTTTTTTCTGTAAATGTCATCTGTAGCCAACTGTCCTTTTCAAAAATCTCCCTCATGAACTTAAAAACTGAAACTGGTATACCCCATGCAACAAAAGGAAGCAAAGATGTAAGATCCATGAAAAGAGAAACTTTGGAAAAGCAGCTGATCCCCCTCAAGACCAAAAGATCCTTGCCATTTTCTACTGACTTTGCTAATCAGGACAAAGCAATTCAGATGTAAGAGCTCATTTATAATGTCATCCTCCAGGTCAGTCTCAGACAAACAGTGCAAAGCAAAAGCACTTTGGTGTTCAATGAATCATGTTGTGGGTTTTGAATATGGAATGCGAATGAGCTTGCTGCTGAGGGAGAGCAATGGGCAGGAGCCCGAAGTGTCAACAAAGGGAGAAGTAGGTATGAAAAATGAGGTTGTTTGCGAGTGTGGTGAATGGAGGATGAATGGTCAGCAGGATGAGAATGAACAAAAGTGAGAGATCACTTGGCAAAGAAGTGGCAGTATTTTCTACAAAATGCCAAGATGAGTATCTGAAGAGCAATCTACTGTCTCTTCTCCCCAGCAATCACAAACCAGGTGGGCTTAAATTATTTAGTTGCAGAAAACTGCATCTAAAGCAAATACTATTGTGGAGAGAAGGTGCAACTGCCACCATTTTGAGCTAGCCAAGGTAAAACACTCTAATAGGCAGACATTTCAAGGGCTTGAAGTCTCAGCAGTTTCTGAAAACAGGATCCATTCAATGTCAGAGCACCAAAACAATGAGTCTTTGTTGTTGCTGACAGACAAAAACAATCAGTTAGGGATAAACGAGCAAACACGAACAAAGCAAAAATCTCGTTGCTGCAAAAAAATCTATTTTTAGGTGCAGAATTCAACATAGAGGCATACAGTCAGACTTTAGCTGATGAGCACGTGAGCAAATGTGCACACACAGGTAACCACTCCAATACTTGAGAAATTTCCTGCCAACTTCACTAAGAACAGAAATGGACACTAAAGGCTAATTCTGTGGCCTGAATTCTTCCAATTCTCTCAACAGCTGCAATAATTTGACCTGTGAAGTACAGAGGTGAGAAATGATTTCATCATTAGGCCCCAAGGATTTTGTGAACCCATTTGACTCTGAAAGAACCAAAGATATAAACATTTTCCAAACTCTGACCATACAGCTGATCCTCATAATTCTGTCAGTGCAGAAGATTTGACATACAAAAGTAGAGAGGCCGTAAAATCAATACACAGAAAGTCAGCTCACAGAAAAGCCAATAGGAGAGTACGTGTCCTTTGTTCCAAGGACCATAAGGTACACATCCCTGATGGCTTCCAGGTGGAAGTTTCTCTGCTGCATTGAAAGACCAGAGAGGCATCTTTGTTTTTCTACGCCCAGTTTACTTTTGCAGTTTGATCTGCAGACACCATAACATGATCAGTTCTTAAATCCAGAGGTAAACACTGTTTCTCCTGGATGATTTACAAGTAAGGAATGAGAAAAGTGCTATCTGATCCTTGAACTTCCTGGATGGGCCATAAGAAGGACTGCTCTATGCAAACTACAGAAGGAGCAAAGCTTGGGTGCCTATGGCTAAAAACAAGCTGTGCAGCTCCAGCTGGCCAGGGCAAAACCACACAGGCTGCAAGCACAGCCCAAATAAGCCCTGTAGCACAGCACTGCTTAAGAGAAATCTGATGTTCATTCACTCATACCCCACAGCTGTGGATTCTTTCAGGACTCTGCCCAAACCCTTCCAAGGAAAAAACACAGCTTCATAGCACTTCTCCAATTGACTATTCTGTGTGGGAAATGCCAGTGGATGGAAACCCATCCTCTAGCTTACAGGTGTTTTTCCAACCAGACCTGGACTGTTCTGCATGGTGGCCAAAACTCCATGGGCAGGGGTCTCAATCCTTGCAACAAGGGTAGAATATGATAGCCACACTTTCCAAGACAAAGCAAGGGAGGAGACAAATAAAGATGGAAAACAGAGACTGAGAAGTCTTTAGATCCCACGTTGGTACTGCCACTGTGGATGGTCCAGATCTGGGGGTCACAAAGAGAAAAAGAGAAAGAAAGAGAGTGTGACCGATCCACTTCCTTTCATAGTTTACCTCGTGCACGTCTCTTATGTAAAAGAGATTTTTTTTGTGCCATTCACATTCTATTGTTCAGGCACACACAGACAGCCTTTTTGAGCCCTCCAAGAAGTTTTCTGGGGGAGGGGAGTTGATGCAGGCGCACTGAGCACGAGCTCAGGGTGGAAAAGGAAGTCGGCTTGGAACAGTGCTGCCCCACCTTTGTGGAAACTTCTCTTCCATTAACAACTTTCCTGTCGCAACAGTCAGCACGTTTGAGAAAAAACATGCTTATGTGCTTATGCCTGGTCCTCCACGTAGGATTACCCTGGAAATTATGTATTCTCTTCTCCTGCATGAGTTTGCAACCATAAGCATAGAAAAACGAACTGTCGCACTGCAGGTGAAGGGAAAAAAGTGAAAGACAGATAGAGAAAATAGAGAGAGATATGACACACTACTTGCTATACTGTAAGAAATGCCAGCAATTCAGTTTAGGTTACAAGCATATATAACCATATGTGTGTGTAATGCAAGGGGCATTTTTTCCAGTGCCCTTTTCCCAGCAAACTCCCTGTCTCCAAGCCTCACGGGAACAGTTCACTAAACACTAATAGCTACATTACCAAAGTAAAGGACAAAACCATGTTTGCCTGAAATTTTTACTTTCTTTTGCCTTTGAACTTATCAACCTCTAAATAATTTCTAAAGGGATGAAAAGGTTGCTTCAGTTATATTAATATACAGATTTGATGTTATATATTAATATACAATTCAATTTTTGCAGAAGTTTTTATATAAACCATATTCTGAAATGTCATTCTGCATTGAATAATGTATGGTAATATTTTAAACAAGTTTTATGCAATTCATTTTTAATTCAGACATATTCTCAAGTTATAAAGGTCAGAGCCTCCATTTAAAAACAACACTTGAACATATTTTTTAAAAAGGTATTTTAAGGTAGTTGCTGCACAATATCTTCAGGAAATGCAATAATGAGGGTTTGTAGTGGTGTTTTTTTTTCTTTTAGGCTTGCAGAAGTAGCCTATGCCACATCTCAAAAAATGCAGCATTATAGAACACTACAGAAGGTAGCAGGGATCGTTAGAATATCTATCCTGATTCTCAGTTTAATCTAAATATCCTGATGCTACAGGCTTGCACTCCTCCAAAAGCAAAATTATGGGGCACTCATGGAAAACAAGAGGGAGGTATGTATCATCTCCACCTGACAGTGTCAGATCCTGTTTGCCAGATGTTGCAGGTGACCCCAGCAGCTGAACCTCTCTGCCTATAAAAAGATGGAGAACTGACATCCATCGGAAAATAGTGGGAAGTTTTTTTGCTGCCCTCAGCTTTACTGATTACTATTGAATGAAGCATGGGAGCAGAGCACAGTCTTCAGGCATCTCAGAGGATGCTCAGTGCCAGCAGCAAGCTGCTCCATTCAATTTTATACCTACAAGCACTGAAAAATGTCACATGCTTGCTGGCAAGGTCAATGACTTTGACTATGACCTTTCCTGCTGTGTTCAGGTGTCTGCATACACTAAGTCAGTCCCCTCCCCACCTCCAAACAGTCCAGTGAAAGAAACTGAAATATTCATCCTCACCTCAAAACTGGCTCTTAACATAGGCAAAAAATAATTTGTTTAGAGCATCAGATTGTCAACCAGAAGAAAACAGCTACAGCCTGATTTCCTACTTTGCTTCTACTGGACTCCTGGTAAACCAGTCCAGGTGCTGTGGAGGTAGAGGATGAGGACAGGACCCTGACATAAGGGCTACTACACTGGCAGTTATCTGCACCTCCCTTTGAATCAGCTGTAGCACTCCACCACTCCAGCCCTGCTCCTTTTGTGCAATCACACTGCCAGCAGACACAGAACTTCCCGGTTCTGGGAAGAAAGATAAACAAGAGCCCCCTTTGCATGGTGTGGCAGGAGACTAACATAGAGCTGCCATCTCAGCAGCTGCGTCCCCAGTAAAACTGGCAAATTTGGTCCTGCTGGGGAGCCACCACTCCACTGTGCACCTCTGCAATGCAGCTTTGGGACTGGGTGTTTGCCTGTAGACTGCCTTTAGCAGGCCCACGCCAAATGGGATGTGCATTAATCTAACAGAACACAACTGTTTTGATTTCAACAAGGTCCCTTTCAACAAGTCTCAAGGGAATCTGGCCTTGTTTCAGGCTATGTTTTGCTTATTCTAGCCCTTCCTGGAGAAGGAATTCCTAACTAAGCCATTGTAAATTTGTTTTCTTGCCTAGGTACATTAGTACTTCAAACCCAGCTGAAGACAATAATAGTTAAAAGTATGTAGATTTAACAGCTGAACTCCACCCAAGTGCCTTTATTTTACTGTGCTACTCAGACCTTATCCATTTCTTGGTCTCTGTGTAGACTTCTGTCATCAATATTTGAAAACACACAGTAAAAAGAAAAAAAAAAAGAAAAAGCAAACAAAACTAACATAATTGGAGACAAGAATCTCAGGGTGTAAGTAGGGGAAAATGCTTAATTTTAGACGAGTGCTTGGCTCAGTGTGCTAATCTGCTGTTCAGTAACACTTATTCATGCTGAGAGTATTTCACTCACCATTAGCCCCGGTGCTTCAAACCCCTCTCCTGACATGGTGTCTCGCTCTGTGAGAACAGAGGTGGCAGAATTGGGGCCTTCATGTTTTATCCACCTTCCTTGTAGAGCCGTCACAAAAAGCTGCACAAGTTGCATTGTTCTCCTTGTGTCTGCATGACTGGGACTGGTCAAAAGCGATGATACATTGGTGCAATTAAAGTGCCCATCTGCACCTCTGACCAACTAATTAGGCTAGGGACACATTAATTAGGCTGTTGAGCTGAACAGCAGCTTTGGAGCTCCTTGCATGCCACAGACAACTGTCCTGGCTTTCTAACCAGGGCAGAAATGGATGAAAACACTGGTTTGTTTACTTATTTGTGTGTTTTGATTCCCCTGAATATGTCCTAAATTACGGCCCCTGCTTTTTTCATTGGGTTAGTGGGTTGGGGATTTTTTTCTTTCTTCACAAATATGGGTACGATGGGGATCTGGGGGTCACTGAGTGAAGGAGATATCTCATTTGTTGAAGTCTGGGGATTCTGGTTTGTCCTGGACACAAGAGACTTGAAGGTAACACTGTGTATTCCTATGTCTCAGCAGCAAAAGCTGTATATAAAGCTGACGAAAGACTCAAATTAATTTGTATGAGTTTGGAGACTTGATATTTGGGTAAAAGATGGTGTCAGAGTCAAAACTACTGAATATTCATTGTCAGCCATGCCATTGTATTTATTCTGCTAATACATTTTTCAGCTGTGTCAGAGAACACAACCAACACCCTTCTACTCAGTGAGGTTTCCTGAAGGATTAATTTGACTCATTGCATTTTGCAGGTAGCCCCTGCCCTGGCAGCCTTCTGACTGTAGCTCCACAGCTCTCAGCCCATGGCAGGTGATAGAAGCACACAGAGAAAAAAAATGCAAGTGATAGCCCCAGGTCAGACTAGTGCTGGCAACAATCTACATTGGCTAAGCCCAGCTCAGGGTATGTGCAAATCAGCTAGTCAGTGCTATGCCTTCCAGTTAGGATTTCACAAGCTCATTTCCATCCACTACTCCAACCTGTTTGCTTCATTCCCCTTCCCTAGTGCTGCCAAGAGCTCTGCGCTACATCTTTGAACACAGACAGCTCCTAAAATACCAACAAAACACTACAGCCTTACTGCTCCTACCTCAAGGCCAACCAGCAAGCAAGCCCATTGGAAGGGGCAGAGGAAACTCACTCTAATTTAGTCACAAGGGAAATGAGTAATCAGCTCTTAGCTGGATAAATTGTTGCGATATCATCATCAAGCCCAGAGAAAGAGAGAAGCAAAGCAATGAACACCAAGGTTGGAAAGGCTGCGTTCAGGCGTTAAACACACAAAGCAATATACTCACCTAGGTGAAACTTAAAAATGCCACAGATAACAAACAGCAGGCAGCAAATCAGTCCTTCAGATCACAGGAGAAAATTCTGAAAAGCAGTCATTAATTTGGCTACTGTGATGAATTCCTCCATGGTGAAAGCGACAAACCACTTCACTGCTTCACAGATTCATTGCCTAGGAGGCCATGAAGAACATGGTGATAATTTAACCTGTCTTCATGTGTAAGACTTTAGCTACCAGCAATCTTTTATAATGCCTTCAGCTGGTGGGAGAGGGGTGGTTTTAATGAAACAACATCTTTCATACCTTTGTGTGCATCTGTTGTCTCACTCCATTTCTTGTGGGGACCCTCCTCCCAACTTCCCACACAGGCAATGGAAAAAAAGACTAGCAACAGAATTGCTACAACTGGCCCCATTTTGCTTTCCTTTCATACTCAGAGAAGTACAGATCCATCCCACCAAAAGACATGCCCAGCAGAGCAAAGCTGCCTGTTACACAAATAGCTGAGCAGGTTATGGCTGCCAGGCTCTCAAACGCATTCCATGGTGCCATCTGTGACACTCGCACTGGAGATGCAGCCCTTGATTGCAGCAATCAAGTCTAGGGCAGACACGAGTGCAGAGTTCAGGGGAGTCTACTAATGGTCATCCAACCCCCAGGTAAGCCTAGTTCAGTCTTTCTTTCTCCCTTCTCATTCTACATCTGTTTGAAGCAGTAACTGACATACAATTTCAGCTTCCCAGATATGTTTTCACTGCTTAGCACTCTTTAGGCTATTCTAGTTAGCTTGCTAACATAAAAAAGACTTTTACTCACTGCAGCAATGCATCAAATCTTCGAACAAATCTTCCTTATATGAGACTTACACAACTGAAAATATCAAATTCCCTTTTATTGAGCTTTACTTAGAAGCCCTATTTGGCATTAAAGATACTGGAAATGTCCATTATGCCTGCCTGTTGATGCCACAGGGAAAGAAAAAACTTTGCTATTTGAAAATCTTTCTATATGGCTTGGAAATTAACAACGGTACTAGATCCTGACATTTCCTCATCTGTTAGACTGGGTTCTACTGAATATCAGTATTTCATGCCAAATTATAAGTCTCCCTCAGGCCTTTTCTCCCTTAACCACCTTAATTTTTCATGGTGAAATTGCCTCTTTCACTCTCTACCTGTTCTGTTTGGCTAAAAACATTCCTGGCTTTCAATAAAATTTCCTCTCTCCTTAATAGAGTACATCCCCCTTACTCTCTCCAAGTAAGTGGCATAACTAAGGCAAACTCAGGACAACTGTCATCTGTCTGTACGCAGTTTTGATGTCAGCTAGGCTTACTGCAGCCTTGAAGAAGGGGAGCTTGTGAGCACAAAAATTCACATTTTTTCCTGTTTATTGCTTCAACTAATAAAACATGTTACCTCACCCAGCAAACCTAATTTACACTCTTAGTTCATCCCAGCTAAACCAACCATACTTACTAAGTTATCGTAAATGACAGAGCACTATATGGTTTTGCCTTGCTTTTGATATTAAAACCCAATCAGACACACCATTACCGGGCATTTCCCTTTGATGATGCACCTCTACAGTTCTGCCAGTTGGTATCTGTTCCCATCTCAGTGAAAATGATTAGTTGTTTAAAGTCACTAAATGCAAACTGATGTCATCAAAGTTGTGTCGTGGCTCTACTAATGAAGAGATTCAGCCTCCGGCGACTGCAAAACTCCACTTGCCTTAGGCTGTATACTGGCAACCAGTGCCACCATAATTCATCACTCAAGACTGAAATATATGTGTAAAATTCTGGAAGAGGCTGTATTTCAAAAGAAAATGAATTACGTGAAAAGGAGCAAAAATAAAATCTAATTTCCTGTGCATGCCATCTCACTGTTCACTGCAAGTTTCAAGTTCAGTTTTTCTTCTGCTTGAGTGTTTTACTGGGGGGTATCTCCCATGTGGTCTTTCTAATTTATGATAAGATTCAAATACACATTGAAACTTTTTCCTATGTTCGGCATCGACAGGATCTGTCTCTCTCTGTCTCACTCTTCCCTCTACTCTTCTATCTATATACATCATCGAAACAGAAAATTAATTATCTTTTAGATGGCTATTGCTTTAAATTTGGTTTGAAAGGTCAGGGGAAAGGGACACACAGATGCAGCACCTGTGTGTGCACATCTCATTTCCATAGGAAATCAGGCTTAAAAAATGGAAGATTTATGCGGAAAATGAGCTGCACTTCTGCTTGGAATAATATACACACTTGAACATAAAAAATTAGTCATATCTATTGGTCTTCATTCCGGGTGCTGTAATTCCTTAGAGGTCCTCTGAAGTCACCGGATTTACATTTGTTAATACCAGTAGCCCATTAATTTCATATTTGTAAGGATGTATGTAAGGTAAGGTGACAAGAGTGCATCTCTAGACCTACACACATGAGCATAGGCATGAGTGTGCATGAGCACATGTGCACTCAGGCATCACAAAGCATTCCCAGGGCAATGTCACAACATGTACTGTCCCAAAGGACAGAGATTTGCACACAAGTCAAGACCAAAGTTATACCAAACTTATAAAGTTGGCCGGGGCAAGAAGGGGAGCGCAAACCATTCATTTTTCTTCCCCTCTTTCACAAGCTTGTAACAGCAGCTTTTAGATGGACCACTTGAATGTCCCCTCCACCCAATCTGAAACCTGGCTGAGGATCTCAGTCTTAATTACTGCGCAACTCTATTAAAGCTCTCAGTGGAACTGGGGAGTGAATGCCCCAGCCAACTTCACTTCTTGTATCTTAAAAAAAAAGCACACACTAGTCTATTGAAAACAATTTTTAAGAATTTTAATCATAGTAAATGTGTCTGAACTGTTCTCACTAAATTGGCACCACCATCTATACAAAGGACAAGACTACAGAGATTGACCTAAAAATACCATGTATTGAAAGGGTGGTAGGGAGAAGGGACCGGTTAAAAACTGAGCAGTATTTGAGATGCCTTCTAGAACAGACATAGCAAGAAAAGAATGCTTCTCCAGACACTCAGATTTATCAACAGCACTTTGATTTCACATTTATAGAGTCAATATTTGGCAAGGTTTTGACATGGCAGCCCAGCAGGTTCTGTATCTGTAGAGGCTGGTTAGCCCTTCACAAGAAAAGAAGGGGGAAGTAATCTAAAACCAAGCTATACGTGTTCTTGCTTCTAAAACACATCAAGGACTTCCGTTCACAGCCCCTGAATGCTGCTAGCCTGCTTATTTAGCTAAAATATAATTAATGAGGACTGAGGAGGGAGCCTAGGGAAGGCAAGAGACCATGTAAAACAGTGTAAAACAAGAAGCAGAGACAGTGATAGAGCTCTGGGAGAGCCATGTAATACCTGCATGCCCAAGGCTAGACTCAACCTTCCAGATTCTGGTGCAACTATTCTTAAAATAAGAGACAAGCCTTCATTCAGCTCCTGTTTTAATTAGCACAGTAAGTGCATGAATATGCACACACATCTTCAAAGCTGGCACTGAGACAGAGAACTAGCTCTCACTTCAAAGCTGTGCTGAGGACACTTCAGCTGACATAAAGATTGTTCAGTATTTTTCCTTTGCCTTTTTGTTTTAACACCTGTCAAAGTTTATTTGCCTTCACCAAAAAAAGAAAACAAACCCCAGCCATCCAACCATCCTCAATGCTCCCTATCTCCCTTAGTAATACAGAAACATTTGCTGATGGGGCTAGTGCAAAGACAGACCCTGTGAGATGGGCTTTTTAGGTGTGCTTTAGGTTACAGCTCACTTGCAATGCCTTTGAAGCAATCAGGGATACTGTAGATGAAGTAATTTAAACGGATACCAACTGCAAGTAGCTCAAAATACACGTTGGGAAGCTGACAAGCAGTACCCTGAGAGAATACGTGTGTGTGTGAGAGTGTGCACACAGCCGGTCCTGCCTCCCGCTGCTGCCCTGTGCTGCGCCAGCCTGCTGGTCTTGAACCACGGGGACTGCAGCAGGGAGGATGCCTTGCTGCAAGGGCTGCCACTGCTCCCCTCTGCTCTTTCCAGCAACCACCAACCGCATCTGCTGACTCCCAGGACTTAAAACAATTTTTTTCTCAGAGGTCCTCTGCTTAGCAAGGTTTAGTCTCCCAAACAGGAAGCCTATTGGGATTCATTTGGAACATAGCTGAAATTCAGGGGCACCTCTGCTTTCTCCCAACAGAGTTTAAATAGATACAGAACAGATGGTATAAACGTGGCCTGAATGAAGAACAGCTTTACTCTTCTTTTTGTTTTTCCTAGTGCCTGTTTTTGTTTTTTCCAAAACAATTATAAGGAAAATGAGGGTGGAGGAAGAGGGGGGAGGATGAGAAACACTTTTTAGAGGTTACCACAAAAGAGCATCTGAGCGGCACACTTAACCCTCAGCACACCAACAGATGCAGCATCAGACACAGTGCCCTGTCACAAAAACAGCCTACTTTGGGACTACCTTTCTCACCAGAAGCTGACTAGAAGGGCAGGTCCACCAGGTTGCAGCATACCAGGTGGTCAAGAGAGCTCTACATTTGTGACAACACAGAAAACTGAAGGAATCTTACAGAAAGGGTGCCATGTTTCTTTTAAACCTTAGAAGTCACAGAGGAACCGTAAGACCCCGTGCTCTAACCAGAGATGTCATGTTGGACCATTCCAGCAAGAAAGTGTATTTGCGGTAGGTTCTTACGGGACCATTATTTCAACAGAGATTTGTAGTGGGTCACATCCCATCACCTGGTTCAACATCCATCCCAGGACACCTCCTCCTTTCAAGCCACCAAGCAAAGGTGGACAGTACTGGGATGATTTAACCAAATTTCCATTTTCCTTTGGCAAAAACGGAGCCACTTGCTAAATCAAAAATTTAACAATCTCTTAAGGAGATGGATAATTTGCCCTCAAAATTCATAAATGTCTCCTTATCAAAGGCTGCTTGCTTCAGATCTATAAAATGAGGGCTGCCACTGCATATAGGACATATGACAGAGATCCTCAGAGTCCAAGTCTGCTAACAGCTTTAAATGAGGCATAAGACTCGAATTTGATCTCAGAGAACTGACAGTCACAACTAATTCCACATATAGTGCTCTGTGTGCTCGACAGCCAGAAAGTCCAGGCTCTGCACATTTCAGCAGGCATTTTAAACTTAATAGGCAGCACATGACATTTCATTAAGATTTTGGAGCTATTGCAGTTTTCAGCTGCTAGGAGGTTCATGAGGTATTACAGAACAGAAGCACATACATACATTTTGAAACTCAGCAGATCTAATCCGAGCCATAAATATGGATTTTCTTCTTCCTTATCTCCCTCCCTCACCAAAGGAAGTAGAATCACAAAATTAATGTCACTGATACACTGAACAAAAAAACCCACAAACAAACAAAAAAACCCCACAAACAAAAAAAAAAGCTGTTAATGAATGATCCTAAGAATTAGATTATGCAAATAATTTGTAGTCTCTGAGTTGTTGTCTCTTGTTTCGCTGCTGCTTTTTTTAAAAATATTTGTTTTGTAGTAAAGAAAAAATAATCCAAAATACTGATTTAGAGGACCTATGATAATAACAGCAGATAAAGGGCTACTGCAAATAAGACTCTGGAGCCCTGGAAATATTCCTATTTCTGTGGAGACACTGTTACCATTTTCATCACTGAAAATGCAGTAGAACTTTGCCGTCACTCATACATACAAAGGTAAGTTTCTCCTTGCAAATCTGCAGGGAAACAGGATGGCCAAACAAAGGGCTGAAGACGAAACAGGAGATGGCACACACCTAAGGAAACAGAACGAAGTGCTTTTTTAGGCTTGTTGTTATAACGGACAAAAGAAAGAAACCCAACCCAGGGATGTCAAGCATCTGCAATAACAAACACAGACAGTATCTAGGGTATTAAAAAATATTCTCATTTATGTGCTGCTCCTGGTATTTCTCTCGATCCCAGAGGTTTGCTGGAGTTGCTGCATGCTGGTTCTGCCTGGATGGCTGCCCAAAGACATTCAGTGTTGCAATTCTTTGTTTATCACAAAACCACACTCCTTGCTGGTAACATTTTACAACTCTTATCACGCTGTTCAATCCAGTTACAACTGTCCAAATCCTGTCTTCTCTAAACCAGGGGAGGTCAGAAAGGAAAGAACACGCAATGTATCCACTGCAGTGAGCTGGTTTAGCAAATATAACCATTAAGCAGGGATTCAGTTTTATCAAACTGTAGGTTTAGCAAATCCCTCAGCATTTTAGCACAACAGAAAAGAAGTGATTAGAATTCAATTTATTTCTCCTAAGTTTTTTAAACCGTCATTGCTCTGGATTCCTAGGGTGGGTTTTAGTGTGGGTTTAAACGGCAAGCTTCTTTTTTTTTTTTTCACTGTAAGTTAAGAATCCTCAGTTATGTTGTAATAAGCAATTAAAACCGGGAGTTATAGAAAGTAACTCCTTGTAACAGGAGTTACAAGTTTCTAGACTCATGTGCTTGAAAACAGCTGCCTTAGTGTATTACAGGGCCTCTCCTAGTCAATTTACCTTCAAATTTCAACATAAAGCCTTCCCCAAAGCAAAGCTTTGTACTTCAGATGTTCTGTAAGAATTGTGCAGACTAGCCAAGTATCAAGAAACAAACACCTGTATGTAAAGTCCACCTCTGTTAAAGAAAGTATTTAATCATCTGTGACTGAAGCCCTTTGGCTTTCTTAGATTGACTACTTTAGTGCTTTCTCAGGTAGCACATTTTTCTGAATCATGTCCCAAGTCTTTGAATACAATCCTTAAGCAGATCTTCCAGAAACATCTGCAATGATTATTCAAAAAAAATTAGGTGAGAAATTATTAATTTGCAATTCAATCAGCAAATTGGCCATACTTGGGAACTGAGCCCCCTCTTATGCTTGCAGACAGTCCTATGTGTCTTCCGCATGACAAACTGCTTTGAAAGTTCCTAAGATTCACCACTGTTCCTAAATTCTTTGAAGTGAGATCACATTCTTAACAATGACAACCTGAATTCAAACTATCTTGCAGAATATATTTTTTTTTTCACATCCTGAGGCAGATTTAGGTTTCTCTCAAGCAGATACTAACCCCAGAGATTCGACCTAATCAGAGCATGCAGGCACTATAGGGCTTCCCAAACTGAGCAGTGAGTGCAGTGACAACATACTCATCTTTTCATAACTCTCAAGATAGGAATGTAAATAATCTGTAGCCTGAAACCACTCAGGTTTCTCAGTTGTGTGGGTTTTTTTACTTAATCTCGAAAACCAAGCCAGAAAGCTACAGCCCCCTAACCACCTCAACCTAATCCTACTTCTTTTGAGTGTAGTAACTGTACCAAATAGCCACTTCCTTTGTTTTCAGCTTCTTTAAATCTAATGGGTTCATTAAGTCCTGCCTTTAGCTGTTTGGCATTACCAACTTTGTCAACTTCATTATTTGTCTTGGGAGATAGCCACCTGCTTTTGTATGCTCAATCAACAAATATGCAAATAAAACAAGTTTTTATTTTAAACAATGTGACATACCTGCACACACTAAGAATTCAAGACTTTGCTCTTTTACCTCAGCTTCTTCCTGCTGAAATCCAGTTCAGCTTTTGTCCAAGTCTTGAGCTTCAGTGATGATTCAGCACCCTAAAAAATTTCTGCACATCCATCAAGTGTTTCAGAGAGGTGGAAAACTGCACTTTTGAAATTGGCTGCTTCCCAGCTTAAAGGTGGTGAAGGAAAAGCAAGATCTGGAGTTTCAGTGCCATTCCTGAGATACAATTTGACAGACATGACATGTGCAGGCCAGTGCAAAACATGCCCAGTAGATGTTTTTGCACACGCAGATATGAATTTCCAGGCTAATCATTTCCATGTCTAATCATTTGCTCATTTTCAGGTGTCCTTTCCTTCTCCACCCTTTCATCACTCTTTCAAACCAGTTAGGCCAAGTTTGTATGTTGCCTTCAGCCTTTCAAGAGTGCTCTATGCAGTTAAATAGAAGAGGAGGCTCAGGGGAGACTTCACCGCTCTCCAACTCCCTGAAAGGAGGCTGTAGCCAGGTGGGGTCGGTATCTTCTCCCAGGCAACTATCAGCAAGACAAGAGGGCATGGTCTTAAGCTCTGCCAGGGGAGGTTTAGGTTGGATATTAAGAAGAAATTCTTTACAGAGAGGGTAATCAGGCATTGGAATGGGCTGCCCAGGGAGGTGGTGGATTCTCCATCCCTGGAGGTTTTTTAAGATGAGACTAGATGTGGCACTGAGTGCTATGGTCTAGTAACCACAGCAGCAGTGGATCAGGGGTTGCACTTGATGATCTCAGAGGTTCTTTCCAACCTTGCTGATTCTATGATTCTATGAAAGACCTCCATTTGGACTTACAAACCCCTGATAAATTAAAAGCCTAGGTATCTGGCTCTTCCCTTTTGGGTGGATATCCCAGCCTGGGAGCAGAGGGGAATATGTGGTTCCTCACCTGAACTCCAGAAGAGATATCAACTGTGGAGCAGCAAATTCCATCCAACAGCAATAGGAATAAGTTTGTAGAAGATAGCTCAAAGGGGATGGCAACTCATCCCACATAAAATCCAGACAGCTGTACTGAGGCTTCATGTTACTAAGTTATCTGAGCACCTCATCAGCCCAGCACCATAAAGTACATGACTTTCCTGACATAGAAGACCCTGAGGCTCTTTTACAAATCCTACTGATCTCTCGACTACATGAGAGCATGTGCTGTGTGCATGCCCTTCCTGAGCACAGGAACTCACCCCTGTGCTCATATGTATAGGTGGTCCTTGCATGCCTCCTGAGTCCCCATTTCATCCCTGTACTTAGGTGCTTCAGTGTAATATGGGTGAGAATGAAAACAGACTCCTGTAGATCTGAAGGGGACTGTGGGATGGAGAGGAAATGTTTTTTTCTGGCTGTTTTCTTCCCTTGAATTGGCCCTGATATCCAGGAACATGACTAGCACAAAAAATTATAGGAACTATTTAGAACTACAATAAAAATGTATTTAAGCATAAGGAAATGCATTTTCTGAACATTTATTAAGCATTAAATTTCAGTGAACTTGAAAAGTTTTTTTTTCATTAGAGATGCTCAGGGCAACTTAAGAAATGTCTTGAAAATTGTTCAACTTAAGGCTGAAGTAAGCAGCTTTGCTTGTTGACACGAGCACACAAGAGGTAAAGTGACAAAGACAAAGAACACAACAAGCCCAGCTGTCAGGCCTATGAACAGTGTACAGCACCAGAAAGGTCACTAACATACCAGCATTTCCTGGTAATCTTGTCATACTGAAACTCTTGCACAAAAACCTTTGCCTTCAGGGCCAGCAGATCCTTCAACAGCCTCCCAGATGCTGCTAGGATTCATTTGCTGTCAGGTACTTTCTTCCCTCCCTTCCTTCCCCCTCCATCCACCCATAGAAAAAGTCTGGAAAAAAAACAAATGTCAAGCCACGCTTTCTGTGCAATTGGGATAACAAAGCATTTCAACCCCAGCATTTACTAGAAAGGTGTTCACTTGACATGTAATGTCTCCTCCGGTACTCACGCAAGTGTCTCATGACAGCAGGCCAAATTCCACATTTAGCTGTAGATAGTGGGTACAGCCTCACTGTGAGGGCAAGAAAGCAACATCCTCTGCTACCTGGCGTTGTTGTGAAAAGGTCAAGTGAACAGAGGCTTGGCTCAATTCACGCAATAGACTGGTGCCTGGAGGTTTTGATACTGGGACACCTACAGAGGAGTTCAAACCATGCATGAATTGTTTGGTTACGGTTTAGCCCTGTTGTGAACGTAACAAAACCAGTGCAGCATCAGCCTTCTTTAATCCAGAAAAGCACCTGCACTACTAAAAAAATCTGGCTGTCCAGGGCTCCAGCAATAATGTGACTGGGAGGGGGGCTCCAGGGGAAGGGGGAATCAGCATACTAGTCTGCGCAATACATGCTTAAGCCAAGGCCAACAATCCCTCACTTCCATAAGCAAAATGTTTAGTCAAAATTTTTAAGGAATTTGATTAAAACAGAAAAAGTTGTGTGGCTCAGTAGTCATCAGCTATAATTCTGTATTCCACCGTAATCAAAACAGGAACGGCCTTTTACTATTTACGACAACCCGTATTTCATACTTTGCCTTTAAACGCTGACTGTTGAATTTCAGCCACCCCCTAGTAAAATAAGGAGCAATTCTGCCAAATTTCCTTCCATGGTCTTCATTTGATGACAAAATAACAGAGGTACCATAATTCACTTGCTATCAATCTTTTCTTGCTAATGTTTTATTCAGACTGAGCTTCATTAATAAAGATGAAACTTTGGACTCATGACTGCTCCATGTTTACAAAACATACAGGCTCCTTTACATCTTGGTTAAGCATGAACAATCACTGAACACACAATTTCCTAAAAAAATCCTGCATACCAAAATTGCATATTTTGAATTTTTAAAATTCACTAAACAAAATTTCACTGAGTGAACCCTAAAATCTGTTTGCCAGCAAAGCACAAGTCAACAATGGATGTTGGGACCATCCAAGAAAAAAACTTAAACTGGACTCCAACACACACATCCTTCCCATTAAACAAGCAAATAAATACACATTCATACAGAATAATTTGCTCTAAAAATGCAGGTGCACATTTTAGAATAACTTTTGGTTTCTCAAACAGTACTGTGTCACAGTAATTTTCCATCCTTCTTTTTGGTGGAATTGGGCAGTGATTTCTTACTGGACACCAGAGAACAATAGTTAACCCGGAACCTCATGATTTTGACACAAGTCCAAATACATTTCTCCACAGAGGAAAAATTATAAAGACAAAGTTGCCTTTTAAAGATAATAATAGTAATTAAAGAAATAAAATAGCAGTATCACTTTTTAATGCCAGGTATTGGACCAAGGAATGGGACAGACTGCATTGCATTTTTAAAGTGGTATGACTATCGACATACTTGAGAAACATTTTAATACTGTACATTACAACAAACTATTTAGTTCACTTCTACACAAGTCAGCAAAAAAGCTAGGTGATCTAACATGTATGGCAGCTGAAAATTTAAAATGATAGTCACAGTCTAAAGCCAGAACAAAAACTTTTCCATAACTCCTACTTATAAAAAGGAATGGACATACACACCATGCGCATACACGCAGGCAAAAATCTTGAGGTTTTACTTATTGCTCTTACACAAGGCTGCAAGCGGGCAAATGTCTGGATCAGAAATTAGGTCAAACATGCATTTCAGCAGGCACAAGAAGTACAGGAAGTTCGTATTAACGAAACAATGCATTGTGTTACGTAGTACAGGATGGTATTCTGCTAATATAATACTTACGTCATTAATACCAGATAAACTCCAGGTCTGCCTGTTGTATAATGTGTTATGCAGTGTGGTATTTTAACCTAATTTCTGATTTCTCTTTCATTCTGCACCTTCCATATAGGGATGAAGAGGGTAGTTTTTAAGACAGCCGTTCTTTGCAAACCTCAGCCTCAAGAGCTTCAGTTAGGCAGGTTTGGCTGGAAGGAGGCAACATTACCACCACTGCATCGCCAGGACCTGCTCTTTGACTGCCTTGCATTTTTGTGCATTCACTGACAACTCACATAACCAAATACAGAAGCTGGTGCGAAATGCATCAGCGCTGTTCTGGGAGCATCTTTCACCTATGCCATATGATCCTGGTACACCCAGCAATTGCGACAGAGTAAGGCAGTAGAGGGTCGAGTCCCGTATCTGGTCACTTCCTCCAGAGTCTTATAAAAGGCAGGATTTTTTTTTGTGAACTGGCTTTCCTTTACACAATAAGCAGCATAGCATGGATGTCAGTAGAAATCTGGCTACCTACTGGCAACAACAGACTTGCATGTTCACAAGACACGTTTGGGAATACCTGCTGTTCCCTACTGCAACCAAATGAAACATGCTGCAGAGAGGTGTCCATGTAATTACAACGCTCACAAGCCAGGTTCAAGGCATACTGCAACTGGGCCTTGGACAAAAAAGGCATTGAATGTGTTATCTGAAAACCTTTTTTTTTTTTTTTTTTTTTTGTGATATGCATACATATGACAGTAGATAAAAATCAGCACAGTGGTTCCTCTCCATACATGACCAAACACACACCATAACAACTAAGCACCGTATATTCTATTCAGCACATAACAGGAATCAAGGAAGAAAACAGTGGGTTTGGAACAGGGAAGGCAAGAAATCCAGCATGAAGTCAGTGGTATCTTCCTGACAGAAGTCTTAGCTAAGAATGTTTATTGTGAACCAGCAACTGGATTTTGTGACATAACCAGAAAACTAAGGATGTCTGTGGGGTAAACTTGGGCACTGCATAGTCAAAACTGTGTTATAATATGGCCTTGAGCAATCTCTAAATATTAGAAACAGCAGTAGGCAGATGACAAGAGGACACACTTCAAAGGTTATGCTTTGTACTTGCAAAAAGCAGCAGTGCAAATCAATAGATTTTTCTGTCTTCCATAGAGTGTCTCTTGATCCAATCCCTAAATCTCACATAAATTTAAGCTTTCAGACTTGCCAATACCCAAATTCACACTGAGCTCTATTTTACTTATGAGAAGTACTACTAAAGCTAGTGGGACTGCTTAAAGCAAGGCGCTACTGCAGTGAACATTCAGGAATTTGCCTTTTCCCAAGAAGTGAACTGCAAATGACAGGGGTGTCATGACACTCACAGGTGGAGGGAGACACTTCCTGTGGTTCTTTTTTTTCAAAACTGTCCTTATGAACATCAACATTTATAAGACTGAAATATGGGAATAGGCTCCATTATGCTCACCCATTCTGATACCAGGACAGCCACAGTAGTTTAGGAGGTGTAGCCCACCCATACAAGGTTAGGTTGGTCTGAGTTCTCCTCCCGGATACCTCTTCATCACTGTCTCTTACTAGATGATTGCATCAGTTGGGATGGTGAAGCTTCCTTAGAGGAACTCGTCTGTCACACCATTCATAGGTGCACAGTTGCATCTCCTGGGCAAGAGGTCTAAATTCTCTAAAAATCTTTAATAAAACCCAACCTCTAGAAAATTAAGAACAATATGCTATCACATAATTTCAGGAGTCCTAGGACTTCTCATGATCCATTTCTTCACTAATGGCTATGGAGACCAAGTCATCAGGAAGTCTGCCAGATTGGAAGTAAAACCGCATGTCCAATGTTTACACTGCAAAGCCATCCTTTGCAAGAAGCCAGGTAGGCGGAACTGTTTTGGCTGCATTTTTAGGTATTCCTCCTAGCCCACTTAGCTTCCCTTCTTGGAAGCTCCTTCAAATAAAAGACACTGGAAGTGCCACTTCCCTGTACTTGAAAAACAATAGCAAAAAACAGAGGCGAAAAACCAGACACCAAGGAAGGAAATGATTGCTTGTAAAATGCTTCCTTTTAAAAACTATTTTACAACTCCCTAACTTGGTTTAATTAATGTGCAGTTTAAAACATATAAAATGCCTTACCAGCGTAACGATTTCTTGGTTTTACAAGTCTCCCTCCCTCCCCCCATTAAAAAATTATGCACGTGTGGTCTGGTATTGAACACCTCTCATACAGCTGCACGCCAGTTCTCATTTAATTCTACATGGAGCAGTTTTGATTTTAATCTACTGTGTTTAAAGAAGAGCCCATACTGTATATACTTCACAGTATAACCAGCTACACAGAGGTCTTTAATCTCGTAACACAATAAAAAAGATCACTGTAAAGTTGCAGTCCCTTTGATAAATGATTATGGTGACACATGCAGTCCTCCTCAGTGCCACTGCCGCCAGACACGGGACGTGATTTTCTCCGCGGGCTGCCAAGAGGCCTGACGCCACACCGCCGGGAGCCGCAGCCGGGCCGGCACACCACTGCCCCGGTGCACAGTGTCCTGCAGTCACTGGAGAAAGCTGCAGTGAATTGTCTCACTCCACACCACCACCACCACCACCAACCCAACCCAACCCAACCCCCGGGGGAGCACAGCCCCCTCCCCGCCTCAGCCGCAGGAGATCACCGTGAAGCGCTTGGAAATGCACGACATGTTGTGGAGGACGATGCCCAGGAGAAAGACCAGGACGCAGGCCACCAGGATCACAGTGCACACCCCAGACCAGGTGGAGCTTTTCACAGCACCTCTCCGGTCCGGCTCCTCTGCTCCCGTCTCGGCCGAAAGGCCGCCCTGCAGCGGCTGCTGCTCTGTGGGGATCGTCACCACCGTCAGGGACTTCTGCTGGCTGCCAGGCAGGAGGCGGCAGCCAATGTCTCCTGGCAGGAGCGCCCTCTCCTTGGAGAGGGGCAAGGGCAGCATGTAGCAGCCATTGCTGGGGAGTTTGATGAAGACAGGGGTGTGCTCTGAGGTGTGGGGGATCGCGATGACGGCGATCACCTCGGGGTCATCGGGCAGCTGTGACACAGAGTACCCCGGAGGCAGCTTGGTGATCCCGCGGCACCAGGGGCAGCGCAGGTCCTTCTGGCTGGTCCTCATTTGCTGCAGGCACACCGAGCAGCAGGTGTGCTTGCAGTCCAGCAGCTTGGGCCGCCGGCGGGGGCTGTAGTAGTTGAAGCAAATCTGGCACTCCAGCAGAGAGTCCTGGGACAGGGTCTCCATGGCAGCCAGCACAGGGAAGCCTTGTGATGAGCCTCACCCTGACACTCCGTAGGCAAGGGGCAGCAGCCTTCCCACCACTTCTCCTCAGGGCAGCACCCGCCTTCTTGATGCTGCTTCTCCTCAGGACAGCACTGGGCAGTGGCTATGGAAAGCACAGGAAAACCTCTGGCCTGAACCTTTCAGTACCTGAGACAAACAGAAAAATGTGAAGGGAAAGGTTACTCACAGGAACCAGTGGGAACAAGAGTCCAGCTAAGGCAGAATGAAAATCAGCGCTGACCTTGCTGTCTGGAGGGAGAAACAAATTTGCAACCATCAGCTAGAAAGTATCTTCCCACTGGCTTCACCAAACAGCCCAGTAGAAAATGTTCCGGTCAGTCATCACTAGGTCTCTCTTTTTTTTTTTCTCCCATTTCCCTGCAAACAAGTTGCCATCAGCCCACCATGTCTCTCCAGTTATATTTATGTCCATAACACAGATGGCTGTAGTTCACTAGCCAGGTCCTTCAGAACTCACTCCTGTCATATTTCCAGGACTTTTCAGCCCTTCTTGCACCATAACAATTGTTCTCATTTAATCCTTTAAACCCCTGAGGATTCGTAGCTATTTGGCTCAACCGCTAAGTCTGCGTGAAAGGTGGGGGAAAGAAAAAGTATGCTTAAATGGAAGCATTTCCAGAGGCTCCTGAACTTATGCCTATGCACGAATGACCAACGAAGTAACTATACTGAAACACCTCCATTTGCGCATAATGAAAAGGAATTGTATTATTTTCAGTCAAATCAACTGTTTGCCTAGTTACACAAGCAGCTTGTTGAACACTGCCCTCTGAAACATAACTGTTTTCACTGATGAGAACCTCACCTCAGGCAAAAAGACTTTAGACACAGGACCGCTGAATGCCATGAAGAACAATCTGATAATGCACTGAATTAAAAGCAAATTGTTACTTACTTGTTATAAACTATTCCTTATAAAGGGATTCCTTTAATAAATTCCCATTTCCCCACTTATCACTTACAGCTTTGAAAAAAAATGCATGTGTGTTTACTTTCACAGTGTGTTGTTTAGTTTTGTTTGATTTTGGTCACTCCAACACATGATTAATATGAAGAGGTGACATTTTTACAACATTTTGCATTGCCTTCCTTGATGAATTTGAAGAAGTATCAGCCTGAAATTGCATCCAGAGAATATGATAAAGAAAATCCAAAATATTTGCATGGTGACCTTTGGCCTTCTCTTGTTGCAACGTTATTGCCAAACTAGAGTTAAAACCTGAGGAATACAGCTGTCAGAGGACTGCTTCCTTTCCATATAGTAATGTCTTGCTCTTCTCCCCAGATCACAGCAACTAAGTTGCAACATACTAATCGATGGGTTATGTCAGTAAAACAAATAATGTTCAAAACGAGAAGGCAGGCACAGACGTGCGGTTCGCCACGCAGGACAGCACTCTGGACCACACTGTCCCATATCCTGCTTCTGGAAGTTACCAGTATTTGAATAGGGAAAACAAAATACACATCATCTCTTCAGATGCTAACGACTGATATCACTAACACTGGCAGAACTAGCGCTGCTGGTGATTTCATAACAGCAGTGGATTTTTGGCTCACAAGATGCTTCAACAAACACTCACTGACAATCCTCACTTAAGAGGGAGCAGGGGTTGCAGTTACAAAGTCAGGAGCTTCTGAAACGCATATAAGAGCTGAAGGTGGAAACAGCACATGCCAAACACACAAACAAGCACTTCTAGGATGCTCTGCCTCAATGGGGCTCAGAGGTCATCATTAGGAGAGACCCCTACCAGCATGAAGACAGCATGGGTCCAGCAGCACCTGGTCTGCAGCACCACTGTACCACACAAGGCATTTAACAGACATGCCACATGTAGGGGGTGCTGAACACTGCTGCAGAAGGGAGTGCACATCTGCTGCCTGTGTGCAGGCACCAAGGGAAAGTGGAAGAAAATGAGGAGAAGTTTTATCTTCTTTATTCTATTCCCCATTACTATCTTCACAGCCCTATGGTACAGGCACACACAAAGGAGGACTGTCAGAAAGGGGCAGACACACTAACAGACTAGCATGCAGCTGAGAAAGAAAAATGGAAGAGACCTATCCACGATGCTGGGCAATTCCCAGTTGAAAAAAAAAAAACAACCCAAACATTAAGAGACACAGGCCAGATTAGAAATTAGTTATAAGAGCTCAGGAAGGAGCCACAGAAACCATCAGATCTAGTTTGCAATCACAAGCAACCCAGGAGGTTTATATTTTGGACAGAAGTATCCATACAAAATCTTCACAGTTACGCACTGTCCAAGTCAAAGTTGAGCTCAGACATTACAAGACAACTCTTACTGCTGTATGTGCAAATCTATTTTTAAAAAAATCTAGGTATGACAATACTGCAGTATTATTATGAGAAAAAGCCCCAATGCCTAGAAATTCAGAAATTAGAGCTTATCATAAAATTGCCTGGGTTAGAAAGGATCTAAAGGATCATCTAGTTCCAAACCCCCTGCTGCAGGCAGGAATACCTTCCACTAGACCAGGCTGTCAGAGCTCCATCCAGCCTGGCCTTGAACACTTCCAGGGATGGGGCATTCATAACATCTCTAGGCAATCTGTTCCAGTGCCTCACCACCATCACATTAAAAATTTTTTCCTAATTCTAATCTAAACCTATTCTCTTTCAGTTTAAAGCCTTTCCCCCTTGTCCTCTGACTATTATGCCCAAAGAAAGAGTGGAGGTACTCCTTCTGCAGATGTAAATCAGTATTCCTGCACAGAAGTTCCACCCTCCACATTTTGGATGTCACTGAACTGACTATGGAAGTTCTCTGACCTCATTTATCCATCATCTACAACCATCCCACTTCACTAACAATGGTAAAACAGTTTCTACTGATGTGAACTGTGATTGGGATTAAGATAATTTTTCTGACCACATCCCTCGTCCCTGTCCCAGCGACATCCTTACAGCAGAAGATTACTGCTAGGAGAGAATGAGATGAAGTATTTGAAACTGAAGAATAAAACACAAGTCACTTCCAGGCAAACACTGCCCTAAGGAAAAAGAAGAAAACCCATCTTAACAAGATCTGTGCTGGTTTGAATGCTAAGCAATGCTATGAAGCACTTCTCCAGAAGGTCAACATTTTAAAGCATTAGTGCAACAAACAGGAAGAAAAAGGAAAAGAATGGAGACAAAAGGTTAAAATAGAGCTCACCACCTACATGACATAAATTGTTCATATTTTTCCAAAATGTCTCAAATAATAATCAGAAGTGTACTGTGCCAGGTCAATAGTAACGAGTAAGCAGGCGGATTAGGATGAATCCTTCAGAACATGACTAAAGACAAGTTAAAAAGTAGCCACAGCCATCTAACCCCTTGGCCTTTGCTGACAGTGCTTTGTTCAAAGGTTGGGCATGCAGCTTCATGGGTGCAATATAACTTGATTTCCAACTATACTGAAAGTTCCACAATCCTCTTGCATTCTGCTTCAGCTCAGTTTGAGGATAGAAGAAAGTCAAGCCATCATCTACAGTCAGAATCAAACTGCATTAATCTCTCTTTGATAAATTTTGCCACAAGTAGTTAGGAAGGAAAAAGCCATGGAAGCTCTCTCAGTACTCTTCTACCACTTTCCTTCAATAATTATGCCAAGAGGAGCCAATCTACTCTTGGACATGGGACTGAACTCTCTGGTTTGTGTTCAGTGCACCCTCACATCAGCTGAAGGTACTGAGTTGTCACAAGTGAACACCTCGCTCACAGCTTACTCAGACTGAACTCTTTTCTCTGCTTCAAGCATGAAGACCAAGAGGCAGCCAAGTGGCACGAGGGCACCGTTGACGTCAACCATCAGCTAAAACCACTGTTGCGTCATTATATGCTCTCTTCACACAGTGACACCCAAGGTGGGAAGGGGGACTGTTGACAGGAAAACAGAGGTGGGGGGAAGAAGAAAATACAGTCAGGGATATCTGTAGGTCTCTGCAAAAGAGACAGGATGTATGGATGTGTGGATAAGGGCATACATGTGGAAGTGGGGGCTGGGTAATATGACAGTAAAACCACACACACAGACAGAAGCAACTGCAGCTGCAAGTAGTGACCCTGCCTGGCACAAACCTGAGAGCAACTGGAAGCTCTTCAGGGCTGAGATTTACCTAGTAACACAAATAAAAACTAACTGAATATGAAAACCTACAGGCTCCAAAACTCACGTGTCAGAAAGGTGCAGCTGAAGCAAAGGAAGCAAGAAGAGACAAACCAAGGAAAGAAGCATCAGGAGACCTCTCTGCTTCACACACACCCTTTTTCCCTTGCTGTGCATCTGCCCAATATCCATACGGTTGCTACTGGCAGGCATGGGCGAGAGATTCACAAGCAGTTAGAGAGACACGGGGAGGAGCCTGCAAAGCTGATGACACCTGAAGCAGACAGTCAAAGTAAAGCCAAGTGCTCGAGAGCATGGCCCAAAGGTCCCCCCTGCAGATTCGGGCTGTCCTCCAAGAGATTTTAAGATTTGAGAAATTATGGTATGACTCAAGAGCAATAAAACTCTGGAGAATAAAACAGATACTTCAGCTGTTTGTCAGTCATGATATCTGTTCTGTCAGCACCTTGCTGGAGGCCACGGATGAGCCCCAAGTTCTCTTTGCTGGGATAAGGAAGAGACCAAGAATGCCAAGGCATTCTGCTCCTTAATCCTCAAGAAGTAGAGGGCGTATTTGTTGCTCTTGCTGTTTGTAGCTTCCCAGCACAATGTAAGGAGGTGCTGTGGGAGGTGAACAGATGAAGGTTGCTGTAGGTGCGACAGTGAAGAGGAAGAAAGCACAGGTTTGCTCTGCACAAACAATAACTATAAACTGGTCGCCAACTGGCCAGGTCAGAAAAGACTGCTATTTTTGGAACCCAGAGCAAAGAAAGACATTGGACATCCATGACAGAAGCTATACAAAAAGTCAGAGAAGAGAGTCATTAATGGCAAATCTTTGTCTAGAGACATGATACTTTTCTATGTAAGAACAGCTCCAGTGATATTAAGCAATGGAAACCACAGCCTTGAAGGGGTGCTGCCTTCACTGAAAGACTCAGAACTATCTTCACACATACTTTCTAACTTACTAGGGCCCAAAATTATATTAAGTTGAAAGCCCCAAAAATATACTTTAATGATGCCTGTGGAATCTATACAATTCACAGAAGACTAAACATTTTATCATACTTTGAAAGACTGGCTTCAGGGCATGCTGATGTAGTTAACTGATCACTGAGGGAAAGCCTCAAAAACTTTGCACAGACTTATGCATGGATTTAGGTGTGATCTCCTTGCTGTACACCAAGGTTATAACAGACTTCCCAGCAAGGCACTGCATTGACGATACTTCACCTTTCTCAAGGAAGGTTCATTACGTAAACTCCCCAAACACATTAAGAATTCTTTGACAGTATTACTGAGTATGTATGATTTATGATGAAGAAAGATTCATTCACTTCAGGTGCCCTTAGGCTGTAAAGGAGATGGGGTGAGGAGGGAGAGCTGTTCTCAATAGGGGAACTAATTGCAAGAATCATCTGCTCATAGATATGGAAGGAAATGTGTGCTAGAGTCACTTCAAATGAGGAGGAAGGAACGTATTTAATATTTGGAAGCATTTTTTTCTACAATAATTCAGCATCCGTGAATGTTTTTCACAAATTCTTGTTTGGGCAAAACACTGCAGGGCTACTGCAAATGCCCAGGGCAGACTACCTGATTTCCCCTGAATATCTTTCACTAAATGATCCTATTTATTTTTAGGCTGTTCTGTAGCACTAATTACCATAGTAACTGAGAACGGTACAACGATTAATTAATTTATTCATCACAACACCCTTGTTAAGAGAGAAGTATTATCATCATTATATTCTTTCATCACCTAAGAAAAGAAGTGCTGAGAGATGAAGCAATTGGTCCAAGGTCAAGCAAGTACCACCTAGATTGCCTCAAAGTCCCTGGACAACTTCATCACAGCTCCACTTTTCACCTCATGAGCCACAGGGTAAAGGTGACAGATTTCTTTTCTGCAATAAAGCTCAGAAACCCACTGGTTTCTCTCTATCTCCTTCAGCTGGCAGCATCCCCATGGTACACCTGAGATTTTTGGGGGGCTGTCACTGAACATATCAACTTTTCCACAGATCGTGAAAAACATGAGAGCCCGTGATCCAGAAACTAAGTATGTCCATCGACACAGATCATCCACCACGCAGATTAAAACTGGGAGACTATATGCATTTTGAAGGACATAAAAATAACAATAAGAAAAAGTAAATCCATTCTTCTCCAGAATTACCTATTTTCTAGGAATCTTCCTCTAAAGCCAGGCAGCCTACTTCCACAATGTTTTCCATTTAATTATTCACAACTGCACAGAAATCTTGCAGAACAAAAGTGTTTTAATTTAGCCAAAGCCCTTGCCAGTGCAAGCTGTCACTACTCCTTTAGCTTTAGTCCAGTCCTTGCCAAGATGAGCATCAGGTACACAGTCCCAAGGTGCATTACGCTACAAAAAGTAAAGCTGAGTGAAACTAAAATATATGAGCCTACCGGCACCAAGGAATCCAAGCTGATGGAGAGAGAATCTGCTCTGGATGATCCTGACAGCACACATCAAACAGGACATTCATTGTCCTGCCTCTTTGGCAGCTGAGCAATCAGTGGTGGATCACAAAAAAGGAGCCTAGTTGCAAGGTATCATTCCCCAGCATTTACCTTAGAAATCGTCATCAGCCAGCCCCAGCAATAGGAGACAGAGGCAGAAAAGTCACCTACAGGAATGTAGATGTAGAAGTTTATAGTTTTAGAGCAAAAACAAATCAGCTGAAAACACCAACCTTTGGCATTTAGAGATAATAGAGACTCACATTCTGCTCCTTGTTCCATCTCACATCACCAGCTGTACTGCCCTCTCCTTTTATCTGCAAACTTTGACATGTCCACATTCCCTGCCTTACAAAGACCTTATTTTGGTCAAATACGACCAGGATAAGCTGCACTTTGTTCCAACAGCAAACACTACTAATCACCTGCAATAAGACAGATCAGCAAATGTTTCTTAATGCTGAGGCAAAACAGTCCAGCTATGCTCATCAGATAGTTTCACATAACATGCTTTACCAGTGAAAAACACTATTTGAAATTAAAATATTCCTTAGAAATATGCTTATTTCAGATACACAGAGACAGAAAGCAAACAGCTTTCCAGCCCACCCAGCCCATCAGCAGCTCTCAGGGTAGGTCATCCTTGGAGCAGGTGGGAGCATGACCTGCTCCTGACCAGCCCAACTCCAACGTCTGCACATTTTTGACAACATCACTTGTCAAACTACCAAAGAAATATGGTTCCCAAAATCTCCCAGACTCTCTCAAGCCTAGCAGAGCAGGTGGGACCCCCAGCTGCATCTCTGTCCTGCTAGAAGGATTGTGAAGGTACTCCTCACCCGTCCTGCTATCTCTTAAGTTCTATCATGTCTCTTCTTGCATGAGGGAATAGCATGAGAGACCTGACTGTGGTCCTAAGACATCCCAAATCTAAAAACTGCCCAGCACAGGATATTAAAAGGTTCCTCACAATTTGCAAATAAATAAAATCTCCAGTATTCAAACATCCTATATGCTATAGCCCACTCTGAGCACAAGACTTGCAGGGCCGTTAGCACTTCTCCAGTTTTGTTCCCTGCTCTTAATTATGCCTGACTCATTCCTAAACCCCATGGTGAGAGGAATTAAAAGCCAGCTTTTTCCACTACTGTGTCAGAGATCCATTGCCATTCAAACGGACATCAAGAGGACATCAAAAGGAACGGGGTGGAAGGGCTGGCGTGAAAAGAATTCTACCTCTTGCCCCTGAATAAAAGAACTAGTAGTTATTTATGACTAGAACATAAGGGACAAGTGGTTCGGTAGTTGGCAAAGAGAGATTTAGAAGATGCTTCCCTAACATAAAGTAAGGTCACAATTTAAGTAACTGAGGCCAAAATCCCACAATTACCAGAGGAGTTATAGGTGCTAAACTCATGCTCAGTAACAGCTTTTCAATGCAACATAACATCTTCTATCTAAGGGATTTTCATTTATGGCAACATGACAAAATTCTGTGGCCCTCAAAATGCTGAGAGAGGTATGAAGCACCTGATCACTTAAATTACAAATTTTGCTCTCCCATTAGAGCTTTATGCTTCATCTGCCTCTGATAGAACTTGCCTGATACCTAAATAGAAACTTAATTAAAAGATTCTTCCCTCCCTCCCCTGAGGATCTGGTATTAGACTTACAAAATACACCATCCAAAAAAAATTAATTTTAAATAAAACTCAAATGCAGACTTTTCTCACTGATACAGTCAGTGGGTGATTGAGTGGGGAACAGCTTAAATTAGTCTATTAAGACACTAGTCTATAATTAGAGGAGAGAGTGCTACTGCTCTCTGAGGTCACTGAGTGGGTTTAGATAAAACTAGGACAAAATCAACCTGCCTATGGGCCCAAACAGTGAGGAAAGGAATCGATACTCACACATTCAGATACTGCCTATACAATGCAAAAACTGAAAACTCAATTTCACACTTACCTCAGGAAACAAAAGTCCTTGAAACGAGAGTTTTAATTGTTGCGACTGCTCTGTGCTCCCACTTCGTACAACCCCCACCTGCTTAACATGTTTTGCGCTCTCTGCGTCCTGAGGATGTGACTGTGCCACCCACATCACTGAACAGTTACCTTCACACGGCTGCTTTCAAGGGCTGGGATGGTCTGGGGTTTGTTTTCTTGGGGTGTGGGAAGGGGTTGTTTCTTTTTTTCCTTCAGAAAAAATGGGGGAAAAAAGCACAACAGACCTACGGGAATCAAAGTTTTACATCCTTTTACACTGAGACAGACGGGACTAAGAAACAAGAAAATATTGTGTTACAAGGCACACAACAATAAGTAAGGAAATTCTTTCATAGATCATAATAAGTCTGAAGAATAAAGTCTGAAGGAGACTAGAAGGGCAGGGGGAGCTTTTTTCATCTTTTTACCTTTGTCCTGAAAATTGCAAAGTGGGCCAGTACAAAGGAGTAAAGCCCTCTGTTTAGCAACAAAGAATGTGTAACAGCTGTGCTAATGCAGAACCACCATTTCCAAGAGTTTATCTTCACAAGAGAGTGGAAGATAGCCAACTAATATGCCTCCTCAAGGTCAATAGCTATGTCATTTTGTAATGCAGACAAATCATGATCTTCATGTGATAAGCACTACAGCTACTCCAGGTCACAGCTCTGGTCATTTTGGTTTGCAGACTATACCAAAAGGAACTGGAACTGATCCAAAAGCTCCTTTCTTATTGGAAACTAATCATTCACCCTGTAACATTCTGTCAGCTAGTAATATTAATACCACCCTCACTTCCTGAATTTTGGGAACAGTCCAATTCTCACGGCAAATATGGATCACAAGCAGAGTTAGATCAAGCCTGAACTGCATACATATTGACGATTTCCTATTTCATGATTTATCTCTCTGCCTTTACACCAGTAAAATCCTCCGAAGAGATTTAGCAGGCTATACCAGATAAATAATTTCTTCCAATACTTCTCCAAACAACATTTCTACCCGTGACTATAAACACTCCATAAGCTCCAGTTCAGACAAGTTATGAAGCGCATGACCTAACATGAGCCACTGAAGCTAATGGGATGACACAGGCTCTTGAGGTCAGTTGCACATTCACATATTTAGCACACTATCCATCATCTCAACGAATATAGAACCCAACGCCAGCACCTGCAGGCAGATCAAGGTAATCTCCATGTGCTGACACCTTTGCTTCCCCTACACCACCCTGGAAATATGTGACCTGAGGAAACACAACCCAACCTTCCCAGAAGAGCTGCAACTAAACAAACTGGTTTCACACCAGCTATCCCAACCAGCTCCACGTTGTCACTCAAAGCCCCAGTACTACCAGGTAAAACCTCAGATTAGTGGTGAGGCAACAAACTTATACCAGGACAGGCTCTCTGGTCTCTACATGCTCATGGGCATGGCCATGACAGAAACAAGAAGACTACTATGGATAGAACTCTAGAACAAAGCCTAGAACAGAGTGAGGGGATTTGCACTGGTTTCTCCCTCATATGGAAGCAGCACTGTCTGCTAAGCAAACAGAGCTAAGCAAAGCAGTGCTCTCAAGGGCGACGATCGTAACTCAGGTTAGCACTACCACAACCCCCTCCTGGTGAGCTGAGATAAATTACAGCTCTGGGACGCTGGGCTCAAAGCTGAAGAGCTGCTAGCCTCTCTGCTATGGCAGCCATGCTGCAATGGGGACTGGCAATGAGTTGCTCAAATGCTCAGGCAGAGGAAGATAAACTATTCTCGCCCCCATTATATGAAATCTACTGTTGCTCTCCTTCACAGAGATAGTATTCAACTCCAAGAGCCACTCACCTTCTGTAGCTGCAAGAAGTTTATCAGACCTCCCAAGCTTTGTGAAGCTGAATTTCATTCTTTACGGTGAGTTTCAAAGTTTGTGTCAGACGTCACCCATCATACTTCTGCCAGTCATAGTCTGGCGGCTTTTGAAATATCCTGCTGTGAAAATACCATCCATTTGGCAGCACTTCACTAAGAGCTTACAGCGTTTCTGCTGTGGGAAGGAGTGCAAATACTTGGAAAGGACTGTGTTAGAGCAAAACAATCAAAATGAAACAAACTGCTTTACCTCCTAATTTTTGTGCCTAATTCTGCAGTCCTTTCAATGCAGCAGCACAACAAACTTAGTCAAGGTAACTAGCATAATATTGCTAATGCTGAAACTTTCATCACAATCCCAATAGCCTATGGCCACAGTGAGTTTTAGGCTCACAGGATTATGGACAATCAATTCATTACTCAGTAAAAAGAAGGCTGCTAGCACCACTTTTCTGAAGAAAATCCTGAAACTATGAACTTCAGAAGCCCCAAATCCCAGTTAGTTAGGACCCTTAAACTTCAGTCTCTGATTTGTAAGCCAGTCTCATGATTTCTGCTGAGAGTTAGAGCTAACTTAAAAAATGAAGTTTTGAGGTGAACAAATTCATTCATTCAATGGCAGTTTTAGATCAAATTAAGCAAATACTTTCTCCTTAGGCAAAAGAGGAAATTTCCATTAAAATGTCAGCTCATTTCAACTTTCATTTCAATTTGACTGTTTGCTTTCAAAAGAATAAATTTATAAAAAGGTAACGCAAAGGGCAAACAAAAGCTTTTTGTACTGACTCTGGAATAATTTTTCTTGTGATGTGATCAGCCACTGAGTGAGCCAGAAGTATCTCATATTCGCTCTACTGATGAATGTGGAACACTTAAGTCTAGCAATACACCTCGTCTAACGAAAGCAAATCAAATAAACATACTCTATCACCTGCAGTTTCATAGAAGCATGTTTTCAAAGACTGTTACTCAGCTTCTTTTTGTTGTTGGCTTAAAAAAAAAATAACAACATGAGATAGTTTTCAACAGATAAGTTATATTTCATGATGTGACCAAAAGCTGAAGAGAACTATGTGGCCAATAGGACTGCTGGTTTTTACAGGTGTTTCTTGCTAAGGCTCTAAAGGATCTTACACTGAAAGGGCAGGTGGTTTAGGGATTTCTTGAAAAAAAAAAAAAAAAAAAGTCACACTCATTCCAGTGTTCCCTAGAGCACATCCCAAAATCATTAGTTACTTTTCAAGACTTATATCAGACAAGCCTCACCACTTATTTCCATCTTGAAACCTGTGTTCAGTTCTGGGCTCCTCATTACAAGTAGAACATTGATGTGCTAAAGCATGTCTAGAGAAGGGCAACAGGGCTGGTGAAGAGTCTGGAGCACAAGTCTGATGAAGAGTGGCTCAGGGACTTGGGATTGTTTAGCCTGGGGAAAAGGAGGCTCAGGGGAGACTGTATCGCTCTCTACAACTACCTGAAAGGAGGCTGTAGCAAGGTGGGGGGCGGTCTCCCAAATAACAACTGACAGGACGAAAGGAAATGGCCTCAAGTTTAACCAGAGAAGGTTTAGATTAGATGTTAGAAAAAGTATGTTCACAAAATGGGTTGTCAAGCATTGGAACAAGTTGCCCAGGGAAGTGGTGGAGTCACAGGAGGTATTTAAAAGACACGTCAATCTGGCAACTCGGGACATGCTTTAGCAGCGAACATGGCAGTGATGAGTTATTGGTTGGACTTGATGATCTTAAAGGCCTCTTACAACCTGAACAGTTCTGTGATTCTGTTCCATGCAACATCACACGGAATAGCAGTTAAGAACCAAAGAGGTGCCTCGGGGACTGCGCAAAGAAAGGAGGAATTGCAAAAAGTCTGCGTTGTCGTTCTAGAAGGCGTAGCACTGGAAGAGACTATCTAAGAAGACATGGTGTGCATATACACAGCCTTATGCACCTCTGCAGGATGGGACCAGATTCCACTCGGTTGCGTTCTTTCTGCTGTAGTATTATAACTGTGTACAGTTTTACAGTGGCACACCGAACACTGGAAACTTCAATGCACACAACCAAACCAATGCCAAAAGAACCACACCAACTTACAGCCACTGGAGATTTGACACACAGACAGAAAATCAATGTTACAAAACAGAAGCAAAAATTGCCTCTTTTCTACTGCCAAAACAAATTCTTGACTAGGATGAAAAAAATGTTCAGCTCCGGGTCCAGATTTACATAGTGCCACAAACTACAACATCCCTTGCTTTCCAGCCAAAAGGTTTTCAGAATTATTTAGTTTACTGACATAATTGTTACTTTTTAGAGTTGAATCAGTGTTTTCCTAACTTTAGCTTAAGTACCTTCACTGTCAGGTGTCTTTCAATGTAATGATTGCTGCTTTTGGGGTTTTTCTGCCAACCACAGGCATGATCAAAACATTTTACTAAAGCAAGACATAAATAAAAAATTTCTTCATATTTTGCCAAATAACAGCATGGATTGGAAAAATCATTTTCTATTTTTTAAACCACTCCTCCACACTGTGCTCTGTATTTTTTAAGCAGTAAAGCCTCTGCCAGTTTCTTTCATGCCAAGTTTGCAGAACACCTGCCAGAGTGTGGTCTTTGCCAATAAACAAGATCCTTAAGTGCCATGACAATTAAAAAAAATAATGTAAAGATCAATACAAATAATTAGTACGCTTATTCTTATTACTAACATTCACATTCTTTGCTCAGAGCTCTCATCTTCTGGAGCAGCTGCCTCTAGAATAAAGAGAGCTAAAAGAGTAAGTGCCAGCAGGTGGCACTCCAGAATATAAACCATTAAGCACCAGGGCTCGCAAGATCAAGAAAGCCAGTTCTGCTTGGCCGTCCCACTACCAATTTAGCACCCTCCAGAAGGTTTGGTTTGGTTTAGGATGATTGTCTCCACCCCACTCTCTCCCAAAAAGCAGGGACAAACACTGCCAGTCCCAGCTTCTCCATTGGTACTCGATGGGATGTATCAGCAAGTTGAGGTGCACCTTGTGCAGTCATTTCTAGAAGCGAGAAAGGGCACCAGCACACCCAAAGCAATGAGCTCATTACTCGCTCCCTGACTGCGGGGAGAGCTCTCACTGGGCAGGTAGAGCTGCTTTCCCACCTTGTGCATGAAGAGGTGGCAGTGTCTTATTTAGCCTCCTACCACTCTTCTACACTCCTCCAAACACGAGATATAGCTGAAATAATGCTGGCTTTTATTGCTTTACGACAGCACAACCAACAAAAAGTACTCCCCAACGATTAGGAAACCAGTTTCTCTTCTGTTTATTTTTAGCTATGCCCTACACATACATAACAGCTACAGTGCTCACCTGCACGGTTAAGAAGAGTCACAACAGATGGTTTCTTGAGGCACAGCGAAGATTCCCAACCTCCTTTGAGCCCTCTGCCTTGCTCCAACACTTGTGCTCCTCCCATATCAAAGTCAGTCAAACTGCCACTGCTTCCAAACACTGTCAGTAAAAACCCTCTGTCTAGAAGTTTCACCAGCCAAAAGAAATAAATCCATCTAAAAGCTGTGGCCCACATGGTCTTTGCATCTCTCATCCAAATGTAAGAGCAATTCCTTGTTTTGCTCTTGCTGGAAACCCCCTAATCCTTCAGTCTAAAACAATTTAAAACACTGTGCAACTCAGGAGAGACAGGAGGAGGTATCCTTAAACCTAGAAAAGATTGTGCCATTCTCTTACAAAATGAAATTTTAAAGAAAAACTGTGGAAGTCAGTTGTTTTGTCCAACTCTAGCTACCAAGCATAGCAGTCAACATTTAGAGAGGTATTAGTTGGTTGAGTTGACAAAGATGCAACTCCCACATTGTTCTCCCATGGAAAAATTCAGAGTTTAAAAACACTGAAGGTCATACAACAGCCTGAAAAAAAAGCCTGCATTTTTATCAGAAGTCTTTATGAATTACCTAAAAGCTAAACAAACATAGAAAGTAACCAGCCCTCTTGCAAAAAGCAAAGTATTTACTGCTTAAACTCTCCTTAAAGGCAAACCTGTACCACGGGATCCATCTGCTCATGTGGAAATAGCAGAAAAGATCTGTCAGAAAGTAATTTCCTTTCTTCTCCTGTATATGTCAGTGGATCACTGGCATTTCCCTGTTCCCCTCCCCCACAATTGACCCCAAATATAAATAGACACAAAACTGGAAAACTTCAAGGTCGTATCTGTGGATATGAGAAACAAATAAAACCAAAGTAATGTTGCCCTTCTTGCAGAACACGGCCCACAATCAATGCCACGATATCCACTGTGTTTAGGAAATTCCTCTGTATCTAGAATTCCAAACCCATTTCCTCACAAGGAATAAACACCTTTTGTCTTAAAGGTTCACTAACATCACCCACTGGAAGAGGCACAATCCAGCTCCAGGTTTATGTACTGTATGTGCTGCACAAAAGTTTGTTCAAAACGTGATTTTAGAGCAAGTATATTTTAATATGCAAAGATGGGCTGATGGCAGGGAAAGAACGGGGCAACTGTTCTTGCTTATTCTGCCTTCCTAGCTGCTATCCCAAAGGGGATTTGGTTCATAAAATATTCATCCGTGGAAAACAAGTCATGAAGCATAACTGTAACCCACACCAATTTCAACGCTGAGCAGCAATGAAGCATGTAACTGTCTGGTGATTATCATGAGGCATCAGAAGTATTTCCAAGTTAGCAACTTACGCAATTGTTGCTGTAAGAACTTATTTAGATCTTCCGTTTCCGTGGATGTCCCTGAACAGATGCATGGACGCTCTCCTCGATATCCCACCCACCTGATCAGGAAGCAGAACTAAGGGGTGATGAGGCTTCTGTACCCTCCTTGCTGTTCGGTACAATAAACTGCTATCTCTAACCAACAACCTCTCTCTGTAAAGGAGACTGGACTTATTGTGGACTCTTGGGAGCTTTACAGTTCCCAGGCAGCAAAATGTAGGCAAGTGCATTGCAAACAGGTTCAGAAAGGCATGCAAAATTCTCTGGCACTGACTAGTCAGTAGGCATGAAAAGGGTCAATCCCTTTTTAAGTTCTGAATTTAAATTTAAAAGAAAATATCATATATTTAATGGAGGTGGAGGGCCAAAGAGGAAACATTAGAACATGAGCTTCTTGTTTTAAAGATGATAGTTCTATCCACCCATATTCTTTTTTTAGCTTGATTTTTGCAAATGAGCTCAGATTTTGCAAGGAGACTTTCAGGCTCCTCAAAAATAAAGAGTGCAGGTGCAAAACACAGGTGCTTAAATGTCAGTTGTACAACCATAAGAATACAGACCTCTTTTAAGAAAAAAGAAAAAAAAAACAGACAAAAAACCACTAAATATTTTCATTCCCTTTTGTTGATTGCATAATCCCTCTAAAGAAAACAGTAAAGGTCACTGAAATGCACGGGCCTTTGCTGATGAAAAAATGCTACTGTATATTGTTTAATATGACACAAAAGAAACAAACATGAGTGCTAGAAAAAGAGACCTTTAAAGGAGTGAACTGAAAGATTCCAACTCAGCATTATATCCTCATTCAAAAATGTATGTGTACAGGTTACAGCTACCTCTGTGTCTGTCTTCATTTGAAAAAGCAACAGTATTATACTCTTATTAAAAGCCAAAGTTGTAAATTCTTATCACTTTCTTAAATTGCTAGTGTGCGATATTTAATTTTTTGTTCTCATTTCATAACCACCCATTAACACAGGAGATAAGAGTTTCTCCTATGGACCACATAAAGGAGTTTCAGCCAGCAGAGGAAGGAGTAGCACAGGAATGTAACCCTGTAACACTGGAAAAAATGAGTCAGGTTCCTCACAATATGAAGGGTTTTTTGCTGTAGCTCCTCCAAGAGCTGTTCCTGTACTTGTGGGGTCATGTTTCCACTGCCCCTCATCAAACATAGTCACTTATTTTTAGGTCACACTGACTCCAATCAGAAGGAATTAAGGAAGAAAGCAAATGTGACACACAATTCTAACTTTTCGTCAAATAACTCATTACCAAGGTGAAACCACGAGTAGCCCTGTAGCTCACACCTTCTTGTGTCCAGGATGTGGCTGCATCCCAAGAGACATAGACTGTAAATCAGGACAGCTGCGAAAACCAGCTTGGGTCCAGTTCTGCCAGCATTTCCTTCTGCTACTTTTCCCTCCATATGACACAGTTCCTCTGAGCTGGATGAAGGCTCTTTCACAATAACTGTTCTCAAGTGCAGATCTGGGCCAGACTTGCCCAAGGATCCTTCCAATGGAAAACAGGTCATTCCTCAAGCAGACCTGGCAATTCCCATATGCCAACATATGTGACACATGCACTGTCTGAGAGGAAAGCCTCAGTCTTCCTGACCTTTAGATAAAGAGAAGGAAGGCTAAATCTCAAATATTCAGCAAAAGCTTTCAAAAAAGACAACCACTGGATTTTTAAGACCACCTGAAAATCATCCTGACATGCCCTAGATTTCATAATCTATTTTAAAATTCCCTTTCAACTGCTATTACTTGTGTTTTCTGTAGAAGTTGCACAAACAGGGAGAGTGGCAGCTTGCAAGAGATCACAAGATGAAAGGCAGAAGACACGGTGAAATCGAGAGAATTAAAAAACCATTTCTGTATGCTTGAAGACTTTCAGGAGGGTCAGGGTTATTTTTTCCAAAGGATGTTGCTAATTAGTCAACCGTAACAGTAGCAGTTGTAAACAGTCCCTGTAAAAATAGCTCAGTTTATTAAAAGCAAATTTAGAAGTAAAACAACTTCACCGAGTTCTCATTGACTCACTACTGCTGACCAGCTTCTGTCTTTCTAGGCATCCTTAAACTTCATACACTGACACATTTCCTACTCCACAGACTGACTATGATCAATTAACAAAATTCCACCATTTCTGTTGATTTCTATTTTAAGAAGGGAATCTACTTCAGAAAGTAAAATCTGAAGTCTGAAGAGTATTTTATTCCCACTTCCAGTATATCTCATTCCACACTTCAGAAATATTTATGCCAAATGAGAGGTCTCCTGAGGCAAATCAAATCACATCTCCTACTTGGTATATTTTGAACTTACAAGGAACACTAGTATCCTAGAATCACACTTTATTACTGCAGGACAAGCCCCTAAAAATGGTACTTTGCGCTCACAAATTAAGCCAAGATGCTGATTTAAAATAGAGATAAGTAAGTTTTCATGAAAATTTAGGGTTTCAAATGAGCACCTTATGAATTATACTAAATTAACCGCTATGTCACCTGTACTAAGGGAAGTGTTGCCTTTCTACTAAGTACTGGAAAATTGGCAGCCCATTTTCAGAACTGTGAAATGTTGCTTATGCCAGCTCCAGGTACTTTCATACACAATGAAGACCCACTTTCTTAACCTCCAGCAGGGATTGGGCTTCCCAGCTAGACTGCATCTCCCATAACCACAATGGTAACTAAACACTGAAAAGAGGAGATGGAAGTCAGCCATAAAGCCAAGCCCCGAGGGACGAATGAGAAAATAAAGTATGTTAATTACAGTTCCCATGGGAGATGTTGCTAGCATTCCAAAATCTAACCCTTCAATTCCATTTTTCAGTGAAAGAAGATTCATTTTGGGGTTTTATTCTCTCCATAAAATAAACCAATGAACTTTAACAAAATTAGGATGCAGAAAAACTCTTCCAGACGGCAATACAGGGCGAACCTTCAAACCAGCTGTAAAACCAACTGAAGAGGTAAAATGGCTTCACCCTTTTTCCACTCAGAAGCTAAGGAGGAGGGATTTTTCTGCTGCAAGAACATTCCTGAGGCACTGTAGCAATATATCCCTTACTCCATCCTTCACCATGCAATTCTTCCCATTTTCAGTTTAAAAGAATTCCACTACACCAACACCCCTCAAGGCTTTAGCTAGTTTGCACCAGCATGACAAAAAGACCTTGAGGTATAGTCTTCATGATGGTATCCCACTGCTTGACACTGAAGTGAAATGGAGTTAGAGGGGCTCATGGCTCCTGGATGCTGCAAACACCCCATTTCCTCATGCTGCTAACACCTCATCCTGAAATTAGAATATAAATATGTCAGGCCTTAGCAATGGGACAAGAAAGCCAAAACACAAAAAGTATCCCATTAAACATGAGGGGAAAGCAATTCTTTTCATCATCTCCAGATCCCTGTGCAAGTTGCTGTAATGGAAAAAAAAAATGTTCAGAGAATTAGATACAAACAACCTAGCCTAATGAACAAACTCATTATTTCAACACAATTCAATAACCTAGAATACCAGGATTGCTGATAACCTTCTCTCTTCAATGGTCCCTTGTTTTCTTTTCCTTGCGCCAAAAAGAAGGGGGGGGCAGGGGGAAAGGCGCTATTCTGAGCAGCAATACACCTGGAGAAGCAATGAATGTGCAAGCATGTGGCCATCACAGGGCTCGCTGGACAATTACACCAATCTCTCCAAGAGCTAGCTAGTGCTTACTTTCCATCAAGGCAGAACCTCAGGCTGAAGATAATGTTTAAATTAACACTTTTGCAGGTAGTCCTCCAACAGAGTCTCAAAAGCAGCTGCCTTGAAAGAGTTCTGAAGAAGATAACTAAGAAAGTAAACCTGTTGATCGCAAGCTTAAATTCTGAGCCAAGATAACACCACTATCAGTAAAAAAATTAGGGGGTACTACTTAAGAAAAAGTTTAAACACACATAGATGCAATAATGGGTCTGTGATCTGCAATTTAGAAAGCACCTCTACTAACAGAGTTATGTACTGGAACAAGCATCTGAACTATTAATACTGCTGTTAATGGACATCTCAGCTTTACTGGCAATAGCAAGATCTAAACTAGTCTAAATTTAGCTTCAAAATAAGCCTTTTGTCCAAACTAATCTGCGTGCAACAGTGTCAGGACCTCCCCAAGTCACATGCCAGTGGCAGACTTGGTGAACCCACACATGAACCTGGGTATGCTCATGGCAGAAGAAAACTTACTTTCACTAAGGGTGAATCTGACTAAATTATAATATTCTTTTCCCTTCTCCAGATGAAAGTTTTAAGTACCAGGAATTTCAGCAGTTCAGCAGAGCTCCACTAATGCCTCCTCCTAACCCCATTCCACTTTGAAGTGCATAATTCAATATCCAGGTCAGAAAGGGAAAAGCAAGTGTGAGGGGAAGGCAAGTTCCCGTCCCTGATCCAATGAATGTTTAATTATTTTATATTAAAAATTCATTTGGAAAAAGGCTAAAATCCAGGCAGTCTAATGGTTTTAACTATGAAGATAAAAAGATCCAAGATCAAATGCTGTTAGACAAAGGTGGGAGTTCAGTCTTAGCTTCCTTTGGACTGAGTATCAGATCTAACTCAGAGAGAGCAACCGCTAGTTCTTCCACCACTGCTTTCAGCTCAGCAGAAGGTACCTAACTCCAGAAAGGAATACAAAGGAGCAGTTCAGCAGGTTTTCCTGGAACAGAAAGAGGGCTGCCGGCTTAGAAGTCCTCCTCTTCAATCTCCCTTGGAGCCAGTTCGTGTGTCTCAGGATTTGGGATGCCAGCTTTCCTGGGCCAACTTTTCTCTTGGAATTGCACAAGAAGCTTTGTTACCTGCATCCCATAGCGTACAATGCCCAGAGGCTTGATACTGTAGTACTTAAGGTCTTTTGTGGATCTACTCTGCTGAAAATGTTCCTGTGTTGTTTTAGTGTTTTGAAAACCGTGTGATTATAAATGACAGCCAACCCAAGTGAGCTAAACATTGAACATCAAGTGCTGCACCCTCCCATCCGCTACTCCTCCTCATTGAGAGAAGCCAGGGGGGTACAGAGTTTCAAATACCCACCTGAAGTCGCATCCGAAGAGTCAGTGAGTATAAAGAAAAAATGGAGCTATTCAAAGGCATTTCACAAGCAGAAAAAAAAGTCAGCAAATAAATTGCCTGTAGCAAACAGCCCACATAAAGTTAGTTTTTGATTTAATATGTCTCAAAAACAGAGCAAGCTAGCAGATTTTCTTGCTAGTGAATGAAAGCTCTCTGAATTATCATGCTGCCATACAAAAGGTTAAAAAGGGTGGGTGAGGGGAGGCATTCTCTTTGGAGAAATCAGGAGCTGCATCTCCTGTGCAAACAGGAAGCCACAACCCAGGCTGTCCCTCCAGCCAGGAGGCCAGATAGGGACTCACTGGACTGCCTGTCCAGTCAGGCAGCGCCAAGGCAGCCAGAGGCACATCAGCTGGCAGACAGGATGCTGGAAAGTTGTGGTAAAAAACCTGCCCTAAGGATGGCATGTTTCACCAAACACCGGAGTATGCCTTTAAAATCAAAGCATATGCAATCATGTCTCCATCTCAACCACAAGTGTCCATTCACAGCAGACATAACAAAAATTAATTTTCCAAACCAGCTGCTTGATTAATGTTTTATTATTTTATATGATTCCTCATTCACAGAGGGCCCCATCATTGCCTTCAGCTAAAGCCACATCTAAAGGACAACATTCCAGGCAGCTTTCACCGTGTGACAAGAGGGTAGACAGGAGGAGGCATTTCCTTTACTTACTACAATCAGATGAACTCCCACTGGATATTTAATTCAGACTCTAAGCTATGTTCACCAATCACTTGCAAGTTAAATAATTATCCCATTTAAAGGAATCTAACAATTATATTTTGCATTCCCCCCCCCGCTATTGCTCTTGTGACAGTATTCATCTTGTCCATGACAACTATTATCTGCTATATAAATATTGATGATCTGAGTAATTGCTGTTCTGCACATATGCTTCTCACAGATATAAATTTCTCTGCCTGAAGTAGGCTGCTGACAGGGTGCTTTCCTCGTTTTGCATGGCAATGAAACATTACTGAAGGTGTCACTGGGTGGGGGGGAAGGGTGAGGAAAGAAAAAATGCAGTGAGTAAAAACAGCCCTAGGAGAAGATAAATGCAGTGATGTTTGTCTGGGCTGGGACTGAAGAGTACCAAAGAACAAGAAGTTAGTTAAGACGGTATTCAGGCAGCGTAAGTTACGCTGTGCCAACACCAGGCACTGCTGAAAAAGACTGGCCACCACTGCTAAGCTGGGATACCACATTCTTGGGACACATTATATACAACATTGTACCCCCCCCCATAGTTCACTGACAGCAGGGGCTACTTCTTCTGGATCAAAATTCAATCAGAAAAGCAAGCCAATCTTGAACTAGAGGAAGAACACCACGCTGAACACCGTACTGGAACAAACAGACATCCAATGCCACCCGGTAACCTTTGCCAGCACCGGGCCAACATGTCACACAAAAGCACCCAACACCAATCCATTGATCCGCAGGCACAAAACACAAGATTCCTTCAAACCCTTCTGCTGGCTCTACGCATTTGCCCAGTAGGCTTTGTGAAAAGTCAGGTAGTCCTCTGCCTTCCTGCAATTGTCAAAAATCCGTGGAATCACCCCACTGCATGTCCTGGCTCATCTGATCACACTGCCCCCTGGTCTGCCAGTACAAAGACCCAATTCTGACAGAGCCCGCCCACTAGCACAGGGACACACACCTCCAGACTTGAAATTTGCCTCTGGACAGTCAACAGCATGTGAGAGGTGATGGCTTGCCTTAGTGGACACAGACTTTCTACAACATAAAACCTGAGTCTGAACCTCAGTAAAATTACCCCCCTGGAGCTATGGGTCAAGAGACAATTTTTTTCAGCCATATAAAATTTGGCAAGGTTTATGCTAAGAGTTTCCTTGTAGAAATACTCTTTTTCTAAGGTCTTCACCCACCATTTACACCATCTGGAAACAAACACTGGACAAAGACGTTTCTTAAATTAAAAAAAAAAAAAAAAATCAAACATACATATGCTACGAAAACTAATGGGGAACTAAAAATCTGTCTGATTTACGTCTGTGTTACTGAAGATTACAGAGGATATGAAGAGGATGGAGAAAGGAACAGAAGAAAAGACACTGGACTCCCTATGGGAGCTGGAGGCCAGGGCAGGGGCCTGAGGTGGGTAGGGACAGAGAGCAAGCAGGAAGCAAGGGAGAATACAGATAACATACAAGCAACATCTGGAGTCTGGAGGTGGTAAAACACGAACTCAGTGTTCGTAATGAGTAAAAGAGGTAAGAGTCTGACGTCTTACTTTCTCTGTTGCCCTGTTCAAACAACTACATAGTAAGCCATTACATATATCACAGCAGCCACAAACTTTTAGAGAGCTATATATATATTATAAGCACATGAACAGACTCAAAGTGGTCACTAAACACTCATGCAACCTATCTGTTCCCTGCAACACTAAGCTATCTGCTTGTTCAGTGTGTCCCTTGTCATATAATTAATTCCCCTTCTACTTTATGCAGCTTCTTTCCTTCCCCCGTAATTTCTATAATGTTTTGGGGTTTATATGTTACAACTGCTGTACATCTCTGAGTCTTGAAGGGAAGTTGCCTCCAGCAGAAAATTAAAGGCTGAATTCTTACCAGTAACTCTGGGCATGCTTAACTAACACTATGCCACATAGCATAGCCTAATTAGTCCAATAGGTTTTTTAAAAATAATCCACATGACCTCGATTCTTACACTGAGTCATTTTGGAGATCAGCTGAAACAGAGCCCTGTGTAATTCTCTAACATCAACAGCATGCTGCCTTATTTGAAGCAGACTGGATATTAACTGCAAAAACCACATAACTCCCACCACCTCACCTCCATCTTGTTTTTCCCTCTTCTGTTTTTAAGACAAGACACAATCTAGTGAGCTCTAGCAAGTAGCCAGTCTTACCTACACGGCCTCCTACATTTCTCAGACCTACTTTGGTTGCGTGCAGATTAGTTGTAACACACTTCATATGCACATGGAATGCTCTACTGCTATTAGAAATTATTTTGCATGCAAACACAAAATGCAGGTGGGCCAAGCCGCTAACTCCCCAATTAACAAGCACAGACTTTGTATTCTCAGGCTTTTACATGCTTATTAATTTCAATGTACCTATAACTTTGAAAGTCATGTTAAAACATCTTTAAGAAACATGACTCAAATCTTCAGTGTTAGCATTCCTGAGTCACTAAAAAGCAAAATTAAATTTCCATTGAATAATACTCTTATTTTCTAGGTAGTTCTGAATCCCACGTTTCACTGAAATCACGGTCACACTTCACTAAAGCTATGCTTGTTCAACCATCTTTTCTTGCACAGCAATGTCAGTCTGGAGCATAAAGAAATACAATCTCCATCCACCACAACTGCATTGCCAAATTTCCTTAGAGAGGATGCAAAACAGCAGTATTCCCAGCTCAATGTGTTTTCATGAAGAGAGTAGCAAGTTTCATCACATCTGTGCCAAAGTTGCTATATCCACAAAAAGAAATGCTTCACTGAGTTTGTATCCCGCTACAGTCTCTCTCACGGAGATATGAAAATGCAATTTCACTACAAAAATAAATACAGTGGAGTGAATAATTTCTTGCACTGGGCACATGGCCATCCATTTTCATTGCTTTCAAAAAGCCACTGCACTAAGACCTAGGAGGCAGACACTGTGTGGATTACAGGACCCCACTTCTCTAGCTCCTTCTGATTTGCTTCAGCTTTCCTGAGAAGAGCAAAGGTTGCAATACGGTATTTGTGACTCCCAGATGCTGAGCACCCTTTCTTAAGAGGCAAGGGCAGGTGGATGCTACGTTTACCTTCCTCTACTAGTGCTAAGATCTGTATGTGGGCCTTTAAGTTGCAGCCAAGGCACAGTGAAAGAGGGAACCCTGACCTGTGATGAAGGAACAACTACAACATCAGCATGCATCCTTTAAAGTGGCACAGAGACCTGTATGGATTTAGGAGATGCAGCACACCTAATAGTTATTCCTTTTGACAGGAAGAAATACTTTGCACCATTTTTTTACAGGAAAAGCATTCACAGGAAGAGATTTTGCGAATACCTGGAGTTTTGTGCTTTACAAAATCAAAAGAATACAGTCAAAAGACTGACAGAAAGTGTATGAGCACTATTCTAATAAAATTTATTTACACTATGTACTTCTGATATAGAATACCAGCTACCAAATACATCACCCAGTAATTCTGAGTTGGAAGGGACCCACAAGGATCAGAGTGAATGGCCCACATGGGGACTGAACTTGAACCTACAACCTTGGTGTTATTAGCACCAGGATCAAACCAACTGAGCTAATCTCTGCAGTTTTGGTTGCAGAAGGTAAGGTGCCAGAAACCTATTTTAGATCAGGAGCTGACGAAGTGGAGACATTTACCAAAAAAAAAAAAAAAAAAATTATCGTTCACAAACTGGTTTGCTTACCAAAGGAACATACTTAGCAGTTTCCTTTTATGCAACACTAAAGAACTACAACTTGCATTTCTTTTGTTTATGACTTCTGTGGCCTAAGACCTTTTCTTCTTCAGCTAGTGCCTAGGTGACACCTAGTTTTCACTTTGAGAATATTTCAAGAATATTCAAGCTCAAAAGAGTCTAAACATATGTATCCTAATGCACAAGACTAACTCCCACTTCCTAGGTGTACTACAACCAAACCACAGTTCTGTTTTCAGATGAAGCTGAACTTCAAAAACTTTAAAAATGTCTTGGAATAAAGCCAGCAATAAATGCAGGATTGTCCTGAGGAGGAATAGGAGTGATCAGTCCTCTTCATAATTATCTCCAAATATTGAAGGTTTCATATTGTTTTCTCCTTTCCTTTTGCAGTAAAGCTCACATGGTTTAAACAACTCCATTCAATGTTCACCAACACAGGAGGAAAGAGGAACAGCTGCTGCAAGATGCTGTTCCTTTTGAGCAGTTCAGAATTTTCAGTGCTCTGCCATGTAGCTTTCTGCCTGCCTGGGGGCTTCTGAATGGAAAACACTGATGAGATCCACTGGAGGTCACAAAACCCTGCCATGAGTCAGATGCAGTTGAGACATGCTAAAGAAGTAAAACAAACAAAACCCCAAACCAACTGCCCCCTTATATTACTTTTTTAGCTTCTTACCTGCAAATCCTGCCACAAGTGGAAAAGTGGTAAGAAACGAAAACATTAATGTGGAAATAGAGTAATTATTTAACCCACAACTTCCTAATAGGTGTTGAAAGTACTGTTAAGGATTCTCCTCTTTTGGAAGAGACATATTTCACACAAAGAATTTCTGTCATATGTGATATTACTGAAACACTCAAAGATGGTTTCATCCACCTAGACAACTGCACACGTCCTTTCCACTGAATAAGCAAGCCATGCTGAAATAAAACAGGATCTACACCTTACCCTGCTTGATGTGATTTACACAAGGGGGAAGCTGATACACCTCAGAAGTATGCGTCATATCACACCCATGACTTCAGACCCTCTGAAAGCCATCACTGGCTTTTGCTCAGACACATGTGTCATGAATTAAATGCAGAAGGGAGGCTCCTGAACTGTAATCCAGGGACAGCTAAGCAGCAGGCAGATCAGGACCCTCAAAGAACAGCACTGCACACTTCAGAGCTAGGAGCTGCCACCACCTGTCGTTGCCACATTAAAAAAAAAAAAAAAACAAACAAACCACTAATGAGCTAGAAGAAAATTAACCAGACATGGCCATTCAATACCCAGACTACTTTTAAATGAATGAAAGTATTCTCTAAGTCAGAAAAGGACATAAAAGGGTAAATAAGTGGAGAATTAAGCCTATGTTTATATACTAGCAGAATACAAAGTGGAATAACTTGCAAAGTTATTGCAAGTTGTTAAGTACTTATTTGTCATAGAAGTACACTTGATAAATCACTGATTTTTCACTAGCTTATCTGTGCTAAGTCAGAAACATCCATATATTTTGATTTTTTTCCTCCACACATACATATGTGAATGCCCATCCAAACCTTTCTCTTCAGTCCTTTACTTTTTGCATTTTGCCACTAAGAGAAATGTAGAAGAAAGAGGGTGAGAGAAGGAGAGAAGAGGGATCTTTTTGTATTTTACTTTTAAAGTAAAAAAAGATAGGTGGAATACATTTCTTTTTGTGGAATTTTTCTGGTTTGGGAAAAAGCATTTTCCATTTGATTAGTTCAGTCAGCTATGCCTGTGACAAATACCAAGAATAAACAATTTTGGACCAAAGAGCCTGGCCCTTTGATTTCACCTACAAAAATATGGATATTTCTATATAAAGAAAGCCAATCTTCAGTTCTAAACAGACATTTAGAGGATATGAAAATCAGATCCCCCTGCACTCTTCATACACTGGCCCTGCAGTACACTGCTGATCCACAACACAGAGGAGCATCTAAGCCTATGCAGAAGACATGCCACAGCCACCTTTGTTTCTATTTGAGAGCACAGGACATAAGTAGCATCTTCCAGCATGGAACATCTGAGAGTATGAATGAAGGTTTGAGCAGAAGGCGTCATAAATTACATACACACAGACACAGAGATCCTTTCTGTTTGATCCCAATCTTCCACAGGTCTCTAATGAGAGGCAGGAACACCGCCTACTAATCATCTGATCAGTAATGCAAATAACCATCTTGACCTCTCATCAAGTATCTCTCCAGCCTAAACACTGTGCCTTCAGACTGCACAGCCCCGGGTGCAAAAGCTGCCATGTCCCACTGAAAGACCCTCGTTGTTTCAGTGCTTCTGTCCCTAGCTCGGCACACATGAAACAGACAGATATTGCAAGTGCAGGCATCTCAGATCTCACGAAGGAGGCATTGTTCAGCTACAGCAACATACCTTCAGGCTCCCTAAAACAAAATGCTGAGTAAGCAACACAGCAGAATGGCTACAGCACTGGATTGGCACTTGGAAAATAAAAACAGGACCTTCACAGCCTGTTCCAGGGATGCCACAGCAGTGCTGCTATCCTGGACAGACCTCACACTCACATTTGCCATGTCCCCAGCCCCATCTCTGTCCCTATCTCCTGCTGCTGAATGAATCCTAGCCTTGATGAGTTGTTTGCCATGCCTGGGGCTGCAGATGGACCCTGTTAGAGCACTCTGAAATCAAAATAATGAGAAAGGCATTCTTCTATGAAACACCACACCTGCCCTGCCAGCAAAGTGTGAATTGCAAGAGCTTCCAAAACAAAAATAAATGTATTTGTATTAGCCCCTTACCCCTGGCATCAGGCCCATCCTGCCAGTTCTCATAACATATACAGGGAAACTGGCATACAGAACGGTGCAGCAAACAAAAGGAAATCCTATGAGAATCAGGTCAAAAAAATACCATGACAGCCTTGATCCCACAAAGGCAAAGACAAGCTACACCTGGACAAGCAACTTGCAGCTGCAGTCACTGATGTTAACAGATCTCCCATGGTAAAAGGAAGAAAACAGGCTCTCAAGCATCTGCAAAATAGCATAATTCAGATTCTTTTCTAAATAATTATATTTGGAAAGTATTGCTAAGGAAAAAAAAAAAAAACTTAAAGAATTTAAATATTCCAAGTAACAGCACCAGCACCTCAGCACCCCTGGTCCTGCTGCGAGCACGCACGCGCGCATTGCCGAGCACAGCTCAGCCGCTGCCAGCAGTTCCCTGCCTCACTGAAGGGAGAGTTGCTGGGCTTCCAGTGCCACTCTCAGCAAATTTCTACTTTCTAAGCAGCAAGCGTCTGTACAATAGAAGCCCTCCTATCAGCACTGCCAGCTGTGCCCAAAGCACAAAAAGTACAAGCACGTACACTTGTAAAACCTCAGCATTTGCCCGCGTGTAAACAGTGCACTTCTGGAAAGGCAGAGAGAATATTTTCAGAGTAAACACTGCAAAGATTTTGTGTCCTTTAGGATGTCAGAAAGCTGTTGTGATCCACTCTCATCTTCCCCACTCTCTGCCAGCTCAGCCAAGGCGCCTCTGTAACTCACAGGGATCATCTCACAAGCCTGTTTTACCACCTGCAAGAAGAAACTTTTCCTCTAGAAGCAGTCCAGCTCCCTGGGGTGCTATCCTCCCTAATGCTAGTTTACAGCCATTAAAATATCAACCAACTCCAGAGCAGGAAATGAAGCAAGAGGAACCCATTTCTAAACCTCACCACTGGAATTGCAGCTATTGCCCCAGGGAGCTTAAGTAGGGGAAAATGGGGGAGCTCCTCATAGCCAGAGTGGACTCCAGAAATCCTTATAGAGGTATGAGAGAGGTGGAGAATATAGCATGCTAAAGCACTGAGGCAGAAGACCATCTCCACCCCAAACTATTCACTTTTAGAAACAGAGCAGCCCTCCAAGGCCCTGAGGATACCGTCTCTTAAGCAACTTCCCGGGCAGCTGATGGGAATAGAAGGCTTGTCTGATGAAGGTGCTAGAACTTCGAGACTGGGACTTTAAATTAAAGAGCCAACTCCTGAAAGGTGTCCTGTTCTCAGATTTTGACTTGGGAGAAAGCAGGAGGAGGCAAGAGAAAAGACTGATGCTTTGTTCTCTTTACAAAACCACCTACACATGTGTACTTTTTCAAAACATGCAGAATTATGGCAAGTTACGTTTGAGTTAAGGAGCCTGAGAAGTTCTCAATCCCAGAGGAAAGAAAAGCTAGGAACAATACTACACAGAAGCCTAGTTTTGTTAAAAGCCTGAATTAAAACAAAACTTAGATGGAGAATGTTTTTGTCCAATCCTGGATGAAGCATACTCAAACAAAACACCTGCCTAGAAGAAAACCTCATGCAGCATGCAACTGCTACTTGCTGACTGAGCAGGAGGGCTTCATCAGCTGAAAACACATTTTCCCCATGTTATAGACAGGCAGGTGTCAGTGCCAGAAGGCTGACATGCAGCATGGAGGACACGTGGACCCACGCTGCCAGTCACCACAAGCCAGATGGCTCTGGCATCCTCATTCCTTTCCATGGGGATGAAGGGCACACAGGGGAAATTACAAGACCTGAACCTGGGTACCCCTCACAGGCTTGGGCAGCTTGACACCACAGGTGCTTGCAGGAGACTCTTCTCTAGCTGCATCAGGACAGTATTTCAGATCTGGTTTACTCTCTAGACACAGCATGCTATTACACAGTACAACTGAAGAAGACTGAGAGCACCAGAGTGTGGAAAACAGACTGGCCCAATCTTTTTCTTTTTCTTTCTTTAAAAACAATACATTTTGCAGCCTACATCAACATCCTCACAAAAATGCTCAATCTGTCCTGCACCTCAGAAGCTGGCTGCTGAAAAACATCCAGAATACAATTAAAACATGGATTCCAATAAGTTTCACTTCCCTCTGCAATTTTATAATCGTCTCATCCATCAATTTTGAAAGAATATTAATAGTGGCATCAGCTGGCTCTCCCCCTCCTCTGCTGAGCCAGCTTTTTCCAAGCCCTGTCCCTGCCTTTCACAGTCTGACCACAGATGCAGTGAGGAAGAAGAGAGGGGGTAGGCAAACCAGGGGTCAAGAGAGGCCAGTGGGGCACACCTAACATGGGGGCCACCCCAGAGTAGCCACTTCTTTCCCAGAGGAGCTATGGCAACTTATGGTGCCTGAAGATCTTTCTAAACACACTTACTTCAAAAGAAGACCAGACACACAAAATACAGACAACAAGGCTGTGTCAGGAATTAACTGAAGCCTACCCAAGCTCAGACCAAATCCCAGGCATGCAGGCTTACCACCCCTTTCCGGGCTGGAGATGTCTAGGCCAGTGGATGTGCCATCTTTCCTGGTTTTGTTTTTGGGTTTAATTCTCCCACAAAACCTTATCCCCTCCTCTGTAAGATGTGTAGATCTCTCCATTGATACAAGCCATTTCTCCCCAGTAACATTCCACAGACTAGATAAAGGCCTTGGATCCCCAAGTACCTTCAGACAAGAGCTGAAGACCAGTCCCATGCTCCTTTTAATATCCTCTCCTTTTCAAATACATGAACTTCAGTAATCAAATACTACCTCCTGGACTTACACACAGTGCCAATGCAAGGAGAAAAACTGGTTGGTGCCAGTTTTTAGCATCTGGCTTATTAATTATTTTGTAAAGATGTACAATCTGTTGAGTCATCTGAAACGCTTTAAGACACTGACATTATTTTATGAATCTAGTTTGACATGGTTTATAGCAATCATGGTCATGATTTATATCACGAACTCCCAAGAACACAAGTTTGACTTTTAAATCATTGTCATCCCAACTGTTTCACTTCAGGTCAGCCTGGTCTGTTCCAAGGCCAGATTTTGTTGGCAAACATATTTGCTTTGCTCTTATATCCGCTTTTCCTCATCTAGTTTGATGAAACAAAAAAGCCCAAGGTACGTATATAAAGACAATTGTTATGGTCATTTGAACACAACCAAAAATGTCTATTTCGTCGTCTCTTGCTGCTGCATGAAGTTTTTATTAATCACCTCCATTCTCTGAATAAAGCTGTAGGAAGAAACTCACCATAAATTGGTCAGAAGACAGATATGCAGACATCTAATGACCTGTTGAGACTACAGACATCACTTCTCTGGAAAGTGGCCAAGTTGCACCAACTTGCATTTCAGCTAGAAGTCCAGCCTCTAGAGCCTGCACACTCTTTTCTTGCACTATCATGTTCCTATTCAGTTCCAGAGAACAAAAAAAGCACGAGCAACCAGCGTTCCTCACTGTGAACTGATGTAATTTCACTGTCGTGTTCAACCCCATGGAAGGTAGGTGAGATCAAGCAAGACTGCATACAACAGAACACTGAGAAACAGGGCAGAACACAGCATATTCTTCAGACGTGTATTATTTATACAGAGTTGGCCTGAAGCACATATTAACCCGTTGCCTGATCTCAGAGGATGCCCACAGTAATGGCTCTGGTCTGGAAGTCAGATGAATCCTCTAAAACACTTCATTCAAAGGTATTGGGCTGGCCTTCACCTACAGTTTGAACAAGCGAGTATTACAGATCTAAACTGGAATCAAGATTGTATACAATCCTACGGAGGTTACCTAGACCTGGGACCTTTGGAAAATGGTAGGTGGCACCAGAAGTAACAGGCTACAGTGATGGTACCCAAAAACATGGGGAGAAGCAGATGGCATCTGTTAGGGGAGCACAGAAACAGAGGGGAAGGAGGCAGGACTGTGGAGGGTGAGTTTAAGGGGATGAGAAACTGGGCTGCCACAGAGGGAAGAGCAGGACAGTCACAGGCAAGTCAAAGAGAACTTGGGAAGCACCAGAGCTCTGCCTACCTCATCCTTAAATGGGATCTCAGCGTAACCTGGCTCTGGGCTCCACAACCCCCACAGCACAGCAGCAGATGACCTGCTGAGCACATCACCTCACTCTAGCAACAACCACCATCTACATCCAAACAGTGCTCTTCAGCAAGCCCTTATCTCATGGGTCAGAAATCAGCCCAAAGGTCTATGCCCTTGGGATTACTCACACCACTGCAGATTAATGTGACAAGGCCTAATTTTTATGTATCTCTCCCATTCCCTTTGTCAGTTAAAAAATTACATTTAAACCTAGCTATGTTCATTTTTTAATACAAAGACTGCAAACTTGATCATTTCAAAATTAAGAGTTATCATAATGAAGACACACACAACCTTCACCCAGCTCCTGTATACATCTGCATTGACTGTCTCCAATTATCACAAACCATTTGAGCCCTGGAAATCAACTGCTTTGGGAAAAAAGATAAGATTGTATGATAAAAGCAACACCTGTCTCAAACCCTGCCTCACCCAGTGGAGGTTGGGAAGATTTAGTGAACAAGGCAATGTCTCTATGAAAAAGAGACAACCACCTTGCTTGAGGAAGTTGGACATACCACTTGCAGGCTCCTTCTTGACTCCACAGTCTTTTTAAGATGCTCAGCAAGTCTCTGAAACAAATTTTTTTCTTCAGGTGACCCCTAATGGGGCAGGGCCACCCTCTGCAAAGCCAAGGCATTTAGGGCTAATCTACAAGTGTGCTGACACTAACAGCTGAGGCCAGTTGTCCTTGTGCTTCCAGCAGATGAACTGCTATGTCATGCCAGGTACTCTAGGACAAATGGAATATAAAATCATCCCCAAGAATCTCTCTGAGGCAGCCAAAATTGCAACTGTTTCAATCACTTGACTTTTATTTGCTTTTTGACTCCATTCCTCAGCTATGAAAATGAAGACATTACCTGCTGCAAGAATAAAAACTTCCACACCTGAAAAAGCCCCCCAGGAAGGAATAAGCAGCACTGTTCAGTTCAAGGTCTGGGTGGGGTGTAAAATAAATAGATGTGGATACACATGCAGAAAGTAAATGTGGGGAAGAGAAAATGAATTATGCAGCAACTATCCAGTGAAAGAGGGACACTGTGAAAGGGAAAAAATGATGCAATTACAGAATTAAAGATTGTATCATAATGCAGATGCAAAGGGGAATTCTGCAATGTTAGTCCTGGCACTTCAGGCTTTGTCCGCCAGATTTTGTAACATCATTGTTCTCCTGATGTCATTATTTTGTAAGCTATTTAAATCTAACACAATTATGCATTCATATATTTGTATCTTTTAATCGTTAATAACATGTGGAAAAACTCGCAGCCTCTGCTCCCAACATGACTGATGTCTCCAGCAGATGGCTGCGAACAAAACTCTCTTTCTTCCACCTTTATCTGAGGTAAAGAGCTTTATATTTAAACTTCGATTCCATGCAGAAACATTTGGGGATTTTGGGGTTGTTTTGGAGGAGGAAACCAAGACCAGCATCAATCAACTACTATGAAATGAATTGCCACAATCAGATTTTAAGAACAGAAGCACTAAGCAGTTGATGTGCTTTGCCCAAGGTTAGAAGGAAAGCTCCCAAGCCCCGGATTCCAAATGACCCCACTAACAGCCTTCTGCCCAAGCCACTGAATCCCTCCTACTGCCACATTAAAACTTACTTAAGTGTAATTATTGCTGCTAACTTCAGGTCAGGGAAGAAGCCTATCACCTCCAGGCTGTGTTTGTTGGTGAATGCAGTCAGCAAGCAACTTCAGGGAGAGTGTCATATAAAATACAACTGCAAGCAAACATTACAGTTGTATGTGTTCATCCGGGATGATAATTGTTGTATTGGGTCTTTTAAGTAAATTACTCTGCACACCTTGGACTTCAGGAAAATTGCCAACATATTTCTCAGCGTCAGACAAGTCTGGGTCACCCTGCTTCATGAGGATAAGCAGCTACAATAGCAACAACCTTACTTGTTTTATTTGCAGATGGTATGAGCTGGCAAAAGGCAGTGCGTCTGATGGCACGCTCCCTATGCATGCTTCATGCTTTTTAAAAAGTCTTACTTGCCTTTGTATGTCCCCACTTGCAAACACACACCCAGGTTTTCTTCTAATCAGCATTGTAACCTTGTCTAACAGGTGCTGGCAGCTACTACCACAAGCTTTACGTGCTTCTTTGTTCCTAACAAAGGAAGCTTCACTTCCATCTTTCCCCATCCTCAGAGAGAGAAGCCTGCAAAAGCTGGAGCTACCAAGTCCCTGAAGTGCAGTCAATCAGAGCCTGCAGTGTCCCAGGCACTTGGGCCATACCCCTTTCCCGTGGACATCTTTTGGAAAAGCTCCACCGTGGAAAAGTCCATTGTTGGGATGAAAGCATTGCAATCCTTCCCTCTTGGCATGCAACCTGCTCAGTTCAGTTTAAAAGCTAACACTGAAGGCACTGCACCACCACTAAATGCACATACTTAGCCCAATATGTTTAACAACAGACAGAGATGGTACCACAGCAATGTTTTAGGCTTTCTGACACAGAAGTCTGGGTTGCCTGCACCATCAGAGGAGGGACCTGCATAGGATGTCTTGTCCAAGCCCAAGAGCCCATTCTCACCACAGTCATCTATCATGCCAAGATGCCGCTGGTCTGAGTTGGTGCCCATGGAGAAGAAAGGAAGGGAAGCAAGAGATGTTCTCCTTCACTGACACTTCTCTAATAGTGCATTTGGATGCCAGAGGTTCCCAGGCAGAGACTGTGTGTGCAGAAAGGGAATAACATCTCCTTTTGACTGGTTGGCATGACTTGGTGCTCCCCATCCTCCATAACTCATGATGGGCCCAGCTACACAGTTCCTCCCTTCATCTCACCTTGACAGATATATCTGTTTTTACTTCCCTCACAGATTGTCTGAACAGAAGTGGTGTACGGGTGTTTGAGACTCACCTTGGCCCTCTAAGGTGTCACATAATATTTTGACATTAGAGAGTGACAGTGGTGATTTCTGCAGAACCACGCTCTATGCCCCAGGACAACAGGCATGTATTTGCTGAAGACCAGCAGCAACAAAGTGGGTACCAAAACATGCACAGGCTGAAGAGTTGCATGTGCATCCCACAAATGCTCCTGACACCTCCGACACTCTTATTTCTAATGTCAATGCTTGTCCTTCCTTCAGTCCAAGTCTGGAAGAAATGTGCCCACCACATCCAGCACATCTATACTGTCTAGCATAGATACAGCCTGGCTGAGGGTGAGTCTGCTTTTCTTAGTACAGTGTTGTCCAGATTTCCAAGGTAGACCACCCAAGCCAAACCAGCTGCATCTATACTGGGATGCTTAGAAACACAGAAGCATGCCCCTGACATCTTACAGCACTCCATCAGCCCAACTGCACACCTGCAGGGGGCTTTGTGGGAATCGAGGACTGTATTCACTCTCAGATGCTATTCTGTGAAAAACATATGGCACTGAATGTTATCCATGTCAAATTATCATTGAATTCAACAGGATGATGCTGGTGAGCATCCAGATTATCATGCTGCCACTGCAAATGTGCAAGTTTGTGTGTAAGTCCTGCCCAGGATGCACATTCCCATCTGATCCAATGCTCACCTTCATTCAACTCAAGGTGTCCTGGAGGTCAAAGAAAGCAGGCTCCAAGCTGTGGGTGTCAGCCTGATAAGCCTTCTTAAATCTCAGGTAGCTTTAGCTTGACAAACTAAAGGGTAGCCAGGCTGCAAGGAGGAGTCCCAAATGGGACCCATCTGTGGGAGATCTGTGTCCTCTGCTCTCCTGCCCCTCCGCTGCAGCCACTGTGGCTCCCTCCGATGTTACCTCATAGCCACACACGCCCTGGAGATCATGCACACCCTGCAAAATGGCCAGGGCTACAGAGGTGTCGTATGTTTGACCATCACACATGCAATGCCTGGCCAGGCAGCTGCTACCAGGCAGAACAGAGAATCGCTGTAAACAGTCTAGTTTTTGCCAGAGAGAGCACTGCTTTAAAGATTTCCCAGCCAGCCACTAATCTTAACAAACACAAGTGGGAAATTACTGATCTTCCAGACTGTCAACCATTGGTGCAATCTGGTTGAAACTGGCCAAGCAGGCGACAAAAGCGCTCATTTCCCGGGGAAACTAAGTTAAAATGAAATAAAATAAAACCAGATGAAAACTGTGGTATGTTTGATTAGTGGTGTTTCCATGTTCTGCTATGGTCCAGAAAACAACGCCTTGCTCAATCAAGCCTGGAAGCTGCACAGCACACACTGCAGTTTTGTAACCACCCAGCTGTTTTGTATCTGGAGCAGGAAGGGGCAAATTGCAAACTCATTTACATCTGAGGGTTACTCCAGAGGGGTAATTTCTGCAGCAGGAACACAGACAGGGCAAGGGGATTTGCATCTGAAAGGGGTGAAATGCCTTGTCGGGCTAAAGGACCATTACTCAGCTCCTAACTGTGAAAGCAACTGGGGCTCCTTTCTCCTTCGCAAGCACCAGCTCTGGAAATGAACTCATCCTAGAGACTTCAGCATCCTGCTAACCATCCCAGCATCCCAAAGCCCATGCTTCTGGTGCTTGGCCACCGAAGGTGCCTTTGGGGGCAGATCTGCTGCGGTCATACCAACAAATGCTGAGCCCTTGCCAGCTCAGGACATAGGGAGATGCTGCACTGATGAGAGCTGGAAGGGTTTCCTCTAACCCCGCTCAGTTTCACGGATCATGCTACAGAGCTACATCAGTTCCAAGGACTCCTCTGCTCCCATCACAGAGCACAGTACAGCAGTAGAAAACAGCATCAACAAAGCAGGCAGGCAACTCCAGACAGACTCAGAAACAGCTGTGGAATTTCTCTGGAAGAGCTGCTTTCTGTAAAGGAGAGGAAAGCCCAGCCTCTCATCTCACTTCCAGCCCACCCACCCACCCACCCACAGGATAGAGGCAAAGCAAAGCGTAAGAACAGGAAAGAATTTAAGGCATGCCAAGATCCCAGGCTCTGGAAACTAGTTTCCCACATGCTCCACAAAAAGAGAGAACTCACACCCAAAATCTACTGCTTTGAACTCAGATTGCAAACCATTTACTCAGCTGAATAACCATGCTCAAGTCAGTGAAATTTCTTGCCTGAATACCCTGATCTACGGAAGGGCTGCAGAACAGGCAGACAAATAAACACAGGTATACAAAAGGGCAATGTAAGAACCCTTCTTAAAAGGGCTGGAGCCTTAGGGCAGGTCCCAAAGTCAACAGCCATGTGGTCAAAACCATAAGCTGCAGGGTCTTTGGTAGAGTCACACCAACTGATCAGCTCATCATCTAGGTCCATGCAAACCTCTAGACCCATATCCTCTAGGCACCATCAACTGATTGGGGTCACAGTCTGAAAAATATTTCACCGACTTAGAAAACTAAATTCTCCTCAAAAGGATGGCTTGAGGGTTTAGAAGTATAAGCTTCATTAGCTTCTAGCAAGACTTCAGGTCCCAAGCACAAACTAATGCTCCATAAAACTCCAGCAGAGAAGCACCACTGCTCCTACTCTGCCAGTACTGGTCTCAAGTGTGGTCAGGTCTTCTGTACGGAACCCAAACACGATATGGCATTTGTTCTCAGCCCCATGAGAGTAAAAAAGATGTGTAGTTCACACCCTGAAAAGCCTGTGAGAGGCAGCCCTGAGCTTAAAATCTTTGCATGCAAGCTTGCTTATTAGTAGCCCTCTTTAATTTCACTAGGACAACTCACATGACTGAAGTTAAAACTATGCTGAAGCCTCTCTCAGACTGTGGCTGACAAGAGTTTCTGATCCAGTTCATCGAGGGGTCAAGGTGAGAACCCTGAACTGGAGCCAGAAACAGGTATGACGAAAACATATCCATGGATTTTGGCAAAGCTGAAGGCCCAAGTGAGTCATCTAGCGAAGGGTGGCCAGCTCCCAGAAGCATCTACCTGCTCATTCCCTAGGCACTCTGCTAAGCCACAGAAAATCTTTGGATGAGACGCTCATTCTAAGTTATTGCATTTGAACATATGATTTAAGCATACTATATTATAACCAAAACAATATTTATTGTCTCTCTGGCATCTCTGATCTGGATATTCCACAGCACTCTCCGGTACTCCCAAGACTTCCCAACATGCATATAAAACTTCCAACAGGCGTGGCCCAAGCAATTTTCCTCCACTCAGACAAGCAGCAAACACATCATTGTCATTTGTCTCCACATACCTGGCCAGCTGTCCAAACTCTCTAACAGACCTTCACAGCTTTGAACCAGAGGTTTGGGCTTTTTAACTTCACTGTCAACAAAAGCGTGCGCGTGGTGGGAATTTTCCACACAGATCCATCCTGACTGTCACAGGCACACCAGTGCTGCCAATGCCACAGCCAGCAACAGCACAAGGCTGTCCCAGCTTTGCACACCTCGGCCAGGGCTACTTTTTTGTTTCACCTTTCATGCAATCAATAAGTTCAAATCCAGTCACTATTACACAGCCAAGAACAGTGTTTTCAGCAAAAGGCTTTTTTTCCTAAATTACTGTTATTATAATCCCATAGGTTCTACATTAGTGCAGACTCGGTGGACATTTCAAAAAGGCCTGTAACCCCACCCTGGGTACAGAAAGGCTGAAAACAGGACCTTCATAGACATCATAAGTTGGAAGGTTTCAAATACGTTCCAACAGCTTCAATCAGACCCAAAATCTTAAGCAAATCTGTATCAAAAGCTCTCTGAAACGTACTACTAAGAGAAAAAAAAAAAAAAAAAAAGCAAACAAAAACCATGGGCCACATCGGTGAGGAAGAGTTTCAGTGAGGAAACAAGAACATGGGAATTACTGTGTTTACAGTTCAATTAATGGGACCTTATCAAAAGCCTGTTTACTTTTTTTTTCCAGACATCTATTACACAAACACACACTCTTAATGCCTCCCTGGCTAGCAGCCTGCTGCACACATCCTGAGCGTATCCACGTTTCAGGCGAGGCAGAGCTGCTCCCGAAGCAGTCCCTCCACCGGACGGCGTGTCGGAACAAAGCGCTCGGGTGATGGATGTCGGCAGGGTCCGTAAATCACATTTTTGGCAGCTCGACCTCAGCCGGGAGACAGCATTTAACGCCGTAAGGAACTCTGAACGCTGCCGCTCCGCAGAGCGGGGATCCTACCTGGGCAGGGGGCTTCACGCCTCTCTTTCTCTTTGGTATAAAAAAAATAATTAAAGCCGTTTCCTAAAAGCCCGGCGAGATGTCTGGCACTTAATGACAGCACACGAGTTACCGCATATCTTCTCCGCTAACTGCCCGGCATGAGGAAGGGAGCGGAAAATCAATTAAAAAAAAAAAAAAACACACCAACAAACAACACTAAACCCCCACCAAACCTCCCGCAGGAACAAAGGACCCCACCAAACCCCTTCTCTTAAGTTATCTGGATATACTTGCTCGCGAAGCACACGGATAACCCTCCTCCGCCCGGAAAAGCGCTGGCGCGATGCAGGCGCGACCCCGCCGGGCTCCGAAGTGCCCCGGGTGCCCCGGCAGCCTCCCGGGGCGCGGCGGGCGGCCCCGGGCGCGGTTCGGCCGCTCACCTGCACCGCGCATCGCCGCGGCACCGCCCGCGGCAGCCGCGCAGCCCCGCTCTGCCCGCGGCCGGCCGAGCGCGCCGGGGCCGGCCAGGACAGGCGCTTACGAAACGCGCGTCTCCCCCTCGCCCGGGCGGGAGGGAAGGAAAGGAGGGAGGCGTGGCGGGGGGCATCCGCGCCCGGGGCGGCCCCCGCTCCCCGCCGGGAAAGAGGAGGAGGGGGAAAAGCGCACCCGCCGCTGGATCCACCGCACGCGAGCATCGCCCGCCGCTCCGGTGGGGAAGAGGGGGCAGCCGGGGAGGGGGGAGCCCCGCCGGCGGGAAGCGGGCGCCCACTGACCTTGCCGCCATCCGCCGCCGCCGCCGTGCCTGCCCGCGGGGTGGCAGCCCCGCGCCCGCCACCACAGCCGGCGCCTTCGCCCCGGCAGCCGGCGCCGCCCCCCGTCCCCCCCGCCCCGCCGGGGTGCGGGGCCGAGCGAGGCGGGGCCGAGGCGGCAGGAGAGCCGGAGCCGCCTGGACCCCTGTGCGCACCACTCCACCTCACCCCGGGCCGCGCCGGCCACTGGCGGCGGGGGAGCGAGACCGCGACCCCCCGGCGGCAGCCCGGGCGAGGAGGGGTGGCCGCGGGCACCCCGTGCCCTGCACGGTACGGCCCGGCCCTGCCAGCGGGGAGAGGGGCTATGCGGTGCTCGGGGGGTTCCCCAGCGCTGGCAAAGGGCTCTGCTGCAGCTTGTTCTGCCACCTGGCCCAAGGTGACGGGAGGCTGCACACCTGAGCGCGCTCCCCGAGGGGCGACTGGCTGAGCAGCGCCTGTTCCCGCACACTCACCAGAGCTGCCCCCGCGAGGTATGCAGGGCTCCCTGGAAAACAGGTTCTCAAGTGACTGGTGCCTTGAAGAGCATCAGTCTCAGCTGGGGGCTTAGAGCTGTATTAGTAGTGCACATTAGAGTAATGGAATAGGTACATGTGGCATGTTATGTTCCCACAAAAGACCAGGGCTGGGCCAAGGAATAAGGCCTCCTTTTTATCCATTGCACCAAGGCCTGTGCCTACTACAGAGCACAGGATCGTGTATTCGTTTCTGCACTGACTACAGTAGAAAACAATATTCTTTCCATCAGCAGTAAATGAAAAAAAATACATAGGTACCTCCTAGTATCTCAGGTGGGATCAGTAAGGACAAGCAGCCAGAGCCACAAATGGCAAGAGTAGCCAAGAGTCTATTACTCCTCACTGACTCATCTTTTTGGAGGACTAGCGTTGTTTTATGACAAACAGTTGCAAGTGGTGCGAATGCAGACCTTTAGGTTATCCAGATGCCGTGTTTGGTTAGAACAGCCCTCTCCTTCCCAGTTCCCATGGCTCCACACTGAAAGAGTTGCCTGTGGAGGACCAAGACCTCTGTAATCAGCTAAATAAATAATTTTCACAGAAGTCTACTTGGTTTCCTCCCCTTCCTTTCCCCGCCCTTCACTGTAGTGAGGCTGTTTGCAGAGCAAGGTCTACTGCAAGCTGGGCTTACCACTGGGGAGAGTCTATAATGCATTCACTAGTACAACTCCAGGTTCTGCCATAAATATTTAAAACTCAATTACCATTCTCGGAATGAACATTTGAAGCAGATATTTGCATCACACAGTGTCTCTTGGATCAAAACTTCCTAATGAAATAATTGAGATAACACAGTAGAAGTCAAATAGGCCAGATTTTAGCCACCAGTTTGAGACTGATTCCCTCTTCATGTCTGTCTCCAAAGTATTAGTCACTACCATCCCTGACCTCTCACAATGTGTTTTACACCACAGACATCATTTTAGGACATGCAGCTGACTTTTGCTTCTCTGCTTATCAGCTACAAAGATTGTGTGAAAGATTTCACTGCTCTCCCCTTCCCCAGCACCACTCAGCTGAGTAATCTGAAGAACAAACACCTAAATTGCTTCTCATGAGGCATCCCTTAGCTGGGCAGGGGTACAGGGACCTCCTGCCATCCCTGCTTCTGCTCTTTGGGATGGGCCATGACCCATGGCACCTGCTGTGACCCACACCATCCCACCCTAGCCATTCAAGGTTCTACAGATTTTGTTGAGAAAAAGCCTTTGAGATGCTGGGGAGTGGGACTACATGCTTGTTTTTACAATTCAAGAAGATCCTTATGCCAAATTCACATCGGCTTTTTGTGTAACATCCTGTTTTTGAAGAGACACACCAAGTTTGGGAGGCACAATTCCTTATATGCCTCTGTGTGCCAAGTCCCTACCTTTCCTTAGATCAGTTTCCTCTTTCTTCCTTAGAAAATAGGTGGCAGATGATGCTTGGAATCCGTGCTATGGTACCAGGTCTCCATAAACAAAAGAGAGGAAAGTTCATTACAAAATGGAACCAAATGTCCCTCCAACTATGCACAGCCAGCACTACTGCAAACGATGTCCACCAGAGAGGCAGGGGAGCTACACAGATTTAGAGAAATATCACCCACTCACAGAGATGGATCCTGCAAGGCAGCATTGAAGAGCATTGGCATGATGACTGTTAATTATATTACTGTTGTTGCCGCTGTGATTGTGTCATTACAGCAGAGTTAGCCAGCTCAGCTGAGACCAAGACACCCCAAACACCCCCACCTGGGTTAAGCAGGCAGCAAAGAATGAAGTATTTCAGATCCCACATGCAAATACAAGGTCCTGATCTGGAGGGGCCAGCTGAGATTTTAGCATCTGACTCCCTCTACTGAATGGAATAAAGTTAACATATGAGCACAGCTGCTGGCAGAAGTGCTACTAGAGAGATGCATCAGACAAGGGGAACTGGAAAAGAAGCGTAATTACTCCCAGGAGGATCTGTGGATTGCCACCACCGTCCCCCAGGCAGCACCTGTTATGACAGAAGAGTCTGTAAGTCTCTGGGGAAGAAAGTTCCCAGCAATAGGCTTGGGGGGAGGGGGGGAAAGATAAATAGATTTCAGCTTCAGATTGCTCCACACAGTTTATTTCAATAAAACTTTGCACCAGGACACAGATTTCTAAAAGACAGCAAGTTCTTTGGTTTCCCTTTTTAGTTCCTACCTGATAAAAAAGGCTCAAAAGGGCTCATCTAGTGCCAGAGGCATGGAAGTAGAGAGAGGACAGCCCTGCATTGTGCCATGCAAAGGCAGCTGTGCTCTTCTGCCTTTTACTATTCTCTCACCAGTCTGGTTGGATCAGGGGACCTTTTTTTTTTTCCCATCTGCATTTTTCTAGCAATTTTTGTAAGCACATCATATGTAACAGTCAATGAGAGCAAATTGCTGTCAGACACATTCACCCAAGCACAGCTAGTACTGGGGAAATGGGGACCCCCATCATTCACAGGATTAATAGGAGCAATCCCTACAAGTGCTAGGGTAGCACTGGGATACCATAACAAAGGCATCTCCATCGATGATCTAAGGGACCTCTACTACACTATATATGTGTATATATATATAAGACCTCAGCATCAAATTTTCAGTTCCAGGAACAAGTCACAAAATAATCATAAAACTGAATGAGAGCTTGTAAGCATTTTTTAAATGATCAGAACATAAGGGGATCCATTCCTTTTCATTTCTGAGCCAACTTTAAGTCTGGAGAATGTTGATCCTGTTACTAAGAGGCTTATGTACTCTTCCTAGCCCTGTTTCCTAGAGAAACAAAGTTTAAATCATCACGCTCGCTCTGTGTCTTCCTGTCTTCTGTTTTCTTTCAGCTGCTTTTGAAACTGTTGGCCAAGCTCCTCAAAGGAGGAGTAATCAAGGACAGTAATGTCCCTAATTTTTTTTTCCTTTTTAAATCACTAAGGGAACAGAGGAAGAAAACATCTTTGAACCCTCCCAAGCAAGAGGCAAGGAGAGCCTAGCACTTTTCCATTTAGCCCAGCAGCCAGTGAGCACACATGCATGAGAGAGCAGAACCTAACCAAACTTCATAATCTCCCCTGTTCACGTAACATTTTCGGTGAAAAAACAAAAAAAAAAACAAAAAAAAACAAAAAAAAAAAAACCAAAAAAAACCCCCCAGGATTTCTATAGTCTCAGACCTCTGGGACTAAGGGGGAAAAATTACATTCACCGTTAAAGTCATCACTGAATCAAGGCTTGTTAGACCTCACACCTTACACAAAACTTTTGCAGAAGGCTGTTGCCTAAAACTGTGAGTCAAAAGCACAGCACACAGCAATTAAAAAAGCATCTATTGGTGGAAATAGGTTCAAGCCTCACTGATCACAGGTAATTGTCAGTTTTCATATTGATACACTGTGATAAAATTACAATGAACATTTTGGCTCATGCAAATCTGTCAGACTCGTATACGTTGCCTTGTTCTCTTCCATAAAACTTTGTTTTATTGCATGCTTTAAAAGATTCAGCAGAGTGAGTATTTTTGCAGGTCACTAATCTGAAAATGGACATGTAAAAAGGACACATATTTGTGGTAACTCCGTTTAATAAATTGCTTCAAAACCCCAGTGTCTCTCTCTGAAAAAAAAAAAAAAAAAAAAAAAAAAAGAAAAGAAAGAAACCAAAACAACAACAAAAACAAAACAAAAGAGAACAACAACAACAAAAAAAGAACCACACCAAAAAAAACACCCTCTAGTTAGGAGGAGAGCCTTCCCCCCATACTAACATGAAAGGCTTCAAGCAGAAGAAGATGGACAATGTTCTTATCACAGGAGAGCAACAAATTCTCTATTCATCTGTATGCCATTTAAACTACTTTTTGTCCTTGGATTGGGTATAGGAATTTGACCAATAATTGTCTCCTGATAACGATAGTTTGTAAATGCTTATCTATTAACTATAACTCTAAAAATGAATCATAGAACCATTGAATGTCTTGGGTTGGAAGGCACCTTAAAGATCATCTAGTTCCAACCCCCTGCCAAGGGCAGGGACACCTTTCACTAGACCACGTTGCTCAAAGCTCCATCCAACCTGGTCTTGAACACTTCCAGGGGCATCCACAACTTCTCTGGGCAACTTGGTTTTGTGCCTTACCAACCTTGCAGTAAAGAACTTGTTCCTAATGTCTAATCTAAGCCTTCTCTCTTTCAGTTTGAAGCCATTCCCCCTTATTCTGTCACTACATGCTCTTGTAAAAAGTCCCTCTCCATCTTTCTTGTAGGCTTCCTTCAGGTACAGAAAGGCCGTAGTTGGGTCACTCTGAAGCCTTCTCTTTTCCAGGCTGAACAAATCCAATTTCCTTAGCCTGCACTGACATCCCAGGTGAATTGTCATCTTGAAGTACAAAACGTAGGGAAGTTTCTCCTTCAGTGTCAGCTGACTGCCTTTACACCCAAAGAGGAGATGTTCCTGGAGATGATTCAGAGCAGAAATCCATACTCTGAGTCATCTTCTGCCTGGGCTAATCTCCCTCCACGGATAAGACAGGGGAAAGAGCTTCCAGCATTGAAGTTTAGTGACCACAGATAGGCAGTGCAAACAGCACTCTGGGGCTCCTAATCCTGGAGAGCACTTGGGTGTTCTGACACATTCCTTTGCTTCCCTCAAAAAGGTGGCCCAAACTAGCCTCAGTGAGCCACCTTGGAGGAGCCACAAACCCTGTATCCCACTAACCAGGGTCCCACCTATGGCACTGTGTCACCACCAGCCTCTGGGCAGCCTACGTGGATGTGCCTGAGATGGGCACACAGGATGGGCCTGTTACCCCAGCCACTGGCCCATCTTGGTAGAGCACGGCGGAGGTGGGAGGGGACCTCTGGAGATCCTTCTGTCCAACCCCATGTTCAAAGCAGGGTCAGCGACAGCGGGGCACTCAGAGCTGTCTCCTGCTGGGTTTTGAGCATTTACTGCCAGTGCAGAGAGCTGCATAAACACACCAGGGGTGCTACCACAGCCAGCACTCTCTGTACAGTCCTGGATATTGTCTCTGCTGCTGCAGATGTCACGAAATGAAAGGGCGGGGGGGGGGGGGGGGGAGGATGTTTATAAGCTCTGGCAATTATCTCCAGAGCTGCACTTTTATCTCCCCTTATCCTATCACAAGGCAATGTTTAGAAAAATACACTGATGGTAATCAAATCTTTGTTTTTAACTGTACCAAGTCATGCCTGTATCTTCTCAAAAATTAATAGCTTTCTGTATATTAAGCAAAAGAGGAAAAGTCTATGTGAAAAACATTCTGACATCAGTGAATTTAAATTACCGAAACTTGATTATTTAAAAAACCCAAACTCTTCTGTTATCCAGAGAAACGTTGAATTTGTTGCTGGGCATTAACTGTATTGAAAGTCCATTAGTTAGACAGCCCCTCAATCATCCATGTTAATTCATTCTCCTCTGAAGTAGATGAGGTTTAAGAGAATTACAGTCTTCATATACAAACAGCACCACAAATAAATGACATGGAGATGTTTCATCATAATTTACTAAGTGCAACACTGTTCAGGACTTGCATACTAGAGCATCATGATAGCTCTTTGGCGCCAGCTCCCTACAGAGAAAGAGGTAGTCCTATCACTGACAAAAAGCTCCATTAAAGAGAAAATTGTTTGCAAACATAAGCATTCAAAATTAGAAAACATCCAAACGGAGGGTTACTGTGCAAGTCCCTCCTGACATAATCCCACATTTCAATTACATGAGTGGATGCTGCTTTTCAGAGCATCCTGGGCTCCCCTTCAGTTGCATGGGTTCCCAGCAGCACAGTCTCATCATCCTGCGCCCCACTGCCAACCTACCCTGTTACCTCCCTCTGCGCCACCACCCAAGTTCCAGGTCCCAGGCTGTCCCTGTTCCCTCATCCCTGGTCTCCAGCCCTTATAGGCCAGTTTCCACTCTTCAGCACAATCTCCCCCGTTTTCCTTGCCCAGCTGTTGCCCACATTTCATCCCAGCAGTTTTCAGACTCAGTTTTCCACCTCAAGTTGCAGACAAGGTTTTTTACAGCAAAAGAATCTTCTCCACTGCCAAGTCCCCAGTTCCAATCTCTCTCTCTCTCTAGGCTCCTTTAGTCCACTTATTTATGCCAACTCCACAAATAAAGGCCAGGACCCTGCTTCCTCATCTTTTGGGGTCAGGAGGTCAATGGCAGAGAGCATGTGTCTCCATGGTTGTAGCAGGAGGCATCAAGAAGAGCCTTGACAGAAACCTCCCTCTCAGTCCCTGCAGCCATAGCCCAGAGCAAGGTCTCCACAGACTGAAACATCCAAGAGATTAGCAGCCAAACTCAGAAAGCCTCTGCCAGGTGTGTGTAAACTGTGATTTTCCAAGGGTTTATAACTTAGCTGAATATAGGTGTTTTTCACAGGAGCCAGAGTTGAGTTGCACCACTTTTCTTGGCTATTGCACTTTGGAAAGGGAACTACAACCTGGCAGTGATAACATTATGTGGAAAATGTAGTTCTGTGCATGCAATGTCATTATGGCTTTCACAAGAAGCTGTTGTGGGAAAAAAATTCATAGAAAGAGCTGAACAGCCAGAGACATCCATCCAGAATCAGACTGAAGTATTCATCAGGCACAGAAAATGTTAACCAAAAGCTTAAGGTTTCAACATATTCCAGAGTATGCCAAAAAAGAAAAAAGAAAAAAAAAGTGATGCAACTCAACTCTGACATTAATTAAGGCAAACTGAGAAGGAGAAAGGTTATTTCTCTAGTCTACCACAAGTACCATATCTATTACTCCTAGGGTAGTAAGAGTCCACAGTTCACATTACGGACCTTGAGAGGATGAATGTGCACTGTGTAAACACTCTAAATATAGTTCATTAGGACCAAACAGCCACCAGGTTCAGGGTGCTGTACACCCTGTGATTGGTGCTATAAACCCTTTGGTTACCACAGGCAGAGCACCCGGTCCCTGTTCAAAAACGAAAGTCCAGCAATCAACAAGACAGTTCCCGTCATCATATACTTTAGCAGAGAAAATAAGGTGAGGTGTATAAGTCTCTGTGTTTATGCAGACTTGTTTGCTTGGCTTGTTTATATTACACATTTGCAAACCACTGTCTGATCTTGCCAGCTCTTACCTGCAGGAGAAGCACTGAAGCATCCTCAGCTAAATCACTTTACTTACATTATGCTAACAGGATAAGGACCAAAGGCTGGAATTTCAGTGTCAAATCTGAAGCATGCATAGAAAAACAAGCACGCTGGGATATTTATGTGATGAGTGCTAGCATGGCAGTGACTGTACTTTATCCTGACACTTCCTGAAAATTACAACATTTATAATTAACACTACATCTGCAGATTCCCCACCATTTACAATTAATTAAGTAACAAAGCTCTTTAGGAAATCCCATGGATTTCTTGGGATAGACAGTATGGCTAGTTAAGAACATGAATACATGAAGTAAATATGGTTTTTTTATTGGGGCTTCTGAAAACCAGAGCATCCTATCTATGCCTCACAAAGGGGTTGCATTGCTGGTAGCAACGTTAAAAAGTAATGCTGTGCCTGCCAAAGTTGCCTGGTCAAACGGCTCTGGTTCAGGTTATCCTTGCACAGCCTTTCATTCAGGGCCCCATCCTGCAGTCCTTGCACCCCTGGAAGAAGCTTGGGGGTTTTCAGCTGTGTCTAATTTGAAATTTATTCATGCAAGCAAATGTCTTCAGGACAGACCTGCCAAGGTAGCGACACTCAAACCCATGTCACCCTGTCCAGAGTGTGGCAGACTACAGTTGCTGCTGTACATCGTTATGGGCTTTCTGTCTCCTAACCTGCTGAATACAAGGTGATTCTGAGAGCATTTCAGATCTCACCAGCCAGAAAGCCATTGTGGCTGCAGCAGTGCAGATGCCCTCGCTAGCTGGGGTCCTACCACTATGGCCTCCATCAGCATGGCAGAGCTACATTGGTTCAACCTGGGCAGTGGTAAAGCTCTGCCACTCAGTTTTTTTTCCAGACTCATTCAGTTAGCATATGTTTTTCCAAACAACCTGCTTATGGTCTGAGAGAATAAACTTATCATAAAGTTCATAGATCCACCTCATTAATACTCACTGTCCCAGAGCTCCAGTCAAGGGTGCTGGTGCTCATGTTCTCTAGCACAGCACCACTTATATGTCACTTAAAATTTCTGCCTGAAAATAAGGTTTCCAGTTCAGACCAGTGGGGCTGTATGACTTGCCTAGATCCATATGTCAAATATCAGTCCTGTGACATGTAAGCTCTTACATGTGCCTCTGATTTAAAAAGAGTTGCTTAGAACCCCATTTTCACCTCTTCCTTAAAGGAGCACAGACCTCCTTAGAGATGTGGCTCAAGGGCAAAAACCCGCCTAAGTCTCACTTCTGAAGTCAGATGGGACTTACGCCCTTAAATCACTAGCAAGCTTTTGAAAAATTTACTATGTCACTGCTTGGACTGATAAAAATTACCTGTGAGAAAGGATTTTCTTTTATACACTTTTTTCAGGCTTGGAAAAGGCCTCCCCTTACTCAAGGGAAGAATTAAAAGGACTAAAGGCTGTTTCTCAGTTTCACAACCTTCCCACTGAGTAAATCTCTCAGCCAATCAGATTCTCTGAAGAGGCCAATGGGTACGGGTGGGTGTGAGTGTCAGGGGTGTGAGCCTTGCAGGGCCACTCCAAGTCCCATTAAAGCGACTGGCAGAATTTCCATTGACTGCAACAGGATTTGGGGGTCCCATAAAGAAGTTCTACATCTGTTAGAATCCACCTATCTGCAAGGAGAGACACGGAGGAGGGAGTAGATTACATCTCTTCTTTTTGAAAGGAAAGTTAGCCTGGTTCTCACTTATTTCATACTAGTGTCCATATTTCAGTATTAATAATGGATCAACCTGCAAAAGGAGCTCATGAGAGCCTACAAAGTTGCCAGGTTTCCACCGGGGAGGCTTGGGGGGAAGCTGCTCAAGGCAGAGGGGGGCTTTGGAGAATGTTTTGTTTCAAGTTGAAGCGTTCAAAACTGTTTTGCACATTCATCAACCTCAAAGAGGAGCACTTGGCTGCTCTCCATGGAGGGAGGAGAATGTGCAGCAATGGGACCCTCAGCAGCTGCCAGTGAAAAATAATCCAGAAGCAACATGAATAAATAAAATACATTTTGCTAGCCCTAATATTACAGGGCTTTCTTCATGCTCTCTAACATTTTAATTCCCTTCCAACTATTTCTAGTTTTAGTTTTTCCCATGGATTATTCCCTTCCTGTTTCTCTTCCTTTAAATGCCAGGCTGCTGTTTTCACCTTATCTGCAAGTCTTCCCTCTCCATTGCTTAATTTTCTATTAATTCTTTCAGTCTTTTTTAAACCCATTCTGACACAGCTCTGCAGTACTTTACAGACCTCTGAGCCCATTTTATCTTATTTTTTTTCTGCTAACGTTTCCTTTCATAATCATCTTCCCAACTTTTAACAAAGAAAAGTCTTTGACTCCAATGGGAGAGATATAACTACTCGCTTCTGAAAATCCCTCCCCAGCTGCTTGCCACTGACTCAAGAGCAGGAACCCAGCTAAGGGGACCTGGATCAGTGCAGGGCAAGGTCCTCTATGGAAGAAGTAACATCAACATACCTCCATGCCTAGGTCACATGTGCCCAAACTTTCTACCGAATAAAGATATTACTGGATAATATCCTCATATATAATATAGTATATAGTACATAGATTTAGTATATCATTATATATAATATAGTTATAACCCTAAGTTATAACTATAGCAGCCAGGACATGCTATGCAATTCATTGATAAAGTACTATGAGTTTGGCTAAAATCTGCAGACTCTTCAAAATTCTGTGGTGCTGGTACCTAAAGGAAAACGTGGCAAATGAACATGAAGAAAATATTTGTATAGGCAGAGCTCTCCAAAGCAGGATTCAGCTATGTGTGACAGAGCTCAATTACAGCCTAAAGTCAGAAGGATGCTGCTTTCTCTTGAATGCGTTTTTATCCAATGTTGCTAGCAACAGATAAGAGGAGGTAGATTCTCTACTCCACTATAGCAGGAGTGGAAAAATCCAGTGGTCTACAGGCTCTGAACTCAATATCAGCATCTTTTAGGCAAATGCCTGAACACTCATGAATGAGAAGCCAGCTTCACCAAACCCTTCCCCTACTTGGGATGTCACCTTTCCTACCCACGATAGCTGTCTTAAGCAAAACAGTCTGCTCTCCGCAGGAGACTCATTGGCCCAGGTAGTTTTAGTCTTGCTCACTGTGACTTTATCAAAGTCAGATCAGGCAGCATAATTCTCGATGCAAGCATTTTATTCTTTTCACCTCATACCCCATAATTCCTTCCCTGCTGCTATGAAGTATATTCTTTGGCCTGAACATTCATAACCATCTTTTTCATTCTTGTCATATTATAAATAACACCATCCTGCTCCATTCAGATCCAGCCACAGCCAGCTTGTTCTGTCCTTTAATTTATGGTGAAAACTTTTCTGACGTGTGATGGTGGCTCCAAGGAAACTGCCAGGTAGCTTTGGGAGAAGTGCTCAAATGGACAAAGAGGACCAAGCTACAAATCAGAGGTGAGAAGGGAACCTGCCTCTGGTCTCTCAGTGCAGCCAGTCTTTGCCTCACATTGAATTATTTCTGAGCTCTGAAAAAAGCTGCAGTTGCAGGTTACTGCTTGCCAGAGCCTAATGCCAGAGTCCTACCTGTCCAGACATCCCATATTACAAGAAAGTGCTGATGGCAGTATGGCAAACCTCTCTTTGGAGCTGATGCTATGTAGTCATGTCTGCAGCTGAAGCACCATCACAGCCTCAGCAGCAGGTTGGTTCTTGTGGATGTCCTATTTTAAGGCATGGGGGGGGGGGGGGGGGGTTGGCTGTGTGTGTGTGTGTGTGCATGCAATGGAGTTACCACAGCATGAAAAATGAAATTTTAAATAGTGACTATTTAAAGAGCAAGGTTATTCTGACTGTCTGTGAGATGTGATCTTTTTCTGCTGAGTACATGTAGTGCACCACCTCATTTCATTCAACCACTGTTAAGCTGAGGTGAGAAAAGTGTGCTGTGGCATAGAGCTCTGCATATGGACTCACCAGTATTTTCTACAGATCTCTCACAGGCTGCTAATCACTTCTGGGATGTAGGGGTTTGGGGTTTTTTGTTGAGTAGTATCAGAGGGAGAGTATCAGTTTATGGCCCTGGTGATAAGAGCCATGGCTGCTATTTGTCCACAGAGGTTTCTGAATGCTTATCAAGATCGATAAACAATGGCAGTCACCCCCCAGTGATGCACCCTCGCCTGCAGCGATTGCTCTGCATATGGAAGCTGGCGAATCTCTGTTTATCTGCTGATGGCTTAACTATCCTTATCCCGAGTGTGCCTCTTTCAGGAATCATCCAGCAGTATAGTCACACTGGCCAGAGATTTAATTGCTTCTAAACCCTCCTCTTTAGTGTTGCAGTACTGTAGAACTATAGACTACTTTATTTAAACAAAAAACACACACAAAAAAAAAAAAAAAACAACAAAAACCAAACCAAAACAAACAAAAAAAAAAACCAAACAAAAACCAAAACAACACAACCTTAAACCTGTTTCATTTGCTGTCATCACCACTGTCTTCTCTAGAGAATGTCCTAGCAGTCTGGCCAGGTTTCCTTGTGACCACAAAGAAGAGATATTTCACTCACTAACCATCCCTCATCTCTCCTGGCCTCTTGTCTCTGGTCACCATGTGATAGCCTGGGATGTGCCTGGGGAGTTCCCTCCGGTAGCTGATAGCAATCACGGTCTTTGCTTCCTCATCCCCTCCCTCCCCTCTGTGAGTCATCGGGATTCACTCCCAAACCTCTGTCTCTTGGGTATCATTTGACTGTAAGCATGTTCTTTGTCTTTCCACTTTCAACTCTAGGTCTTTGTTTGTCCCTTGTTCTAGATTGTTCTTTGTTTAAGGAGCTGCATGCAGATGGCCTGTGATGGCTGAGGATTTTCTGTCCTTAGAAGAGCAATGCAGCAAAGACAAAATCTCTCATTGCCATGCTTTGCTTTGTCCCATTTCTCACCTTCCCTCCACCTGGGAGCTCCTGAACTACAGCAGCAGGTCATGGACTAGAATGGGTGGTTTTCTCCAAAACTGAACCAAAGCCCATCTACCTTGGAGGTCAACCATCATAACACAAATGTCATCAAGGTAGAAAAATTTGGATGGAAGGGAAAAAAAAAAACAGCATTATATTCCACACAGAAACTAAGTGGAGAGTAAGCAATTGCTGCCCTGTAAAGCATGTTTAATCGCCTGCATTTTTGAGGGAACAGTTTGGTACCAGCTTTGGCTTGCACAGTAGAACTGCATGCCAATGCACATTCATCACTCTAATTTTATACAGCTGCATTATTTTCACAGTTTATGGTGGCATCACCTCATTTATGAAGTACACACTGCAGTTATACATATGGCTGTAGTATTTTCAGCACTACAAGTTCAATTAGTAGTTTCACTAAGCTAATAGTGTCAAAACAACAGCAGGAGTACACACCGTATTGCAGCTGTCCAATATGTATATATGTTTATGCAATAAATACGTGGCAGTTTGTGTTCTTGAATTTGGGTCACTGGTTCCAAAATATTACGGGATATGTCAGGTGAAATTCCCTGTCACTGACTCCATTTCAATGGCTGTGGCTCTAACTCCTCATTTACACCTGGGATAATTATGGCATGATCATGGATCACAGAAACACTTTCTTCTCTGCCCAAAGATGTCATAATCTGAGCAACCAGGTCTCCTATTCACAGACCAAGCCTTTAAATACAAATTCCTGCTCAGACCATTGCCCCAGTGGTGTGGTGCCAGAAACTGGCCTTTTGAGACATCTCTGCTCATAATGCTTTTTTGAGTTATTTGCCAGCACTGTAAATGCCTCTCCCCAGTAAGGATCAGATTCCTAGGGAAAGGGAAACGCTGTTAAGTGGGCAGGACTGGGAGAAGGAGAAAAATTATAGAAATTTCATGGACAATTGTGCTTGCTGAAAAATGTGCCAGTTTGCATGTCACTGATTTACTCCCAGTGCATTAGTCATTAGGGAGGGTAAAACCACAGTGATAACGAAAGGCACTATCTAGTGCTGAAAGAACAGATTGCAAACTCTGATTTAGTCAACTGCAGTGCTGACTTTCACCAGCATTTGCATGCTGGCAAATTTAGCAAAGAAGTGGCTCCTGTTCAAAGTTATGAGAAAGAGCAGTCGTCCTTGGTTCCTCCCGAGCACCCGTAGTGCTTCTGAAATGCTGACCTTTCATGCAGGTGTCGAGCAGTAGGAAACTCTGAAAATCAACTTTTTAGTGTTCCAGTTTCACAATATGCAAACCAGACAGAATAAAAGCTAGCTCCTGGTGCATTCAAAAGCTTGTTTATAGTCTTCTAAGCTTTCTTTAAGCCCTGCGTGGAAGGTATCCCTGGGGTGTGAAGTGCAGCTTCATGGCTGCTCAGCTCCCATGGCTTGTTCCGGGACCATGAGAAGATAAAGTGGCCTCAAGGCCTCAAATCCAAATTAATGGATTTTTCTGGCAGTCCTGTCTTCCTCCTTTCTCCACAAAATAATGAATCTATCCTTATCATGGTCCCCTTACTCTTGACCAAATACTAATGTGGCAATATACTAAGAAGCAGGAAATAAAGACCTGTTTGGGGACTTGGCAGCCTCTGAGCATGTTTCCCTTCACATCCTGACAAAGCCTGGCACAAAGTCAGCTTCTGACACAAGGGAAAGTATACCTTTTTTCCTCTACTTTTTTGGCAGTTGTTGCTAATTTGGCTTCTTTCCACCCAAACCCTCCACCTCCCTCAATGTGTTGACAAATACGTTTCTCACAGTGCTTGGGTTGGAGCATTTCAGCTAGCCCATTCAGTAAATTTATGTTTCAATATTTACAGGCAGCACTGCACCACTTGGGCAATGGGTTGAGCAGCAATTTTTCTTTAAAACCTTCCAGGACACACTATTCCCTTTTTTTCACCTTCAGGTGAAAACTTCCAGCACAGGGTCAATCTCCTTTCCTCTTCCCCATATTCCTCTAGCCACATGATCATTGAGTGGGACTGGCATTTCACTCTTTTGGTACTGATTTCATCTTCCCTTTTCCTGTCTCCTTTGGCCTTTCAGGACAGTTTTCACCAGGTTTTCTTTCCACTGTGTTTCAACATATCTGTTACTTCATTGAGAGCAATTGCCTTGTGCCAATTTGATCTTTCTGTAATTAATATATTTTGACTTGAGGGAGTAGGAACACTACCCATCACAGACACTGAACCTGAGAGTTCATGCCCACAGTTTCACAGTACAAAGGTATTAAACTCCTGCACTGCACTACACTACGCTGTGTGGTTTTCTAGGCTTAAATTGGTGTGTTTCCTTCCTGTTTTGCTTATTGACTCATTTCCTTAAATCTGATTTGAGCTTGTTATTGTACTCAGACAGTACATCAGTAGTGTCTGTAACACCCATAAATCCAGCAGGAGAAGAGGTCGCAGCAAAAGAGGAAAGATTTTGATTACTTTCACAAGAGAGTACAAATTATTTTCTGGTGAGAGACAAGGAGGAACAACAGTGGACAGGACAACCATGGAGCAGCTGACCTATTTCTTCAGGAGGGAACCTTAACCTTCACTCCAGTGTCCAAGCACATTTTGCAAGCTCCACAGAAATACTGACCTGAATTTGTGGAGTTTTCATCAATTCTCTTTTGTAGTTGAGCATGTTTAAAGATCCCTTACAAAAGAAGAGCAGAAGCAGAGAGTGTTTTTTTCAGGAGTTGATGAAATCAGAGAACAATTACTTTTCTCCTCTACCTTAACAAACATTTGAAGAGGTTTTTGGTATTCATTCTATCTGGATCCCACTGGCTGTTTTGCTTAATTTAAGTTCCTCTACTTTTTTAAAAAAAGAGTGTGTTAAACATTTATGGTTTTAATCCACCAGAGTACAGATTTCAGGGGCAAATGTGATCTTGCTTTTCCATGCTCAGGCAGATATTTGCTCTAAGAAAAGCCTTTGAGTGTAAATACCAAGGATACTGTCAACATTCTTGATTCAAAACTGCTTCAAAGCCAACAGTTGTCTGGTTCCTGTATATCTGATCCAGGATTAAAGACATTTTTTTGATGAATGCTTGCCCCTGACTCCCTTTTAGCAGGTTAAGGGACTTATGTTTGCAACGACAAACATTGTTATAGGAGTGGCTGGCTATTCAGTGTTACAGCTGGGCATTGTCCAAGCCTCCAATGACTTGAGCACAGTTTTCTGTCTGCAAGCGCACCCATTTAGATATCTAACTACGTGATCTGCAAGAAGGCGTCGAGGCTCTAATTTTATGCCGGCACTTCAACATAGATTTAATAATGAACTGCAGACACCCTACTTGATACATTTAATTGCACCTGAACTGTCAAAATGCAGCCTTTGATCATGGGCAAGTTTCAAGCTCTTGCTTACAATTAAAGAAGGATGTTTCAGGAAGCAGCATCATGCTGCATTTGGAGTGGGAGGAAAGGATGTCAAAGAACTCAGGTGCTTTAGCAGCATAAAACATCTGGGCGCCACCCTTCCAACTTCAACATATGTACTGTCATGAAATAATTCTGGTTCAGTCTAACCTATACTCAGATGCAGTCTATTATTTGATACCTTTTCATTCAGTATCAGACTCATCCAAATGCTGGTCAGATGAAGCTCCTTCCTGAGTTGCATTTTATTAGAAACATTTCACAATTCAAATATCAACTTAGCAAAGAACAAGCTTTTCCTCTCTCTATCTCTTAAGCCTTTCACTACAAGCAAAATACCCCAGGAGTGGAGGTGGGGCTTGGCTGTGTGCTGCTGATGGGTCCCTGCAGAGTGATCCAGCTGGCTGGGGTAGGGAGCTTTTTCCTCTTACCCTGTCTGACCCAAAGCCACCCTTTCCAAAAACAGGGAGATGATAGCCTTAAAAGTCAAGCCTCCTCATTCTGCTGGCAGAGTCTCCCATTTTTTTATCTCCCTTGTGAGGAAGACGTTGGCCACCACAACCTGTCTACCTGAGCCCCAGTTTGTACCGTTACCAGATGATTACTGCAGCAGCCAGCCCGGGTGACCCCAGCCTCACAGGCCTTCTCTGGGGCTTGTTTCTGCACACTGGTGCTGGTTCATCCATAGGGTTTGGGTTAGACACAGGTGGCTCCCAGTCACTTTTGCATTGCCTGCCCCAGGCTGATGCCTGGTGCACCACAGAACCTGAGGAGATGCCTCTGTATGCAAATCACCCGACTGACCCATGCCAAAGCCTCCAGCTTCACCAACAGCAGTACTGAGTCCTCGGTAGCCAATTTAAAAAAAGAAGTAGCAACAAAACAAAATAAGCATGGGACTTTTGTGCTAGCTGAGGCCAGAATGCTCACTGAAGGAGTTTCCTCAAGGAGCTTCCTCAATGAGCTCTGCATAGACAGGTCAGTCATGGTACTTTACACCTACAGCCAGATCCTCCTTGGGGTTTCAGTGGCTCAGCCTCAATTCACTTTAATAGCAGCTGAGCTGGTATAAATGAACAAGAATTTGGCCTTTGCTGTCAATTACATTTTCATCTACAAGGTATTTTAAAGACATTAAGTAATGAGCTAACACTAAGATCTATGAGGGAAATGAGGTGTTGTGTTATCTCTTTAGGGCAGTTAAAGAGGGTAAATGAATCGCCCAACACCAAAGGCTGTCAAGGCCTGACTGTGTATGAGTTCTGGGCTACAAAAGCTTCGTCCCAATTATAGGGTCTCAGCTCATTCTCATTGTGTCTTTACCCCCAAATTCTATATGAAGAAGCAGCATTTCCTTTGTTGTTTGGTCCTATTTGCTATGCATGGTTCCTTCTGGAATTTTCTGAAACCGGGGCTCCAGGTCCAAAGAATTGATAGGAGAAAGCTTTAAAAATAGCCCAAAACCTATTATTGTGTCTTTAAATGTAAAAGCTTGCTGAAAAAGATTGATAAAATGCCCAGCAACAATGAAATTATTATTATTACTATTATTATTATCTCACTTCTTGGTAAGACAATCAATAAAATATACATAGCAGTTTTGTCTAGCCTAGACTGTACTAAAAGAAGATAGAACTGACTGTCCGTTCTGCCTGTTTACTGAGATAGGAATGTCCTCATATATGTTCTTTCAGGAAAAAAAAAAACACATTCTTGATACTCATACATCTGGTAATCCAGGGAGACATCACTAAGGATCAAAAGCTTACCACCCACCTGACTGTGGATTTACTAGTGGGGTAACAGACTGTTTTCCCCTCCTCTCCTAACCTTGCAGTCCCTGTCTGTCTGGTCCCTGCCTCATACTGGCAATAAACACATTCCCAGACCCAGTGCCATGGGGTTTATCACCTCCCTCAAAACTGGTGTGATGGCCCAGCTCACTGCTCTTTCCCACAGAAGCCTCAAAGAATAAAATGTGCATACAAGCAAAGGCATGGTACATATCATACTAAAACGCATTCAGACTCAGGTACCTCCCTGAGTAATGTGGATGCAAGTGACTTTTGGGTTCCACAGGTCTTGTCTTTTGCTTTTCCTGGGCCGTGTAACTGCCTTTACACAAGTCACACAACAGACAGGGAGCAAAGCACCAGCAGCAGCCAACGACAGCATCATTAGCTTATAAACCTTGATATATGGAGGTGAACAGCTTTTTATGGCAGATAAAGTATGTAACAGTAGCCATCTCATGTTTTGTGGTGATAAATGGTATTTCCAATACCAATATTATGGCTTTCCAGGGGTAACCTGTGACAGCTGAGGAAAAAATGTGCCTTTCTGCTTATGGCAGGGTCAATATTCCAAGAAGGGAACCCACACAGCTATGCCAGAAGGGCTGTCCCCCATGCCCTCTTCCCTCCCACCAGCCCTTTGCACATCGGCAATCAGGGTGTTAGAAGTAATTCACCTCTAACCCAAGATCCAAGAGCATGGAAGTCACGAGTAACGTTGTCATCACCTCAGTAATGTGCCTCAGTAACAGCATTAGTACCTCGGAGGAGAGGAGGGGAGCAGTGGTGAGGTCACATGGAGAAGAGCAGAGAGGGATGCCTGGGGAGAGGAGCAGTCGCAGGGTGGTGCCCATGTGAGGCAGTGCCCAGCCACACTCAGCACTGCAAGCTCGTGGGCTGCTGGCACCAGCACTACTCCAGGGAGAACCAGCATCCCAACTGCTTTGCTTTCTGTGAAGCCAGGGAAAAAATCCCACAGGTAGGTCCACGGGACAAGGGTTTTCTTTTCTAATGATCCTGAGAAACTCTTTTCCTTTTGGTAGACTAGGGTAAAGTGCTCTCCATAGCCACAATGTGCTAGCAAAATGCCTTGGCCATGCAGCTTTTCACCATACTGGATTTCATTAAAGGCCCTTAAAGATCTTGTACACTTCTGTTGCCCTAAGGGAGAAATACTACCTAAAAGTCTGGCACTTTATACATCAAAGGATATCAGGAGTAAAATTAAGCTAGACATTTTAATGAAAGAGCATCATTTTAAAATCCACTTCCAAGCTGTTGAGTGAAGAAGCTAGGATCCAAAGAGAAACTTGAATAAAAGCTCCACTGGGAAAAAAAAAAAAAAAAAGATAAATGCAGAATATTTGTACCTTGGGACATTGTTTTCCCTTTTGAGATCCTTCATAAGCTACTCTGGTGTTCAGCTTCTGACTCATGTGATCGTTCTCAGGAAATTAAACACCATATCCCCAAATTTTTCTTTGCATGAACGTAAGACATGCCTGTAAATCTAAACTGTCTTCACATTTTTTAGTGAGTATATTGCAGCTCCTACAATTATCTAAATAAAATGCAAATAACTGTAAGCTTAATTGCCCTTACACCATTAACTCAAGTCTTATCTGCCTGTTGTTAGGGACAACCACATGTCATTTGTGGAAAGCCAGGGGTTTTGAGGTGTAAGCACAAGGGATTCGTTATTTCCCCAGGATCTGATTTGATCAATCCTTAAATAAAAGGCTGGTTTTTCAAACGGACCATCCTCATCGCTTCCTAAAACTGTTCAAGCCTCCCTTAAGAGTCTTGGACCAATCCAGTCATTGCAGAACTACCCATGGCTGTGTGAAATCATAGAATACATGTCCAGGTAAAGGACTCATTTTTTCAAACAACAGGCCACACACACTTGTACAACCACAAGAATAGTCCAGAAAATAAACCAGGTTTGACTAAACAGGATGAAAGAGACACTAGAGGTACAAACTTCATTAAAAATACAAATATTACACAAACAATAAATGCATCCACAAATATACATTAAAGCAAAATACCACTAATGATTGTGGTTCTTTTCTCAAATTCAAGAAACACTCTAAAGGAAAATACGTTAAAATTTTCCTTTTTTTCCTAGGTCCTGAAAGTAAAAGTAGTGGATAGAAAAGAAAAAGGAAGCCAAATTTCACTGAATAGCTCCCAAATTAATTAGAAGTAACCATGCAAAAAGATCAGCAAATACAGTCTTGTTGAATTCATCTTCTTTACGTTTTCTTCATTTGCGGTAAGTCATGTCCACACTATAAACACTGGAAAAAGATTTTTGAAAAAATCTTTTCAGCCAGTGGTGCCTGCTCAAAACTGATGTGTAATGTATTGTTTACATCATGGCTGCACGGAGCTACTTCCTGAGAGAATGGCTTTGCGTTGTCTCCAGTCCCAGCAGGATATGGAGTTTTACCGTCAGGATGCACCAGGCTGGGTACAACTGTTCCCAGTTCTCTCGGCCAGCTCAGGCAGAAAACAAAAGCTAGTTTAAAGTGGCTTTAAACTAGCTGCTCCCAGGTCCCACTCCAGTAGTCATCAGTCTCCTGGGTCTTTCTCAATCCCATAAATAATCAGGTCACCCACTTGGGATTAGTAACCACAGAAGGTCACCTTATTCCAATAACCTGGTAGGGAAATCTGGACAGCAGAGCTTTGAAAAGTGCATGGGTTTATATAGAACAAAAGTTCCTTTAAAGACTTCATGAAAGGCCATTAGATGCATATGCATCATATATGCTACGTCTAAGTCCTAAATTTGTATTTTGTACGTGGGAACTAATGTGCACGGAAGACGTGGACTGCAAAGGCATGTGATAAAGTGCATCTGCACCCGTGCAATTTTTCACATTCCCTTCCATAGCTTTTAGGTTCATTTCTCCCCTGAAAATAAACCCTCCTTTTAGCACACTCATATCTCCAGCAGTTTCGAAGAAGCAGGTTCAGTCCAGTGGAGAAATGCAAGAGTGAGAATCAAGATCTGGCCCTGAAACTCACTGAGCTCAGGTTGCAGCAGGGCCTTGATTCAGAAACATCTTTGGTATACAATTCTTCCAATTCCCATATTATTTTGGGGGCCAAGAAGGTGCACTGTTTTCTGTCAGGAAACAAATCCATGGAGCCCTCTTTTGGGACAGGATTTCTCCGATTCTGCACAGTGATAAATTGCCAGTCCTTCTCTTGTACAGCTGCCCTACCTCTTTCACTACCTAGGCATTCTGAAAGTGAAATCTCAGTTTAGGATGACATTGGGGCTGGTTCTATACAAATGACAAACCAAGGAACCAAGTCCTTCCCCATGCCGATGAGGCAAATTTTCTGGTACTTAGGTGTTAATTCAGCCCACAGTTAGTCATGAGTGTGTTCTTGAACACAGTTCACTTCTTCAAAGCACGGCTGAATAATGCAGCATGTTCCCTGGTGGTCCTAGATATTTCTGAAAGCCCTTCATAGCCTGGAATTGGCTTAGGGTGAATATTAAACTTAATTTGGAAAGGCAAATTTAGTCCGACATCCTAAATACAGCCACTTGGGTCCTAAGGTGTGTCTTTAGTTGATGTGAAACACATCATTACTGAGGACAGCAGTGACAACTAAATAGCCTTTTCCTCCCCCAGTCAAGGCAGAAATCAAGTGTAAGCTGAACCTTGCCAATCACCGCACACTATTAACACTGGCAATTATAGATAATCACTGCAATTACTAATAAAGCATTATCAAGGGTAATGGAGGGGGTAATTGCTACCTTTCATTTAAGAAGGTCCAAGATCATGGCAAGATACGCTCAAGAACGATGGCACTGCAATGATTCCCAGCTCCCTTCCTATGCCCCTTAGGAGATCCCACAGCTACTGTTCAGGAAGAGAAAGAGCAGAGGTGTGTCAACCCTCTTCCCTGCAAGTAGCTTTTAGGGCAAGACTGGGAACAGTCTTGCAGTAAAAGGTACCAGCAAATTCACTACTTCTGAAGCACTGTGATACCTGAGTGGGACTGAGATGATCACGGATACCCTAAAAAATTTCCAGCTTGGTGCTTCCCAGAGCTGCAGCTGATGATCATGGCTGCAGGCTCTCAGCAAGCCTCTGGCTCAGGACGGGTGCATGGCAGCTCTGTGGCTGGCCTTGACCTTTAGCACTGATCTTTGGTCTCTGTTAGGTAGGAGACCATATATCCTCCCTCAGTCCCCCAGAACTGCCTGGCAATTCACTACAGGGACTGAACACAGAGGGCTGTGGGAATTCAGTGAATTCTCACTTCCAACTAGTGTGCATTTGCAAAGGCAAAAGGTTAGTGCAGTAAAGTTGTTAGGCCATCCACCTTCCCAGCTGGGAGTCACCTCTTTACTCGGCCATCGGGGAGCATAGAAGGAAGATGTTTTTCCAGCTGACCTGCTGCCTTCAGAGTTTTGCATTTTACCTTAGTTTTAGACAGATTTTCCACATTCTACATTAAATTACATATGAACAAGTGGTAACTTGTGTACGGGGTGACACAGATCAGCAGCAGCTTCCATGCCACGGAACAATTCATTTATTCCTTCTGTCATAAGAGCTATATTGAGATGGATGTTTGTTCCTCTGCAAAGGAAACAGTGCTGGTTGTAAGCTTGTGTACAGACAGTTAACTGACACACATCTAAGACATGGGCTCCCATTTCCTTGGTGATTATCTGTGAGGAGCCCCTCTGAAGCCATTTGTGCTAGCAAAAAGAGTAGACATAGTGTGTGCAGTGTGGCTCTGTTTTGTGGGGACAGCATTTGCACAGGGTGCAGCAGCAGGAGGATAGTGTGAACAGCAGACAAACTCAGCTTGTTTGGCTTGTTTTAACACGTTCACATGAAGGAAAGCTGTCACAGCAATGCAAAGGACAGAAATAAGTTCAAATTTTGGTCCAAATGTGAAGCAGGGAGTAAAATTATTGTTTTTCTGCACTTCTTCTAGCAGTTTTTACTGAGCATCAAATCTAGACCCTGTCTCAATTCACAGCATATGAAGCTTTTTTTCCTGTCCACCAATATGTTTGCAGTCAAAGATAAAAGTACCTTTTATTAGTTTTACAGTCCACCGTATATTGCTGTAGAAGAAACAGGGTTTGAATCAGTAGCAGCTATGTGTTGCTGAGCACAGAGCAAATTCCCAGAGCTTTTCATTGGATTTCTCTACCTGGCACAAGGCAAATCCCCCAAGGGGACGAAAATTACTGCGAAGTCCAAGAGGAGAAAAAGTTTCACAATAAATAGCTGGCCCATATCCAGCAGGCAGACTGGAAGGCTGCCAGGCTGCCATTCCTCAAGTAAAGATGGCTGGAATCTGCAAGTCAGGTCCCAGCAGTGTGAGCAAGTTCAGGGCGATTAGCTGGCAGGTCACTGCAGCACACCCTGGAGTGGGAAGGAAGTCACACAGGTATACTGAGCAGGTGGCAGAAGGTCAGGGAGGAAGAGGACACCAAAAAGGAGTGAAGAGAGAATGCCTATCTGATCAATGCACAGAAAAAACACCTTACTGTTACAGAAAGTATTGCAAAGGCATATGCAAGTACATGATTACACAGTCCTGTCCTGCCATGTGGGTAAATGGTCACAACAGCATCTGACCTCAAACAAGGACTGAAAAAAACATTAACACCACCAACAACAACCAAAAAACCCCACCAACTTTAAAATTTATGCTAGGCTGACAATAGCATTACCAGCAGGGTGAAGGAGGTGATTCTTACCCTCTACTCCACTCTTATGAGACCTCACCTAGAGTGCCAAGTCCAGCTCTGGGGCCCTCAATATAAAAATGATATGGATCTGTTGGACCAAGTCCAGAGGAGGGGCATGAAGATTATGAAAGGGCTGAAGCATCTCTTCTATGTGGAAAGGCTGAGAGAGCTGTGGTTGTTCAGCCTGGAGAAGAAAATGCTCCAAGGGGACCTTAAAGCACCTTCCAGTACCTAAAGGGGGCCTACAAGAAAGTCAGAGAAGGACTTCTGACACGGGCATATAGTGAAAAGTGTCCATGCCCATGGCAGAGGGGCTGAAACTAGATGATCTCTAAGGTCCAGCCCAAAACATTCTATGGTGATTCTATAAATTTGCTCTATAGTTAGAGAGGAAGCACAGGAGAAAAATTTTGCTGGTAATTCTGGTGGAAATTTTCTGCAGTATTTCCTGTGACTTACACACTGGTTGTCTTTTGAAGGATACTTTGTGGAGAAAGTGGGAGCAACAATCTTACAATACCTCAGCAAGAATGAGAAAGACTGTGAAACCTGAGCAGCATGCATACTCTGAGAGATACAGTCATACAGAGATTTGAGAGCAGACATAAATTCCTTACACTGAACAACTGAGGCATTCTGCCCACACTGCAAAATATCACTGTTAAGAACTCCTCCACTTTGAAGGCAACCCCCTAATGCCAACAAGGACAGCTTACAAGGGCTGTGATGGAAGCTGCTTCTGCAGTGTGGTCCCTCCCTTTTCATAAAGTCACTTTGAGGCCAACTCAGAAATCCCCACCTTCACCTGCAGCTCATACTAGGAACTACAGTGAAATACAGGTTTATCAGTTCTAGGAGTATCAAGCATGAACATCTGGAATGAAGCATTTTGAGAGTGGAGCCCTGTAAACTCTACTGTGAGTTATAAATCACTTTGATGGACAAATGTTTTTGACAGGGCATTTCCTGAATAGAATGAGGAATCATGGTTAAATTCCTAGCGACTGTTGAGCAATTCCGGGGAATGGGAAAGGTACATCCTAGACCTGGGCAAGGAGGGCAGTGCTGTTTTTTGTGAATTTTTCTACAAATATTCCTGACCATTAACAGCATGATAAACATAACTGAAAACATGCTGAATGAGTAGACCAAACACATGGAAGAGCTACTTACATTAGGCTAATGAAAATTTATGCTTTCAATCTGTATAACATCGCTGTGGATTTAAATCTCAGCTAACAGCCCTCTCCTTCTAGACAGCTTCATGAGGTCGGTTTATCCACCTGCGAGGAAAGCACCCCCTCCCTTTATAGCAGCATCTCTGTCTGTGAGAATGAGACTAATAACTCTTGTAAAAGTATGCTGTGATCTCTAGAGGAAGCATACAGTGTATCTCTGTGCTGGAGAATTGCTGGCAAATAAACATGGCTTTTCTATTCCACTCATTGAAAGCCTCAGGCCTGGATATCAAGTTTGCACATGGGATACAAAGGTAGCAAAACCAGGCACACCAAGCTCAGTTGCTTTTTTATCCTTCAGCCCAAAGAGCCCCAGGGTTTGCATGACCTGGGGTTTTATAGCTCAGGGGGTCATGACTAGGAAGAAGAGTAGAGACTCTGCTCTGGTGCTCCACTTAGATCCACTAGAAATCACCACTGCCTAAACGAGACAGAGCTTTAGCCCCATCTTTGGCTCACATTGCATTCCCCAGGAGCCACACATGAGATAGGATGTGTCCAGATGACTACCATCACACTGCAGACCAGCTGCCAGAAAGGACAACCAGGGCTGCTGCACAGCAGCCTCCACTGGGGCTCCTGCTCTCCATCCTCATACCTCCTCTGCCTTGCTGCAGCCAGGAAAAAACAGGCAGCAGCAAAGCACAGAAGACATGACCTTCCACAAATACTGTGTGGAAACAAATCTGTACCTTCTTCTTGGAGAGGAACAGTTTTCATCACCGTGTGTAGAAGATGCCGAGCACAAGGAAATTGGACTTTCCACCTACTGCCACTGCAATGCAACTGTAATAATGAGCAGTAACTGCAAACTGTGGAGTTTCCTACTACCTACAGGAAATTTCTGGTATCGGGGAAGTGTGTTTGCGTTTATGTGTAAGTTTGTGCACGGATACACGTACATGCCTATGTAGTTTAATTATGTTAGGTATTCCTAGGGACATGTATGATGACAGGCTCCACTGGCCCTGCAAGATTTATAACAAAGGAACAAATGATTGCCTGGTTAGGTGTTCTGCAAGAGAGCAGGACTTAGCAAGAAGGCAGCTCTGCCTAGGCAAGCCCCTAGAGCAAGTTCAGGAAAGCCCAGCAAATCAAACCAGAAGGTGGGAATTCCTGTGAAAGATCTGAGCTCGGTGCCTGCAGCACCAAGAAGCCTGTAGAGATGAGGCACTGCTTTCCACAGATGAATTTTGCAGAATCCATTCCTTGGTAACAAGTGAAACCAGCAAAGCACAAAGGAACAGCTCTTTTGCTAATTTGTTAGCATCTTTGGAGAGGTTTGGGAAGAGCATGTTTATTGTCTCATGTAAGCATGGTTCCAGCCAAGGAGACTGTGAGACAGCCTGCTGGCTTGAGGATAACAAGGTCTAAATTTGACCTACATGTTCATTAATTCACGTCACATTCCCACCAGTGGTGCTTAAGTTCAAGTCTATCTCTTCCAAGCGCACTTGGGTCAACTTAGCAGAACACTTCATTATGCTGTCATGTTTTCACAGCATCTGCTAAGAAGCAGATGCAATGTGGTGATGGTAAGCTTTGGTCATGTGGAAGCAAAGCAAATTCTAACTCAGAATTTGCTCAGAGCTAACTCAGAGCCTTTAAAAGGCAAGAAGAGATAAAAGAGAAGCAAGACTTCCTTGAGGAAGGGATGATGTATGGATATTGCAGTGTCAGGCTATGTAAACACAGCTGCAAATCTCCATGTAGAGACAAGCTGCTTTATGGGGTGTTTATTACACATCTAGATGGGTATCTCTTTATATACTTAAAGAAAACAAATATCCACATAAAACACCCTTCTGCAAGTGCTACACAGGCCTCAAAGAAAGTGTTACAAGTGGGATAAGGGAAAGGCCTAATGTAATGCTATGAAGCATTCAGATTCAGCTAACCTGTAGTCACTGCTCTATCTCAGTGAAATCAATGGCACTTACATTTGCAAGCATTACAGTCTAGCCCTTCATTTTAGCAACATCAAAGCATCTGTTACACTCCTGCAAGCACTGCCATAGCTGGGGCTTTCACGCAGCAGTCCGAGGTCATCGTTCAGCTGCCAAAATGCCAGTCAATGCACAGGGAAGAGTCACCGCAGCGGATAGCAGCACTACAGTTTCACTGGACATACAATAGAAATTGGCTCTAAAAGAAACGTGGAGATAAAACTCAATAAAATCGGATGGCTTGGCAAGGGATCAGTCTGGTTTATCAAAACATTTATGGAGTAGATACCTTGGCTTGCTTTCCTGCAGGCAGTCACCAGGAAAAGAAACATAGCTGGGGGGACAGGCAACAACTAGTCACTTTTTCATGGCAAGATGTCAGAATCTGACACCAGGTTTTGCACCATTATAGCAAGCTCTGTACAGATTGTTTGTACTTTGCAGCCAGCAGTGTAGCAGTTTGATGGTTCTCATACTTATTTTGAAACAGATAAGCACCCTAATCTCCAGCTACATCAACTTGTGTGCCAAAACAAAGAAGAGGGCAGGAACAAGTAGCCAATAAGAGAGGTGTTATCTCCTTTACAATGTCTCTTCATAAAACTAAGGCATGAACTTTTCAACCAAACTTGCTCTCAGCTTTCCTCTGTACCTTGCATCATGCTTAGGAGTTCCAATATCACCTGCATGTACCTTCTTTGCTCTCCAAATTCTACCTGGTTTCTTTCAGAAGGGCTATATACCAGGCCACAAACACTAAGCCAGAAGAAGAACAACAAAAAAAACCCAACTGGGTTGTCAAGAGCTGCAGATAGGGATTAGCCTGTTAACAAAGCTCCAGCTGAGACAATGATGACAATGTCCGAAAGAGCCATTAAGGACTTCTCCACTCTAGGACTGACAAGTGCTAAGTAAAGGGGATTCTTTTAACAGATCACTTGCTACCCCTTGGCCCCATGGAATGGGAACAGTAGGACACAAGGACTGGAGGCACAGTGGTGTCTCTCTCACTGGTGGAAACCCTTGATGGAGCTGATCAAGTGTTGGTGCTAACGCAGCAACACGAAGGTGCTGCACTCCTGACCAGCTTCTGATTGCACTATACACTGCAGACACCAATCTATCAGAGCATGTTTCTTCAGTACAGGCATAGCTGAAGCATCTGGAAAATAAAGGAATATTAGAGCATTTAGCCAAGACAGAAAGCTGAGGAGAATATTCATAACTATCTATAGGAGGAAAATCTAAACATGAATGTAAGTCCATCAGACGTGATGAGATTCATCCATGGGTCCTGAGGGAGCTGGCAGACAAAGTTGCTAAGCCACTATCTGTCATTTTTGAAAAATTGTGGCTGTCAAGTGAAGTCCTTGATGACTGGAAAAAGGGAACTATAATCCCCATTCTTAAAAAAGGAAAAGTAGAAGACCCAGGGAACTACAGACCAGTCAGTCTCATCTCTCTGTTGGACAGGATCATGGAGCAGGTTCTCCTGGAAATAACGCTAAGGCACATGGAAAACAAAGAGGTGACTGATAACAGCCAGCATGGCTTTATAAAGGGGAAATCACGCCTGACAAATCTGATGACCTTCTACAGTGAGGCTACAGCATCAGTGGGTGGGGCAGAGCAACTGACATTATCTACCTGGACTTATGCAAAGTACTTGACACTGTCCTGCATGACATCCTTGTCTCCATGGATTTGACAGATGGACCAAACTGTGTAGATAAAGAACTGTCTGGATGGCTGCACACAAAGAGTTGTGGTGAATGGCTCATTGTCCACATGGAGACCAGGGACAAGTGGTGTCCCTCAGGGGTCGGTACTGGGGCCAACACTGTTCAACACTTTTGTCAGGGACAGTGGGATCGAGTGCACCCTCAGCAAATCTGCCAACAACACCAAGCCGTGTGGTGCAGTTGGCACACTGGGGGGAAGGGCTGCCATCCAGAGGGGCCTTGACAGGTTTGAGAGATGGGCTGATGCAAACCTCATGAAGTTCAACAGAGAAGTGCAAGGTCCTATACCTGGGTCAGGGAGATCCCAGACACACCCACAGGTTGGGTGGCAAAGTGATTGAGAGAAGCCCTGCCAAGAAAGACTTAAGGGTGGTGGTTGACAAAAAACTCCACCTGAGCCAGCAGTGTGTGCTCACAGCCCAGAAAGCCAAACTGGATCCTGGGCTGCATCAAAAGGAGCGTGGCCAGCAGGTTGAAGGAGGTGATTCTTCCCCTCTACTCTGTACTTGTGAGACCCCACCTGGAGTACTGTGTTCAGTTCTGGTGCCCCCAACATAAGGACATGGAAGTGTTGAAGCAAGTCCAGACGAGGCCACAAAGCTGATAAGAGGACTGCAGCACCTCCCCTAAGAAGACTGGCTGAGAAAGTTGAGGCTGTTCAGCCTAGAGAAGAGAAGGTTGAATAGAGACCTCACAGCAGCCTTTCAGTATCTGGGGGGGGCCTACAGGGAAACCAGAGAGAGACTTTGTGAGGAACTGTAGAGGTAGGACAAGGAGTAATGGCTACAGATTGAAAGAGGGGAAATTTAGGTTAGACATTGGGAAGGAATACTTTACTGTGAGGGTGGTAAGACACTGGAACAGGTTGCCCAGGGAGACTGTGGATGCCCCAACCCTGGCAGTGCTCAAAGCCAGGTTGAATAAAACATTGAGCAACGGGTCTAGTGAAAGGTGTCCCTGCATATGGCAGTGGGGGTTGGGACTAGATGATCTTTAAGTCCATTCCAACCCCTTAACATTCTATAATCAAAGTAGTTATGTAGGTATAGGGCATCTTTTGCATAACTATCAGAGATGATGCAGTAACATGATTTTACAGTCATTATATGTTTTGTTTAGAAGACTCTTACAAACTGCCCCTGTGTCAGGAGCACTTTACCAGCAGAGAATTTCTGGTGGAGATGCCTGGTTCTAGCAAAAGTATTCCACTCCTCCAAACATTATCAGATGAGATGGAAGTTTTTTCCTTATTTACTTTTCCTCTGGGCAGGCTTAATATCCAACAACCCAGAAACTCCTTCAAGGGTAATACAAAGCACTCTAAATCAGGGACATCTCAGACACTGTCATGCCATCCTAAATCCCTGCACACTGAGGGAGAAGTAGGGAAGGGCAACCAAATCCTCCTCAGCAAAAATGAGTGGTGACAGGAAATGTAAGCCTCTCGCTCCTGCTTTTCTCTCCCTCCATGTCCTCTCTCTGCATGTGTGGCTCTGAAGAGCATAGTGAAAGGTGCAAGTTGTTGTGGGAGAAGGAGAAGCAGCATTTCTCCCAGCTGAATTTTTGCCAACACGAGCTGTGGTTCATGAACTCACTCAGCCTTTGGCCCAAGGCTAAGTTCAACTGTGTCTGAAGTCTGATGAAATGCTTTGCATTGCTCTAATATAAATTTTTATTTCAGCTGAGGTTTTTTTCCAAGGCAGGAGACAATTCCTCTGCCTGAGTGAAGAACAGGCTTTGAGCCATGTTTGCTAATGTATTAGAAGGGATTTGCTTTGTTAATTTTTGCAAATACCAAGTCCATTCTGCAGGCATATTAAATGTACAGAAAAAAAGTGTGATCCATTTAAGGACCACAGATATTCTCTTCTTTTCATTATACCCAGTTGAGATGATCAAGATCCTGAACTTCAGGATAGCAAAAAACTGACTTGAAAAAGATATTTCTGATAGTAAATGGCTCTTTATTATAGGACATAAAAAGTAGCAAGATCTAAGGGCTGGAAACTTGGCTAAAAAAGAAAATAAAATTTATTTTAACAATCACTAAGCATTGAGAATAATTAGCTGCTAGGCCGAACTACCACCAAATAATAATTTTTATATAATAATTTTATATATAATTTTTATAATAATTTTTACTAATATTAATTTCTGGCTTCATTTAATTAAAAGTTCATGTTCCTCTATAAGGTACACTGTAGGTCAAACAGAAGTTATAGGGCTGAAGCAGAAATTAGTCAGCCAAATGCTACGACCTGCATTATACAGGTCAGGTTGGATGATCTAATAGTCCCTTCTGGCCTTAAATCCTATGAATTATGAATCTAGGGTGCTCTCCTCATAGCGTTTCAAAATGGCTTGCCAACACCAGGTTGTAATCCACTCTTATACTGTAAGCCAACTACAGCATCACCTCACATCCCAAAAGCCACGTTTTCTGGGTTTTTGGTTGTGTCTGAAGGGACAAACTTTACCTATTAGAATCATAGAATCATAGAACAGATTGGGTTGAAAAAGACCTCCAAGATCATCAAGTCCAACCCTTGATCCAACTCCAATTACTATATCATGGCACTAAGGGCCACGTCCAATCTCTGTTTAAAAACCTCCAGGGATGGTGAATCCACCACCTCTCTGGGCAGGCCGTTCCAATGCCTGATTACCCTCTCTGTAAAGAATTTCTTCCTAACATCTAACCTAAACCTCCCCTGGCAGAGCTTGAGCCCATGTCCCCTTGTCCTATTGTTGGTTGCCTGGGAAAAGAGACCAACCCCCACCTGGCTATAACCTCCCTTCAGGTAGTTGTAGAGAGTGATGAGGTCACCTCTAAGCCTTCTCTTCTCCAGACTGAACAACCCCAGCTCCCTCAGCCTCTTCTCATAGGGCATGAAATATTTCAGATGAATAACTACCAGACTTGATATGCAGAAAATTTTCATTTTACAAAATGAGAGCAGGGCAGATAGGCACTAGGAGTCTCTTTGGGCTGAAGACCTCTGCCCCACAGAAGCACTATGCTACCTTTAGACAGATGTCTTGATGTCAGCCTAGCAGAGCCATGGTGACCTCAGCTAATGATATGGGCTTTTCCTCACTGAAAAAGCAAATAATCTGACCACTTGCCCCATCTTTCTTATTGTAGGCAAATATGGGAATGAAGGCTCAGACCTTCCTATCTCAGAGCTTCGTATCTTTATGCACTGCTAAACAAGAAGTGCAGCCAGGCAGTGCATGCTTATGTGGACACACCAAGGCCAGTATTAAAACACAGGCATATAAAGTGATAGGACAAGGGGTAATGGTTTTTAACGGGAAGAGGGCAGGTTTAGAATAGATATTAAAAATTATTCACTATGAGGGTGGTGAGGCACTGGAACAGGTTGCCCAGAGAAGCTGTGGATGCCCCATCCCTGGAGGTGTTCAAGGCCAGCTTGGACAGGGCTTTGAGCAGCCTTGTCCAGTGGCAGATGTCCCTGTCCATGGCAGAGGGGTTGGAAGTAGGTGATCTTTGAAGTCCCTTCCAACCCAAACCATTCTATGTTTCTATGATAGTAGGGAATAAATTTTTGAGAGGCAACTTTAAGCTAGGCAGGGATGGCTTATCTTAGTTGTAGATTAGCATGGCTGTGGGTTGAATTCGGTTCTATGATCTCAGCTCAAGCTTTGGGAGACTTCTCTGCCTCAACACAGTAACACAATAAAGACTAGTTCCAAAGCAGCTCAGCTCCAGGAGGAGATGCACTTTTCTGTAGCACGGAGCCCAAGCTAGCCAGCCAAGCTAGTAGAGACAGATGAGTGTTCCCTTGGCACTGCCCACCACTGGCACAGCAAGATCCCCTAGGCACCCAGGGTCAGCCTATGCCCAGCAGCTTGGCAGGTCTGCTGGATCCAGACCACACTTCCTAGCACAGCAGATCTCCAAGGGTGAAGCATGGGGTGCTGAGGCATGAACCAGAGCCCTACCTAAAGCCTCTAGCTCCCTCCTGAACTGTGGGTCTCTGGAGGGAGGGATTCACTTCTCATAATCAGTCAGGCCTGGGAAGCCCCAAGACCTCCAGTGAGACAGTGTTGACATGCCTGAACCCAAATGCTTTTCAGCAGAGAGGCAAGAAGACCTTCAGAGGCCTTTTCTGTCTGCCTTGTAGATACAGGAGGGCTGACTGATCACATATAGACTTTAATGGTGAAACAAGTGTGTGAACATCAATGCTTGGAACAATTGTAACCATGCAAATGTTAAAGGGAATCTAATCTTTGCAGTATCAGAACTGCTGAGGCAAGGTTTGAGAGCAGAGTAGGAAATGGGCTCTGAAAGAAACACCCCAGGCTCCTGCTCTAACAGAGTGTGACCAGGCTGCTGCTCATGCCCAAGTGACTTGTGTAAAGCCCCTTGAGGCATCCCTCTATCACAATCAGCAAATTACAGATCTCTTACACATAAATCTACCACAGAATGAGCCTGAATGCTTTTCTGTAAAAGCCTGAAGAAGATATCACCATTACCTTTTCCAGTCAACCCTGACAAGTGTTCCCTAACACACGACTGCATTGTTCAGCATGCCCTTTCTCTCCTTCAGCAGTCACATGGCTTTCCTACTCGGTTTTATTTTGACCTAAGGTAGGATTTTAAGTGGACACACATCATGTGAGCAAACCAGCAAATTAACAGGCTGGTGATTTGCTGTTGGTCTTGGTAAGTAGAACAGAACTTGTTTTCATACAGCTCTGCTACAAAACCACAGCTAATGAGAAAAAGTTGGGAAACTGCTGCTCTAATCAAAGACATTAACCTTAGGTCTGTTATTAACCCTTCTGTAATCAAGTGAAAAAGTGGGGACAAAAAGCCTTTGCTTCCTTGCTGAGCCTTTTTATCTGCTTTGGCTGAGGATTCTTTGCTTCTGGAAAAGGCTGGGTCCCATTTCTTACCCATGGTAGACTGTGTTAAGGCTATCAAAGGATGGAGTGGGGTATGAGGCAGGTGGGAGCTATAAGCACTAGAGCATTGGCTGCCTCATCTGGGGTAGGGTTTAATGGTTTAATGTTTCCGAATCATTGTGCTGAGGATCTTCAAGACTTGGGCAAATAGATTAAGCATGGTAATTCAACATACACTGAAAGGAACATTCTTCTTTAAATGAGGAACAAACTCCATCTGAATTCAACAAGTTCATATGCTTTGTCTCGGTTCCTTTTATGTAAAGAGGGGGTTCGTCACCGATACTAGTTCAGAGTGATGTGTTGAACTGTGGATTGGGAAAGGCATATCTACCACAATTGTGGAGCTCTATAAATATCCTAAAATAAAAACATATGGACAGACGCATATAGCTGAAGGACTTCATACTTCAATGGGCAAAACCACAAAATATCAAAATAATTAAATTCATCCCTCAGAAGCCGCGAAAATAATTGGGTCAAGTTTCCTTATTGCGTCCCCTTCCACTCTATAAGATAATTATGAACAACTCAATACACCCAGTTTCTGGAAGGAGAATTCTGCAACTCCTTCTCTTTCCCTTCTGCTTCCAAAAAGCAGACAAAAGAAAGGATAGATAAGTCTGAGCACAGTTAGGTCTGCAATATGCTGCTGGCTTTCCTCCATACAGCCCCCTTTAAGTCAAACCAGCTGATTAGCTCCAAGATGTCCATCTCTGTAGAATCTCTCTTCCCACAGCCAACAAAAAACAGAATTGCTTTTGTGGTTGCCTGAACCAGAATAGTGCTTCTGGGATATTTTCATGCACTCTCCCTGTGCAGAAGAGTCAACATAATAGTGCAACATGACAAGATGTTGAGCCACAGTGCCAAGACAACTTGCACACTTTGCATTTTTCCTATTAGAAATGCATCATTGATTCTGGAAGGAAAGAGGGGGAGAGGAGGATAGAGAAAATAGTGCAGAACATCAAGTCCAGCCTCAAAATCTTTTGTGTTTTCACATTTGTATCAAGATGCAACATTAAAAGGCAGTGATGATTTTCATCAATCGAGTATTGTAATAAATCCGTCCCTTTATTAAAACTGTTTTTGCAGGGGAAAAAACCCAAACACCAAAACAAACAAAAAACCCCAGACTTGAAAATTACAAACTGCATATCTTCAACTGCAGACCTCATGCTAAGATGAGCAACCAGAGAAAAACTAAAAGTGAAACCTTTTTTCAGGATTCTCCTCCCAGTTTTTATGGGAAGTATTCCCCTCAGATCACAGTAGCATAAAACTGAGTTCCATTTCTGTTCTTAATACCAGGAATGAAGAAATATCAAATTATGAAAGTTCTGAATGCATTTCCCAATTTTCATTTTTCTTCTGAACTTTAAGCAGATTTTAGGCTGGTTTGTCCAGGCTTTTTTGAATTAAGGGAAAGGAGGTTTGTACTTTATTTCTGCAGCTTTCCAAATCAGAGTTCTTCTCCCCAGTGCCAATGCAGGGAATGTCAGCAGCCAGGAATGGGTCTCATTTACTGTGGTCCTCACTCCCACGGCCGCCTGCTGGTTAGATGCCCACCGCGGTGTTCCCACCAGGATTCAGCCCTGCTCTGTCTCCCCCTCTCCAACCCCAGGGTGCTGCCTAGCAGTGAGTCTTTGAGCCATCTCGACCTTCCAGGGTGCCTGTTCTGAACCTGAGCAAACAAGCAGCAAAACCATGTTTGGGTTACCACCCACCTGCCCAGGCTTAGTCCTTCACAGCAGAGCATCGGGGCCACCATGGCCCTCTGTCCATTTGCACCCCACAGGGTAGCAGGGACCTGTGCCTTCTCACAGCTCTTGAAGCCTTTTAATTTGCAGTGACAGAGAAAGGGGTTGCCCACTGCTGAGGAACCCCCCACCCAGGACAAGGCTGTCTCCACGCTCCAGCATGCACAGATCTGTTCAGTCATAAGAAGGCAACTGTTCATTTTATCACTGTAAATGCACTGGTAGATTATGGGGCAGGAAGGTGGTATGATTTCTAGTGAAAATTAGCAGTTTTTTCTAGTGAATTAGCTTAATTATAGATTAGAAACATTAAAGTAGGATTACCCTCATAAAGGAAGGTATTATCATAAACTGTTACAAAAAACCCTATTGCTCTGCTGTTTTAATGCAGTCAACTGAAAACCTCAAGGCTAATGGAAGAGTTCATTCTGAGTGCCCTTTTCTTCAAGTAAGGAGAAGACATTTGGATTGACTTCCCTCTCCATCCCCCACGCTTATAAAATGTTGCTAAATTGTGTCATAGTATTACTGATCCATGAGCTGTACTGCAGATGTTTGCTCTTAAAGGTCCACAAACCCCAACCTACACCTGGAGCACTGGCAGAGACTATTAACTTTACCATTTAGTTGGCTTTCTGACAGAGATCTTTAATCCTGTGGATTATTTTTAGAAGGGTTTCAACAAGAAGCTCAAAGCTGCTTTATCATCTATGAATCAAGCCTTGGCTGCAAATTCCAAACATCGTCCCTAATTGAGAAGAGCAAACATATGCATGTGTAGGGATATTAGAAACGAATCCTCCAGACCCATCTTGACAATTAAATTCATGGACTGACATCCATTGTAAAGATGCAGTAGCAAAAGGACAGAAGGACACCAGTTACTTTCTAATGTAAAGTCCGAATTTAGGCCCAGCACAGGTTTGCTGTACAGAACTGCCAGCCTGAAATTTGCCAGATGCACTCAGCAGCAGAGTATTTTTCAGCAAAAAGAAAATTAATTGGAGTCTTGTTTTTTTTTCTTAACATGGCTCAGCAAATAGCTACCTTCTGTTAAAACGCTAACTCCTGCACTGAACCAATCAATATCTCTGCACAGAAACTTTCCTGCAAAAGTACTTTATGCTCTGATAAAAATTCAAACATAGAAACTAGGCAAAGAAGGGCTACTTCTTTAGATAGAAATCACTTTTCAGCAAAATATTTCATCTTTGGCCTTGCCTTTCAATTAAAAGCGTTTTTCCGAACCACCCTTTTTCTTTGTCCATCCATAGGGTCACACTCGGCACAATTAGGCAAGTCCTGTGGAGTGAGGGGTGTGAGAGACAGGGAGTTACACACCACGTGTGCATACTCACGCCCATCTGTGTGTAAAGCCTAAGGAGAAACAGGCTTACCAAATACACAAAGCTCCTTTCTGCTCGGAAGAGCCTGTTAGCCCATGCCCTCTCTTTGATGGTGGCAAAACGCCTTTGTCTTGGCAGGGAACCATCGAGTCCTGAACACACCAGAGTTGGAAAAACCTCTCCTCAAGGCCACCAGACAGGCACGGGAGGTCCCTCTCTTCTTTGGGCTTGCATCTGCCAAAGATACTGATGTAGAAAAATTGCTGCAAAAACAGCAACACGCTGCCAAAAGGGGAAGGGCAACAGGTATGGGATTTGCCGTTCATCAGCAATGGGAATTAAAGCATCTCTTCTGCAGCTGGTTGGGGTGGGAGTCCCAAAAAACTAATAAAGTGTGAGCTAAGCATCGCATCGTGTTGGGAATCACGTCCTCAGAACACCCTTTAGTCATGTTTATGCATTTAGGCTGTATGCAAAGTTTGTGGCGAGCTGTCAATTATAAATCCTAAACGGCCATTGTTATAAATGATATAGTATGAGAAATGTTAAGAGTCACAGCACGGTGTTTTCCTAAGCAAACACATGCAGCCTGAAGCCAGGAATGAGGTAATTACTTGTACAAAAGAAATTTAAATTCAGTAACCTGAAGCAGGGGTGGGGGAAGACAGAAGCCAGGCAAGTCCTTACAGAGCTGGGACCCAGGGATAAGTCCCAGGCACCAAAGGGCAAGCACACAGGAGGAAGAAAAAGTTTCTTTCTATGAAGGAACATAGCAACCAGAGAAGTTTCTCTAGAAAGCCACTTTTAAAATCAGAGGAAGAGATACTAGAATATTCCAACGTCAGGGGCAGCAGAAAATGAACTACCCCAAAAAGCTAGCTGGGTTGAAGAAAGAGCAAAAAAAATACTTAAAGCTAAGTACAACGCTATTAATTCTTTCATTTTGTTAACTTCATTCTATTATCACACACCCTTAGGCCTAAGTAAACATCCTTTATCCTTCAGTCTCATCTAGTAAAAATGCTGACTGTCGAGTAACATAAAACACAGGGTTTCCATTCCTACGGGGGTGGAATCAGAGGATTACTGTGCTTTAACAACAAACAACAACCGCAAAAAAAAAAAAAACATTCCTAGGGTATCACAAATGCAGCAGCACAGACCTCCGCTTAGCTGCTAAGGCAGAGAGGAGGAAAGCTCTTTCAACACCAGCTGGGCGTGGGAGCCCCTCTGATGTTCAGAAGGGGGTGGGGTGGACACTGGGCACAAAGGGTATCCAGCACAGATACCCTGAAAGCACTTCTGCCTCGACATGAAAGCCACCTACTAAACCCCCCACACAGCGCAGAGCCCAGGACACCTACCTGAAGGAGCCCAGGGCAGGAGGGGAAACACTGGAACAGCAGGACCCCAGCAATCCTACCTCGAGTCCAGCAGGCAACCTTCATCCCCTAGATACTTCCCATCATCCTAAATAGGTTACCTGAAACCCATTGCCTGGGGGCTCACTGTTTGAGTGGCTCACAACCCAAGAGCCATAAACCAGCTGTATTTTGGCCAGACCTGATTGAAAAACCCAGACCTGATTGAAAACATGCAGCAGGGGACCATTTAAAGCTCATCAGCTGGTGAAAATCAGCTCAGTACCCCCACCCTAGGTACCACTGTGGGAATTTGCATCCACCGAGATGCTTGTCTGTAGAATGCATCCTGGTTTTCTTTACACTTCCAAAGACAAAACTTGATATTTGACGAGGTTTGAGATGGGAGGTGGGGACATAGCATCAAGATCCTGAAATGTTTAAATAAACAGAGGCAGCAGTGTTTTGAAGTAGTCCTTGCTCCCCTCGAGGCTGTGGGGGAAAAAAAAAAAAAGGAACTGTGATCTTCTGACTTTTTTTATAAAACCACGTTATATCAGAAAGTTTGAAATATAAGCAGCTGCTTTTACTGACTACATCAGTGCAGCCTGGTTGGGCTGCCTAATCCTTGGGTAGCAGTGTTTATAAATACTGTTCAGACAGGCAGGTTAGATCAGATTTTCCCATGAGCTCACCCAGGATGGCTGGCTTTCATAGACAGGCACATTGTTATCTCTTTTAACAGCCAGCTTTTGAAAGCCAGCCACAGTTTTCAACGAGGCAGTCCTGGGGAGGAGGAGGTGGCAAGGAGGGGTATCTTTCATCACAAACCTGACATGGGTGCAGTTGCTCCTGGATTGACACCACAGGAGAATGTATCACTCACTGTCAGGCAGAGCTGGGCCTTTTTCCCTAGGCAGAAATGAAGCTGCTGCAGAGCCCTGGGCTTTCCCTGGTGGGCACAGGCCCCTTGGGGCCAAACTGACCCCAAAGCACCCTGGTTTTGTCCCAGGAGAGAATGTAGCAGCAAAGGACATGGAGCTAATCTCCTCCCTCTGCACACCTGAGAGCATCCCAGCACCCTGGCAGCCAAGGGATGAGGTCTTCCCACTGCAGCACTTCCCACCAGAAACACCAGTGGGGGAGGACAGAGAGATAGGACATGCGTATTTCGACGAGGGTTGTTCACCTTTACCATACAACCCAGGGTTTCCAGGGCTGTTAACATCGAAGGGCAGCAGTGCTTCCAGCTGGACCTCCTGGCACTGTGGTTCCTGGCCCTCAGCAGTATTTATCTCAGTGGTATGCTCACCTCCTTAGCTAGAGGAAAGCATCTCGCAAAGAAAGGATTTACCCACCGTAGAAACAGTAAAATGAAGATGCAGTATCACTAGAGCTTAAATTGTAGGAGGATGACTCATTAGAGCCTAGCTTTGGATGGCCTGTGTGGCTTGTGCCTGGCAAGAAAGTGTTAACCCGAACATCCTCGGCCCAGACACACAGAAAATTACCATCAGTTTTGCCGCCTTTCAGCAGATCACTACAGAGGTGTCTCGCCGCAAAGAAACAACGGCAAACACGGGGCTGCAGCCACAGAGAGAAATTAATCCATCAGAAGCAAAAGGGGGAAAGTCCCACAGGAGAAGCAGACCAGAGAGCAGGGCGCTTGCCCCTGTGCTGTCCTCACGCTGTCACCACAGCAGCCGCCGTAGCTGCGGGGCAAGAGCTGCCCTTCCTGTCAAAAGCCATTTCGTGGCAATCTTGCTGTGGGCATTTGACTGATGTGTCACAAGAGCCCTGGGGAGATTGGAGGGAGGTGACATTATTGCTGCCGCAGAAGAAAAGTGCAGATAATGAAAATTGTGGCTTTGTCAACAGCGCTGCTGAGGAAAGGCTTTTTCCTCTCTGTGTTTCTATTCCTTTAAAAAGAAAAGCAAACCCCCAAGCGCTGGCAAAAAAACCCAGTGGTTTTATGGAAATCCAGTGAAAAATGCATCCAGCATGAAGCCATTGAGCTCTCTGGCTCCACTAGTGTTAAACCCAAGGTGTTTCTCAATGGACATTAGGCAAAAGAGCCTTTTCCCACATTTGTCTGTTCTTAAGGTGATCCCACTGGACAGGTGGTGCCAGCAAAGCAGAAAAAAGAAGTTGAAAAAAAGCTATTGCAGCTGCGTGTCCGCTCAGGAGGGGCCAGTGCATTACAGATCCCAGGTGAGGGTCTCAGAAGCTTCTTTTGTTTCCCAAACTACACCAAGCCTGAAAAAAAAAAAAGTCAAAGCTCAGGTCTTCTGGGCAGCCTGCCAGCTTCAAGGGCATCAGTAGTGAATAGTGGGATGGGGTTAGTTTCAGCCCATTTGGATCACAAGGTGCAGAGACCTGCCTCCCCAGAGGCAGTATTTGCCAAAAAAAAAAAGGGTGAACCACCTAGGTGATTTCTACCAGAGGGTTGTATTAATCTCCAACTGCCAAGGGCTGCAGTAAGGGAGGGTGGATAAGGATGGTCAGCAGGAGGCCAGAGTTCCTACCCCATATCCTCAGGAGAGAAGACTTCTCTGCCTCTGTCTCTCAGACAATTTCAGCTGAATTCAAAGGAGTCACAGAGCTATAAGTCTCAAAAATTACTGAACTTCCTCAAGGATGACAAGATATAGCAGTCTGGGAGAATAAGAGATCCCAGGGAAAAGCACATGGCCAAGACTGGGCACAACTGGCCAGTGGGTCAACAAATGCTACTTGTCCAGCTGTCCCCTGCCTGGGCACCCAGGGAACATGGCCAGGCAGCAGTGAAGAGGGCACAGGTACAGCATTCCCAGAATCTGCCAGATCTTCTGCTCGAAGGACATAACCCCAAACAATACAGGATATTGCTGGGGAGGCAAAACAATTTTTGTAGTTATTTTCCATGACTGCTTTCTTTGATGGGGAGTTTCCATGCTTCACAGAACTCAGCATCAAATTCCTTGGCTGCAGTTGGAAGGCACATTATCTAGGTTGAAAACGATCTCTGTATTTTCAGAGGTGATGGGGATTTGTCCTGTGTGCTACAGGAACACACCCTTTTCTGCCCAGGGTTGCAAGCCCTTCTGCAGCAACTTCCAGTTATAGCTGTAGGCTTGATGCAGTAATATCTGGTAGCTGAACACACTGGTACTTTGAGCCTTAAAATTAATTGATGAAAAATTAGGAGTAAGCTAATTGCCTTCAGTTATAATTGAATAGGTTTCATATAATATCACACAGAATGAATACCCCTCAGTTCTCTTAGTCTACCAATGGGATCACATGCAAAAAGTGGGGAAGAGAAAAAAAATTTCTTCAGTTTTGTTTGTGAATCACAAAGCAAAAATGAAACTATGCAAACAAAGAGATGCAAGCCCTTGTTCCACAGCCCATTTTACAGATTTCTTGAAAAAAACCTCAAATCCACAAGGATCTCTACTAAAAGACAGATTCAGTTCCTGTCATTTCTGGCATGACTTACAAAAGTAATGCAGGTTTATTTTGCTTACAGTTGTCTGTGCATAGCTGGTGGTAATTGTTCTTACTGAGCAGTGGAGCATTCTTCTTTGGGAAAAAAATCAATAAATATTTAATTCATAAATGTAAGAGGTGATGAGCAAAATATACAACTAATAAAGATAAATGGCTTTTGTACTCATGAAGAAGACTCGTAAAGAGTCAGTGGAAGAAGTGTCCCTGCTGAGCAAAGAGAACAAAATAAATGGTGGACTTTATACTGCAAACACAGCATTTAAAAAACCCCAAAACCAAACCCAGAAAACAACATTAATGCATCATTAATGTTGAGTGTTTAAATCTCAGCCAGCACAAACATGAAGGACGATTCCTGCGGCAACATTAATTGGGACTTATTGCAGACTGTTATTGATGATTGCACACATTCAGTTGCATAAACAAATTGCCAAAGCTGTATACAGCGGGAATGCAAATAAGGGATGTGCAGTCATGTGGTTTCTCCTACACTGTAAGAACCACCAGGTAGCAAGCGTAGCAGATATGGCTTATGGGTCACCTACAGATGTGCACACATGCATATTACATGTATAAGCATGAGGCAAGAGTCCCACCCAATCTAGTGTATCTTTGAGATACATCTTCTAGTTACTTGTGTTTATTTATTTTCAGGCAAGTTAACAAAGATGGGGCTAACAATGCATTCTTTTAGTGTTTGCATCATTCAGTTTGTTTCACCTGTTGTATCTGAAAATGCTGAGACATGACAAGAATGTAACACTCCCTAAGTGGTAAAATACTTCTATTTAGTCATTTCTATGGTCAACTGAAAACTTTTGTGTTATTTCATGTCCCATATCGCCAGTAAAACCGCAGCTGAGCTAATATGCTCCATTCCCTATGCCTGTTTTCCAAAGCACAACATCCTGGGGACACATTCTCTAAATTGCCTACAAAGGCTTTGGAACCACACAAATCCAGCCCAGGAAAAAGGACCCCATCCATCACTGGTGCTACAACAGAAGGGCTAGAGTCTCTTTTGGCTCCAGCAAGTAATACTGTACCTTATTGGCAGCAGGCAATCAAAACTTGGGAAATGGCACTTAAGTTGATGCTGGAGGGGAATATTATTTGCATCACTGAGGTTCCCAGAAACCCCAACAGAGATCAGATTCCTGCTGCAAGTACAAAGGGAGTGATAGGAAATTGCCTCTCCTATTCAGATAGGCCGTTAACCTTTCAGAGAAGAGGGTAAACTGCGGGTGGGTCATCCTCAAAAAATTCCCATTTCACAGGGGAAGTACTGCCCCTCCTACTTAATGCTGCGGATTGCAGTGGGAATTTTGTGTCATGACATTTTATTCAAAATTAAATCAAGTGCAAAAAGGTGATTCCAGATACTTTATCAAGTTACCTGAGGTTGTGCACTGTGACAGAACCCAGAGCTGCCAATTTCCCCACTAGCATTTCCCATGACGAGCCAGTCTCTTCCCACCTTTTTGTGCCTCTGTTTTCAAAAATGAAAATAATGGAAGTGCTCATGTGGTGTTACAAATTCTTTGCTACTTTTGCTTCCAAGTTCCCCAGCATCTGAGGATGGGGTGAAACAGACAGGGGGGACATTGTGCTCAGATGATTTAACTAATCTCATGCAAATGTACTCAGCAGTCTTGATACCCATTGTGCTTTCACCTACATAATGGCCAAGCCAGCTGAATATTGCTTTTTACAAAGATAATAGCATTTTTATGCATTATTCCTTAAAGCTTTTTGTGCTCACAGACTGAAAAACAGCTCCAGCTGAGGAATAGCTGAAGTCAATATACTTAGTCTCTGTCCAGGTAATTATGTATCCTCTTCCCATGTTAGTTTAAGAGAATATGATAATGATAAGACATCATTAACATGTCTATTTTTCCCCTTCTTTTCTTACTTTCAGCATATGGAATGGAAAACTGCAGTCAAACATTTATTATCACATATTTTCTGACCGTCTACTTATCCTGCATTTGAGAAACAGGAAAGATTTTGCAGGCAAGACAAAACACAGAAGAACTGGTTCAAACTAGAATACAATAAACTTGCCTCTCCTGGTATGAATTTAAGTGATTTACTAATTTTTTCATTGCCTGAGTCCAGAGGAGAAGGACATAAAAAACCCACTAAATATATATATAGTTCCTTTAGTGAGAGAAGCAAAGCCAAATCATTCAATAACAGTAGCAGAAGAGTTGTCAGCTCCTCCTCTACATCCCTCACCAACTCTCAAGTTCATTTGCCAGTGATAAAAACCACCTCAATATACCTTCTTCCCAAGAAATCAGGATAGGTTAAGAAAATTAATGTTAGTGATTTTTCCCTCTTCACAGCCAACCAGGTGTTGCTGCTGCTCATGGTCATGAGTTGACCAGTACACAAAGACTCTTGAATAAATGTGGGGATTTCAAATCTGAGACCAAGGGAATTGGAGGTTTTGGCTGGAGGAAGTGGGGCAGGATGCATATGAGAAGACAGTCAGCTTGTCACCTCAACCATTACCTGGAAAAGCTGCAGCAATTTGGAACCTGTAAAAACACTCCAGAAAGCCACAACTTCCACATAGGTCCAGTATATTAAACCTGGCTTTAAAAAAGGAATTATAGTAGACATACAAAAAATGTAAGCATTTGAATTTGTAATAACCAGCCTTTAACTTATGCTCTTGAGAGAGCATTTTGACTTTTTACCTATCAGCAAGTGACCTTTCAATCCATTGGCTTCCAGGGCTTTGGGAAATTCTTGTGGATTTTGCAGTTGTTGGCTTATATCCAAGGTCCATGCATTACAGAGGCATAAAATCTGTTTTGTTGCTTTAAACAGATATGGAGAAATCTCCAGCCATCCCTCCCCTCTGACTACAAAACTATGGCTGCTTTCATTGTAGCTGTGTCTCATGCTGCTTGATCATTGTTCAGCATCTTTTAAGTTATTTCCATTAGGAGGAAAAATCGCTGAGGGATTCAGGTAATTTTATGCAAACCTGTTGATTTTGAAAAGAAAAAAAGAAATACAAAAGCCTTGAAGACAGTCTGAATCAAATCAGAGATAATTTCTTTATCATTTTCTAGCCTACACTCAAACTTACAATGACAATTTTCAGCCATTTTCTCCAAATTGTATTTCCAATTTCTTTTCTGTCTTCAAGACTTTCCAGATCTTATTTTTCCCACTTGCTCCTGGCTACTCAGGAAAATACACACTCCAGTAACATTACCTTATTGCTTACATCTCAATTTGGGCCCTAACAAAATCTTCCTTTTTCTGCTTGTGATGGTTTGGACCTGGCTCCCTGCCAAATGCCCAAACTCACAGTAACAACCCCTTCCCCCTCCCTTCTTCCCTTAGGGCAAAAAAAAAAAAAAAAACTATAAAAATTGAAGAACCCGAAATCAATCTAGTTGTGTAAAAATATATATATTTTACATATATTACAGTTATATACAATTAAAATGCTATGTACACAGCAAAGGGAATCCAAGCACCCCCTGAAGGGAAAGGGGAAAAAGGGACAAAATGGGACACAGAACAGATATACACAATCAAAACCAAGAACTAGCAAAATAAAGAACTAGCAAAACAAATCTCACCACCTCCCCAGAGAAACAAGATCTCCAGACACTGCCAGCAGTCTCCAACCTCCCATGTGGCAGACCAGCGGTCAGTGCAGGCCCCAGCCTCTGGATAAGCGAGACCAACGCAAGAACCCACTGCTCCTGAACTTCACCAGAAGAGAAGAGAGCGAGGCCTCCGATCTCCAATTTATTTATACGCTGTTTTAAGTAAAAATTGTACGGAATACTGGGTACATGGCCACTTCCTTGGTTATGAGCTGGTTACCAGGAAGGCCTAGACCAAAACCATCACATTCTCCACCCCTTATTCCCTACTATTTTTACGTTACACTTCTATTTCGCGTTTGTTTATATCCCGCGCATATATACATATATATATATATATAAATACATATATATATATATTTATATAGTCCTTGTTTGTCTTGTTGTAGAAGATCGGCATCAGCATCAGGATTAGCTTGGTTTGGATCCTTGGCCCTTTGGTCACAATCACAGTTCTGTTTTTTAGGGCTGGTTCTCTGGTCTGGGCTGTTTTATCATTGGATACTGGCATCAGTTTGTTCAGGACTTTCTCATCTGGTGACCGGTTTCCTGCAAAACACAACTCAAAGCACATAATTAGTCTTTCCCCAGGGTTAAGTTTCTTTGAAGCACACATTGGATCTCTCCATCCTTTCTCATTACCCACCAGGTATTTCCGGGCCCTTGAGCGAAAACAATCCCACGAGTGGGTTTGTCTTGGCCTGAGGGAGGAGTAATCCAAACAGCCTTCCCTAACATACCTCTCAGATGGATCGCTGGAACTTTGTCTCCATCTACAGTGTGGAGGGATTCTGCTTGGGCAGGGCTAGATCGATTGACAGAGCCTCTTAGTGTTAAGTAGCCAGGTGGTCTTGGCTAAGTGCTTATCCCAGTTCTTGAAAGTTCCCCCACCTAGTGCCTTTAGAGTTGTTTTTAATAATCCATTACACCTTTCACCTTTCCCAGCAGCAGGTGCATGATATGGAATGTGATATATCCATTCAATACCATGCTCCCGTGCCCAAGTGGCCACTAGATTATTCTTGAAATGAGTCCCATTGTCTGACTCAGTGTGTTCTGGAGTGCCATGTCTCCACAGGACCTGCTTCTCAAGACCCAGAATGGTATTCTGGGCTGTTGCATGTGGTACCAAATATGTCTCTAACCATCTGGTGGTCGCTTCCACCATGGTAAGCACATAGCGTTTACCTTGGCGGGTCTGTGGCAATGTGATGTAATCGACCTGCCATGCCTACCCGTATTTATACTTTTCCCAACATCCACCATACCACAGGGGCTTCAATCTTTTTGTCTGTTTAATGGCAGCACAGGTTTCACAATCATGGATAACCTGGGAAATAGTGTTCATGGTTAAATCCACCCCTCGGTCTCGTGCCCATCTATAGGTGGCATCTCAGCCCTGATGGCCTGAAGCATCATGGGCCCATCGAGCTAGGAACAACTCTCCCTTTTGCTGCCAGTCTAGGTCTACTTGTGACACCTCGACTTGTGCAGCGCGGTCTGCCTGTCTGTTATGAGCACGTTCTTCATTAGCTCGATTCTTGGGCACATGGGCATCTACATGGCAGACTCTCACATTCAGTTTCTTCACTCTGGTAGCGATGTCTTGTCACAAATCGGCAGCCCAGATGGGTTTTCCTCTACGCCTCCAATTCATTTTCTTCAACCATTTTAGCCATCCCCACAGGGCATTTGCTATCATCCACGAATCGGTGTAGAGGTAGAGCCTTGGCCATCCTTCTCTTTCTGTGATGTCTATGGCCAACTGGATGGCTTTGAGTTCTGCAAACTGACTCAATTCGCCTTTATACCTTCAGTGGCTTCTGCCACCCATCGGGTGGAACTCCACACAACTGCTTTCCACTTCCAGTTCCTTTGTACAATGCAGCAAGAACCAACATTGAAAAGGGAATAGTGTGTCTCTTCATCTGGCAGCTGATTATATGGCAGAGCTTCTTCAGTTCAACTCACAGGATCTTCCTCTTCATCTGCCAGACTGAAGTTCCCACCTTCAGGCCAATTGGTTATAATTTCCATCTTTTTGTGTTTTGGAGATATCAGTTTTTCCTCAGGACATCTGCATCAACCATGTAGACAACTTTCTTATTGGCTTCTTATTGTTTTAACTCTCTTACTCTGGCCTCGAATTTGGAAGTGGGTTCACCATCCCACTTTTTCATGTTTTCTCCCTTGCTGCACAGATAAGACCGCAGTTGATTACGTGATCTGCGTCTGGGGTTTCCTCTCCTTCTGCACGCTAAGGAAAGAGATCATGAATGAGACTGAGGCCAAGACTGAGACTGAGGTCAAAATCGTGATCGAGACTGTTTTATTTGTCTGTTTCTATAGTCTCTATAGTCTCTATCATCTCTGTCTCTATAATCGTCTTCGTATCTGGAATATTCATAAGGCCTCTCCATTGCCTCCCTAGGATGAGTGGGTTGGTGTCGGACACTGGAGGAGTACTCCAAATTTTCCGCTATGGTCCTTATCCATGAACACATGGTGTCCACGTTCAGTTCCTCTGTCTTGGGATTGTATACTACTATTAAGTAGTTGAGATATGATGCAGGGGCACCTTTAATTACTTGCCTCCACATCAGCTCCGTACAGGAGATCTTCTCTGGTTCTAAGCAATTGTAATAGTCTGGGTTACAATAAATAAGTTCTAGCATGGCTAATTCTCGTAGGTACTGGATGCCTTCTTCTGCGGTCGTCCACTTTCTCGGAGAACTCATTAAATATTCTTTAAATGGGTATTTTTCCCTCACAGCATGGAGGATCCGGAGCCAGAGACTGAGATTATATGTCTCTCTTGCAATTTCTTGTTCAATTTCACGGTCTTGAGCAAGGGATCCTAGTTGCTGTGCTTCTTGACCTTTTAATAAGTGGCTTCTGGCCCCACTATCCCAGCATCGTACCAGCCAGGTGAGAATTCGTTCACCAGGCCGGCGGCTGTAATCCCGTCGTAGATCCCGGAGCTCTGCTGGGGTCATTGTTCGCAATACTTCACTCGTTCGCACAACTTCCGCTTGAGAATAAGGGTCTCTCCTACATGGAACCATTTCCACTTCCCTTCTGCAGCTTCTACGTGGAACTGCTTTCTCTCTCTCTCTGCCTCTCTCAAGTGCAGGCAGAGACTGAGCATGTTGCGAGGATAGGCTTCTACTGCGCTGTCTAAGCCCATGGGGTGGAGGTAGCGAGTAGTCCTTCAGACTTTGGGATGAAGGTCTCAACCATTCTTCTGTGCCCTCCGTTGGAAAGTCAAGAAGAGAATATTTGGGTGTCAGCCTTCTCTTCGGTGGTTTATTGGCCATCTGTGCTGCAGCTCCTTCTTCCTTTAGGTGCGCTCCCTTTTCCTTTGGGCGTGCTCCCAATTTTTTTGGGTGCACTCCTAATTCTTTTGAGCACGCTCCTTCTCTTGCAGCTGCTTCTTCCTCTTTTGCAGCCATCCATTCGTCCACCACTACATACCTGGATGGGACAGGTTTCGTGGGGATGGCAAGTCCCTTTGCTCCTTCTTCTTCTTCTTCTCCTTCTCCTCCTTCTATATGCCTTAATCGCAAAACTAGGCCTGTAGCTCCTGCATTATCCCTTATCTGTATCTTCTTCTTAGTTGGGGGGGCAATAGTGATTCTCGGGTTGGTAGTTTGGGTCTCCGTCTCTGTCGTAGCCTTAACATTAGATGTTGTAGTTTGAGTTCCATTGTCCATGAGATCTATGGTCTGGACTCCAGTTTCAACAGATTTAGCAGAAGCCATGCTGACTTCAAGTTGAGTCTGAGTCCCACACTCAGTCGACTTAATAGAGACGGCACTGACTTCAGGTTGGGTCTGTGTTCCATGCTCAGTCATATCATTAGAGACAGTGCTGACTTCTGGTTGAGTCTGAGTCCCACACTCAGTCGACTTAATAGAGACGGCACTGACTTCAGGTTGGGTCTGTGTTCCATGCTCAGTCATATCATTAGAGACAGTGCTGACTTCTGGTTGAGTCTGAGTCCCACACTCAGTCGACTTAATAGAGACGGTGCTGACTTCAGGTTGAGTCTGGATCCCAACATCTGTGGACTCAATAGGGGTATCATTGGTTTCAGGCGACACAGTTTGACTTTCTGCCTCAGCCTTATGCTTTTGATAGTGGTCTATAACAGCTCTATAAGCCGTCGCTAGACCCCAGCATAAAGCAAGGAGTTGCGTATTTGGGTCATCGTATAAAAGACACCCTTCAGCTAAACAACGTGCCAACCCGTCAGGATCGGACACTTGTTCTGGCGTGAAGTCCCAAATAATGGGAGGTGTCACACATCCTACCAACTTGCCAAAATTTACCCATGCTCCCTGCCATCCAGAAACTGGCCTTTCCAAGACCCTTCCCAAAGTTCCAGCGAATCCTCTCGAGGTCCGGCCTTTTCTACAACAAGGGAAGCAATACAACACCATTCTTCCAATTTTAAATAACACTTCTATTACCATCACCAGTAATAGGATTGTTGCTGAACAATTTAAGTAAAAATTGGAGCCAATTGTAATGATGGGGATCTCCTTTAACAGGCCTCTGATGTCAAAATCAAGGAAAGGGATATACTCCTCCCATTCATCCCCAGTTGGCCATTTCCCTTTAGGGTATACCAAGACAAGTACAAATATAGCTAAAACCAAGAAACAGGTAGGTAGAATAGCCATTGTTATATTATTCTCTCTCTCTGTTCTTAAACAAAAGGTATGTTTATATAAACAAGCCTCTCTTGGCAGTTTTCCCAGCAACTGTTCCAAAACAAACCGGGATAACCAAAACAATCCCACTTCTGACACCAAGAAAATCTATGATGGTTTGGACCTGGCTGCCTGCCAAATGCCCAAACTCACAGTAACAACCTCTTCCCCCTCCCTTCTTCCCTTAGGGCAAAGGAAAAAAAAACCTATAAAAATTGAAGAACCCGAAATCAATCTAATTATAAAAAAATATATATTTTTATGTATATTACAGTTATATACAATTAAAATGCTATGTACACAGTGAAGGGAATCCAAGCACCCCCCGAAGGGAAAGGGGAAAAAGGAACAAAAAGGGACACAGAGCAGATATACACAATTAAACCCAAGAACTAGCAAAATAAAGAACTAGCAAAACAAATCTCACCACCTCCCTCAGAGAAACAAGATCACCAGACACGGCCAGCACTCTCCAAACCCCCGCGTGGCAGACCAGCGGTCGCTACAGGCCTCGGGCTCCAGATAAGCGAGACCAACATAAGGATCCACTGCCCCTGAACCTCGCTGGAAGAGAAGAGAGTGAGGTCTCTAATCTCCAACTTATTTATACCCTGGTTTACGTAAAAATCACATGGAATACTGGGTACATGGCCACTTCCTTCGTTACGAGCTGGTTACCAGGAAGGCCTAGACCAAAGCCATCACACTGCTTCTTGTTAATTATTCAGAGCCAATGTTTTGGGCACTGAATTGATTCATATTTATTCAAGAAAAGGAGATTATCATCTTCCTACGTCTCCTGAATGACAGACACCATCACACTGACACGCTTTAATTAAGCTTCACCCAAATAGCAAGAACTTCAGACGTATTTTAAGAGAGATGAGATCAGCAGAGATAAGATACAAAAAAAATAAAATCAGGGAGTCAAAAAGCTTCCCAAATTGGAAAGAACGTGCAGCAGTAGCATGTACTGCTCTGTGGTGATGTAAAAGGCCACAAGGATCATTGTGAAGATTGTATGCTTGAGTGAATGGCTGATGAACGTACAGTAGCCATTCTTCTCCAGGTATCTGCTGGAGATGGAAGGGGTAACCAAGGAGCATATGACTCTGACAGGAATATAAGCCCAAATATTCTCCTTCAGAATGGATAAAAGGAGAAAGCACTGGACTTCATTTGTAGTTCTAGTTTGCTAAATTTCACTTAGGTGCATGAAAATATTCCTGCATTGTTACATGGAGACCAAAACCAACTTCATCAGAATGACCCTGATGACTTTTAAGTTTTGCTTAACACTTGTGTTGTGGAGCAGCTTCTTCAACCTTCAGCTGCAGGAACTTTCCATACACTGTAAAAAGGTGGCTTGTCACGAAGCAAAGTTACTAACAGTATTCCTGGTGAGTAGCATGAGGCCAGTGCGAGATGAATGCTGGAGAAGAGTTTCAAATTACTGGAAAATGAAAACACTGTTGGGAGGTTGGAGGTTTTGTTTTTGCTTTGTTTTTTTTTTTTTTTTTTGCCTAATTCTATTTCCAATTAAACCATTTAGTGAAAGCAATATTTGGCCAAAGCAGAGTGTGATTTTCACAGAACAACAATAAAATATTTAGTATGTTTATGTTCCCCAAAATTAAAACCAAACCAGAACAAAATGCACAGAACAAAAAATTGTTCTGAAATGGGCAGACTAGTCTTTTGCTGGAATACCTCTATTCTTGCCCTGTGTCTGAGAAATGCTAGGCAACTGATAACTACCACTTCATTAAGAGGACTTGGGAATGCTCTGTCTGTGATGAGCTCTGATCTGTTTAGAGTCCTGCTTACAGCTGCCATCCCGTTTTAAGCATTATACAAGAAAGTTTTTCCTCTTTATAAACTCGCTTAGCCAGACTCTGCTCCTCCAGGTCACTTAAGCACGCGTTTAACTAAAGTGCATGAGTGATTTCCTGAACTTAAGAGAGAACCTGACAGCATCAGCAGGCACAGGTTGTTTGAAGTTAAGCACATGCTTAAGTGCTCTGCTGGATATTTGCCCAAAGTGTCAATCTTTCATAGTTAATCATTTATCACCCTGCTTATGTTCTGGTAGTTATGCTTCAGTGTGCAAATACGTAAATTGCTTTCATAAAGCTCTGCGCAGTGAGCACAAATAATGCTTTCTCAGCCCTTTGTAGGAGTTCTCCGGTCCTGCGACACCTCAGATAGATCAAGAAGCACTTAGAACTGGCAAGAAAGTTACTTCTCCCTTAATTAAACAGAATCATTACCGTGTTCCTCTTCTTAATAGTCAGACGCATTCACAGACTTGCAAAATAAGCAAATAAATAATGCCATTTAGCTCTAACCTGACAACTATCACGCATTTTGCCTTTAGAAGCGTGTACATCTATCCATTTTCCACCCCACTCTGAGAGTGAGAAAGGGAACAAGCTGTCAAACCTACCATAAGCATGTTTGTGTAATTTTGGCACAGATTAAGGCACATAACTGCCTACAAGGGTATTTGCAGTGTATCACAAGGTAATTCTCCCAAACACCAGCGACCATTTCAATTTTTCTTTCCCTCCTGAGGTTAATTGCTGTGAACTACAGGGGAATGTCACCTCCACTTACCTGTGCCCTGTTGCTTTGTATTCAGAAAGCTCACAGCTCCCATGATTTTTCACAAAGAATTAAAACTGCCACAGGGAGAGAAAATACAGTTACTGCCATTCGGTACCTACATATTGTATTGGAATGATAAGCAGCAATGGTGCCTCACTGAAATAGGGCCTTAAAATACAATTAGTTGCAGTTTTATAGATTGCAGAGCCAGTTATTCTGTGCTCCTGCCTGTGGGGACTTCTGTGCACCCACTAATGAAAAGGCTGCTTTTCCCCAGGTGTCAGGTACTTTTGCAAGAAATGAATACCGGGAAGGGGAAATGAGAGTCTAAACCCTTGCTCTGTAGAGCAACTTTTTGTAAAAATTTATTCTCTGTCAAGCAAACTGCCTGAAAAAAAAAACCCTGCAGTCAGCTACTTTTTTTAAGAGGAAGCTTGAACACTGCTCAGATTGAATCATATTAAAACGAATTAATGCCAACAGCTGGTCTCAAAATCATTAATTGAAAAAAACTGAACCTCAAGCTTTAAGTATAAATAATCCCACAAACAAACAAACAAACAAACAAGCAGCCAACTAAGGAAACAGGCTCCCTCATGATAGACTGGTTGCCATCATGAACTACTGAACAGGACAAAACGTATCCCTTGAACTGTCCTGAGCTCAGGCGCTGACTCTGCAAATGTTCCCAAGCTTCTGGTGCAAACTTGGACTGACAGGTCCTGGACCACACAGGACACAGGCGGAGCAAGGGTAGGAGGGATCCTTGAGGGGAACCACTGAAAGCCATGCTTGGGAAGAAAATCTTGGGCAGGGTTCACTGCATGGCTATTTTGGGATTGGCAGGGAAATAAAGCCCTGGGAAAAGGAGGAGGCTCGGACAAGATTTCAGAGGGCCTGTGTTCAGTTCAGGACCTGGAGGGAGATTTGGCCATCATCCCAAATACTAGGATGTTTTCCTGCACGATGTAATTCTTTCAAAATTACATGCGTGATCACTTCTACTTTTGTCTGTAACTACCAGTTAATTACCAAGTTACATTAAAGCAAATAAATTTGTAGCATTTTAAAGGAAATATAATGTGTTAATGTAGAAGAGACACAGAAAGATACCGCTTGTAGGAAAAAACGCATGGTGGCGAAACAGATATTTTCCTTTCACAGTAGGTCAGATATAACAAGCTTCCTACTCGAAGCCCATGATGGAAAATATCCACTCATTTCTGGAGATCTAGTGAGATGGAGACACAAACATCTGAGCAGCTAAATATAGCTCTGGATAGCAGTGCTTTGTACAGTAAGTTCTAGCATCTCTTAACTTAATATGGAAATTGATACACAAATAAAATTGCAATATTTTCAGAGCCTGTGTCTGCTTGTGTGCTCACTGGGACTCACCCCACCAAATTTCAGCCCCTGCTGAAATTACTCTGCAGTTTTTGTCTTGCACTGTCTCACATGCCAAGAAGGCAGAATAATGATGTCCAGCACCAAAAGGCCACGTCTATTGAGATATATAAAGGTTACTCCACAGAAAGTCAATATGAGAAATGCACTGCGAATGCCTTGTCCTTCAGCATTTCTGCAACAGCAACAAACTAAGTTTAATTAGAGGAGTCTAGGTCTTGGTCAGAAATTATCCCAGCCCTAAATGCCAGTGATTCAGTTCTGCAATGTTTGTCACTGGACACATGCCCTTTGGATCAGCTTGTGCTTGCTGAAGCTTGGGATTGGGCTTGGGCAGGTACTGCTGGAGCAACACTGCAAACCCCTCGAGAAGGTAGAGGTGGCAGGGGGGAACAGTGAAGAGCCATGCTAGTGGCTCATGCCTTTCTCATATTTCTCCTCCCTTCTTGCTGTGAGGCAAAAACTTTGGCCCTGGGTGTGAATGCTTTTGCAGCGATTTAAACTGAAATTCCCCAGGTCTGACTCTGCCCTATCCCATCCCTTGCTCAGCCACTGGCCCAAGCACCGGGCATATGTAGGGCTTGGTGGCCTGTACACCAGGTCACAGGACAATTCAGGTCAGGAAGGACGGCCTCGTGGCCAAGGTGATACCCTGAGAAGCAGATAGCAAGAAATTCAGAGCAGAAGTGGGCTCTGTCACTGGTCGTGTCCCATCGCAGTCATTGATGGCTGTGGGATCTTAGTGTGGTGCTTTCTCTCCCTGTCTCGAGAAAGCACTGGATGATATTCAGCCATTAACAAGTTTGCCAGTGGTATTGACCTTAGTGAAATGTAAACCTGTATGTCAGCTTCACCTTATGTAACATTAAAGGAAAAATAGCATTTGCTCTTAAAACACAAAAGGAAAATAAAATGCAAACAAAACAAGGTGCAATTTTATGTTTCCATCTTATATTATCCACCTTCAAAGTCAGAAAGTTATGAAGCTTGCTGACAAGCATAAGTCAATAAATAAACAAATGAAGAAAATATCAACAAGCTTGATTTCAAAGGTCATGGGAAGAGGATGAGTGCCACGCTTTCAAGCCTTCTCCTTCTCCCTTTCAGTCCTCAAATGTTAAAAAAACTGTGCCCTGCCCTAGGGTGAGGAGGGAGCCCTTGCAGGAAGCAGCTGAATTCAGAGCTTCTTTAAACCAATGAACTAGACTCAACTCTGCACATCCTTATAAATATAATTAGTCCAAGAGAGACTAGTGAGAACTGTAAATAGTTTGGTGACCACCAGCTGCTACAACAGTCAATTCCAGCTCACCACAAGCCCTGTCACATGGATGAACAGGACTGATCTGGGACTGTCCCACACATGCAGCAGCACTGCAAGACAGGTTCCCAAACCTTCCCCAGCCTGGCAGCTCACAAAGCAGCTGCCCAAGGGCAACACGTAGGAGAAGAAAGTTTCTTGCCTTCAGGCTGGATGAAGCCACGTGATGATGGAGAAGGGGGCATCTGGAGCTGCCCCACTACTGTGGCACACAGCGCACCCCAGAGCAGACGCAAGACAGAGATGTTCTCCCTTCTCTACCCCAACTATGGCTCCCCAAAATAGTCTCTTCAGCTGGCTTCTGCTCAGAGCACCCCACATCTATCAGGATGCAGAAGCAAGCATGATACCCTCCACGCTCTAATCTTTTTTGCCAAAGGCATCTGGGAGGAGTACCCTGAACACTCCAAAGCCACAGGAAAAGGGACTGCAGGATTTACATGGACAATTTTGAAAAGCAATAAGCATCACAACCTTACAGATTAGCTGGGATGGTAGGAGCTGAAATAACATTTATATTATGGCTTGGCCAAACCAGACACTGCAGTTTAAGGTTTGGGTAAGACTATGAATGTTCATTCATATCTTTGTTCTCATTCAAGAACGTGAAGACTGTAGCAGACTTACAACTAACAGATATGGCATGCACTGAAATTGCCAAAGCTTGTAAAATCTGATTTACTCAGTGAGGCAGAAGGGGAAGTCATTTAGTTTGAGTCATAAGAAGTCTCGATACAATCTAAGCTTCATCATATCTGAAGAAATGGCTCACTCCCTGATATCAAAAGGCTGCTTTGTACAGCCTTGATAGCACAATAGCAAAGAACAATTCCTAGAGCTGAAGACTACAAGGTCTTTGTATCAGCTGCACTTCAGTACAGCTTCTCTCACATTACACCACCTGACGGGCACTCCAGGTTTATGGTTAGCTCTTCAGGGGTCCACGGATCTGAAAGCAAGAAGATAGAAGCTTCTTGCAAAGGTGCAGTCCCAGGCATAAATAACAATTTCAATCTACCTTTCTTTTCCTCCCTGAAGTTTTCACTCTCTGGAGCCTCATCTGCTCTAGTAGTCATAGAGTCTGCAGCTCTGCTACAGGTGAAAGAATGCAGGCAAGAGGGCTGGTGGTAATTCTGTCTTCGTGCCCTTGAAAACATACAGTCTGACCTGGAAGGCTCAGAATGCCCCTTTCTCTGGCCTGAGTCCTGTATGAATCCCATGAGGAGGGATAATGTTTGAAGACCCACAAGTAGAACAAAAGAAAGCTTAAACCCAGCTGAGCACAAAATTTTATTCCCTACCTTAGCTGCTACGGTTGGGGAGGACGTTTTATTGCTGATGACATTTGTTTCTGGAGACGAACATGCATCTGTGGGAAGGAAGAGCTGACTTTGTCACACACCCCATGTGGCTGTGTAAAGTAGCTGAGTGGGAGAATTTTTGACACCTCCCTGTGTTGGAGTCAACCCAAGAGTGCGGGCCAAGACTCCAGCAAGAACTTCCCCTGGGGAGACGTGAGAATAGCACAGCCAATCCTGCCTCTCCATGAGAGCTGTTCTCCAGCACTCCCGCAGCCTCAGATAGAAACCAAATTCACAAATGGCACAGAGATGCAAGGAACCAGCGGGAGAAAGGGAAAGGTCAGCTAAGGTTGCTAACCACCATGGCTGCACCAGAGAAAATGGCAAACAAGACTAAATACCTGCAGAGCAGCACTGGGGAAAAACAACGTGTGTGTTGCAAACGTTGCACTGTGCTCATCGTCCCCTTTCTCCTCTTACAAGAATGTATGTAAGAAACAAACCCTGTTTTGTACAAAAGTGGGCTATGGAAACCATAAAGCAGAAAAAGCAATTGATGCAGGTTGTACTTTGCACATCCATTTCCTTGCCTGCATACAAGTATACAGATTATCCCTACCAACACAGATGAGCAGCACCAGATGCACGGGGCTGAGATACTGTTATATTAACCAGCCCCCTGCAGTGAGAAAAGACATCAGGCTTGAGCTCCTGTGTGTTCTCCTGGGGAGCCTGCAGAGCCAGCAGTGTGTACCTCCAGCGCCTTCTCTTAATAAGTAGGACATCCACTTGGCCTTGTCATAGATAACAAGCAGTTTTGACAAGCTTGCAGAAGATGTGCCTTGGGAGTGGCAGCCCCGTGACTCCCACATTACTGCTTTTTCAGTTTCTTCATGTCATACCAATGGCCAGCTGTTTGGCTGCTCCCATCAGTGAATTTGCTCTACAAACAGTAATTCTGCAAAGAAATCACTCCAGTAATGGAGAGTGGGATGGTCAGTGGCTTACAGCTGTGTGTACTGAAGTGACAGCAGCGGAGACAGAGGTGTCGATACATCAGTTAGGTCACACAGAGCTGACGATGCTGTACCCTGCAATGACAGAGCACACTTAAATACTTGCAGAGTGGGGCTAAGGTGAGGATAGCTCTCTGTAAAGGATACTTACTGGATCCAAGAACAAGTGTGGCAGACTCCCATGCCTACACATAGGCTTGGCTGTAGTGGCAACTTTCCACCTGCTCATGTTGCTCCTTGCCTTGGCTGTATGGCACAACTACCAGCAGTGGGCACACGCCCACCTGCCGGTGTGAGGTCTGCAGGTATAGCTTGAAACAAATGCAAAATAGCTTCCACAACCGAGGCCAGCTGTGCTAGCAACATGCCCAGTAGGACCACTGGACCACTACCTAGTGGAAAAAATGACTCCCTCTCTGGTGCTCAGACACTCTCAAGAGGCACTCCAAAGCTGCACGGATGACTGCAGGCCCCTGAAGTGATTTTTTTCCCTAGTACTCAACAAGCAGATGGAGGTTTGTGACTGGTTTCTCCCAGCCAAACTTCCTGCAGAGGGATGACTAGTTTCCAGAGTGTTAAACAGACACGTGACCATGGCGAAATGCCAGATGGCTGGAAAGAGCATTGGAACAGCCCTCACGATGCAGGTCTAGCCTTGGCTGCCAGCATCATGTCCCATATTTATCAGCTCCCAGATAGGAAGACCTGGCTGCAAACTGGGAGTGTGACACAGGGATATTACATAGCACAAGTTTTAGTGATGCCATTGTAGATTGGGACAGAATTAACAACACTTCTTTTTTTCCTTGCTTCCTTCACTGTGCAAAGGGATCTGCTTCAAAGGCTCTTTTAGTGATGATGTAGATGGAAAAAGCTGTTTCAAAGCAAGACACATAACAGGAAATACAATTTTTGCTTCAGTAGATATAATGTTTGTATAATTCTCACAGCAGATGACTTGAAGGAATGATGAAGCACTGAGGTGTAGGTGGGTACTGTAGTTTGTGATACGTAATCAGCTAAGGTCAGTGGTAGGGAAGCTGATGCTTGGTGTTGGAAGGGCTACAAGGTTACAAGGCTGTCTCAAAAGCAATGGATTCACAGTTACTCAGTCCCCAGGAGCACTCACAACAGCAAAGCCTCTAGGCACCCTGGCTCTTTGCTACACTTGTAATCAGTGTACAGCCAGGGGATTTGTGTCTGCATGTGATTCATGGTGCAGCCAGTACCGACACTTGTAACCAGGAGCAGAAAACAAGCGGAAAGAAAAACACAGAAACAAAGAGAAAAGCCTCCATGTGGCATCGCTCTCTGCAAACCAGAATCTCCAGTTGGTTTCATGACCTCTTTATGCTGATCTAACTCTGGGCTGCCACAGAAACAATAAGCCCTATCCTTCCTGCCTACCCTGTCAAGAACTGGACCAGGGAATTCAAATGCTATTTACTATCCTTTAATCAGGTTCCTTTTCATTTGGATCAGCCACCTAAGTGGCATACTGCTCAGCCCACCCAAAGCACAGGAGGCAGCAGGAGAAGCACAGGCAGTGGCAGCAATTCACAGTGAGATTAGCTTTTAAAAGATGTTGTCTTACAGCAACATCCTCACAGCACAACAGCCTTAACCTGCCTCAACATATTCTCACGCACACACACTGACACATCGCAAAAAGCTCAGCCAGGCTCAGAGGTACTGAAATGCGTATGCCACATCGGTTACACACAAATCAGTGATCTGCCCAGACTGATTTCATTTACGCCTTAGTCGCTAAGACGCTTATGCGAGGCATGAAATGAAGCTGGAACTTTGCAGACTCCTAATGAGAGTACACGTGAAGCAAACAGCTGGCAGACAAGTTATAACTACCAAAAAAACTCCAAATGAACCAACTATAAAAGACAGTTGCCTATTTATTTTAAAAAAGAATTTTGTTGCTGTTTTTATTATCAATAAATATGTACGCCTGGAGAATAAAACAGAGGCTTTTTTATCCCCATCGATGTCTAAATGGCAATTCTCAAATGTAAATTTCAGTCACATGACAGCATTTAATCTGTATCAGCAGAGCACTCTGATCCCTGAATGGGATTTTGGCACTCTAGTCCATTAAGTCGTATTTACATTCTGGAGGCGGACACTGGTTCAGAGGAAGTCTGAGGATTTGAACAAGGTGGGAACACTTATCACTTTATCACGTGGAATGGTGCTTAGTCCTTCTGGGAAGTTCAAGTCTCTGTGTTGTTAACAGCTGGGCCAGTCCATTCATCAGCATCATAAATATGGTCAGCGACATCACCAGCACATAGTGGCTAATGCTGCAAGGAGGAGACAGATAAAAAAAGTGAGAGAAAAGTACAAATTTGCAGAGTTAAAAAAAAAAAAAATCCTGACATATACAACCCTCTGAATATTCTTTTTTTCATTTTAAGGTCTAATTATTGACCTAGGATGTCATTATATATGCTGCTCCAAGAAGACACATATTGGAGCAGCACTATCAGGTCAAAACCAAAGTCTGTGACAAAATAAAATGGTAGGGACAGCAGAAACCATAACTGAGCATATATCAAGTGAGTAAGAGGTGCTAGCTGTACTTTTTATTAAAGTGGGTAATTCAACTTATGTGACTGAAACAATTGCAAAACTTCCATTTGCTGTCAACTATAATACAGAATCTAGTGAGAACTTGCCATCAGGTAGACATTCCTTGGTAGTAAGACAATTCAGATATTTATGTCAGCTGAAGTGCAATTTTCTAAAGAAAAAACTATTCCAGTGACAAGAAGCTTTAAGAAAAACAAACAAACAAAACAACAAAAAACCTCCCACAAAACTCCCCCCCACCACTACTTTTTCACTCACCATTTCTAAAAATTGTAGAATTCTCTGCTGTGGTAACATGTGTTTTCAAAGATATTAAAGACATGAGTTCAAGAGTGGTTAATAAACAGAATATGAAGATGCAGCTTCTGGGTTAGAAAGTCCTTAAGTCACTAAGGATTAAAAGTCTAATGAGCAGAGAGCTTGTTCTCCACTCATTCAAATTCTGTTACCTGATATTCAGTAGTGTTATAGATGGGCTTTTTAGGGTCAGACTGAGATCTGACCTAGGATATTCAGCATCCTTTGTTCAGTGGGGTTCAAGGCCCATTTGGAATTAAATCTGATTAAGGATGTCAAGAATAACAAGAAGGGCTTCTTCAAAGACACTCATAACAAAAGGAAAACTATGGAAAATGTGGATCTGCTACTGAATGGAACAGAGACTCTTTTGACAGAGGTTGCAGAGAAGGTGGAGATACTGAACAATTCCTTTGCTTCAGTCTTCACTGCCAAGGTTGGCTCTCATTAATTCCTGACCCAGGAGACCAGGGAGAAGGTCTGGAGAAAGGCAATCTTTGCCTTCGTGTGGGAGCATCGAGCTAGAAACTATTTTAAAATCTGACACCCACAAGTCCATGGGTCCTGATGGGATGCATCCACAAGTGCTAAAGGAACTGAAGACATCAGTGCCAGGCCACTCTCAATCATCTTTGAAAGCTCATGGTAGAAGTGACCTCATGGAAAGCTCATGGAGAGGTGCCAGAAGACTGAAAGAAAGCCAGTGTCACCCCAGTCTTCAAGAATGGCAAGAAGAAGGACCAGGGAGCTACAGACCAGCCAGCCTTGTCTCCATCCCTCAAAGGTGACGGAATGGCTTATCCTGAAGGTCATCTCTAAGCATATAGAAGACAAGAAGGTAATCAGGCATAGTCAGTATGGATTCACCAAAGGGAAATCATGCTTAACCAACCTGACTGCCTCCTATGATAGGATATTAGCTGGAGAGAGCAGTAGATACAATCTACCTGGACTTCAAGGCTTTTGACACTGTCTCCCATGATATCCTCAAAGGCAAACTCAGGAAATGCATACTGGATGAGTGGACAGTGAGGTGGATTGATAAATGGCTGAACAAGCGATCCCTGAGGGTCATAATCAATGGCATAGGGTCAAGTAGGTGGCCTGTCACTAGTGGTGTCCCCCAAGGTTCAATACTGGTTCCAGTATTGTTTAACTTATTCACCAGTGACTTGGATGACGGGGCAGATGCCTCCTCAACAAAGACGTCAAGAGGATGAAGCCAGGCTCTTCTCCGTGGTGCCAAGCAACAGAACAAGAGGCAACAGGCAAAAAACTAGAACACAGGAAGTTCCACCTGAATATGAGGAAGAATTTCTTAATTGCACAGGTGACTGAGCACTGGAACAGACCGTCCAGAGAGGTTGAGGAGTCTCCTTCCCTGGAGATACTCAAAAGCCATCAGGACACAATCCTGACTAACACGCTCTGGGGGATCATGCTTGACCAGGGAGATTGGACTAGATGACCTCCAGTGGTACCTTCCCACCTCAACCATTCTGCAATTCTGTAACATCTCCATCGAGCTGTTGTTACTGTAAACCACTAGTCATTAAGATATCAGAATTTTTCCAAAGCCAGTGACATTCCAGGCTAGAGTTACAGATGAAACACCTCTGCACTTGTCTTCATCATGCACCCAGTGCTGCTTTGGTTTTTTCTGGGACTAATGAAGATATTGGCATTCTGACATGAGAGATAATCATATCTCCTGATGCACTTATACCCACAATTTCAAAGTAGATGGCTCTTTAGGACAAGCAGAGTAACTTCAGACTCAATGAAGTCTGAGTTTAGTCACAAAAAAAGATTGCAAGGAACGCTTGCTGACTTAATGACCTGGAATTTCTGCCAGAGGACTCATTCAGTTTGAGAGTTTAGCCACAGAAGAGCAGTAAAGCTCATAATGCCGATGCTATCAATCCTCACAACCCTGAGACTATAGCAACTCTGGCACTAGCCTAGCACAATTTAGCTCTGTGAACTGGAGAAGCACCAGCTCTTACAAAGCTGGGCCACTAACCACTGCGAGAGAGTAAAAATAATCCAAGAAGTTCATTAATGAGCACAAGCTCTTCCACAGCCAGAGTACCAGTAACTAAAGGACCAAAGTGCACGGAGAAAACAAAAACAAACTTTTAAGTCTCTTGCATTGACAGCCGGGATTCCACACCCTCTCTCTGTTTCACAAAAAACAAATCACAAAGCACATTGGTTTTGTTTTAATAGTTAGATCAAGAAGCCCCAGCACCCCAACCCTGAAATCGATTCCGTTATCCCTAAAACCTAAAAAACCAGTCTCGTGCTTAATCTATGTCCCCTGACCTTCGAGACCACAGAAGAACAGTTAAGATCATAACTTTATCTTCCAGCAACTGTTATAAAAAGAGGGAGCAATACAGTACATGTCTGTATAAAGCTATATAATAGTTATACAAAGAACCTTTAAGTTTATTTATCTTGACTATCAGATTATAAAGCTATTTACATATTGCATATGCTGTAAAGACATAGTAGGCTTTAAAGGCTATTTCTCTCTCTGTCTCGGTTGATCTATAGATAGGGACAGATAAATATACCTTTTAAGCCGCAGAGAAATTATTTTAGTGACATTTCATATGATGCAATTTAGGTTACCTCAAGATACAGAGGTCAAGGTTAGCTGACCTCAGAAGCTTGCGTAAGCCACTGCTTTGAGTTCCACATTCACCGCAAGATTGTTATCCTGTTCTTACACCAACACAATGAAAAGCACTCTCTGAAAGACAAGTTCGCACTGATTTTGGCACAGCCATTAAGAAAAGGGGCTTTAAAACTTTCTAAGAAGCCATAAATATTTATGGTAATTGATAAAGTACTGTGAGGAGGGAATCAGTGGTGCATTGATAACTTGCTGAATGTGGTAATACGGGACTGTATGCTGAATCTGTTGTTGCTCAGCATTTCATTAATGAACTGGAAGAGTGGAAAAGGTAGAAATCTGCTTCCATTCAAAGACAATACGTAAGTGAATTCAGCCAAGAGAATAAAGACATCACATTGTTAACGCAAATACGAGGCACAGTAAAATGACGTGTCATGTAGTTAAGACATGGCAGAACGAGATGTAGAAGCCAGGAGTGAGGGGTGAAATTTTTAAACAAAGGAAATGTCAGTTCAGTAAACAAATCTTACTTCCAAACAATGAGATTCACTAGCAAACAAAACATCAGCGTAAAAAAAGCAGTGAAGGTCTTTTTATCGCAAGAGATTTAAAACCAGCCCTTCCAGATGACACTTGGGTATTGGAAAAGATAAGTATTGCTTAATGAGAGTCTCCTACTGAACTTGCATATTCTTGGTAAAAGAGAGAGGATATACAGAAGTTTTAAAGTGTGGTAAGTAGAAAATCCATAGAAAGCTATCACCACAAAAAAAGAATGAGATGGAAACATTCATCAGAAGCTTTACAAACGTGGCACATACACCACTAGACTGACAGACTTCAGAGGAACAAACCCCCCACTGGGCAATTACATTGCTGCTTTTCCACCTGTGATTTAATGATGTGGTAACCAGTAAGATAACACAAATCCAGATATTTCTGCTCACACACATGCACATACCCCTAGTATCAGTGTCACAAAAAAAACCAAAGTCCCTCCCCCACCAAAAAAAACCCAAAAAACATGAGAGCAGCTGTCCCTAAGAGTGTTCCTATTCTTTGTTCTGTGAAATCCTGTCCAGGTTTTGTTCAGATACAAACAGTTGGGGGTGAAAAAAAAAGAACCCTCATTTCCTTAACTGACTCAGCCTTCTCAGGAAAATTTTGGCAACATGTAAAATGTCAACTAAGACAGGATATTTTCAGACCTTGCTGTCAGAACAGCATCAGACAATACTGCAATGAGAATTGCCACAGAGTTGTCACTGCACTTGCAACAGGAGGACAGGAAAAAGCCATGTTAGTATCTCACTCCCACTGGTTTTGGGAATTGCTCAAACCCCCGTGAAGCTCATCTTCCCTTTCAGGAATAAACAAAAAAAAAATATCTTCTGCTCTTGCCTGCTAATTTTGCCAAGCCTGAGGATCACACATTAGAACTCTGCTCAGAGGAAAATGTTCTGGTGCCAAAATAATGCTCATGCTATATAAAAGAAGGTCCATTTCAGCACTGTCCCTTTGGCTTTACCTCTTTTCTTATGCAACCTAATTATTTTTTATCTTATGTGCCTGTACAGACATACATACATAACAAATATAAAGAGACTACAATAAAATAACATAGGTGGTAGAGTCAAGCACTCAAAAGGGAAGTAATGACAGAGACTGCCTGAACATTATGCATTGCCACGTTAAAAATTAATCATGAATTACTCTTTTGAAAGGCCTTTTTCAGTGCTTTCTTCAGTGATCAAAACACACATGCGGAGAGGCAGAGTTACAGTGGTGCATAACAAGCTCTCCTAAACTTAGAATAAGGCAAACTTCCAGCTGAAATGGATCAAACAATGCATCACTGTTGTAAAGCTCTACACTATGAAGGCCATGTATCAGAGAGGAAGCTTTTGAGTACTTGTAACAATTTATATTTTTCCTCCTAACTCCTACTTAGCAAGCTTCTTGCACAGCAGAACAGAAATTTTCTGAGATCTTTAATATCCTTATTAATCTGCATAGGAATTAAAATCAAGGGATGAGGCCATCTGATTTACCATAAACTGACCACAGCAAGGAAGCATGATGTTAAAGCACCATTTTCACTATTTGATCCAACTGTATCTCTGCCCACTAGGAACCTTCAAAAGGAAGGAATTCCACTAGGAATTGGAACCTCCAAAGAAAACAGGTAGAATACATGTGCACATGTGTCCTTGCACACACCTGCTGCTGGGAATGTGGGGGGATCAGCAAAGTAGACTAAACAGAATATTAACAATGGGTCACTGTTCAACTTCTGTTTAAATAACAGTGTCAAGTGACCAGATTGACCGGATTAGTAACAACGCATTCCCTGCTAAGCTTATTATGGCATATTATCTATTTCCTCAGCTCAGGGAAGGTAAATCTGAAATGTGTATTCCTTGTGTTTATATTTGTGGACTATTCACAAACAAGACTGCACACTGGAAAACCTGCCCCATGATGTATGCTGTGGAAGCCAATATGACTCATAATGCAAAGCAAATTCTCTCATTTTACCTGTGATTTCCATGTTTAAATGCTAAATTTAAACTCTTCCCCAAGCAGAGGGAGGATAAATGCATGGGCCTTGGTAGCCACCAACATATTTACACAAGGTTGATGAATTCACAGTGGACTGTATATGGAGGCTTAACTAGATAGAAGACAATTAACAATTCTGATAAATTGTTATTTTAACAGTGATTATAACTAATTAAAGTGAAAAACAGTAATTAGAATATTTTTTGTGTAATTACCCTTCTTTAGCAGTGAAACAAATCCTACTAACTATATTTCTTCCCATGCTAGATTCATTACTTACTCTGTGTTGCTCTAGCACAGATTTTAAGACACAAGTTTCAGCTTGGTATATGTACACATATGTGGGCATGTGTGTTTCAAGTATGTGGAACATCCCTGAATCATTAGATTAAGAAGAATAATTGGAAAAAATTACAAGGGTTATGAGTAGATAAAAAACAATATGAACCTATGAGCCTTTAAAATGCAATGGAGGCAAAAAAGGTATTGTACCTTGTTCCAATATCCAGCCAGCTTCCATAATCTTTCACCAAAAAGAAAAAATGCTAAGAAATAAAACAACTTTGATTATTACATCAACACTGCACAATTCAAAACAGAAAATTAAAACTCAATGTTTCAGGATGTTTACTCCAAATTTCTAATTCTTCAAGTAGAATAAGGGCTAAAAAATTACCAGGAATGCTCCTTTGGAACATAGTAAAGAATAAATAGTAAAGAAAAGTTTCTAGCTGGTGGCCACATTGCTTCAAGATCACAAACCCTGTTCTCTTTTTTTTGTCCTGCAACTTCCTCTCTTCTTGATATACACAGAGTTCCTGCATATCACACTTATTCAGTAATATGTGGTGGTGGGTTTTTTTGTATACCAAGTACATACTTCCTAATTGTTTTAAAATACTTAAATCAAAACAGAAGAATATGTGAGATGTAAGACCTGGATATTCTGGGCTCACTAAACACTGGTAAATACCTGCAGGCTTCCTTTGGTTTAGTTATACTGATTTTATTACTGAAATGCTATGAATGTGGTTTAATGGTATTTTAAACCTTTTCCTGTGGGAATTATCCAAAATCAGATTAGTCATACAGACTTATCTGAAATTAGATATAACTATACCTTCTTCATTTCTCACTCTACAGACAAGTTATTAATTACTGGATTTTTACTCACTGTTTTTCCTATCAGGTGATATTCACAGATCATACTGTATTAGGATATAAGATCAGGAAAGCTTACTCCAAGGGACAAAACAAAAACAGCATGTATGAAGTAACAACACCACCTCTACCTGATGGTTTGAATAGGTTTATGTTTTCCTTGTGATACACAGTGGCACTGCTTGTCGAGCTTTGGGTTGTTTTAGCTAGCTTGGTTTGGGGATGCAAGCTCTCTGAAGACAGCATTTCCTAACAGTTTATTACAAAGTTCAGAAAGTGTATTTTCAGATGTTGCTGATCTCTTGGATTCTGACAAATTTCAGAGAGTTGGTGGGTAATGCATTTCTCTTTTTCAAGGGAAGCTGCTGTGGATAAAAGGTTGAAAATTCCTAAAAAATTACCCAAACCATGCCCACAGCTAAAACTGATATTCTTATTTAAATTTTTTCCTAGGAATTTGATTGTAAAGTATATGAAAAACTCAGAATGGTAACTTATTACTTCATTTTTGTCTCTTATTATTATGAGAACACTGCTTCTTCAGAAGCATTAATTACATGAAATTCGAAGAGCAGTGATTGGAAGAGTTTTATCTCCAAGTTATGCTAGGATTTCAATCCAATTGTCTGCCCTAGTTACAAAAACTTTGAAGTCTAAAACAAATTCAGATCTCTCTTGATGGAATTAGGAGAACCCTCTGCTTCTTGATCTTATTGGAACAGATGTGCAACAACAACTTACCAAAGCCATAATGTCTGAAATCACAAGAACAATGAGGAAAAGGCTGCGATGAAAAAAAAAAACAACAAAACCAAAATCAGACCACTGACCTTTATTTATGGCCTCAGATGTTAAAAAAGCTTATTAAAACCCCCATAAAGAAATTAAAGTAAAATACAATTTCTCATACTTGACTTTCAAACACTCAGGTACATTTCAGTGCATTAGAGAACAGTTAAAATACATGACTAGGACATCTGGCATTTATAATCCCACCCTGCCTGAAAAAGGCATTTCAAATTAACAGAGTTTCAGTTTTGCAACAGGGAAGACTAACTTGAGTTATGTTTTGGAGAACAAGAGCTTCTTACAAACACCTGCCTATTTCTGATGCAGGGAGCTCTGTGCTGGTTAGACCAAATACAGCTGATTTAGAAGCTTCACAATGTACCCAAGAGTGAGTAAAGCTGCTTGGCACAGGCATACAGACACTTGAGTTGATCAGTCCCACCCTGATAACCACCCTGCTGGGAAAGAGGCTGCTAAAGGAGGGGCCTTGCCCCCTTCCAGATCTCTGGGTGCCCGTAAGGTGCTCTGGGAACACCCAGCATTTTGATGGCATGCTTCCAAACCCATGGGCCTCTCTGTCAGGTGGCAGGTTACTTCTGGGAAGTAGGCTGTGGCCAGTAAAATGAATCAGAAGGGAGGATGCAGAGCTAGTATTTTCCCCCCATTAACCTAATCTTCTTTTCATTAAACTATGTAAATCCTAAATTACGTGAAAGCAATTGCTGTAACTGGTTAAAACTGGTTTCTCAGTTAAGGACACTGAAACAATGTTGCAAGCAGCTGACCCATTAAAAAAAAACCCTTTCAATAGAATTAGATAAAATTTATCAGTACTACCCTCATAAAACCACAAAGGGTTTTTTTTGGAAAATGTCCTGCTGCAGGGTTCCATGAGCATGTACTGGGGTGACACCCATAACAATGCCTCCAGATGAGGAAGTTTCTGATATTGCCTGTGTCAGTTGTACTTCATTAGTAAATCAGGATGCAACAAAACAACTGCATCTCAGACACACAGAAAGGCTTCTCTCCACCTACCTATGGCTCAGATAGGATGTTGCAATCTTAGAGTGCCTAGGAGGCACTCAGCTAGAGGGCTATTTTCACAGGGTAGCTCCAAGAATATATTGGGACAGAATATTCCCCAAAGAAAAGAAATTAATCTGTAAACAGGGAGTTTCAGGAGCAATTTGTCCAAATCATAAAAATCTACTTCTTGCCTTTCTGAAGTGCAGGAAGCCTTTCACAACAGAAGGACAATGCTAATTTCAGGGCATGTTTATACACCCCAAAGACAAGACTGTTCCCTGTGATGGCTTAATTCATCTAGCAGGGGCAGCAAGAGCAATAAAGATTATAGCACAGACTTCAGGATGTGCTGACAATCAGAGCACAACCCCTCCAGGGATCCTGGGCACGTCTTGCGGTTTCTGCGTTGTTCCCAGGCTGGTGCTGTGGCAGTATCACTGCTATTGTTACCTGAGCACAGCTAAATGAAGCTGGCACAAACATCTAACAATCACAGCTTCATAAAGCAGCGCAGACATACTCATGTCCTCTGGTTTACGAAGCTGGTATTGTTTCCCCTCTCACACACTCAGATTAACATTCCATAAAAGTTTGCAATATCACCAGCGCTGCCAAGGCAAGCATTCATAAGTTAGGAAATGCTGACCTTTATGCTGCTCAAGCCCTAGAAATGAAAATCTCTAGCTGGTTGTCTGAGTAACCCCAGTCCCTTTTGTATGAGCTCTAGTGATGAGGATGAATACCCTTCCTTGGGGGTCCAAGGATAGCCCAAGCACAGTGCACACACAGAGCAGGGAAAAGGGATGGTGAGCCTCGTGCTGCCACTCCAACATGAAGTCAGATTTCAGGCTACCCTGTCTCTCAGTAGTACGGAGTGGTGATGTATAAAGGAGATAACAGATATGGCACAGGCAGGATGAAAACAAACAAAGGCAGAGAGCATCGCAGTAAGTGAGAGCAGCTTTCTCCTGCTCAGCTGAGCAAAATGAAGGAGAAAGTCCCCGTGGTCCTTCTGCCACTGACAGCAGGACTTCAAGACAGCCCCACACGACATCCCATGGTGACAAGCTGAAAATCACATGGCTGACAGGCACCTCCTCCACCTCAGCACCACCCATAATATCACATGATGAGCAGAGGATTCAGTTATGTGCACTGGGTCCACTGAAAGGGGTAAGCAAGGCTAACACAGAAAATAAAAATCTAGAGATAGTGAAAAGCACGAGGATATTTCAAGTCTGGATACAGCCCTCTGTGAGGCTAGGCACCCATTTCACATGGTCTTTGCAAAGTCTTTAGAGATGAAGAAAGGACTGGCAGCCATCTGGTCCTACTGCAAAAAATATGTACTACTGAACACATCTGGGAAGCACTGAAGTGCAATGAAAGGACATCCAGCCTTCTTTTTTTTTTTTCTTTTTCTCAAATGCTATTTGAGGTGAAGTCAGTGCTAAAAGCTATAAAGTGGTTACATTATAAATGGGCTATTTTAAAAATAGTATACTATAGGCAGAAATGCAATATAAAATAAAAAATTGGACTTTAAATTCTGCTCATTTTTTTACATTATGGAGGAAAAAGTGCTCTTTCTGTGTATTGTCAACAAAGAATATTAAATATCTGATTGTTTCAGACAGGGTGAACACTTCCATTTATACTCATTTATCACTAAGAAAACAACTCCTGAGCTTGCAAAAATCACTAAACAAAACCTCAAACCATAATAACAAATAAAAGAACAATGTGGTCTAATAGTTTTTGGGGTTTTAAAATTCAGATTGAGTTATGACTGTCTTGAATTCTTATAAAATAGATTTGAAACTCTTACTAATGCAGAAATATAGCACTTACTATACCTCTTAGAAGACAGCTGTGTTATGACTTGAACAGCTTCGAAAGCACATGATACCAGAACAAAAGGGATTACAACCTGTTTAAACACAAGGTACATGTTGGCTTACAGTAATATTTACAAAACAACCTGGGCATGTTGTGGAAATACGTTCTTGCTTTTCAAATTATCACAGAATGTCTATGTTATGAAAATAAAATATAGGTTAGACAGGGTAGAAAATAATTTAGCAGGAAACACTTCCATTAAATGAAAAACTATAATTAAAACACATTAATGATCCTCACTTCATTTATCCATTTTAGCACCAGTGATAAATACTTCCACAAGACTAGAAGTCACAACTATTCAGATTCAGTATCTCATGTGACAGGCTGCAGAGCTCCAAGTGTAATAGGACAATCTCATCTCAACCACAAAAAAAGTCTGAATATAGAATGCATTCAGTAAGACTAGGATCATAGTGTCCCTCAAAAGCCAAGTCAAACACATGGTTCAGTAAATCAAGAACAAAGTAAGTTAGAAACACGAACGTTGCCTTTTGCTCTTTACAAAACTGACTTGCAATCCTTAAGTTAGCCATGTCAACGCATTGCTAAATCTGATTTCTTGCATCCAGAAGGTTTGCATTATTGGTGTCCTGCCATATAACATGCAGTATAGCTGTAATTTAAGTCTGCTTTCTCTGGGACAGAAGCAGCAGAAAGGCAGAGGCAGGAAATACTGCTTATTTTAGCAATCACCAAAAAGTCAATGTTCCCCTTCACCCATCTGGCAGACCCTTTACTCAGATACTCTAGAAAAGAACTCCCACACCTTGCCTGCAAACAAGAAGTGCATGCAATCCAATCTTTGACAGACTACTTAAAAATATAAAAAATAATATCCATTTTAAAATGATAACCTAATGAGTAGAACATTCAAAGTCTGTACTTAATGTAATATAGTTAAAGCTAATAATATATTTATAATCTTACCATTTCTGTAGATATTATGCTAAACGAAAAGATTATAATTTTTAAAATGAATTCTTTTCAACATTTGAGATTTCCATTTTAATACAATATATTGACCTAATGCTGTTAAATTATACTTCTGTACACTTTAGCTTCTCTCTTTTGGGAAATAGAATGATCTGTCTCTAGAAACACTACAAAGGCTGAAAGCTTCACACGTCATTAAGAAGGCCAATGAAGCTCAAATACATATATATGTTTTTGTGAATCGCAAAGTACCAACCATGTACATTATACATTATTTATTCAACAGTTCTTTGAGAGAATTTCACTAAGGTAAGATTACTAACCTTCAGTACAAGCAAGCCTCCCATCATAAAGGGACTGAACACAGTCAAGAAACAATAGACAGAAGCAGGATCAAAACTAAAGAAACATGAAAAAGACATTATACATCTTTGAAATGGCATTTTCCATTAAAAAATAGAGCATTTAGTTATCCTGTAACACACTGAGTGTATACACATTTTTAAACAAGGTTTCCAACTTTCTCTTCTCTTGTTGAAATATTAAATTAGCAGGGACTGCCAGCCTCACTTTTCTTTCTCTACATTTATTCTCTGCTTATGTTTTTCGAGGTGCCATGCTGATTGTGAGCAACCAAACTCTCTCTGTTCATGCTGTCAGTAACTTCAAACAGAACTGAGACAACCTCGTAACCAACAGTCTCAGGCTCTTTAGGGACATGTCACAGAGAGCAGAAGCAAAATAAATTATCACCATTCCACTGATTATTGCTTTAAGTCTGCTGCCCTGATTTTGCTAACTAAATTTATATTTAGTATGTCAGCTGCAGGAAGAATTTTTTGCATCCTGTGTCTCAAATCAATGAATAAAATTTACCTGTTAATAGAAGCTATATTTCCGGTGCCAAAAAAGGCTGTCACTATGAAGAAAACCTAAATGTATTTAAGGACAATACACCACAGAAATGGCTACAATAAAATAAAATCCAGCATTCCCCCCCCTTCATTCCAATTTACTTTCAAAATCTATCACGAAATTACAAGAAGCTGACCCACTATGACAGCTTTACACTGCATTAAGAAATCCCAAGTATTGCCTAGCTCTACCCTAGATTTCACAAATTACTAAGTCAATTTTAAAAGTCAGGGACTGCCTGGGTAAGGGTTTAGAGCCTGTCTTGAGGCCTCTGTAAGAAAGCTGCAGCTGGCCTTTTGGGCCTCTACCTGGCAATATAGGAAATATCTGGACCACAAACCCAACTGAGCATTCAAACACACACGCTTTTGCAGACAGTAATGACATATGCGTGTGTTCTGCACACCAAAAGAGATGGCTTTACTGAGGAACTGACCATGGAAGAGGTAGTGGGCTCTTAAACAAGATTAAAGGTTTCTATGCTATCCTTCCCATAGATTTGTTGTCCAAAGGTTATGCTGAGTCTACCCATTGCAACACAGGATGCCCATTTTTTTCCTTACTTGAGGGAGGGAGGATGAATCCAGCAATATTTGTATAGCTGCAAGTTTTTTGATAAACCCTATACTTTTCATCTAGATGCAACACTTGCTGCTATATGAGCCCACAAAAGACATTTTTCTACCTCCTGAGCTCATTGGGGCCCATTATAGCTCACAGAGCTTCAGCTGAAGGATGGTTTTTAACTGCTTTTTTGCATAAGGCAGAGGGTTAGTCAGTGAGGATGGCTGTTGCTGCCAGGGCTCCCTCTGGTCCTTTCGCTCCTGTTATAGCTCCTGCACTGGATCATTTAAGTCTCTCCATAAACAATTTGCTACCAACTGTTCAGCAGAATTGTTGGGATTCCTCATGCAGTATTTTGGAAGGATTAGGTCAGCATAGCTGAAGAAATTATGCTTCCCAAGAGTATCACATAACTTCAAGTTTAGTAACACAGCAGTCTAACAGAATAGTACAGTTCTGCCAGCTAAGATTTATAAGAACAAGAGGTCTGCAATAAAATAAACAAAAAAATAAAAGTGGCACATAGGTCTAATCGAAATGCTAAGCATGAATCTTCTTCCCTAAGACCAGGCTATACAATCTCTCAGCAAATGCTGATTATTGGGCCCTATATAGGAACCTTGAGACAATTTTAAGACACACAGTTCGCAGGATCATAGTTGCACTATGACTGCTCTAGCAGAAAAGGTTTCTCCTCTAATACCACTATTTCTAAACATTAAACAGCATCTAAATTAAAAAAGCCACAGCATCTTTTGAGCACGTGTGCATCATACCTGGTCTCTGCAAAGGAGATCTGCACATTGTTTATCTTTTCAGGTGCTGAACAAAATACATTCAAGTGTTTTAAATTAAAGTAATGCTCACTGGTGGGGCACTGTGAGGAGCAGAAAAGGCCTTGAGTCTGTGTAAGCACTGTACTATCAACACTGTTCTCAGCACAAATCCAAAACATGGCTTCACCCTAGCTATTATGAAGAAAATTAACTTTATCACTGCCAAAACCAGCACAGTTACATTCAAGTGTTAAAGTAGTACTATGCTGGACCTTTAAAAAATACAATTGGATTGCTTGATTTTTGTTTTGGCTAATTTTTAGCATCTGACAGACAGCAATAGTTTTACTAAAAGCTTATTTTTTGTTAAAATAGGAAATTAAATTGATAAATTTACTGGAAGATGTCTCTGCTTTTTTCAGATATACTCTAAAGCAAAGACAAACATTCAATGTTTTTTCTTTCTTAGCACTAAACTGCCTTCTTAAAGTGGTTTCTGTTATACTTCCTCTGCTGCAGGTTCCCAGTGTTCAACAGCATAGTTTCAAATTCAAAGAGTGTGGACGCTGTGACTGTGATACAGTCCCTCAGATTTGGTTATCTGACAAACTGTAAGGTCCGTTTTTGCAAGAACCACTATTGAGACAACTCCCTCTGCAACTGCGATAACCCACCTGCACTAGAAATTCCTGTGTTCTAGACTGGCTCATAATTTCTCTCTTACTTGCCCACTGATCATCCTTGCTGCCAAATAGCTCTCACTTAATTATAGCCCCACAAAGAAAGAGAAAAATGACAATGCTATCAAGTCTGTAGAGTATTAAAAAAAAATTTCAGTTGCAGTTTCAGCTACAGCAATGCAAACTAACTGCTATGTTAGAGAATGAACAGCTCTTCCCTCCTAAGCCCACATCACCTCTAACAACAGAAACCACTTGCGATATAAATAATTCTAGGCCAGATTCTGTGAAAGTGTTTTACTAAGAGCCTGCAGGAAATTTCTTTCTTGTCTCATCTGCTGGGCCATGGCCCATGCCTGCTTCCTAACATTTGCTTCCTAACACACTGCCATACTCTAAAAATGAGAATAACTTTAATATCAGCTTTTTCAACTGAGTCATGAAGGTGAATGAGTTCCCTCTAGCCAAAATATAATAGAACAAAAACAAACCAAAAACAGAACTCCTTAGAAGAAAGTTTACCTCAGCTGTAATGGTTATAAGTGGGCAAGGAATCAGATTTCAAAACAGTGCATTTTTAACTACTTGATGAAAAAGCATAATGTACAAGATCATTGCCTTCTGAGCAACATGAGTCAAATCATCTTTACCAGCTTCTGTTTCCAGTGACTACTACCAGGCTACAAATTATGATTACAGGTCTTTTTGAAACAAACTCATCTTTTCCCTGAAATGAAGCAACCAGCAAAAGGATACAAAGAAGAAGGATCTCCGAACATCATCTAGGTGGAGCTGTCGAAACTGAGTTATATCCACAGCACAGGCGAAGTTGAAAACAGCAAGCTGGAAAGAGAGCAGAAGAAATCAATACAGAATATCAGCTGATGGACTTTGATAGAGCCAATATATTTTTACTGAAATGAATGAGAAAAAAACCTACTTCCCTATCATCTGTTATTAAAGTATTATAATGAGGATCGCAAACCTTTCCCATATTTCCATTATACTTTATTGAATTAATGAATCTGCCAGAAAGACTGTACAAGTAAGATGATCAAATGAACAGTGGAGCTCCGCTGTTATCTACGCTAAAAATGAATTTCTATGCCTTAGACTTATCATCATAAATATTCCTCCTACACACACACACACACACTTCCACTGCTCACACGAGCATGTAGATAAAGACCTGCAGAAATAAGACTGCAATTATCCTCATTTGACTTCTTTTGTGGATGAAAATACTAAAATATTCTCCATCTCCTTTACTCAGGTCTCAGCACAATATCACTTGACCTGAAGAGAAGTTACCTTTATGGAATTTAAGAGGTCAGTGAACTGCTTTTCACTAGGGAAAAGAAAAAAATCAAGTAATAGGCATTCAACACTGACAAGGTTTTAATTAAAAATAATCTCACATCATCAGAGAACTGAGCCGGATTCTCTATTACAGGATTTACTTTGCAGCATACATTAACAGGCATTCTAAGGATGATTTTTTCTAAACTAAAACATAAAGCACAGGTAAGCATTTTTGTTCCTTTCACTTGAAACCAAAAGTTTTAAGTGAATATTGACATACAGGAAGAGACAACACAAAAAATTACAGCATACCTATGTTCTTTTCAATTGTATTTGATTAATAAAGTGTTTATCACTGTTTAATATTGTTTTAATAGAATTTTATTTTACAACAAAGAGAACACCAGACCAACCACACAGATGCCTCGTTACAAGACGCAAAAGAAAGAGAGGGTTCTAGAGTGGAAGAGAAAATACATCGCACAGATACCAGACACCCTTAGCTGCAATCAAGGCATCACACTAAATGTACATTTTTGCATTCAGATTCCAACTCTATCACTTAAGATGCCACAAAACATGCTCACACTCATCATCCTAACTAAACATAAGCTGCATGGTGAGCAGCATGGGCTTTGCAAATTGTTGACAATACACTACGATTTAAGGTGAAAGAAGCTGCGTTGATTACAAAACTCCCTCTTCAAGCAAATCTGAGAAGGTGCTAGTTCCAGGCTAGTCTCCAGCTCCATGTCTGTCTAAACAGAGAAAAATCTCCGCCCCTGAACAAAGAGTAGGACAAAGTCAAATGATGATTTCTAATATTTCTTATGTGTCTTTTCAGAAATCAAATTATTTCTTTTCAGCTTCTCACTCGTGACTCTGAGATCAGAAAAAAAAAAGTAGTCACATTGTACTTACTCTAAAAGAGTTACTGTACCTTATGCTGAATTAGCACTATACTTAATGAACAGAGCTTTGAAGCCTACAAAACATACCACTATGTCTTACTAAGTCAAACTGTCTTCCTGTACTCCTAGAAATGGCTCTGATGTGCAATATTTTCAATAATATAAATTACAAATCTTTCTTACAAGGTCACATTCCTAGTCCATGAAACAGCTGATAAGGTCTTCCCAAACTTGAAGAAATGCAAAGTGTTGCCGTCTGAAAACCACTCAGAATATTTATTTCATTCTCAAAAAAAAAAAAAAAAAGCTGTTACTTAACCAGATATATCTGTCAAGAGCTCTTACCTTAGGTTTGAGTGAAAGACCATAGTGTTGCAGTGCTTCTTGCTCCATATTTATCCACACAAACATCAAACCAAATAGCACCAGTGGAAAGAGAGCTTCGTATCTGAAGAGTAAGATAATATTCATAGTAAATATAGTCACTAACAACAAAACATCAAATGCTGACATGTTTCTTTTCTTTTTTCTTCACACAAAGAATATACCAAGACCTAGTGGTACTCTCTCCCTTCTCTCCCCATTTCTGAGTACCCACAATTGGTTGGTTGAATTTTAAGTCCCTACAGTAAAGAGTAAAAGTATGAGAAACAGATGTTACTTCAGCTGAAGACCTAATCACACAATCTCATTCTAGTAATCTCAGTTTAGTTCTGAGAGAGGAGAGAGGCATCTGTTTACTAAAAAGAGCATAACATTTCACTGAAGTGAAAGACACCAATATAGCACTATATACCAATCCTTCATATAGCAGCCCCAAGTCACAGTCTAACCATGGCCAGTAAGCTGTTCTAGCTACGCCCTCAGTCTCAGAGGAGTACTTCTGTTTCCTACAGCACTCAAACAGTGAAGCATGAGGGCACTTACACGAGAGATTAAGACCCACAGATAACATAGTGGTGTAGATTGTAATTGGATAATATTTAGTTTCTCCTTGCCCTCTACATCTCTGTTGAACTTCATGGTACATCTCTAAATTTTTTTTTCAGGATAAAATTCACTGACTGTGATACTAATACTGACAAGATTGTAAATGTTTTCCTTTTTATTTTTTTCCTCCTTAGACACACACTTGTTTGTCTGAAAATAAGAAAATCATTGCAGTTAATCTTAGTATTGTTCCTCTTGGGCTCCCCACTAGCACAGCAACAAAGCAGTTCCAAGCTGGAACAAAAAAATTTTAATAGACATTTCTGTTTAATTACCAGAATGACAAGATGTTAAACATGAAGACAACAACAGCTGGGTTGTCAGTAAACAGAAGTACCTACAATCCTCAAAATGGCCTACACTTGCCTACAAATCAAATGCCTTCAACTGAGTCAGTGACAACTGGCTGTATGTAACCATGCTCTTCAGCTGGCTTCAATACTCCCATTAACTCCACCTAGAGAGGTGCTGTAATTACCCAGACAATGTTCTGGGTTATGAGTAAAAGGTATAAGAGCACCCTGAGGAGAGAAATACTGGATACTTTCAGCACCAAGTGCTTTGGCTTTTCTTTTCTTTTTTAAGATTTATTCCAGAGTATTTTTTTTCTATTTGGACATTTTAGGAAGACAGCAGAGAACCATCAGAACTGTCAGTGTTTATATGGTCTGGTGCAGGGCTAAAATACAAAGAGGGTGATTGCCAGCTTCAGAGAGAACAACATTCATGCTTTATCCAGTAGCAGCACAGGCTAAGAAGGTTGAGTGTAAGAATGTGTGTGCAGTCAGGAGTAACATTAGGATCAAAATCTTAATAGGGAAGTGGGAGGAAGGGGAGGCAAAAGATAAAAGAAAAAAAGAGATGCTTCAACCAAAATGAGAGTATCCACAGGAGGCAGCTATTGCAAAATGTCTGCTGCAAGATATTTAATTCCACTTAATTTTCCAGTGTAATTAAATCCAGAGGATAAGTGGGAGGGGAAGTGGAAAGAATGGTTCCTATACTCCCCATTAATTATGCTCTTAAGAGCTACCAAGTCTGAAAGAAAAGAAAGGGTGGGCTGACATAGTGTTTTCTTCATTTAAAACACCAGAGGAGTTGACTTTTATCCAAAAAGAAGCAAGACCTAGTCTTTACGGGAACAAGCAGCCCTTTGGAAAAAAAATTACTTCCACAAAAATCTCTCAGAATAAAATTTTCCCTCATTTTTGGACTACTTGTTTCCTGTCCCACATGATTTAAGCCATAACTAGACACCAGTGCTGAGCAGCCGGGAGAGGAACCATTTCCTTTTGTTTGCGAGCAGAAAAGCACATGTCATAACAACAAAGGACATAAGCTAAACCAGACTTTCTTATTTTACTGCAAGACTGTTTGAATACACACCCTTCCAGGCACTGCTTCGTCTAGTTGAAAGGAATGTCAACAAACTAGTGTTTATAATACAAACAGGAATATGGAAGTTCCTCTGAAATTTTATTTAGTAAACTAAACAAGGAGATAAATAGTGATACTACAGTTGGAAGCAAATGTTACACCTCCAACAGAACTGTGCATGAGATGAAGCAGCTTCACATACAGCCCTGGGTTTTCATATGTAAAACCAATCCAAACAGAGTAAGAATGAAGTACCCTGTGCTGAGGAGCAGGTAGGTGGACATCAGGGAGAGCAATATGCTGAACAGTCGCTGAAAGAGAAACGTGGGGCTCAGTAACAGCAGCACTGGGGAAGAAACTGCAACAATAAGAAGAGGTCTGTCAGTCACAACATGCAAAACATTTTGTCCTTAGTAGCAAGGTAACATTCTTCAAATCTTGACATTTCATGTACAGAAATTCAATCCAGGTCATATATGATCCTCTATTTTCAGAAGTTACTTTAGCTAAAGAAAAACCAACGCTTGGAATGCTTCACATTTACCAAAAGTAATTTTAGTTCTCTATAATTTCAATTCCCTGTCTTTCTACCTCACAGCCTTTATAATTTCTCATGAATTGATACTAATAGGTCCTTAGGAAGATGCAGAAGTGCTACTCTAGAAACCAGTGAAACTTGACTGTTTAATACTCTTTTGAGAGCCCCTTACATGGCTCTGAGGACTTCTGGCAGCTCGAAGACTGCAGTGACAGAGCCATTACTCTGTTGGATTAGAGTCATAGAACGGTTTGGATTGGAAGGGACTTTAAAAATAATCTAGTTCCAACTCCCCTTGGGCAGGGACACCTTCTACTACACCAGTTTGCTCAAAGCTGCATCCTATCTGGCCTTCTATTCTTTGTAATTAGATTACGAAACCTGACACATTCTGAGACACAACTGAAAACACTGGTAATAAAAATACAGAAACCATCAACTTATTAGGTTCTCTACTCGAAAGTTTTAAAACAGGAGTATCTAAAGACCTACAAAGGACATATCTGTCATGACTCAAACATCTTGCCTTTCAACTTCTAATGCATTTCTCTAATGCAGATGTGAGGTCTTAGGAGTTGCACGTCACTCCTTAGTGCAGCCCATGGCTCAACTGCCCAGTCAACCCTTGTTAGCAGAGTCCGTGCTGCTCCTAAAGAGACTCCTCTAGCTGGGAAACCTCTGCTGATCAGGACAGGGACCAACAGTTTGCAGGAGGTGAGAATAACTGGGAAGAGAGGAAATGGAATACTGCAACACCAAGGAAAGAGGAAGAAAAGAAGGGGAAAAGCGGCCAGTGCTTTAAGGAAAGGGAGAAGGAAAAGCATTGCTGTGATTTAATCTTTACACATGATCTTTTTTTTATATGAAAATGGCATGTTTATAAAGAAGTATGCTGACAAATAACATTCATGGGATTCTTCACTGCAGTATAGTACCCTCACATTACTGAATCATTCAAAGACTGCATCAACAGTAAGTCATAATTAATAATCACTCCAAGGAACAGAAATAAAACTGTAATATATGGAAAGTGCTCCCTTGCTATTATAATCATAGTATACATTAGTATTTACAGTAAACATATCAATGAAAGAGAGATGAGGCGGTTTCTAAACCCTGTGGGTCAGTATGTTTTATTTCCTGGCTTTCAGCCTTGGCCACTGCTACAATTACAGAATAAGTGACTTGAAGGATGCTCCAGAAGGCCCGACTCAAGGAGGAACTCCAGGTTCCTCACTGCAAGTCAGAACAGCTGGAAGTCAATTCAGCGTGGCAACTGGCCTCTGTGAATGACACTCAACATATCAGATGTGCAACACTCTCTGAGTGCAATCATAGATGAGAACAGATGAGTGGCTGGTAGGTGATAATTAGCCTTTCCCTTCCATTTCTGATATGACACATCAGATATTAATCAGATAAAGACGTCCGGCTTTTCCACTGATGAAAATTTTAAGACATAATATAAATTTAGAAATACCTGCTAGTATAAAGACGGTTCTGAAGAAGATGGGTAGCAGCTGGATAACTTGACACCTTATGGTTTTACCTCTGTGTTAGTGGTTAACATATAGCACACGAATCATAAGGTGTAACAGCTAAAGCCAGTTGGACAGGGGTCTGCAGGAACCCACTCATCATGAATTCATTTGACTGATTCTCCAAATACCAGTCTTTCTTAAAAAAATAAAATTTTTATCTAAGTTAAAATTTCAACAAATTAGGCTTCATATTAATCAGAACAAATAGCTGAGAAGAAAGTCTGGGTAGAAAGTCTTATTATCGTACTGACATGATAATAATATCAGTATTATTATGAATAAATATTGGTAACTATGTTTCTGGTTCTGTAAATACACAGAGAGATGCAAAATGAGAGTTCAGTAAGTAACAGTGCTATTCTTCCACAAGTAAGCAAAAAGATGAAGAGGAGTTTGACCACCTGTAATACCACCAACCCTGGAAAAGCTACAGTTGACTTTGGTACCTTAATTCTTGGTACCTAAATTTGTGGTACGCACTAGGAACAAGGCAGGTGCTAGTTGTGGTTATGGTAATGTCAAAGCACTTCTCTCCAAGAGGAGTATTGAGGACATGTTAGATGCCTTAGTGTTTTACCTGCTTATTTCTGTGTTTAATTATGGAAAGCAATTTCAGCAAGTACACAAGGCTTCAGTATTTCCATTAACTGCACCTAGAGAGGTGCTGTAATTACCCAGACAATGTAATATCATATTCACTTAGAAAGATTACTTCCAGTCTGAAAGACTTTGCTAAAATATTCAATACTACTGGGGCAGCAAGTAGACTTTTTGGTACCTACAGTTTACTTCACTGTTAAGTTTTATTTTTATCATCACCCACAGCAAAGAGAATTTCTAATATACTTTTTTCTCGTAACTCCAAACCTCTCTGACTGACTGAATCATCTCTTAGATGAAAAATGTTTCTCTTTCATCCTTATATAGGAGAGAAATATAACCTTTATGCTCAATTCCTGCTCCAGTAAGCCAAGCAGGACTTCATTGATTTCATTGCCTTTACAACTGCAAGGAACTCATCCACACAGAGATCCCCATTTAGCTTAGCAGGCTACAGAGGGTTAGGAAAGCATGATGGAAAGGAAAACGCTCCAAAGAAAACTACTCTACTAAGGAAGCATTGCCTATACACACTCTGATCACAATCACTGGAATTAATCTTGAATCCATTTTCTCAAACAGAAGCAGGACTGCTAAAATTGACAAGATCTGCTTAAGTTAAAACAATGTCACCAGTACAGGAACATACAAAACAGCCAGCAACTAGATAACATGGGTCATAATTCTTTAATTCAGTTATGTTTAAATTCCTGAGCTTGACTTCTAGCAAAGAGCTGCTATCAAACTTTGCATGGGATATGTTTAGCTTTAAAACAAATCCCACATTTCAGATCACTCAGGAATAAACTATGCTTAGCATTTTCTACTGGAGCCCTACAGAAATTATTTTATAGCTGAAATATGAAAGGTATTGCTTTACTGTATTCCATAAACCCAGTGACAATTACATTTGCTCTGTTTAATCATTGTAAGGTTTTCATTGATGAAGATTTTCATTGGTGAAAATTCCATGGACTTATAAGATGCTTTTTTCTTTAATAACTAGGCTCTAACAGATCTCAATGATACACTAGCATCATTATTTCACCAACATTTTTCAAGGCAGCTCTCAAAACCACTTCCACACCCCAAGGGTCTCCGCCATCAGCTGCAACTTCAAGTTTGTCTTGAAATACAACAACAATCTTTCCTCATTTCCTTATGCTTAATTGGATTGCTTGCAGAACATCTCAAATCACCCTTATCTGGTTTCAAGTGAAACAAGAAGGGAATTTATACCATTGCATCCCTAAAAGGGGTTTTCAAGATATTCTGAATACTCAAAAGATAAACCTACTTGTAAATCAAAGGTATTTGCATTTTATCACAAACCTACAAAGGAATAATATTTTAGAAGACTAACACATTCCTCAAAAAAACTCACTTAGGAAAGCAAACACATAGAGGAACTATCAGGAGTCAAATAAAGGAAAGTAAGATGGTAACGAAAAAGTGACATCATCCCCCATCCAACCCCACACTCTGCAAACTGTCAGAAGTTTGAGAGGGAAGATTTTCTTACCTAGAGTCATCCAGCTAATAATTTGATTCAATACAGGCAATCCCAGTTTGTTCTTAAGACTGTCATGGGTACTGCTCACAACATATGTTGAAAGACCAATACTCAACATCTAGAAAGAAGAAATGAAACACAAAATTAATGTATGAAGCTCTTTCATCCCATACTAAATATGTAAATATGCTTTAGAGTTGCATAAATACCTCTTCTGAATCATCATAAGAATGGGAAGTCTGATATGTAGCATTAAGAATTTCTAACTCTTTATAATTTACAATTACTAGCTTTTTAAAACTTCCTTCTAGTTTATTTTTTATTAGCATGCTTATTATTATTTATTTGTGCTATTTTAAAATAGCATGAACAAGTGCCCTGGACCACTGATTTGACATGATATGCTCTTTGTCAAGAGTAACTACTTAAACACTCATGCAAACCACGGAAAACATACGCCCCCAGCTTTTAAAGGTGCACTTGTCCTCAAACCACCACCACCAAGAACAAGCAGAACCCCTGGCTCTGCTGCAGGATCAGGTACAGGGCAAAGGGGAAGGGTAGTTAAGCCAAGAGCTTTGCATGGGCAAACCACCTCCTGTAAGAAGAGAAGCAGCAGCGGAACAGATTGGAGGTGGGTTTAAAGGGATGGAAAGAAGCTTTTTTCCCCCCCTTCAATTAAATTGTCTGAGCCAAGCAGAGCCCTCTGCCTTGGAGAAGCAGGGAAGCTGAAGAGGGTTTTTTCCTTGACTAATTCAAGAGACACCATTCAGTCATCAAGTACATGCAAAAAGCCTTAGGAAAATTACCTCATGAGTCAGTTATTTTTGAAAGGTGACAATTATGCAAGAAAATGTTTGAGTCAAGTTTTCAATTACAGCTATTTATTCACAACTCTGCAGTTCCACTAAAAGGCAAATCAAGCATGCACAGTACTTTGCAAACATGTGCTTTAAAACTGCATTACAAGATGTAATTGCTGTTGTGGCTTTTTTAGTGTGCAGCAACTACCCAGTGTTCACATCCATCACTTTTTGCCATACAAATAGTTGCTATTTTCCTGCTAGACACAGTGATACCTAGGTATCAGCCCAGAGGATACACTTAGCAGTCAGCATTCATTTTTGGCCAGTCTCACAGGTGCTCAATATCTGCTGCTTCTATTTAATTTGAGGCCACAAGAACACGTACCTTGTATTTCTCTGTGACATCAATAACCAAGGTCAAAACAGTAGGCATCCAAAAGCCCAGGGAATTGGACCCTTTAGACGTTTGATGTTTATTTTGGATACTTTTGCTGCATTCAGGCCTTTGATACATATTTTCAAGTTCTTTTAGTGTCACGAGCTCTGGTAATCCCTCTGCTATCCCCCTAGACACTGGTGCAGTCACTTTGTGCTCACTTTGTGTCATGTCTCGTAACATATCTCGCACCTTGGAAGACTTGTGATGACCTGGGCACGTTAGTAAACACAATGTACTGCTGCAAGATCTATGCCAGTGTCCACAGAAGGGCTCAGCAGCAGCTTTTAAGAATCCCACGTTCACAGTTTAAATCATGTTCAAACTGCTCTCAGCTTTTGCCATCACCTCCAGGGCTGCTGAACCAAGAAGAAGCAATTTGGAGATGGAAACAGCTAAGAAACTGTCTTCCTTCATCCTTCACAACCTTCTCTGAAGCTCTGAACAGCTTAAGAGCAGATCTCTGAGACACGCTCATCCGTAGGTCACAAACCAAGGGTGACACCTGCAGTCCCAGTACCACCAGCAGCTCTGCCTGGGAGTTTTCCTAGGCATCTGTCATGGAAAAGACCCCATAGGCAGTAGTAGAAGAACCAGCATCCTCAGCTGGGCACAAGGCTAGTTGAAAACACCCTTCCTTCCCCTGGTTCCAACAATATAACATGGATTCCTACTGTTTACTTCTCCTCCTATTCAGAAGATGTGTATGTGTTGTACTTAGGGACATGGTTTAGTGGTGATCTTCGCAGTGTTAGGTTAATGGTTGGACTTGATCTTACAGGTTTTTTCCAAGCAAAATGATTCTATAATTCAAACTTAGAGGAGAAAACTAATAAACTGATCACCTCACACACACATGGAAGTTCAAGGCTCCTAGGAATAATAACTCGGCCCAACATTACCAAGCAATGGAAACATCACTGTTTTCAGTAGAACAGCAAAAACTGGACATCACCTATGAAACCGCTGACAGAGAAAAATTGGTGCTCTCTCCAGCAAAAAAATTAAGTTGTACAGTAAGCACTGCAGCAGTCAAAAGGATTATGAATGACTCCTGTTTTCATCACTCCTGAAGCCCTAGTGACCTCTCAGAGATCATGGAATCAAAGAATTGCTTAGGTTTGCTTAGGTTGAAACCAGTGAGCCCAACTAACAGCATTGTCAAGTCCACCACTAAACCATGTCCCTAAGTGCCACATCTACATGTCTTTTAAATACCTCCAGGGATGGTTACTCCTCCACTTCCCCAGGCAGCCTGTTCCAATGCCTGACAAGCCTTTCTGTGAACAAATTTTTTTTAATATTAAGTCTAAACCTCCCATGGTGTGACTTGAGGCTGTTTCCTCTTGTCCTATCACTTGGGAGAAGAGACCAACACCCACTTCACTAGAGAGAATTCACCAAAAGGCAATTCCTTGCCATAGCAAACAAAATTCAGTAAAAAAATGTTATTCTCTCTTTAATGATCTCAAAAGAAAACCTGACAAACTCCTGGCAGTTTTCAAAAACTGTGAGGGTGTAACTAGTACCTTCTGTCTCAAGCAGTGACATGCATCAAAACTTCAAAATTAGGTCTAAAAATAACAGAAGTTTTTGTAACAGAAATGCAAATGTAACCCTATGAAGTTACTCAAGCTTGCCTTTTTACTTTAAAAATGTCTTTATTTATACACTTTTACTGAAAAATCATTTTGATCATGCTGTTCTGTTGTCTAAGATTTTTTTGTTACTTTAAGGCTAATACACATGTTGAAAATATACAGTGTGTATGCACAAAAGCCAGTTAATAAATGAGCAGCTTGTAAGTGGCCACTTAGACTCTGTCCCATCCATGGAGAAACCAATACAAAAATAACACCATTCAGGACCAGATTGGAGGGAATTATCTTTCCTGTGAAGGACTGCCCACAAACTGGCAGGTTTTTCACCTACTCTGATGGCATCTGCCAGCTCAGGTTTCTTTTTGACCAAAAGGAGAGCAATTACTGTAATGGAACAAGCTTTGTTCCTTACAAGGCATGATATTTTCACTACAGGCTAATTTCCAGATGAAAAAGGAAGCTCCCTTGGACAAAAAAGAACAAAGTTGTCTACGAAAGAAAAAAAATTCATCATAAGCACAACAAAAAGCCTAGGCTATGCTGAATCCCTTTCTTTCTGTGATTGAAATAGGAAGAGAACTGAAAAGGGAAGTGTCTTTATTCAGATGTAATTCCAAAATAATTTGTGAAGAACACCTCAGGCAAACAAGAACCACTTGAGCCTTTAGGAAATATTATCTTACTTCTTGTAAGAAAATGCATCTCATCCCAAATCAGCAGATACAAAAAAATTGAGGTGAGATGAAATGAAAGGTTTAAAAAAGGGTTCTTGCATACAGACACCACCAAAACAAAGGGGAAAATTATTTAAAAAAAAAAAAAAACCAAACCAAAACAAACAACAAAGAACAACAAAACAAAGCCAAAGCCAAAAAGAAGTCACGAGATTCTGATCAAAGTAGCAAAAAAGTTTGGCCAGATTAATAGAACTTTTGCTAAATGGAAAAAAAAACCCACAAAAACAGCTAGACTCTCTAGCTATTCCTTTTCCACTGTGTAATTCAAAGGCTTTTAGTCAGAGCTGAACCTATAAAAGGTGTTAGCAGAGCAGTTAAAGAAATTGCCCCAAAAACCACAGGAGTAAGGGACACCACATCTTCCACTTCAGTCAACACTTGGAAAAAAGTGGAACACAGAGAAGAAGGAACTACAGCGAATTCATCTATCTTCTCATTCCCCAAAATGAAGAAACATCAAAGAAACAATGCTAATTTCCTCTCTAGGAAGGAACAACACTATGAGAGGAAAGCATAACTTTCAGTGACTGCCTCCAAACACCACATATGGGGGAGATGCAAAACCTACTTTTAAGAAACCCCTTGACAGATACAAAGCAGGAACCTGATTGAGTGTACTTATGGATATGCATGTCAGTGCCCTGATCACTGTCTGTCACTGCAAAATGGGTATGTTTCCTTTGACCAGGGGATTCACCTCACTCCTAAAGCTGTCTGGGAGTTGCGAATCAAAACTCAGGATTTTCAAATGCTCTAAACAAGCATTTTGAAAATTATCCCTTCCTGTTCCCACTAAGAAGTCCAACTCAAAGGAAAACATAAAAGGAGAATGAGGGAATCCTGTTGCCTAGAAATACTCAGATTCTGACAAGCATTTTCCTTTCGTATTCCTGCAGCTTTCAAAGCAACTAAATGCAACCTAACCTCAGAAAAAGGTATTTATTTAGAAACACGTATAATGCCTCTGTAATGTCCTTTCCCCCCTCTACATCTGAATCATCTCACCTCTCAATCCTTTCCTTACCCAAAGTGTGAGTGGTGGATCCCATGGTTTCCATTCGCAAGTAAGGTGCTGAAACAAAAGTCTAATAGAGACTAGTAATTAGATGTCACTATGGTAAAGTATCTTCCAATTAAGGGGCAATTTGAGGAACCTTATGATCTTCTTAAAAGTTGGGAGAAAAATTAAGACATTACTTCCTGAACAAGCAGGCGGAACATTTTCCTCGAATTAAGTACCTCAGGCCTCTGTGAGTCAATTTCCTGATTCTCTAAGTTTGCCCAAGAACACCCTGGCATTACTTTTTTACTACAGATCTATTTCTTCATCATCATAATTTGTGAGCTTCTCCACAAAGTTATACCACATGAGGTGCTGCAGCACATTGTGTGCCGAGTTGAGGTTAGACAGCTGCCTACCCAGCTGCTCCCTCATTCCTTCATCCAGTGCAAGTTGTTTTCAGGCATTCCAGTGAAAAATCCATTGCCGATTCTATACTGGAAATATATGTTCTAAATGCTTAGGAAAAAAACTGGCACATCTTTTCCACATGTAAGCTGTAAAAGTTCAGAGAAATCACCACTATATTTTACACACCTTCATGCTCAGGTAAAGGCATTTTAACTTTCATTACTGTTTCTCCTCCTCCTTTCAACCAATTTGAGCTCTGTACCTAAACCACTGATATAATGAAAGCATAGCTTAGCTCAATAAGAAACTCCAGCACACACAAAGTCGTAACTAATAAAGCTAGTCCTGAAATAAAACCATTGTCTTGTAATGAGTACAAAAGAAAAGAAAAAAAAAAAGGACAGTAGACACATAAGCTATTATTAGAATGTTAAAGCTCTCTAGAACTTAATTAGTGGCTACTCCAAAAAAAAAAATCTACTTATTTCATGAGGCTATAAAGAAAAAAAAAATCTTGTTTCATCTGAAAGACTTAACCAATAGAAAACCAGCTTAGCATTAGTCTCAGACTGTAATTCTACAGCCAAAAACTGGAACTGGCTCAGCCCCCTGAAGCAGCAAGCCTTCCTTAGGGTGAACATGCAACTACTGCAAAGGTCACTAGAACTTATGTACACAGACCAAAGACAGGACAAACTCTCAAACTCTATAAGTAGAGCATCAAAATGTATACACACATCTATACATCAGTCAATATAAATACACACAGGATGGGCTTTTGGGAACACAGCATGATGGTACTTCTACATGTGCACATGGTTCTCTTGAAATAGTCAAGGGGGAAACTCCCAGAAACAGTAACTTTCTTCTTGAAAACCGTGGCCTTGATAGGAACATGCTCTTAGAAAGTAAGTAAAAATTTGCATGTAAAACGTTGAGAATTACCGAAAAGTAGCAACTGACCTGATAAAAATATACTTTCACATCTTCATTATTTCTGTACTTATTTTTGCTTCCACAAAGAGATGCCAAAGAGAAGCAAGAGATCAAGAGGGTCAGCAAACCAGCTGCTATTCTGTAAAAGCAAACAAAATAACAATAAAATCCCAAGAAATATAATCAAAAGTCTTCCTTTTGATGCCATATGCTGTCTTGTTGCACTTTACATTCCACACCAGATTCAACCCCAGGAGAGCTTTGGCTTTCCTAAACTATCCTGCATACTCACACAGTGTCTCTAGATTCCTACTGGATCACCTGACCCTGCTTCCACCTCCTATATACTTCTTTTTTATGACTGAACTAAGTCAGGAGCTCCCTGCTCCTACCATATGTTTTATTAATATACTGAGAAGCTCTAACCTGACATATAGTGCCACTGCTCAAGAATAGATGCACCTATTTCTCACTGGCCCTCTGATTTCTCCCTCCTGTATCTTCTCTCCCAGCATCAACTTATCTTTAACATCTAGAAGTGTCACATATACATATATTTTTAATTGTTGCTTCAAGCTTTTTCAGCTTCAAAACTCCCTTGAAAAGATTCAGACAACCACAACGTGTTTCAGAGGTGCAGCATTTCATTAGAAGATTAACTAGAAAGCCTGGGCAAGATGAACATAGAGAAATGTCAGGGAGGAAGATCTGAAGGTAATTTAATTCTATTCTGATTTCTAAGCTGTGCACAAATGTTCTAAAGATTAGAAAAACCTCAGTTTGGACCAGCAGAAAGACATACATGTGTATATACAGCTGAGAGGTTGTAATATAGCCAAGGCAAATCTGTCCTGAATATTTCCAATGTGCCCAAGGATTGAGGCTAAGAAGGGTTTTCAACAGATGGATTTAAAACACAGTGAAAAAAAACAAAGCAGAATGCCAATTATCTTGGAAATATCTGGGCTCATAATTCTACCTGCAATCACATTTTACTGCTCAAATCCCATATTTCACTGAGGATCAGGCACCCTAGCTCTGGTGGGGCACAGTGTTTTCTGCAGACAGTAGGAGCCACTGCAGTCCAGGGGCAATTCAAGTCCCTATCGACAGTAAATACAATGGCATCACAAGCCTAATACTTCAGGCCAACCACCTGGATTGCATCCAGATATGAGAGAGGGCTTGTATGATCAAAGAGTAGCTCACAAGAGGAGAGGGAGAGATGACAAAGATGCAGTAGAAAAAAAATGTAAATCAACAACCGTGGAAAATCAGACAGGCAACACCATAAGGGAAAATTCAGAAAGGAGAAGTAGAAGTGGAAAAAGAAGAGACAAAGGAGACACTGAGGAAGAAGAGAGCTCTGACTATCCTCTTTTTTCTACTTCCCTGAATATCTCATTAGGTACAGAGAGTTATTCAAAGACAGATTATTCAAAATTAGATGGACGAATTCAGAAAGATACTATCAAAAGTAAATTGCTTTTGACTAAATGTTGCTATTCTCATGTCAGTGCTATTTACCATGTTTGCACCCCAGTGAAGCTCCTCCTTTAATAATCACCTTTATTTTAATGTAAAATGTGCAAATTTTTGTGTTGTGAGAAATGTTTCCCTTGACAAGAAATTACAGAATAACAGAAAGACCAAATGGATGTGGAAAAAGAATTAAAAGTCTATTCTCGTTCCCATTAGTGAATAACAGAGGTCTCTATAATCATGTTATTTAAATTCTGAATTTCAACTCCTGCCTCAGACATCTTTCAATAATACAATTCCTCACACATATCGAAAGGCAGCCTCAATTTTATATATCAAAGAGGGAAATAAAAAGTTTAAAGAACAAAATGAGATTCTTACACCAGAGGAATGTTTGGTTCTCTTCCCACAACAGGCATTAATGGAAATATTGCAAGGAGCACACACAAAAGAGTCCAGATCAAGGCTTTTGTCTGAAAGAAGAAAAACAAATGGGATTTTTTTGGAGGTCATGTGAACAGAAAACGGTCTAATCATAAAAAAATATTCAGTCAACTACTAATGGCTACTTGCATCTTCCACCAGCAAAAAGCCCTGCATCTCTCAAGAGTAAAATTAACTCAAAAAGGGGCATGGGGTCATTGATATTACAGCACTTCAATTTAATACAGAAAAGAATCTCATTTACATAGCTGTCAAAATCCCATCAAAGACAATGATAATTAAGCTAAGTTTACACTTGTAAGCACTTTCTCTAAGCATGGCCTTTGCACACATTGCAGGGGCCAGAAATCTGGTGAGTGACCTTACAGAAGAAAGACATAAAACTAAGGTCCACAGAAGGTTGCAGCAGTTAACTAATCAGCATTGAGAGAGAATACTCTAAGAATATGGTAACATTTTCCAGTCTTGGAATCTGTGTGCCATTTGATTTAACCACCATAATCATCTAAGCAGTTCTCTAAATCCTTTGCTAGGAAGAAAAAATCCCAAACCATATTCCAGGTATTTTAGTTAAATAAAAACATTAAGAGCTATATCATTTAAAGTTTTCAAGCTCAAGTCAAACTGGCATTCTTGAAAGGAAATTTCAGTGCTGCAAAACATCTTCTGTGCATACCCAGCTTTAAGACAAGTTACTTGATTACTCAACTATAACAAAAATTGTAAGTGAACAAATACAAGCTTCCATCTTGACAGTTCCTGCAGAACAAGAGTTAGCAACTTGACTCTTTTTTTTTTTTACCCCAGAACCTAGGTTTTAGGTATCACATGAAAAAAGAGATCTTTGAATAAACTAATGGAAGAAATTAAATAAAATTAAATTTCTTAAATTAAAAATTGTGCCACTTCACATCCATATCCACGAAAATGGAGTTTTTTTCCTGGGAAAAACAGTACAGAAAGCTTGCTGTGAGGAACAGTGTGTGCCAGCTGATTGCAGACAAGGATGAATTGACAACTGGTTTTTCAGTTATCTTCAAATTTTTTTTTCCTTTTTTTAATAAGTGGTCTTATTGCTTAAATGATGACCAATTGCACATGTCAACACTATTGTCACTGTGACAGTTTGATAAATGATGTGCACTTCATATGATTAAGTCAAGCATTTTTTTCTTATTAACAACAGAAAACAGATAGCTAATTCATAGCTACCCCAAAATTCTTAAGCAGTGTTATTACCTATGTTGTACTACAGATCTCTCCAGATCATATTAAATTTCTTTGCTTTGCTGCATGCTGCTCATGACAGAAATCAGAATAAGAGCATAAATTGAACAGGAAACTAAAGCAGCATTCCGAAGGCACCAGTTCCAACAGAGTAAGATGCAATCCAGCTGTTCACAGATTAAAATGCTCTGCGTAAGGAAAGCAATACTGTACCTTTGCTTGAACCCAGAGCTGTGTGATCACTGGCCAGCCAGCAAAGACAAGAAGACCAACAGTAAGCGCAGAGCGGTAGAAAAAGCTGAAGACCTAATTACAAAAAAAAAAAAAAAAAAAAAAAAAAAAAAAAAAAAAAATCCAACAGAAGACTGAAAATCAGAGACATTCATTTCTCAAAGAGTTAGAATGGTAGCAATGAGATACTCTGTTGATACATACGGATAAAATACTTACTAATATTTCAATTCCCAGTATACAAACCAAGAGGAATCCTATAGACTGACTGATACGAAGTGACAAGACATTTGCGGCAAGGTCTTGAATAACAGGAATTCTGTTAAAAATGATGGAACAAGATAATATTTATTTTTTAAAAAAACAGAAATAACATAGATTTTACCTTTGAAGGGCAAGGAAGGGGTCAGAGCACAAAATAAATTACAGAAATTACAGATATTGTTGGTCATGCCTGCTGTTTGGAAACTGAGTGGGTGATGGCCAGAGAATCCTTCTGTCCAGCTTTATTTGATATAAAATCAATAAAATCAATAAACCCCTCCTGCTCTTTTCCTCCCATTTCTGGCACATCTTTGCCCGTATTTGGACAAGCTTCAGATTATTCTCTATCCAAATTGACTCTGAGTTTATGAATATTTTTGGTTATGTTTTGCTTAATGTCTGTCATAACTGATGAAACATTCAGAAGGTTTAGAGAGAGAAAAAAAAATTCCCTGTTAGCTTTTCCTGTGTTTTATGAGACAGCTCATTATCTAACTGCAGTTGGTCTCATTTTCTCTGAATAATTCTGAGGTGGTATCTACAAATTGCCAGTAGATCAGGAAAGTAATAGGAATCAGAAGGTAACAAGTACTTTTGGGTTTGGAGTAAAATGACACCCAAACAAAACACATTTATTTCAACATGGGAGCACATTGCTCAACATGACTGGTACAGTTTCTCCAAGAGCAGCTGGCGTTCAGCACACTTGACATTTTGCAGGATTCGACTATTTTGAAATTACTGAAGAAAAGGAACAATTGGTCCCATTTTACAAAAGAACTCAGCTGCTACAGGTACTTGCCCAAGATTTTAGCACTCTTTTACTAGTTACAAGAGTTCTAAAAACATTTTATCTTGGAAATACTTCAATTTATTTCTCATAATAGAAAAGGCATCTTCTAGAATTGGCAGCTGTATCGGTCAGTTTGGAAACTACTCGATGCCAACTGAAATATAAACCAGAGTCCTTCGGAATGGCTCAGGAAACATTTAATGAAATTTAATAGAATTGTATCTAACTTTTTTCCCAAAGTTATAGGAAAAATTTAACTCTCAACAAAAAGAATGCCTAGACCTGGTCTTGTAAAACAGTAGCCATAAATTGCATTCTTTACTTACTCTCTCACAACTGCATACCATACTGGTACTGGCAAGAGACAGTATACATAGTATGTCCAAGGACATGTCTGAATCAACAGGAAAAAAGCTATTATCATTCCAGCAAAGGCAAAACCATAGAAGAGAACAGTAGATTTCTGAAAAACAAACAGTTGGACAAACATTCTTGAAACAGCAATAACATATTTTAAACTACACACTATTTTCCATTTTTTAGTTACACAGTAAAACAAATGCTATTTTAACACAGCCTGCCATGTGTCTGTGTACACAACCCTGGACAAAGTTCTCAGTCAGATTAAAAAAACCTCAACCAACAGCAGGATTTGAAGATCTAATTCTAAATATGACTCTTCATAAGGTCCTGAAGTAAAACCTGCCCTGGAAAAGCAAACCTGTACAAACTGGAAGCCCAATATATGCAATGCTATTTATGTTCAATGGAGACTTGAAATCCATCTGCATTCAGAGATGCTAAGGGTCTTGGAAAAAAGAACTCTCAAGTTTAGACTCTAAAAACAGACTTGGAGTACAGCCTTTGGAGTTCAAGGTCATAGCATTACGGTCAAAGCGTTTAATGAAAATTCCATCAGGATGTTTCCTCTTACTCCTTGAGACATTTGTAAGAGAACAAATTAAATTAAAATAAACTCCTACTGGAAAAACCCACAATTATTCAGGATATAGGAACAGCTACTGAAGGAGGCTTGTGACCAAACTCCCACAGGAGAAACTGTCTTACTCAAAGAACCAACAATTTCAAAATACAACAGAGGACTAGCACTGCACTAAAAAGTAGCATGGCTACAGCTGTTAATATACGTAATCACAACTTGAAACTCCTACTTCGGGCTTTTCTTAAAAAAGATAAATTAAATGTAGGATTAGAACGTTATATACTCAAAGAAATACATGCTCAGATTGAGAGCACTGTAAGGAGGAACATCAAAAAGAGAAAGGAAATTTTTTAAATGGGTTATCTAGGATGGGTAGGTCAGTTCTCGATCATCAGATAGCAGCAATCTCTTGTTTGTGCACAGACGAGCATTAAACAGTCACTCTGCATCTGCCTTTTATCTGGTCATTGAACTACTCTTTCTTATTTGGGGACATTCAGATATCAGAAGAATTAGTGGTAAGGGAAGATTATGTACAAGTTTTAAATAATTTTATCTGTAGGTAATGCAACTTGACATAGCAAAGACAGCTTTAGTGACTGAACAGTCTTAATGTATTGTGTAGGTAATGACAAAGACATTATTTTCTTCTGCACAAATGCTAGTTTCTTTGAAGAGTTATGTAGACAGACACAAAACTAAGTTAAAAATGCTGAAAAGAAAAATCAATTACCAGTTCATATAGATGGATTAACATCTTTTCTAAATCCCCTCCCTATAACTGACATACAAATGCCCTGATCTAAACTAACAGCAAATGCAAGTTCTAAATTATTTTTAAAATAGAATTTCTCCTAAGATATGCTATTAAATTAAGAAAAGATATGTCTTATGGAAAGCTGACAGTGCAATTTTGCTTTATCAATTTTAAACTTTACATTTGCTGACATATAGACAGAATAAACATGTATATATGCTAGGCACACAATATAATTTATCATTGAATAAGTAAACATATACAATCAACATTTTATTCCATATAGCGACATAAATATTATAGAATCCAGTAGAGTCAGTCATGCATTGAAAATGGAAACCAGATTTGCATTTTCTGTGGATGTTTAAAATAGATTAAAAGGTTATGCTTCTTGCTAAGCAAAACAGCACACTACACCAAAAGAAAAAAAGCTTTTTTTCATACGCAGCATAAGAAACCAAAAACTTTTAAAGATGATATATACAGGATATAGAGTTTCATTATTCAGAAGCTCCTTGATTTTACAAGGTTGTGCTTTGCAGGAGACTATTTGTCAATGGTAGATTAGTTTCTCAGCAAAATCCTTTAAGTAGCTCCAATATGAGCTATAAACAAAATAACTCCCATATATGAAGCATTAGCCTTACACTGTAGTTAAGTATTTAGGAATACTAAAAAAGGTTTCTACAGAAAACTGAAGAGAAATTCTATAGAAAAAGAATTAAGAAAGCTATTTTTTTTCTGCCAGTGTTACCAGCATAAAATATGCCTTCCACAAATAAAATCAATATACCAAATTAAAATCTATGTAAAACTAAAAATGCAAAATTTTCCTTAATGTAGTTATTAATATGGCCGATCCTGTTTTTTATTGTGATAATTTTGTTCATATCTAACATATTATGCATCTTGGATTATTTTCTCTCAGTTATTTGATGAAAGAAAACCTAAATCATGCAGTACAGCACTTATTAATATTTTCCATTTTAATTTCATTTGATCATTTTCATTAAAGGCCAAGACTATCTCATTTCACGCAGTAGTAGAACCCTCAAGATAGCACGATAGGAATTTTCTCACAGTAATGTGTTGAAGGCAGTAAAGATGGTGAGTGCTCATTCTCATTTACTTACCAAATGAAACAATTCCTTCTATTCTGAAACAGATTCTTGAAGTTTGGGAGAATTTCCCTTTCCCACTGAAGGCTTTAATCCTTCTCTCTAGTGAAATGACAGCTCTTTGCCTGTTCACCTTTCTGAAGTATCTTTTTTCCTGATGAATGACTGAAAGTAAATTAATTTTCTAGGATTTTCTACTTTGTGAAAAATTAAACAATAATAATCTTGTCAAAAAGATCTTCCTTCATCTTTGATGTCTTCTGCTGCACCTTTGCAAATCACAAAGAGCAAGAGAGCAGGCTGCTCAGTGAAATCACAGCTCACCTATTAAAATGGGTTATATATTTTAAAAATGCCATGACTGGACTGCACAGCTTCTGCAAACTGATTTAAAATTGCTGAAGAGGACAGGAATAACCATAATTTACAAACTAATTTTTTTTACAGTAAGGAACAAAAATCAAACTGGAAGACCATTCTTCCAAACGAGTACTATTACAACAGGATGCTGACTTTACTGAAATTAATGCTGAAGATTGGCTCCTGATTCAAGACAGACCCTTTACCAGTTTTAAACCACTATGTTTACTTACAGTTGCATTAGTATCTAGTAAAATGAAAAGCTGTAGGAAGGAAGAAACTGAGGAAGCACAGTATTGCATACTCAGACTTGCATGGCTCAGGAGTACTGATCCTAATAAATGGACTAAACAGTAACACTGCACAGGATTACAGAGGCTGGAAAACTCAACAGCTTGCCAGTTTCCACATGAAGTCAAAAGAAGTGTAAGGTGTGCAGTTTGTCTCCCCCAGAGTCACTGAGCACACATATAATGCTGAAAACTGATGAAAAAAAATAACTGCATGTTTCCAACCTACCTTATTATTAGTTGGGACAGTCTTGGTCAAATTGGTATGGGTCTTGATAATCACCAAAATCACGTAAGTCGTCCAGCCCACAAAACTCATTGCAATACTTAGACCCAGGAACAATCTATCGTAAGTATGGTAATAAGACAAGCCTTCCAAAGCAAGGTTAATCAGCATTTTGCACAAGGATACCTGGAGGCAGACCAAATATATGAGCAACAGTTTAGAACAACGTCAGCTCCCCATCCCACAGATCAACCAAACTGACAGCAACTGGAGCTCAGGCAACTCCAGTACCCTTGGCATCATGTCCTCTCCATTCTCAGGTACGGTGTTTTGGCCAGCACCAAGAGCTGGAGTACCCACTGCTTTGGACTCCTGTTGGGCATAAAATCAGCCATCGCTTGGCTCCTTATCCACCCTCCCTGGCCATGACAGTGGTTAGATGGCAAAAGCTACACAGATAGCACACCTCAAACACCACCTACTACCAAGCATGTCACTTGATTTCCCCATAAGCATTTGACTATATATATTCCATTTATAAAAATGGAAATTTTTCCCTTAAAAAACAGTCATGTGCTTCTGAAGGCACATTTATGCAGGAGGAGGATTATGGATGCAGCTGAAACACGGTCACTCTCCACAGCCTGAAATATCCTCTTCCTGAGGTTCAGGGACTACACTGGAGTCCCAGCTTCATTCACAAAGCAGCTGCTTGGGGCTCTCAGGACCTGAATCATTTGGACACAAGAAGGGTTGCATCCAATCTAATCACAGCCCCTTCACTCAGTACCTACAATGGGGAGACATCACGATAAAAACAATGGGTTTTCTGACCACGAGTGTAATTCAGGTGTGCTGACCCCTCTTATTTACCCAAAGATGGGAAGCTCATCTGTGCTATTTGTGGTCACAGAGGATTCCCTAGAGACTAAGAAATCACTAGGAGGAGTATAATAAGAAGGAGGAGTATAATAAGAAGTTGAACATACGCAATGATGCTTCTTTGTATGTGAATACCTATTCAGTTGGGACTTAACAACAACAATCAACAGAAAAAGGTACAGCCACAACTGAAGAGATCACAGGTCTGCCAGTGGGCAAACTCTCCCCACATGACACCATTCTAGAGGATACAATTATGACTCCACATTTGCAACGCAAAAAGCTACAGAGTTGAGGCAAAGAATCATCCACATCCCAGCTCCTGGTAATGCACTGACCCTCCTGCATTGCGATACAGGATGCTAAGGACAACCAGGGCACAGGCACAAGTCTCATGTGCTAGTGATAAAGAGTGAACTTGAACAGCTGGGGCATTCAAGCAAACAAAGGGTAAAACTTACATATAACCAACAACATAAAATCGCAGGTTCTACCCCTGAAAGGTACAAAATGTCTCCTACAAGTAAATGTGACAGCCAAGGAGAAGTATTAGGAAAGCAAAAAGAAAACCCGCTCCCACAGCAAAATAGGTCCATTTATTTAATCCGAACTATTTCCAATTTGCAACAAAGTAAATAAAAAGGCATAAGGTATAAAATAGATTTAGCTGTCCTGTGCATAAAATAGTAATTTATTACCCTGAGAATCATATTAGGAAAAAAGAACTGAACCCTAACACATAATGGAATTATTCTTCCATGCATCTGGCAGGTTAAATGCGATCTTATATATTCAATTTTTTCACGTACTTTTTAACACGGAAGTCAATGACCAAACTAAACCTGTTAAAATGAAAGACTTCTTGCTATCACTTAACTCTACAAATTATTTCTGTGAACATCAGAATACAAGCACTGGTGAACTGCACCCATCAGGTACCCCTGTCACACAATGAGTGGTAGCAAATAGGAAAGTAATACTGGAACTGGAAAGCATGATTTCATATATGGCTCCCAGTCTGACAAACTCAAAATGTGAAATTAAAAACAAGAACAGCTGGTTCAGGTAAAAGAACAAAAAAACCCCCAAGATCTATGAGGGAGCAAAATATCACTTTTTTTCATGCAACTGGCAGTCTAAGAACTGTGAACATGAATTACATTCCGTAGCTTCTCTCTCAATTTACCCTTTTATACAGTGTGTCAGTATACTAGGAATGGTAACAATTTAAGAAGTATGAGAAAAAATACAGCAAGTCAGTATTATTCATTAGAACTGGTACCCAAATAAAAAATTTTTTAGACTTAAAATGGAATTTTATTTGTGCTAATGAGATGGGCATCATAGGAAGAAAAACAGTTTTATTTCTCAGTTCATTTCAATTTAAACAAATCTAAATATTTACATATAACAAAAACAGACTTACCGCTTCATTGTACTTCTGCTGCTGAATACATAGTCTTATTTTCTTTAAAAAGTTTATTTGTTCAGAATCAGAAAGTGGTCTGTACAACAACATAAAGAGATATTAACATTTCTTCTTTTCATGTTCAGAAAAAAAACCACCTTTGCAATAATAAAAAAAAAAATTACTCTGGAATGAAACATAACGAAAATATCCTGAACTTTATTAGAGGCAAATAGGTAACTGAGACTAATCTTATCCTCTACGTTTATCTTCACATGTGTCAACATGGCTTCTGTTTAACCTATCTCAAGATTTTTGCATTAAGAGACATTTCTTTAATGTAGCTGATCCCATCTAATACTGCCAAAATTATCTCCCTTGTGCATTATTATTGACCCTTGCCCTAGACAAGAAGCGTGGCACATAGAAGAATTAAGCAATTTAACTGATTTGAAGATGGTTGTAGGCAGTTTGTAAGTCTGACAGCATAGGATGATTTGCTCTGGTTCCATGAAAACAGTAGATGATGCCTAACAATCTTCTCTTTGAAAAGTTATGAGCTTGTCTGCTGTTACATAGCGAGCTATTAGCAGAGTCCCAAGAGCAGGGGATAACACAGTCACCCAGCTACACTGAGGTCAGGGATAAAAATCTCTTTGATTTTAATGGATTTGATCATCAACCTAACTAATTGCTACAATTCTTCCCTTACAGAAAGTAGCAACAAGGACAAACAAGCCAGTCAACCAAACTCCACCACAGGAAGGGGAAAGGACCTGTTTCTCCTGTACCATTTTCTCCTGTACCTTAACTTTCCAAGTTAAGGACGGCAGCAGACCAGGGGATCCCAGGCTCACCCTGGGTAAGTTATAAGCCACAGTACAATCACTATCGCTCTAGGCCACCACAGGCAAACTATCCTGGGTCACAGCTTCCTGACAGCCAGTGAATTCATACAGCAGTTTTGCTTTGCACTTTCCACAACATCACCGTGGCACAGCACCACCTCCCCAGCACCCCCAGCATATGATGGCCCAGCTGCACACCTCCCTCCCTCGCACGTGCTCCTTCACGTGCCTCATACACGACCACCAGCTTCATGTTTCAGGCAGTGCCAAATCAGGACCAGCCCTGGGTCACTCCCACTCAGCTGAACCACTGGGGCAGGTCTTGATCTTACACAGATGCTGCGTGGAAATGCTCACTCCTGCAGCTCCCAAACACTTGTGAACCACTTTTGCCTACAGCCCAGCAGCAGTTGATACCTAATCAACAATACATACATACATCCTTTTGAGCTATGAAATATATTACAAGTATTCTGTGCCTGAAAAATCTGAATTGTTATTATTAATAATATCCTGGTATATTTTGATGCTCTTTCCTTAAGTTCAGAGCACAGCAGTATTGTGCAGGAATCTCCCAAAACACTGGATAATAGGAGCAGCAAAGAATCTTACTACTGAGTAAATAACTGTATTTAAAAATGTTTGTCTCTTTTCAATCTAGAAAAGAATTGAAGGATAGTGTCTATAAATAAGTAGGAAGAAAGAGGTCCCACAGAAAAGGGAAAAGGGAGGAAAAGATGATGACAAGGTGATGGTAAGAGTTTGATCACCTTCACTTTGGGGGTAGAACAGAGGATTTTAGAAACAAGAGTTGAAAATTAGCAAAGCAAATGTCGGTTGTTTCTGCACCTTCATGACATCTCCCTATGGAAGCCAACATTACAGCTCCACAGCCTGAGAGCTACAGTTGGAATCAATTCTTAAAGTAGGCAAACCAGATCCAAACACTGCCTCAAGAAAATTTTTGGCCCTCAAATTTTGCCAAGTTGTTTGGTAGGGGAAAGGGGGCAAAACACCAAACGGAGATGGGACTTTTCACCATGTGTGCAGATTAATAGGAGGAAAAAAAGACAGCTTTTAGGTAAGGATTTAAAAGAAAATCTGGAATAAATACTCAGGAGCTTTATTTAGGACTTAAATACATCCAAATGTTCCTATGTTCCCTGCCTAATTTTTAATGTCTTACACATACTATTTTCTGTGAATTTTATCCTTGTAAAATTCAATGCAAACTCCTTATAAAATAAAATTGTATTTTACTTTATATCTTTAGTCATTTAGCTATAACCCCCTTATTATCTTTTTACTCTCAATGAATCATTATATTATTCATGAACAATAGTCTTCACCTATTCCTTCTAAAGAGGACAGCACCTGGGATCTCTGTACATGGATAGTGTAACAGAATAAATGGGGGTTTTAAACAAAAAAAGTTTCAAGTAAGTCAAACACAGAAAGCAATTATTTTGTCAAATAGGGCAACCATTAGCAGGGGTATTGTTAATTTTCAATGGCTAACATCATACCACACATTTTAGCTTATTTCCATATATACGCTTTTCAAGAAGCTGATCTTACAATTGTCTAACAACTGCTTTTGTAAAATTTATGAATTTCTACAAAAATGCAAGGGTTGATCGTTATCTTGGGATTTTTTTTTGCCTCTGTATTAAAGAGAAAGGCAAATAAGCGATTAGGTAATTTTTGTATCTTATACCAGCCTATAAAGAAGAGTTAGCAAATATGCTGATTATCCCTTAATTAAAGAATGGGTATAGCTCACCATAAGCAGTTTATCATCTATTGAGGACACTGATTTGCTTCCTGAAGCTACAAAGCAGATAAGAGATTTAAAAGAAGCCCCTTGCTACATGTAGCAGAAAGCAAAAAGAGACAAAGACGAGCCATGAACAGAAGTGGAAAGTTGCCTATAGAAAAAAGCCATGGACTTTAGAAATGGTGACTCAATAAGACCTACAAGACACACCAAAAAACAAACGACAAGGAAAATTTAAATCTGAGAAGTAAAACCTTGAACTATTTTTAGCACCACTTAATTTTAACTTAAACTATTTGAAAGGTTTCCAACAGAATACAGATAGTGTTAGAAAAGAATAAACTGATCAGAGTTATTTCCCCATGTTTTATCAAGCAATGTCCCAGAGGCACTAGTAGTATGTAAATGTATTCTCGAAGTCACGTAATGCACACATCCATGTAATTAACATTAATAGTAATGAAGATCATTATTAGAAAGATTCTGAACTCTAGAAGGAAAAAAAAGGTATGTGTGTATACACTTTTCCCAGTTACGCATCACCAAAATCCAATTCTACCAAATTCAAGATGAACAGACGTGACCAGTAAAATTAAAAGTCTTTTTCCATAATACAAAAATACCTGTCCTATTAACAGACACACACAAGAAGAATTCACTCAATAGATTCAACTCCGTCCTCCTACTCTTTTCTTGAAAATATTGCAAAAAATATGCACTGTAAAGTGTAGTTCTCTGAGAAAAAAACAAGAATTCCATGGCCATATATCCTATAAACACAATCACAATATCATCAGGATTCTAACGACTTAAGACTACATTCTTACAGAAAATGATAGTCGTTCTACAAGAGTAACTTTATTTTTCATTATGGCTATTAGAGATTAATTCTAGTTCCAGACAGAAATCACAGCTTCATTCACAAATAAACATAATTAATTATGAAACAAAATGATTGGCCTAATCATGCAAGTGCTTGTAAATTCTCCCTTCTGAGATGTTAGCTACCCTTGTCACAGGTATACCTGACAAAATTAATCTTTCCAACACATCATTTATGCTTCATATAAGCTAAGCTATTTGACAGCACTTCTCAACGAGACTGTGATGAAGTACATTCACCATAGCAATGTCAAGGGATCTCTCTTTGGCCACCGGATCTTGTTTATCATCACACTACAGAAATTACCATCCCCAAAGGCATAGGTAGCATGCTGCAGTCAAACCACTAAATAAAAGAACCCAGAACAGAAGAAGATGTCTTGCAAATACATCCGTATCCACCACCGCTAGATTATTATAACTGGTTATTTGGGTAATGATTTATAATCATTTTAATGCACAGTAAATTTTCCAAAATACTGCTATAAGGAGTAACCCCTCAGGACCTGTAGTAGTTTAACACTTAAGATGCTGCAGATTTAATAATGAAAGTCAAGGAAGCATCATAGACCTGTAGATGAAATATACAAAGATAAAGCCTAGTTCACTGTCAGATGAAAATAAATTTATTTCAGCTGTTTCACTACATATATTCACTTTATATACACACAAGCTCCATGTACCTGAATATGTTAGCTCATGCACATCTCCACCCTTTCACCACTGCCTTCTCATTCTCCCCTATCAGAAAAAAGGAAATTACTGTGCATCCTGCAACTCTTTGAGAGAGGCAAGATTTGCAGAAGATAGAGTGGTCACATTTCTATGATCCATATCCAGCAGCAAATCAGAAGCAGCTGCTCAGCAGACTTCAGTCTTCTGCCTTTTCATATTGGCCGTCTGGGAGATGGGGAGAAAAGGACCAACTCCTGCTGATACAAAACTAAGAAAAGCTAAAGGCTAGGGATGCACAGCCTTTGAACCTTGTGATAGCCCCATGATGGAGCAAGACCTTCTGAATAAAGCATGCTAGAATTTTGTATGGGTTGCCTTCTTCTGAACACCACATAAATCAGAGCTTCTCTCTTGCTTGGCAATGAAATTTGTAACTGCAAAACTGGCAGCAAAAGAGTCTTTAGACTGCCACTGTCCAAACAACTTCAGCAAGGTCTTCCGACAAAATGCTGAGCAATGACAGGTTCTTGTCCTCTTCTCCAGAAAGAAGATCCCTGGTATCATAGTGACTTGCAACCTGAAATAAATTGCCCAGGTTAATGTTGCCTGTCTCCACTGGCATCATTCTGCAGAGTGCCTGAGGCCTCTGACACTCACGCCTGTCCTCTGCCGCTCTGATACTGCTGGGGGCAGGCACCAGTGCATCTCTGCCCACACCATGAGAGAAAATTGCCAGAAACAGAATCAGGTGAGTATGTTCACACGCTGCTGCCACCCATCCCTCTGTGAGAGTGCCATACCATGCAGGAGAGATAGCTTCCAATCCGTCAGTTCTGCAAGCAGCTGAAGTAATACTTACACAGCCCACTATTACTGCTGTGATCCACACTCCCACTGCTGGCCAACTGGCATCCTGACAGTGGGTATGTAAGACTAGCCTGACGTTTTTGCAAGGCTGCTATTCAAAAGTTATACAACTAACCGAGCCAGTGTAGCAATAGGCTTCAAGAACCAAAGTCAGTCTCCCATGAAAGCTGCCTTCAAACATTCCCAGTGCACAACAGAGATGGCAGCTCAGAAAGCATCACACGGGTGATGGGAAAGTAGACACAGATCTTGCATTCAGCACTATTAATGTAGGAGAAACCTGATTGCACACTTATTCCTGCTCCACATCAAATTTGCCCCCATTAGCAACCCATGAGTGCGGAGACAAATGAGCCTCATTTTATCATTCAATTGTTTCTTTTGAAAGTACAGTGCACAGTCTTACAGGAGCAGAAAAAAATGCATAATATAAAACCTTCCTACTTCATCAACAGCAGAGAACAATAAGAAAAACAGTGCATGGCAAGTGATGTAAAGTCTTGAGTTCACTCAGTGAAATGTGGAAAAACTGACCGAATAAATATTTCAAAAATCAAAGACTGGAACCATGATATTTACTTTCTGTTGAACTTGCTGCGTGGTACAGAGTGCATGATGCTACTAGGGGCAATGATCAGGAAAAAAGAATGTGTTCCAGTTCTTTGGGCCTCAAGAAATTACCCATTTACATGAATTTTAATGGCCAGAAACAGATTTTTTCCATTTTCAAAATGTGTTCAATTCCAATTTTTCAGCCTTTTCAAAAGAATGAACTGTTCTACTGTATCTGCCAAAGACAGACTGAAAGTACATACTATGAGATATAGAGACATTCCTTTGCTTATGTTATACTTTTGATCAAAGAGTGAAGTTTCAAAGATTAAATGGCTGGGTGGCTAACTCAGTGATCCTTAATCTGCTTAAATGGCCTTAATCTTACTTGTTTACTAAAATATTTTCAGGTAAGCTGCTAAAACAGGCAAGTCCTAACAAAACCTGATTTTCATAATTCAGAAGCAAGATGCACGATTACAGATAAAAAAGTTACAGCCCCATTTTTTAGTGTGCGAAAGCTGTGCTTTTTTTTAAAGAAAAGTTGCTCAACGTCACCTACACTAATGGGTTTATTACAGCTTCTTAAGCCCCAAGACCCTCAATATTCCCTCTTCCAACTTGATCTACTCTCTTTGCTCCTGCTGTTGCAATGCCAGGAGTTTCAGTTCTGGAGTGTCTAAATTTCAAGTAGGTTTTTGTGTTTCTAAATATTCTGACTACTGTGTTACATTTTAAGTCAGACAGTCTAGTTGTAGGGTTGTAATCAGTTATTTTTGCAACATTATATTTTTTTTAAGAAGCATTAAAAAGCACCACTGGCACCCCAAAAGAAAGAAAAGGAATAAAAAAGTCAGTAAGAAGCTTCTGGTTTTAAGTTCTGAGGTTTTTGTTCTTTAAAGCATAATGAAATGAAGGGAGGGCACACACACTTCCACAGGCCAAAGGTAGCAAAAAACAACTTTACTGAAATGCTGCAAAACCTCACCAATACATGTATGCTTTTGTATTCAGATTTACAAACATGCAGAGGGAGGAAACAGCAAGACAACAGTAAAACCCTAGCAAGTGGTCTGACTGCTAATGGTCTAATCCTGGACTGTCAAGTCCCAGGAATTAAAATAGCCTTTTAATATCTACAAATCAGCATCCCTGATGTAGCATATTTGCATATTCAACAGCACAGTGCCTTGGGATATTTATGTAAATCATTCCGATAACAGAGATGAGAGAAAAAGGAGCGGACAAGTTAGCTGCCAGCTGCCAACTCACAACAGAGAAGCAATTAAGGTAACTAGGCTGCAGACAGCATATTTTGCATGTAAACTACTATGGCAAAAACTTCAGATAACCAGAGGCCAGGAGCAAGGAGGCCACGCTCCAAAACCGTCCCTTTGGCCCCCTCAAAGTGGAACTGAGAAGCTGGATGCAGGGATCTTCCAGGGACAGCAGGTTTGTCCAAAAACCCACAGCAGGACATGATGCTGCAGCCTTGGAAAGGGAAACTGCTTCCCAGGGAAGGTGGAAACTCCTTGGAGGAAAGGAAATGCACCATTTTTAAAGTCTCTTCTATTTCAGTACTCCAGGGAAGGGACATGTCCTGACTCTAAATAACAACACCCTACCAAAGCTCTAAGTCAGCCCTCACATCTGCAAGATGCACAATGATTTATATCAATGAACTGGGTCTAGACATCTGCAGTAGCGTTACGCCACAGCTCCTCTTCTGCTCCACAATCCTATATGGCAATTCTAAATTCTAGTGACCATTTTTCAACGAGCTGCATCCAAAGCAGGCAGCTTTTGCTGTGTTTGGTTAAGTACCTACTAGCAGGGCCCCATGGCCACCAAACCAAAAGTCTGGGAGACCACTCATACTGATCCTGAGCAGGAGACCACTGTACATCAAGGAGTCGATGATTCACATGACAGTTAGCCTAAGTGGGCCCAGGCCTGTGGTGTCCAAATACCTTGGCCACAGGACAAACCCAACAGCTGGCAACAACTGAGTAGCCTGCAGGCATCTCCCTCTCCATATCACATCATACTGATATATAAATCATCTCCCACTCCATTATACTGCCTGTCTGTCCTCATGTTTATCTAGACGTGCTGCAAGGAGTTCTCATGAGAACCTCTATTCCGTCTGACAGTAGAAATGATTAACACAGTTGATTTCTTAATAAAAAATAATATAGTAGCTTGAATGACCAAAACGAGGAATTTGTCCATGGCCAGCATCTGTGCAGCACAGTCAGAAAATCCACCTGATGCTACACTAACAAAGCATACCCAGCATCTGAAGGGGTATATACGATTTACTTGCTATCCATATTCTTCCATTTATTTTCTTATTAAAACAGCTATTTTATTTAGCTGTTTGTTACTGGGCCTTTCTTACTGAGATCCAGAGAGAGCCTTGCACAGTCTCCCTTACCTCATGCCCCAGAGCAAAACATTCTCTGCCCATCCCACCACCTGCCTTTACATCCTCCCTCACCCTCATTGCATGAAGCCTCACAAGCTCCAAGAAAAGGCCAAAGGGATTTATAGTACAAAGAAATAGAGAAATACACATTAATTTCGTGGCATTTTATCTTATACACTAATTTTTTAGCTCCTTCTAAAAACCTTACCTACTTCTTACTTAGTAGTAAAACCAATTATGTCCAGTCTTCTTGCACAGAAACCACTACCAATAAGCTTTTCATGTACAAACTAAAAGCTCATGAGTGTGCTGCTGAAACTCAGGACCAGCAGGATGCCTGTTTTCTAAGAGGATTGCCTCCTCCCTGAGCAGAGTTTAAGAGTGCTTCAGACACAGCCCATTCAGTGAAAGAGCAGCTGACATTTTTGCCAAAGAGCATGCACTTTACAGCACAGGCATTGATTTCTCCCTAGAGAGATAATACATATACTATTTAATCAGTAGGGGTTTTTTAAATAATACTAAGCCATTATTTTCATTTGATCCCTTTGTCTCTACAGCATCGCAGTTCTATTTTTTGTTCACACGTACATGCACAGGTTCCTAAAGCCAAGGGTGGAGGGGAGAGGGCTGCCAGTCTACCTCCTTGGCACCAATAGGCTAAAGATGCCCATTCTGGCCTGCCTGTGCCAGCAGTCCCAGCAGCAAGCTTATGCCAACATTCACACCTGATAAAACTATGAGGACAAAGTGGAGAAAGCAAAAGGCTGGCTGCCTTTTCAGGGTTCGCTACAAATTGATAGAAGCTGCTGCCTCTCACTCTTGACCATAGGATAAAGGGGCTTTGCAGATAAATCAGTGCTTCTGCTAAATCAAAGGTCCTCTGAAGACACAAAGTATTCAAACAAATGGACAGGGAGAGTAATCACTATTAGAATATCCTTCCCTACTTCAAATAGTTTCAGCCTTTTCTCTTGACATTGAACCCTTAACGTTTGCTCTTGCAATGCATTATCACACATATCATGGATATCTTACATATTACCAGTTATTTAAATAAATGTAATTTATTTAAACAAAGCAAGAATAAGATGTTCCAAAGGATCTACTGACATCTTAAGGAACCCTGCCCCGCTCAACAGTGAAAAGAAAAAAAAAAATCACTTGCTTCACTTTGATCCAAATGTCAATTTTGTAGAAATATCTATTATTAAAGTTTTGAAAGGCCATCAGACAGAGGGAACAATGTAGTGCTGTAACTCCAGTCACCAGAGAAAGGAAGAAAAGAGAGGTATTTGAGCACATGGCATTTTTTTGAAGTTTCTGTAATCTTCAAAGACACTCTACACTTTATTTCCTTTCCTATCACTATGACAACATACACGACATGCAATTATGTGGAAAGACTCAGTCTCTACACGATTGATACTTCCTTGCACCAAATCCATACAAACATTTAGGAGAGTTATATCTCAACTTATATTACAGGGTAGAGGAAAAGAGATTTTCAAATGGTCAGAGAGGTACATTTTTATTTATTAGCTGCACACTGCACATTAAAAATGCAGTAACTTTTTATGTAAATATGTAAGTTATAGCTGGATTACACACACAAAAATATTTTGGATGATTAAAATGTAGCATTCAGACAATTAGGTTATCTGAAAAATGTAGTATCAAATGATATGAGATTTTTCACATATGAGAGGATACAAATTTGACTTTAAATAAGATACTTATTTCCTGCTTAAAAAAAACCAACCAGCTCTTAATGATATCAATTTCAAGACATTCAATAAAAAGGCACATCTAATGGAAAGCAAGCACTGATTATAATTTAGCTGCCCATCTCTTGGATTTTTTGGTATATTTTGGTTCTTTAACTACTGCTCTTGTCATCTTAGTGTGAGACACCACAACTGGAACAGCTGGAAGCACAGCCCTTCCTGAAAGTACAACATACACCAGGAATATGCAAAAGAACTCCTGTACTGTTGTGTAACTTACTGTTAAATCTCTTGTACCTGTTGGAATAATCAAATGGTACTATTTGTTTAAGAGGATTTTAGGGCAATATCGATGCCCCACTCACCCATCTCACTACACTGTCCTCCCGATACTTCCTGAAGGACTACTTCCACAGATCAAAGATGCCAGCCTTGGGAATCTTTTGCAACACTAGCATATGGCCCCTTGGCACACTCTTCTTTGAGATGTGCCAGCTTGGCAGTTGCCTTAAGGTACATCAAATGGTCAGAAATCTAAGATAGTTCACTATTATCTTGGACATCAGTTTTCCTCTGTCAGCAGTCTTCAGATTTGTCCTCTCTCTTCCTTCAAAGCATCTGGTAACTTGGCACCTGCTTTTCTTACACATAATGGTCAAGGCATTGTGCCTTTCTTATCCAATCCTGATAGGAAAAGCCTCTGATTTTGCTAAGCAAATAGTTTTTCAAAATATATCTTTTGTAGTTGGGGGAAAAAAGGTAGGGAGAAAAAGCAAGGGGGAAGGAAAAAATTTCAGACAGTAAATCCTTCCATATATCTAACTGGAACTGCAGACAAGTATTCAATATCAGCAATGGGTAGTTCTGCTCTCACACATTCATTCCCTTGGGAACAGGTTGTACACCTTGCCTTGCAGAATCAGTGAATACTCACAGCTCTGTTTCTGAAACGTATTCTCAAGTTTCACAAGTGGCCTCAAAATACACTTTTATCCAGATTTGTTCCTTGATGAAGGCACTTTGATAGAACAAAAATGGCATTACTGGCAGCCAGACATATCCTTATTCACAGATAAAGCTATCCAAATTCTAAACTCCCTCAAACCTGGTCAAGTAGACACTATTGAAGTTTCTATCACTTAACACAATGATCAGTTCCATCCTCCTTCTCATCATTATACACCTGACAGATGGACTTCAGAGAGAGATGCAATTTAGATCCAAGTAGGAAAGGGGGCATGTCTACTGGCCTTCTTCATTCCCTGTCCACTGTGCCAGCCACACTTCTGCTAGGGATGAGATTCCCTGTGGAAATCAGAAGTCTTATATCAATTCAAGATTCTTGCTCTGTTGCCAACATTGTAAAAATAGACTTGTTTTATCCCTATATATATCTATATAGATATGAGCCAGCTTAATGCTTTTGGTGCAATATATTCACCAGAGAACCCAAACACTAGTTTTTGAGTCAGTGCAGCTGAAGGTCATGAGCAGTTTTCTAATCACTCAATAATAAAACACCTGGAAATCAAACTAGAAAACAGGATTTCTCCATCAGAATATTAAAACGAACTTTTTAACACTATTTCTGACCAAAAAATAGCACTCAGGTTTTTGTTAAGCTGCAGTTTCTACAGAACACATTATTTGTGAATATATCCTCCCCCCACCCCCTGAATACTATATATTCAATAGTAATTGCATCAACTTCTCTAAAACCAGAATATCTCAATCTGAAATTCTAGACCCAGATTTTTTCTGGAACTCATATCTACATTTCTCTTATACAGATTTTATTCAATTGCATAATTAATTTAAATAATTTAAGAAAATCAGTTCTTAGCAATATCTTTGCTCATTTTCAGGTCCTCAAGATGCTGAAATAAGACATAAAATCTGTAACAGTCCCAAACAAAATATTTACATTTTCTATATAATTTCATGGTCCCAAAGCTCTTCAGAAATGAATTATGCTTCACTGACCTCCAATAAACTAGGAAGGAATAAAGCATTATATGCTGGAACAAACACTTTCTGAGCTTCAAGTTACACATTTCAGGCACCAGAAGGATTAAAAAAAGGATATAACTCCTTTGTTCAACAACTGAACAGAGATGGAAGAAAGATTCATGTCTGAATGCAAGGACAGTAGTGTGTAGCAGAAACACAGCACAGAACTGTGCTCAGCTACAGCAGCAGGTAAGGCCAACCACAGATAAACACAGATTAGCAATCAAACCTGACATTAAACCTGGGCTGACAAGTCCAAATAGCACACAGCTATGCAGAAACACAATCTCCATACAATTAACAATTACTCCAAAATGTAGCTCAGTATACCAAGAGAGCTCTTGCTCCAGACACAGGAACTAGGTATCCCCAACTCTGCATTTTTAACTTCTCCTGAGACAGTAACCAAACCCTTCTACACCTGTTAATTTACCACCAAAAAGAGTGTCCAAAGCCAACAGAAGGGGATACATGCCTTTCCCTCAGTATCTCGCTCAGATTCACAGAAAATTTATCTGAAGAACAGATGTGGTTTGTCTTATACTAATGCATCAGACCTGAAGCTGAAGCTCAGGCTTGTGTTCACTGCACACACACAGTCAGTCACCTACATGTGAAAGAAAGGACAGATCCGTAGACAGGTCATGTCTAAAATTATCTCGGGTTTTCCTTCAGTTTCTGCAAGGTGGAGCACTAGAAAGTTAATTGGCTGCTTAAATATAAGTTGGTGTTTTAATCACTTCATCCCAAATACTAGTAACAGGTTGGGCAAGACCCCTTGGCAGCTTCCCAGACTTGGGCCAAGTTTTGTAAATCAAGGAGAGCTGCGAAGACTAACTCCCCCCATTCCAGCACATTGTGGATGAGTGTTTACACTTATGTGTGACCACCTGTGGTATAAGCCTTTTTCTGCTTTTCTAGAGTGAAGATAAACAGTATCACACTGGAGTATCAAAGAAAGTCTTTACCTACACACCTTGCAAGCGCAGGCACCTCCCGTTAAGTAATCCACCGTGGTAATACAGTGGGGTCCCCGCCTTCTGTTTAAGTGACAGCCACCAGTGGCAGTCGTGAAGGCTGCATCTGGCTCAAGTTGGACTTTGGGGAAACAGGTAACAACATAGCAGCTGCTAAGGGCCATAAATCTTGCTCAACAGCTGAGGCCTGGTTGGAGGGCTGCACCAATCAAAATACAGCTGGTATGCAAGTATGACTATAAGTCAACCAAATTACTCCATAACTAGTGGACAGTCCAGGACCTGCTGAGCTCTCCTGCACAGGAGGATCCCCCCTTGAGTCGGATGCCTCTGGGTTACTCCATGAGGCTGAGATTCCTTGCCACAACAGATTCTTGGGAAGTGATTACTAGCATGCTAACTTGGAAATCTTAGCTAAATAATACAAAGGACTGTTTGTGCACACATAATTCTTTAGATATAAACCAATGACCAAGACTGGGACTAAGTCTGGACCCAGCCATACCTAAACTCCCTCTGAGAAGGAGTTTAGAATGCTAGGGGGTCCCTTCTAAACCTCGTGACTCAATAATGGCAAGGTCTCTCTTACAGTTTTGTCTGACCTTGTCGTCTGTGCACTAAAAAATCAAGTGTACCTTGCCGCTGTTGCATTTGCTATCAAATTTTGCTAAATCGTGTTTTGTATCAGTAAACATGTCACTACTTCTCTCTTTGAGTGAGGTGCACCACTCCACCTATGACATTCACACATTGAAGGAATTATTTTGGTCACATAGAAAAACCTTTCTTGGAAGGACCATTAATCCAAATATTGATTCAGAAAAGTTTTAAGAATATCTAAAGAAAATAAATTTATTTCTGCAATAGACCATACCAAATAACTAGTTCATACCAAGTTTTAGTCGCGTTTTCAAAGTGATAAATGTGTCTGGCATTTCCACTTAAAACAATCCAACGTATCATAAAAAAGGAAAGTCACCAGTCCATAAGACAATCAGTAACACTTAGTTTCTTTAGAGATAAATATAGCATTAAGAAAAGCACATCCCATTTTATAGAATCAGTCTTATTTCTCCAGGAAAGGTAAAATTTAAAGAGCTGTGAAATCAAACTAATAGTCATCCCCCCAGAATCAAAGATGACTGACCATCCTTTCCATATGGCATTTTATTTCATACAGATCAGTAAATTCTTTGATAATGCAACTGTCATCCTTAATCAGAATTTGATCTAAAAGATTCATTATGTGCTTAAGATTGACTTGACTTGTATTCTCAGAGACTGTCTTGAACTTTCTCTCTGAAGAAGCTACTGGTATAAAATAACACAGTAAATGTCTGTTCAAACAGACAGCAATCATCTCTAGCAATAAACATACTTCACAGGAAGCAGCTCCAGTACTTTTTACTGCTGCTATGACTTAAAGATATTAATTAACATCAGTTTTATTTCTCAAAGGAAAACAGCTGCTCTCCGTGACAAAGCATTTTTTGAGCACTCCACAAACCAACAGCAGAAGTGAACACTATCACATGCACCCAATGGCAAAGCTTTTAAAAACCTTTAGAGGAGAAAGGAAAAAGCAGCTTTAATTGAATAAGACAGAAGGGTAAGGGGGTCGGTAACTATTCCATACACTAGAACATAGAGTTTGCAGATACACAAATCACTGTGAAGACTCTCTCACAGCCCTGGAAACGCTGACACTAGGCAATACAAATTCTGAAGATTTTGATGTTCTTTTCTGGATGGAATGCATTTTATTTATTTTTCATTAGAATGTAAATCAGAGAAGAAAAAATTCTTCGATCAACTTTTAGATATAGATAAAACCAAGAACAGGTTGCATATCCTAACCCTATAAGGATAGTATCATTTAAAAAAAAGACTGAAGAGTCTGAATTTGTTCTTGCATCTCACTGAAATATCGAAATGAGTGATAAGAAAAATAATCAGATAAAATACATATAGCTTTTAAAAGACACTTACTTGAATGGTGTAAACAGAAATGACAGTGTATTTTCCTTTTTCTGGCTCATCTTAACCTGCATAAAAGAGCATTAAACCATTATATGCAAGTTGTAACAAGACTAAAAATTGTATCAGGAGGTAAAATAAAAAAAATTACAAAATTTTTTAAGACTTTGGAAAAGGAATGAAATCACACTGTCAATACATTGTCCAGGAAACTAGGTGTTACCCTCCAGTATGCACAACTCCTCTGAGCTCCTGGAAACTCAGACCTGTTCTAAAGTAAATAAACAACACACCAGCCACCGATTTTCTCAGAAGGCTGTTTGGAGGATAAAGAGAATATATGGCTAGAAGTGGTACCAGGCCTCAGTGACAAACTCCCTCGATGAAACCAGTATTATTTATCTCAGACAGGAACTAGTACACTGCAGCAAACACTGCCAAAGCAATGCTGTTAAATCAGTTAATATGCACATGGATAAAAATTGGTTTTGATGCCATTGGAGCCACTTTGCCCAAGGACCTCCAAAACATCTTTAAAGACTTCTGCAGCAGCCTGACTCAAGTTTGACAGTTGGCAAAATGTGCAGTCAGGAGTTTCCTAAGCACACTGCTCCCAAAACCTGACAGCTTGAAGTAGCAACCCACACATCCCCCCCTATCCACCTAAGGCACCATCTTCTCCAGGGAGTACAAATTCTGGTCAGGTCAGTCCACCACAGGAAAAGCAAAAACCCACTTGGCATGTCTAAGCCAGTGTGCTACTTCTGCTTCAGCACAGAAACACAAAGGAAATTCATACAGGATCATTGCAAAACATTGCTAGAAACAAGCTAAGGAAAAAAAAAACCACATAATCTAGCACTAAAAAATGACAGAATAAACTTAAAGGAAAGGAGAAATAGAACTACTTCTTTCTTTAAATAATGTCCAAGACAACAATTTAACTGAAAAAGATATGAGTCACATCCTTAATTCTTAAAGCAGAGGTCTTCCAACTGTGGAGGTGATATCAGGATGCTTCACCTTCATGTCCAGTCCAGCACTTCCCCTTCTACATAGCAGCTTCCAACGATTTGTTTGAAAGTGGCTCTGCTGCTGACACTGTCCCCCTAGGATCCACACTTTTGTGAACCCAGCATTTAAAGGACAGAAGGTGCTGAAGGTGCTAAACTCTCGCAGGTCATCTCATGCTAGTTTTTTTGTTCCACTATCATCATGTGGTTTTCTTGACAGGGCAACAGTTCTTGTGTGTCTCAGCTTCCTACCTATGGAGAGGATGGTTTTCCCTCAGGGAATTTCTACGCCTTGCCAAAACTGTGATTTTGGAGAGTTTCTTATTCCACTGTCTAGTGAAACAAACTTTTTTGTTTGGACCACTCAAATGTTCTCATAAACATAATATCCAATATTAAATGGATCAAGACAGAGAAGCCAGAAAAGAACACTTAACAAAGCAAAACAACAGATACAGCAGCATTAGCTAAAACTTAATTAGACCACTAATTTAATTTCTTTAATGCACAGGAGCCTATTATCTTTTTGATCTGTTTGTGTACTGATCCTGACTTAGAGCCTCATCTCCTAGCCCTTGTTGCAAAGGTACCTTCTCAGGTACCACTACTTAGATTCTACCTCCATAATGCAAGCAGGTTTATATTAATATCAACAAGCATTTTTATTAAGATTAAAGAAAAAAAGTTATTCATTCTCTTTATAAAATAAAGGTTGTTTATTAAAGTCTTTCCAACTCCTTCAGATATGGTTCACAGCTAGTCCATCAACATCACTCAGTATGTGGATTCAATTTTATTCCTTTGAATTCAGCATACTATATATAGGGTATGTCCTACAAGTATTGTACATGTAGCAACAACTATTATTCAAATAAATATTTTTTTAGTATGTTTAGTACCTTAAATTGCTCAAGAATTTGAACAGCGTTGGTAAACATGCTCTCTGCTTTGAAATGAGCACTATTGTTCAGATATTCCAGAGGCAGAGTCCCCTGAGGAAGAAAAATACACATATTCATAAAAAAATTTAAATGAAAACCAGGAATTTCTCTGACTGAATTGCAGGCCAAATGAGCAGTAAGAATACAACAAATTACTGCTGAAATAACTAATGTAACTCCACTGAAAATACTCTTCTCACATGGTTTTGCAACATCACAGGGACTGTTTATAATAGCTTCTACAGGAATGCAAAAAAACATAAATAACAGAAGTTGCTATTAAAATATATACTATAAAATAATATAACCTTGACCTCTAATCAGAGGCCATTTATGAAATATCTCAAAAGTCCTCCATCCAAAGCCTGGAAGGAAGTCAGCCTGTGCCTGACTCAACCCAGTACTTGTGATAGGAAGGTGAGAAGTTCCCATGCCACTCTGTGCTGGACACGGCCAGCAAGGAGTGCAGGACAGGGCAACAGAAACTGGGGCAGAGTCTCCAGAAGAAATATTTGGAAAAATGTTAAATGTGAAACTAGCAGCGTGAAAGCACACTAATGAAATGTTAATTGTCACTTAGGTATTTATGAGGCAACTTTTGGACTATGTAATAATACATGAAAGAAATTAAAAGAAAAAGCCAAGCCATCTCACTGTTCACTAAATTAGAGGCACAAGATACCATCTGAAGAAAATACTCAAGTTTAATCAAGAAATAATTAAACATTAAATTGCAGGAACAAGGCTGTTTACAGGCTCAGCTTTCATGATCAAAATCATGTGTTATTCAAGCCATACTGCATTTTTACCACCCTAAAAACAAAATAATAAACAACCTTTATGCAACTCAAGCATATAAAGTTGCAGATTACAAAAGGATCAGCTTCCTTTTCAATTGAAAGCCCATGCATTATATAAAAAGATTGAGTCTGTACTCTAAATTGAAGATACACATATAAACCTAAGACTACAAGCAGTCTTCAAACCCTATAGCACTTTTACAAATCTACAGTCTTGCTCTTCATATGCCTCAAGACTTGCCCCCAACACTTCTTCCTCTATGGTAAACAGATTTTTATAATATGTAAAAACATTTGCACTTCTTACCACAGAATTCAGGGGAAAAGGCACACCGATAAGGGAAGCCATCAGCGGTGCTATATCAGCCTGTGCAAGCAGAAGCATTCCTATTTTAATACAATTTCAGCCTCCAGAGCTAATAAATTCAGTTTAATTTTAACATATCTGCATTTGCAAAAGAAATTAGTATAATACAGCAAAGTTATAACACACAATTCTCCTTTGTAGGTTTTCTCTTCTTTTTGTAGTTTCCAGAAGTCATGGCATGATTAGATTCAAACTGTGAGGCTCCACTACCAATAAACCTTCAAAAATACTTTTAGTTTAAAAAGCAAATATAACCCCCCTCACCCCATATTTATTCACAGGAATCCAGGACCTCCTTCACTGCACTCAGAGAGGCATAACATTGTTTATGACTATTTATATAGAACTAATTTCATATTTACAGTTCTAAGCAGTACACTGGATATACTGCTCTTCACAACACACCTTATCCCATGCTTCCACAGTCCTGATTACTCCCTCTCAGAGGGTGTTTCTGCACATTTATTTGTGTCCAGTCAGCCCTCAGAAAGGTCCTTCGATCTACACGAAGGCATCTCATAAAATAAGTTACTGTTACGTTCTACTCATGATGATAAACATTCCCTCTCACTAGGTTTATATTTTCCTTTAATATAAAACTATGCACCAAAATTCTTTGTTTCTCCAGCATAAACCTGAAGAAACTACACTGAAAACAAGGCGCTGCTCCAGACTCAGATCTACTGTGTAATCTCATACCCATCATTTGTAGATAACAATATACATGTAGTGTAATGGTAGTCAGAAGCCTACTTTGCCATTTTTACCCATAGTCCCACATGTACTACAGGACAAAAGCTCTGTCTTTGGGAACTCCATTATCCAGGACAAAGCAACACTCAAGACTCTTCTATACAGTCTCAAAATAACATAGCTGTAACTCCTATCAATCTTGAGAGGAAGACCGATCTCTAGTTTTACACCAAGGCTTTGCTGAAAGCAGTTGATCCAGAACAGTGCTAACTTGAACCTTCCAGCATGAGTTTATTTCCTTTGTTTGAGCCAATTTGAAATCTGTTATTTGTGTATCGGTTTATGCAGGACAATAGGTAGTAATAAGAACCATGATTTTAAAAGGTTTGGCTGATTTAGTATCAAAAGATAAATTGTCCACTTTTTTTTCTTCCTTTACAGTACTAATCATCTAAACTGCAAAGTGCCTGGGCCATAATCACAGATCCTATTGAAAAATAACACAGTTTAACACTGTAGCAAGAAATAGTTTTGATTCAATAATAACAGCAATTTCTGAAAAAAAGTGACAAAATACAGACATTGAATAGACAGGTCTGAAAAAATAAATCAAACATACACATGGCTAACAAGTGTAGGAAAAAGCACATAGCAGATGCTCACAAACTTGGAAAAAATGGTTATCAGACCATCCTTTTTGTGTGTTTTGCTAGGCACCTTCATAGGAGATACTGAGGAGGCTCAAGTCCTGCTCCAGAGCATTTTCCAGGTAAAAAGCAGAGGGAAAGCATCACAACTTACTTCCCCCTCTGAAAGCCTGCTAGATGCCATTCAAGTTACTTTTGGGTAACTGGCACTGAGTTGGAGGAGGACCTGTTATATTGTACTGCATCCTTTCTACAAAGGGTATGATCACCTAACTAAAATGGTGCAATAATGTATCTTCAGGAGAAGTTGTATGTCGCTGCCACATGTGTCAACAAGCAGTTTAAACTTACCCTCACTATATTCAGTATCAGTGCAGTTCCTGCAACTCCTAAAGTAGCACATTCTAGGGAAATGGTATATCAGTGTGATCATCCATTCAAATTAAATTAGCTTAAATCACACAAAATCAATAATTTAAGGTGAAAATTTATGAACTATTAAATTAGGTATGTTTGATACCTGATTGACATCAAGCCTCTTCAAGTGCTCCAGCTTCCATTCTGCAAGAAATAAAAAAGTAGATGAACAGCTAATCTACACAGATTTGAAAGGGCTAATTCCATTGACATTTAATGCCTTGTTGCCATTTTCTGTGAAGTGTTTGTACTAAAGAAAATCATAATTTGACTTTAGGATGCTAGCTCAAGAAGGTTACAGATGTAACTCAACAGGCAGAAACAACAAAATGCATTCATTTCAGTTCACATTTTCTTTTATCCAGCAGGATAAATTGCTGCTTGCAAATCTGTGACCTAGATCAGTTGAAGAAAGGTCAAGGGTTTTGGTTTTTTTTTTCTCAATACAGTGATGTATTACCTCCTGTGCCAACTAAAAGAATCAAACTCAGGTTTAGGAGATGGGCTGTTAAATCTCTTCAACAGTTTATAAAAAAGGTCAACCCAAGGTCCCAAATGTACTGGTACAGTGTGGTGCAAACATATTAGACCCTAAAGCTGTGGTGTATCACACCAAAAGCTAGTTCAAAAGTGTATTTTCCTGCTCTCCATTGGCCTCTAAGGAAATCAAGAGAAAATTGTCTTCTTTCTTTGGGGGCGAAGAATTATTTAAAAACAAAGTTTAGCAAGATTTGGGTTTTTTCTTCCATATATCTACAGTATTGAATATGCCAAACTTATTTTCAGCAATTTGCTAGCTTTGGGGATCTGTGTACAGGTCCACTATGATTTGGTCCCAAAAACTCCCTGAAGAGCAGCCATGTACCTTAACAGTAGTGAGACATACAGCTACAGCAAGTTCCCATGGCAACACAACAGAGGTATTAGAAGCATTAATCATGAATTGTGTTAAACTCACATCAAAATGAATAAGTTCGCTTCCTTTTGCTTCCTAGAAAAGGGAAATGGGTTTATATTTCTATAAACAGACTCTCACCCATATTTCTATTACATAAATGCATTGCTTGCTTTCCTTTACATAAGATTTTCTAAAGAAAAACGTTGAAAAACTGCCTATGCACACACAAAATGCTAGAGAAAACATCTAGTTTTGTCAAAACCTTTTTCATCTCCACTTCCCCTACTCAGAAATTTTCAAAGGCAGAGTTGAAAACATCTGCATCGGACCAGGAGCTGCAGGACATTGAGCCCAGGAAATACCGAGAACTGGGATACACCTGCAGACCAGCCAGTCTGGGCTGTACTTCCAGGGGTGAGGTGCCTTGGCTTTACATGCTGCCCACACTGTTTTACGATTCCAGCTCACTGTCTAGGTTTCTTATACAGTGCTCAGTTTTCCAACCAATTAATTAGAGGGTTTTTTTGCCTTTATCCTGCCCTGCTTTTACTGCAGCCCACTGGGCTGTCAGAGGCAAACAGTCCAGGGGAAACAGCAGGGAAGCGCCAGTTCAAGAGACTGAGGATGAAGCTACATGAACCAAAGAAAATCTCACAAAAGACTTCACAGAGGCAAAAACAGTGGAGGGGTACACTTGAGCCTCCTCAGCTGTGGCTGCAGCTCTGCTGCAGAAGATTGCCCCTTCACTTACAAGCTTCTCTGGACTTGCACCCCAGGGCCAACTGTTAGTCCACGAGGAGATAAAAAGCAGCTCTGTATTCTCCTTCTTTCTGAAGAAGGCTCAAACCAATGGCCAAATGGGTAATATCTCATGTTGCCCACAGGATGCAGGGCTGCCACAACAAATCTTTCCAAGAGGATCGCCTGACCAGGCCTGAGGGAAGGCAGAGCACAGGTGAAGGAAGTGATGAGGAGAAGGCTGTCATGTCAGAGCAGACTCTGTGCCCTTCTGGCCATCCAAGGAGCACATTCATCCTTCTGTGACAAACTGGACAGGCTAAGTCTTGCCTGTTGGCACTGCCTTTGGCGCTACAAACCCTCAATGGCAATAATGAGAAGAGAGACAATTCACTGAGCTGCCCACAGGATGTTTGCACTGAACAGAGAGCATAAGTTTCCCAGCACTAGGAATATTCTGTCAATATTTCCAGGAACTCCTAACTCAGATAAATTAGGAAGGATTGTCAATAGATGCAAGAATTTGAACACTGGCACATGCAACTACAAATGTAAGCCTGATACCCGCATTCAACAGCGACACAGAAGTCTTGAGGACACTCTCCTTCCCTGCACACAGTCTCACTTGCATTTGTATGGAGCAGGAAAGGCAGATTCAAAGAACATTTCAAGAGCACTCTTTTAAGCATCTTTTCTTTTACATGTTAGCTTTGTGAAAATATCTGGTATTGTAACTTAATGGAGTAGCTGAACTGTATTGACCTGTGAAAGCACCAAGTGCCATTTCAGCAATTTTTTCTTTACTTCTAAGCTATGCAACCTACTAGAAGCTATAATGTACAACTTCCGAGAGAACAGTCACTTTTTAAGTGATAACTGATACTTGCTACTCAAACAGAGATTCAAACTCACAAGACAGTCAGAGAGACTCAAATCTCCAATAGAGATCATCCATAGCAATTAAGAATGTGTAAAGATAGTGTCTACACAGACCAACAACATGATCAACAGCTGGGAAGCTGCAGAGCAAGTCCACAACTAAGGGAGGAGTTTCTGATGTCTACTTTGATGTGCTTGGCTATTTGTCTGGTTGTTTGGTTTGTTTTTTGTTTGTTTGTTTTTTTTAACCATCAGAAGGAAAATACGAAGCAGGCACAGTAGGGTGCAGACCAATGTCCTTCTTTAGGAAAATAGACATTTCCTAACAGATGAAGGCCAAAGAGCTTTCCCTATTGTGCATCTGGAAGTCAGCTCAATACTCTTCTGAAATGCTCTCACACCCTTTTCACCAACTTTAAGTCAAATGCTGTGAATCAAGGACACTGACAGATGTAAAACTCGAATATTACAGATCAACCCTTAGATGTCAAGTGTCCTTAAAAGTCGAGCAGATCAGCCATCACAGAAATCAAGATCAGTTGGTTTATTCTGGTTTTTATTTTTTTGCTTCAACTCATTTTCAATTTTATCAGAGGTGTCATAGTTTTATAGCAGCAGTTTATCGCAAAGAGTGAAATGTTAGTAGAGTCTATATCTGAAAAGTCCCATTTGCTTAATCTGTTATAAAATACCTTCTCAAGAGCAGGATGAACTTAAAACCTCAGGGTTGAAGTAATTTTTGCCTGTTTTCTCTAATATAGCTTGACAAGCAATTCAATAAAATAGAAAGTCATTACCTCATTGCTCGTGAGTAACAACCCAAGACTCAAAGCATCTTAAGAAACAGAGCAGGCTACAAGAATGGGGCACATGAAAGAGGAAGAGCTTGCACAGTTTAATCACACATGGTTCTCTAAATCCCTCAATATTTCAGTAAGTCATTATTTATTACATGATGCTTTTTAAATAATAAAAATTTAATTTTTAAAACAAAATTTATTCCTAAATAAATTACAAAGGGGAAAAATACCAGTAAAGAGTCATAGCTTTTCATTGAGAAAACCTGTTTACATTTCCACAAGAGCTACAAGGATGCAAGTGAGACAAAACAGCCCCTGGAAAGTCCCCAGGGTTGTACTGTGAAGCTAGAAAAGAATCTTTGAATCTGTCAACTTATCATGTTTCTGTACAAATAGCTTTTAACCTCTGGGAGTCTTCCTAAGAATTAAGTCTCCTCTGGAACTAAGTTTCACAAACATGAATAGCCTCCTGTCCCTAAAGAGAGAAAGTCTTCAGTTCTATGATTAGAAAAGAAAACTGACTCTGATATTATCTATCCAATTTTGCAGTACCCTTTTTTTTTCTTTTCTTTTTTTTTTTTTTTTACACACTACACAAAGCAAGTCATACTTACTGGACTTAGTGGAACAGAAGTCAGTAAAGATCTACACCTTCCTTTCCAAAAAAATCTTGAGCTTCAGTTTTATGTTTTACCTACCTTTCAAAAAATTGTCTTCAAAGAACTGGGATGTAACTTTCTGTGGATAATTTATTCCAGCACCCCACACAATCAGTGGTGTTAAAGTTTCTGAAGGATGACCAGCTCCATGGGATCCTAAGACACACCAAACATAAAAAAAAGTATAAACTTTAGACATGTGCTGTAAAAACAAACAAAATCTACATGCAACAAAAAATATACACACAAGTACTAAGTTCTTGTTACAGCAGACATAGTAAAATCCTGTTACAGAAAATCTATTCCAGCTTCAAGCTTATTTTTATGCCACTAACAATAAAGTTATAATAAAATAACTAAATTCAAGTCACAGGTTGGGAAATTGGTACTATTTAAGTCATTATAATAATTATTAAGTTTATCTATGAAGATAGAATTCATATATTAAAATCCCCAAAGTGTTAACAGAAACTAAAGCCATAGTACTTGAAAGCCTCAAGGTGTAGAGGAGTTACCTGCCCAAAACACGTGCATATGCCTATCCTGAGCATCCCACCAAAACCAGGAATGGTTGGTTTCAGTAAAATTAGGCACGTGTGCAAAAAAAAAAAAAAAAAAGAACTGATCTCTGGTTTCCCAATAAGAATTAGACTTCCATTTCAAAACCAGGAAGCAACATGCATTGCAACTATCATCCTTTCCACTGTGATACAAGTTCATTTTTAAGGTTTTAAAGCCTAGGAGCACACTCCTTAAAAATTGATAAAACATGACTTCCTTCCCTGGGGAAATTGATTCCCTCCAGATTAATGTATCAGCAGCCAAAAGGAGGAAGCTTGAAAACTATGATACCTCAGCAGCAGTTGCACTGAAGCAGGAGCTTGAAAGGAACGCTGGCCATTAAACCCAGGGGCTGAGGTACCACAGCACTGAGAAAACCCAGCCTCAAAGGGAATAGCATTGTTATACAAACCATATGTTGGTCACTGCATGGTCTACAAGATTATACATGTTCTTTGTATTTGCACAGACACATGCTCCTCCCTGTGTGTGCAAATATATATTTAATAAATACAAAGGACAAAAAAAGCACATTGTTGTATAGCCTTAAAGTTGTTCCAAATTTCATACCCCATTCTGTCCTTAAAACAATCACTATGGCAGAGCCAAAGTGCCAATTTTGCTTTCTTTAAACAGCCTTAAGCTTAAGAACACACAGGTCTGGGAATTAGATTCCTGATGTTCTTAAATCCCTTGGGGGGCATTCTCTGGGCTTAAAAGCAGCAACAACTGCTCCTCTTTGCAGAACTTGGGAAAAGAGCTGATGGAGAGAGAACATCCTCCATCTTCCAGGTATGAGTTTTTTCTTTCTGTTGCAGGAGGAAAGGGAAATTTTGGTGAGCTTACATTTTAGCTAAGTCACCAGCTCCATCAGTATTTTACTGAGACTCTGCCTCCATGAATACTTCAAGACAGATACAGCTGAGACAGGCAGCTGGATCCATTCTCTCTCTGTTACAAGAACCAGGTTTCAGCCTGATCTGAATGATAAGAGGGGAAGAAAAATAATTATTTTCATCTAGGTCTGTTCCCTGTTCCACCCCTCAGCACCCTCCAAACACACCTTTTCAAGAGAAAGGGAGGGAAAGGGCGCTGTTGTTTAGTTCTCTGCTCTCTGATCCAGCATATCGTACAGTAGTACTCGTACCAGGATTATAGCAGGAAGAAGTGGGTAAGGTGAGGGTTGGTATGGAACTGCCTATGTCAGTGGTCAGCAGTTCCATTTGACATCAGCTTAAAGCAAAACCATGGAGTCAGACAGAGAAAGCAAATGATTTCATTGGTCTTTGCCAGTAACCACAGATTTTTTATCATGTCTAATCCAGAACATGTTCTTCTCCCTAAAAGGTCCCCCCTGACATTCTAATGTTTAATTGGTTTTAAAACTGGTGCACAACCCATTCTGCAAATAACCACTGAAAGGCTGCAGCAGTTGGTATACTACAAGTTCAAATAAAAGCTACTGAACTAGCCTTCAGACTGCTCGCTATGAGCCTGAGCAGCATCTCTGTGTTTGCTCTTGGACTCACTAAAGTCAGCTTTAAAGTTATTAACACTTCTGACAGAAGATCAGGCTTTATCTTGGAGGCAGGAAGAGATGACAGAAAACCATGACAGACCAGTGCTTCTCAAAGCCTGAAGAGTTACTCCTATCACCTTTTATTCCCATTTCAAAGGATCCAGCACGTAATGAGAACACCTCTACAGCAAACTCTGGCAGTGAGGAAGGCCAACAGCACTGCAGGTTGTTAACAGAGCATGGTACAGGGAAGGAGTTATCCTTCTCTATTGAGTGAGACCACATCTAGACACTTTTGGGCTCCTCTGGTACAGGAATACATCCATCACCAAAAATGGTCTCAGCGAGGAGCACTTGCCCTGTGAGGAAACGCTGAGGGACTGGGACTTGTTCAGCCTAGAGAAGAAACAGCTTTGGGCAGGACAGAACTGAGCATCCTGCCTGTACCTCACTGTGGGAAGGCTTGAGAGAGGATGGAGCCAGGGTGTCACTGTGGGAGGATGAGAGAGAACAGGCGTAAGTTTAAACAAAAGAAGTTCAGATTGCAGATAAGTAATACCTTTCCCCCTCGATGAGGACAGGCAAGCAGCAGAGCAGGCTGCCCAAAGGGGTTGCATAGGCTCTATCCCTTCAAGGTTTTAAAAGCTCTGGTAAATAAAACCCTAGCATCTGTGTCTGATCCCAAAGGTAATCCTGCTTTGAGTAGGTGGTTGGACTTCCTGAGGTCCCTATGATCACATATACACAAAATATATATATACACCATCATAAAAAAATATTAAATGATTACTTGAAACAGAAAAAAATATAGCAGAACTAAAATTTTTTTGCAAATGGCAGTCAGCTCAGCAGTAAGTAATATTCAAAATGGGCTATTTTGCAAATGAGCAGTTGGTAATTAGGCTGATTATGAATAAATATACAAATATTTTTGTCACCTCTGATGACAAAATAAATCTGCATCCTTTCAATTGAAAAAGTTTAGGATTTCAGACACAGAGTAAGATGCTGCATTTTTCCATGACCATGCCTGAAGCCGCCTTGGTTCAAAAATATCACAATAGTTACAAACACACACACTGGAAGAGAGACTTAGCACTTTCACTGGCTGCACACAAGGACAGGAGTGTTTTTAAGGTCCTCAGGGAAAAAAAAAAGTCTAAATCAGTTTACCATCTTAAACTCTTCTCATCTGCCCTTAATCTAGTCATGCCAAAATTGCCTCAGGGCATTTGGCCACTGTGGCCACGCCTTTCACAAGTGCCCTTTGTGGGTATCTGCATGGTTGACCCCTGCCTCACTCTGTACTCTCACCTCCTCCATCCACTCTCCCAGCACCAGTCTCCTCTAGAAAGATCACACAGCAGTCTCATCCTTTCTGCTGTGCTTTCAAGGACCAAATAAACAAAAAGATTCTCTTCTCTCCCCATTCCCTCCCCCTGTCAAGTTTTTCACCAGCACCTGGACAGACTTCACACCTTTTCCAGGTGCTTCAGAGCACCAAAGTGAAAACTGTATCTCCCACATGGGCTGGAACAAGACCAACTTTGCTTCTGGCAGCCAAATAACAGTCTCCTCCTGCTTGGGTTAGTTCTCTGCAGAGGAGGTATTCAGGTCTTTCTCTCCCTGCTAGCAGTCACTGAGGGAGTTAAATTTTACCTAACTGCCTTTTTTCTGCCCAGATATGGAACACAGCTGTCACAGCAATTTGCATGGAGTTTGATACACAAGCAACACTTAGGATATCAAATCAAAGCAGAGGCTCCAAAGCTTCTAATGGGACAGAGCTCTAATCACACTCCAGATGCCCAAAATCTCAGCTGACTCAGCATTTAAAAACACTCACCCCAATCTGTCATTCCATGGTCAGAAGTTAAAATAAATGCAGTTTTTCCATCATTTCCATAGAAATGGTCAATCATTGAAGCAATTTCTTTCACACCCTCGTCAACTTTTTTAATATTCTCCTTGTATTCCCTTGAAAAATAGGAAAAAATGTTAGATTCAAGGTGGTCATAATGCCCAGTCCTTTTATTATAGACAGCTTTATCCTCTACAGAACCTCAAGCTAACAAAAGGCTTCCTAGGTGTAATATCTCTCCCCCTCTGAGTCTTATGTGAGATATTAAGTTGTCACAGCACAGTTTGAAGGTTCCTGAAACCACAGTTTCAAATGGATTTATACTTCAAATATGACCTGTCCTTGACTTAAGACTCTAATTTTATCACGCTCACCTATCAGGCAAGTTAAGGAGAATAAGAAAACTAAGAAATTCTGGAAAACTCAAACACCTTAAATTTTAAGTTGTAAAAATTACTTTAGGACAGTAACTAAATAGCAAATAAAGACCTCACCACGCAGGCGCTGTTTTGAGACGGTTCATAGATCAGGGCAACTCTTAGAGTTTTGTGGAATAAAGGCTAAATAAAAAAATCTAAATATTTTTAGAAAGAGTGACCATGATTAATTTTCAGGCAAATAATTTTCTCTTTGGTGCTGTTGCTAAAGTCAGTTTTAAAACTCTGTCTTCAAAAAAATCATAACAAAAAAACATGAGACATATAGCAAATATGAACTTTGGAATGATGTAGGGAATCAGAGCATGAACTTTGAAAGTATGATCAAGAGAAAGATGTAAAATCTACATTCAAAGTACATGAGGAATTGAAAAGAAAGTTTGGAAATAATGCACTTCAAACCAAACTGGTGATGAGAACTGTTAATCTAAACTCTTCTTTGTTCAAGAGTCATAAGGAAACCCAAAGCATAATGTTGGAATTTGCAGCCATTATAACTGAGCTTACTGTTGCCTGTAAACTCAACTATGTAATTTCAGCAACAGGAAATCTGAAAACTGTATCCATTTTATGTTTAAAACCACCATTTCCTACATATCCGCTAGACTATGTGTTGGCTATAACTAAGACAATCTGCTAAAAATCAGACTCGAGTACAGGAGCATAACCAGGTATACTGTATATAGCAAAAATTTGTGACTTCTATAGATGGTACCTTAAAAAACTAAATAACCCAGAAAATTCAGAACATAGGTAATCATGGTTACATATATGACCCACAGCAATAACAGTCTTGTTTCTGGATGGATAAATAGCACTGTTAAAGAACTTACTGCTTGCATTTAAAGCTAATAAGAAAGATATGCTTAATATCTCAATTACCTTGAGTTTGGTCGATGAGCATGTCCATTTGTGTCTATGCCTAGCAAATGTAGGAACAGAACCACTTTCTCTTCATTCAGTGCAGAGAACAATGACTGATTGCTTCTAGAAGAATTAAAGAAGCTCTGCATGGAATAAGCCATTAATATGTTAATCTGAGTAAAATGGAAAAAGGCAGTTTATTAAAACTAAAACACATCTGTTTTCATGTCAAAGTACTAGTAGCTATTGGAGTTTAAAAAAAGGGAAAAAATAATTACTTCCCAATTTACTTCTTGGAGGATACCTACTATCCCTATAGCCAGTCCACAGTTTCAGCTTATCTAAGGCAACACTCAAGTTGAGGTGTCCTTTTGTTGCTTTGGGAGACTTTTTTTCTTGTGTTTTTGTTTGTTAGTTTTGGTTTTGTTAGCTTTGTTTGGGGGCTTTTTTGAGTTTGTGTAGGCAGAAATACCAGCTAATTGCATATCATCCCTTCTTTGCCTCCTGTATAAACACAAAAAGAGCCATTCCTGAGCATCACTTATAGCTTAACATTTGCGTTTATTTACTGCATTTATACTGGAAGCAAAGATCTCAAACACTCTCGCTTTGAAGGCAGGTATTGCAGGACTGAAATACCAAGCTACAACTTGTTTGTAGAAACTAAAATAACAAAACAAAACATGACATGTTTTGAAAATACATGAACTACAGGACATACATCTGCCTTGCACATGTCCTACTTAAGCATCCCTGAGGCAGATGCCAGGGGAGGATTTTCCCCTCAGATGGAATGAGTCTTGACACAGCTATTCTGTGTTAGACCAGCCATATTACAGCAATGCAAAATGCAGGCAGACAGCTATTCCAACATCAGTTCCTTAGTAATAACACTGCCCAAGGAAACAAAGTTGGGTTGGGTTGGGTTTTAGTCCAAAGAGCATCTAGAGAACCTTGCAGTACACTAATATAAATGAGAGTGTTTTCAAATTTCATGCAAGAGTCCAGGGGAAATGCTGGTATAGCCAGGGAACCATTTCTGCCACCAAAGGACAGGGCAGTCCACCACACACTTGTGACAGCAGTGGAGCTCTTAAAAACCAAAGCTCACACCTTGTGTAAACAAAAGTCACTGTACCCAGAGGAAGACCCAGCTGGCAGCAACAATATCATAGTAAGCTAAGTCAGGAAACCATGGCCGTATGCAATTCCACCTTTTAAACTCCCTGAATGTACACAAGCTGCATCGACTAACAATTGCACGCTCTCAGCTTCAGCTCTTGTCCAAACAAAATCATGACCAAAGTCCAGAGATATTTTAAATAAAGACACAAGAACAAAATCTGACTACATTAAATAGCAATATAATTATTTTTTTAAAATTTTCATTTCCCACAGAGATTCGTTCACCTGCCCACATTTGACGACAGAGTGAAGAAACTTTCCAGAGCACATCAGTAATTTGCGGGATACAGTATAATTCTGTTTTCTTATTTTTAATTAAATAAAAGGAAACAACATATCAAAACAGACAGACAGGAAACTACAAAAATTGAATCCTAGATGGTAGATCAATATTTGAAGGCACATATTTTTCTACCACAGAATGATTGTGTGAAAGAAACTATTCAGAGGAAGGCAAGGCGTGAGCTTCCTCTCCTACCAGACGAGTCCCCATGACGTACCAAAATCACCCCACTACCCCAGTCCCAGCCACCTTGTAAGCCAGAGCAGCAGCAGTCAGAAGAGCTTGCCCAAATGCTGGCTAACTAAGAACAAAACGATAAACAGAAGATAAGTGTCACCTATTATGTGGCACCTTTTCCCAGAACAAATAGAAAACTTGATCCCATGGAGCTTTTTTAAAAGTGGTTTACTGAGAAAAAAAACCCAAACACAAATAGGAAGCTCAACACAAGGAGTGATCTTAAGCTGATAAAGGTGGTGAGTTGGTACGCAGGATACTGAAGAGTAGGGGCAAAAACCACTTTGCCTTGCTCAGGAGGTTGCTCAACTGTTAGTCCAGAACTATCCTTGTATCTCCTTGCAGCTTGCTAAAGGCCTCTTCTCTTTGGTTCTCAGAGTTCACAAAACTTAAGTCCTATCATATACTCAACACTAGTTTCCAAACTGCCCAACCCACCATTACATTAACTTTAACTTTCTGTCTCTTTTTTTTTTTTTTCCTTCCCTTTTATTTGCTCTATTCAGTAATATTACCTCCATTTATATTTAAGACAAATCTCACCAAGAAGTTTCAGGGAGGGCAGTAAACAACTAAGGGGCCTAGAGCACTTAGTTTCTCCAGTCTTTAGAAAAAGCAGCAAAGGAGAGATCCCATTGTTGTCTTACAACCATCTACTGTGGGGCTGAAGAGAAGACTGAGCCAGACTGGTAAGAGGGGCCTCAGAGATGGGACAAGGTAAAGCTCACAATTTGAAATGTGGGAAATTCCAGCAAGACAAAGAGACTTCTTAATTTTTTTTTTTTTTTACTATAAGTATAGGCAGATACTGGAACAGCTTCTCAAAAGGCTTATCCTTGAAGGTGCTCAAAACTTGATAAGAGCTGAGCAGCTCCCCCTAAGAGAACCTCCTTCCTGCAGGGAGTTGGACTTGATGACCACTACAGCTTTCTTCCAAATTTATTCTTCTATAATTCTGGCAACTTTTCTACAATTTTCTGTCAACTAACAACAAAATAATGCACTGGCTACAACTGATATGCAGTTTAATGAGATCAGCAATAAGTTTTCCATTAAAACATTTACAGCAAGATGTGAGCCTAATTATAATGTAATACCAATTAAAATATTACAACAGAGGTTTGGTTATAACTATGTGAAATCTTTACCTAATCATCTCCCTCCTCAGATGGGAGAAAGCAAAGAAAAAAAGACTACCTAGTAGGTCTAACAAACACATGACTTACAGGTGTCTGAACAGAATATGAACTTTTAGGTTGTAAACATCTAAGTTGTTGGGGACCATTTGTTCCATCAAACAGAGTCTTCAATGGAAGCATGATCCTTTAATAGGGCTGAAAAACTGTTGCTGACTGCATGCACGTACAAGGAGAGGGACCAAACCAACTTTTCTTTCACACAGCTCCTTCATAAGCTAGGACAACTTAACTTAATTGGTTGTTTAAAGTTGGGCATACTGATTTGTGCTAATGGGAGAGTTTAAATAGTTATGCCAGTTTTCAGACGTAAAACAAATGTACAAAGGCAGGATAAACATATGCCAGGTTTGGATCAGCTGAGCACGATCACGCACAAGACACCTATGCATTTAAAATAAATCATTCAACCACTGTACTGCTAATTAGAGCAGAGCTATCTGTATTGAAATCCACTGGCACAAACATCAGGTCATGGCACCATCTGCAGAGCTTCAAAGTTTGACAAAGTTCAGTTCTGGACTCTGTCCGCCACCCTGCACAGAAGGGACAGTCTGAAGGCTTAGATGGCCTTCTTCCAGAAGAAAGGGGTCAAAGCAAGAATGAAGTACTGTGTTCAAAATGAGAAAGGAATAAAAGAAAAGAACCGCAAATATTTGCCCTCTGTATCTACATGTCCATTTAAGTCAGAAGACACCAACTGAATATCTGGAGCATATCCCACTCTTTGATCATAATAAATTGCAATTAGGCCATTACTGGGACTCATTTCCAAGACTAAGGTCCTGGAATTTTCAACCTTTTACCCTAAAAAAAGAGTTCAATCTTACAAAACTGTTTTCCACAAAATACTTTAAAAATCAGAAATGCATTAGTAAGACTTTTTTTCCCCCATTAGTTAATCTGCACTCCCAATATTTTTGCTCCTTAATTTTTCTTAGTACAGACTCACAGTATGATTTACATAAAGGTTATTTAATTGACAATCATCAGGACACATCACACTAGATTATATCCAGTCCTGTAATTATTTGAAAAACTCCTAAAAAAAAAAAATCCCAAAAAAGACAACTCAAACCCCAGAAAAAACCCACAGTCAATCAACAACATGCCCACCAGGAACTCCAAGCCAGCTCCAAGCTATTGTTGCACATTAAAATTATTGAGTTTTAATGCAGCTGCTGATAGAAACCCCACACAGTCCAGTCTATGCTAAATTTTCTGTCCCAAGAAAGGCTTAGGAGCACCTTGATCGTGAGCAGACATGACAGGAACTATCAAGTATCATAAATTTTTCTTCCAGTGACGATTTAAGCAATCTGCTTCTGAGCCATATAAATAAAAACTAGTCAGAGTCACCCATTTTCTGACCAAGTTACTATTATTTAGTGGGTTTTTTAAGAGAACAAGCAATTTCAGAGTGCCAGCACCAGCAGCCCAAACGTTAGTTAGGCATTTTTCACTTTATTCCCACCTTTTTTTGTGGGCAGAGGAAGGCAGAGAGGGAGCACCATCTTTCACTTACTAAGAGGCAAAAATCCAGGGACCACCTTGGCCAACATATGAGTTAAACAATATGTTGTTAAATCCTTGATATAAAACTCAAAGGAGGAATAAAAGGAGTAGGCCAAGAGCACTGCTGCTCCTACTTATATGTAATCTCATTAGCGCAGCTGAAAGTTGTTTGAGCTGTAATAACAGAGTGACCCGGGTTTCAGTAAGCCTCGAGTTTCGCACTTCTGAAGCAATTGTTGATGTGTAATTGAAGACGTGATTAATGGGATGTGTGGTTTACGCCAGTCAATCAAGTCCTATCCATCCACAGTATGAAATTTAGATGGGCAAAATATGTCTTTAAAATAATGGTGCTCGTTCCGAGGAAAAAATAATCAGTGATGACATATATATTAAACACATCATTATAGTTTGAAAGGAGAAATGCCATTAGGTGTTCTCGAGCAATAGGCAGTACCACCCTCACATAGTTGTGCTGCTCCAAATGACAGCAGGGTGCAACTTTATGACAACAGCTATTCAAGTGTAACTGACAGCCTAATTTGATTTGTATTATTCATATGCATTACAACACACAACATGGTACAAAGTGCACATTCAGGGAGAGGACGGCAGTTAGAAAAAACATCTTTTCACCTGCAAACTCAGGAAATCGCGTCCTTCGAAAATCAGCAAACTATAATGAATTTTTTCCACCCTATGTTGCTGTTTAAAGCAGAACCATTCTTGGCTTCCTACATAGATGTTGTTTTGGTTCATTGATTTATTTGGTTTGATTTTTTGTTTGATTTGATTTACGCTGGTTAGCTAATACTAATGCATACTGCCCAGAGATCTCACGGAAAAAGTTTGAAGTCTTAAGCTCCATTAACATTGTTATGAGACACAGAAAGTAACTCCCTTAATTGCTTCACTGATACAGATATTCATACACCAATGCCCACTATCAGCATTTCTTAATCCAGAACAAGGGAGGTAGCATGGAATAACAGAAATATAGGAATTAATGAATACTCAGAAATTATGTGTCTTGAACTATTAATACTTAGAGTGAGACAGTCACAGAAAACAACAGTCATGAACCAGCACTGACCCAAGTCAGCTGAGCAGAGCACCACATCAACAAATTATAGTGCTCCAGGGCCTAAGCTGCCTCTGCTTCCCCCTTCCTCCCCTCCAGAACTGACTGTGACTCCTCTGACTCATCTGCCACAGCACAGTGTGAACCACAGCAGATAATCAGAAGCCAGCTACACGTATCTGAAGAAGCCACACTGAACAATCACAGTCAGGGTGCAAGCCTGACAAACATTAAGTCAATAATATTGTCTATTTCTTTATCCTAATGAAGACTCACAATTTCTGCCATGCTGTAACACCTGTTATAAAACCCTTGACTAATAGCATTCAAGATGTTAAAGGGTCTGTAGTATTCTATGGTTTTCAGATTATAGGCAAACAACACAAAGAAAAGAGCCAAGAATGTTTTTAAAGGCTACTTTTATTAGAGTTAGATTTTTAATTAGCATAGAATGACAAATGCTTCCTCTAAGCATCCATTACACTAGTCATGAAAGTTGATTCAAGCAATTTTTACTTATGTGATAGGTCTTTCAAAAATTTCTTCCTTTTCAGTTCTATGATATGGTTTACATGTTCTAAGATAAAATTAACATGTGCTTTTTATAAACAGCTAGTATAAAAAGATGCTCTGCTTACCTTAATGTGATCAAAAACCCATAGGTCAAGCTTGGCTGCATCTTGTGCTCCAAAGTCTTCACTTTCTGCTGCGTAACAAAATGTATAAACGTGATCTCCAGTAGCACCTGCAAAAACAATATAGGTGGCATATGAGATAAAAGGGGTTTTTTCTCTTTTCACAGTCAAAAATACTTTTATGCACAGGAGTAAAAAGTTACCAGGAATTATAATCCTTATTTTAAACTTTCTCATATTTTATAGTTTTTTTTGAAATCTGCATACCATTTTACCTTATTAGGTTATCAGCATCTCAGAGGAATGAGGAGCAATGTTATCAAGTATGCTCAGGTGAGGAAATAAAGTATGGAAATGCAGATAGGAGTAAAACAAATCCCAGTTCAAGCAAATTAAATAGAATTTCATTTTGAAACAAAGAATTTCACCAGGAAACTTCTAACCAAGGAAGATACATATTTAGAGCTTCCTTTAAACATGTGTTTTGGGGGAAGACTGAGAAAAATATACTCAGCTTTTGGTTTTTCAACTGAATCATACAAGATAATGCCATATCTCTGAGGTCTTTTACACAGGAAAACATCCTATATGATATATAATAAAGGCATCAGAAGGCTTCTCATATATCAATTCTAGTTATCAAAAGCCCAGTGGACAACTTCAGGAAGACAATATTCAAAGTCTGCATCTTTAAAACTTACATTCAAAATAGAAAATGGAGAACTACTGAACTATGTTCACTCACAAAGTACAACACGAGGGCTACTGATGTGCAAACACAGCATCTGGACAAGCTGCTTTCATTCTCAACTCACTGTGAAGGGAGCAAAGCAGAGAACGACAGAGAGGCAGGGGGGAAACATAGAAGAAAGTAAACTTTAGAAGTCCTAGAAAGATCTGAAGGTAGGTGAAGTTTAATTTAATAACTCAGTCAACGGCAGAGCTGTTACAGCTCAGGGATGCCATTTATACTGTGACAGTGTAAATTCCCAGAGGGTGAAGTGTTCTTCAATCGGATGATGACCAGCAAGAATATAACCGATTTGCTGGATGTCACAATTACATAATGCCGTTGTGTAAGCTTCCAGGCTTGTGAATGAAATAACATCCCGGTATAAGGGAGCTGCTTAGCCAAGATTATGTGCAAACCCACCCAAAGGGATGCAGGTATTTCAGGCCAGGAAGATGAAAGCTGGCACAGATTTTCTGGTGCAGCTCTCCCCTGCGCCCCAGGAGGTGTTACAACTACTTATAACACAGAACACTTGCTGCAGTTCTCAGTCTGAAAGAAAAGGAAGAAAATACTGCCAGGCATTAAAATATGAATTCAGGAGTTCCAGCTGGCAGATAAATGAGATCAAAAGAAAAAATAAGTCCTGTCCAACACTATCTAAGAGGATAGAATGCTGTAGTGTTTTTCCACAATGTCACAGCAAACCCAAGAAGATCTTCTTTGAGAAGTGCCACACAAAAGAAGCCAAATGACAGTCTGCAGACAAGCACAGAGTCTGCAGACCAAGCAAAGAAACACATCTACTTCTTACTCATTTCTAACTTCTACCAGAGCAAAACAAAACAACCCACCCAACCCTGCACTGCTATACAGATAAACAGCAGCAAAATAATGTCATACTAGGAAAGTTTTGGAGTGCCTGCATAGCTTATAAAATAAACATTTTTTTTTTTTAATAAGAAATCCTACAATGCAAAATGTTAGAAAATACTATTTTGTTTCTGTTATTTGAGAGGTGGCAGGTGACAGTACACGAACACTTATCTTTAAGGCTGGGGATGAGGAAGCAAAGATGGGATAGAGAAGTAGAAGGAAGCCAGGGATCAAAACATCCTTTAAAAGCGAGCACAGAGCTCTGCTGGATTTGATGAAGCCATTACACTACAGGAAATAACTGGAGGTGCCAGAAACACTCAAACCAGTTACCACCTATTCCTTTTGCTCTTTTGTCTGGCACTTTATCTCGTCCTCAGCATCAATATCCAAATATGAGGATCATGGATCAAATTATCACCCCCTTACTAAGATTTACATCCCACGGAAAGTAAAGCTGTCACTGCTAGTGGGGCAGTCCTGTGTCTGACAAGCTTTTCATGGGTCAGAGCCCAGACCAGCAGGATAATTTGCTAGCAAATTTTGCAGGCACAAAAGAGGGGAAAGAAGAATGAATGCACAAGGACAGTCAGACACTGAGCTGGACAGAGTGTGGGCAGAGAGCTGTCATCAAACACAGCCATGTGAGGAATGTGAGAAATTGTGTGTTGTTTAGCACCAAGGAATTAAAAACAGGAGATCAAGAGGTCTGTCTATCCAGAATAACCCCAACAGTGGTTTGTCCCAGTTGTCCCCATGGTCTTGATGATACCCTTCTTCATACTCAATTTAAACAATGACCCTAGTATTTTTGGAAGCTTCCAAGAAAGAGAAAGGGAGCCTGTGGAACAAATGGCAGTGTGGGTGCAATACACTAGCATCTAATTCCCTTAAGAGAAGCGACAGTCTCAGTTCCTTTTTCCATTTGACATTTAATACTCTAGATTATACTCCAACCCAGAACCATGACAAGAGTACAGTACTGGACTTTTCAGGTCAAGCCTCAAATTCTGGCAAATCTAGAAGAGAAACTAAGAGTTTTAAGGAGCATTCTGGAAAAAATAGGCTTTTTCAAAGCACATTATTTTCAGATAATTTCAAGGGCATAATCTAAAAGCATCATAGAAAATAAGGTAAAAATTAGCACACTGAACTTGCATATCTTAAATGAGTTTAACTATTAGAAACAAACACCTTCAGACATTTTCTCAAACTAAAACACAAATCATGCAGTCATTAAGACTTTGACAGATTTATATTTCATGCATATCTATTCTGGTATTGAAAGAAATCTGCATTTTATTTACCTTCTCTATAGAATCCTCAACCATTTCCTTGAAAGATTTATTACCAAAAAAGTACCTAGGGAATAGAGATAATGACAGGAAACAAAAGACTTTCCTATCCTTCCCAAGAAGAAGTAGGTGCTATATAGTCTTTATTCATCATCCAGTGGAAGTGGTGAAACAGTTAATAAAATTCTGAACATTTTGCCATGATAAAATACACACAAGAAGAGTCCTACGACCTCACCAATTTGCAACATAAAAAGGAGAGAAATTAAGCTATGCTCCCCTATGTCCCTCTTGGCTTTTTTGTAAAAGTAAAGTTAAAGAACAAACACTTGATTCCATTCCCTTTTGTATTCTAAAGCTTTCCTCCTTGAAAGAAGAAAAATACCTTTTTCTAGCTAAAAGAAGTTAATCTATCTATCATGAGAAACTATGATTCATTTTCCCACACAACCACTACTTCTCAGATACATTGCTGCACTAAACCTTTGACAGCTTTGGGGGATTTCCCTCCCTCCTGCAAAAGGAAGTTCCATTGTTGATACCACTCAGAACAAGACTTATTGAAAGTATTATCCTTGTACATCTCTACAGATAATATCAAAGCTGCTTCCAAGTCCTCTGCTTATCTTCTTACTCAAACAAAACCAGTAGAAAGACAAGGCTCTGGGAAACTCTTGAATTCCCCAAATATTTTCCCAAGAACATATCCCCAAAAATATAAATAATCTGTGCAAGGGCAGCTACCTTTCCCTTCTCCCCAGCTGCCACGACACGATTTCCAAATACAAGCTGTAATCTGAGGTCATGGGAAATTATCAGGAGATATTTTTACAGTGAACCATAAATTTATGAGGCTCAAGCAAAGAACAGAAAAGAGATATGGGGGGGAGAATATCAGGATGAGAAAGGGAAGAGACATGAGTTCAGAAAAAGTTCAAGAATCATCATGAGAAATACAATGTACTTTTTTTCTAAAGCAATATTATGTTCCACTCCTATTCTGCCTATCCTGTTTTTCTAATTTGTCAATACCAATACTTACAACAGAACTGCAGCATATGCCTGTAGCTCATCTCCTTTTCACTTCAGTCTGTTTATTCTGAGAGCATGCAAAAGGGCATATATGTCCTCATACCAACAATATTAAACTTTTAGTTGTTTGAAGTGTTGCTCATCAATCTCTGCACGCTCAAAGACCAGTTGGGCTGACAAGACTTTAATGCACTGCATACCATGAGCAGAAGACCTCAGCTTCAGAAATAGCACCAGCAAGTTCCTGCTTTCATGTAGTTCTTCCATGTACATATTATTGTTCAGAGTAGAAGCAGGATAAACCACAATAAGCTATTTCTACAGCTCAGACACTTGAAAAGCATGGCTGCAGTTCTATCTCCCAAATCAGTGGGAGCTGCAGGCATAGGAAGAAAATTCCCAGCTGCATGCTTGCAAACAAGAGCTTTAAACCTCAACCAAAGAAAAAAATACTAGGTCCTTGTAATGTAAGGTGTACTTTTTTTAGTATGCTGACAGAATTAGGTAACAGATTTAAACAGATGACTAATAAATACAGATATCTTCATTAAAAGCTTGCTTCTTTTCCTCCACCCCCTCTTGAATTCACAAACTAGAAAACAAGTATAGAGTATCCACAAATACACAAACTGGAAATATGTCATTCACCTTCTTCTCTAACTCAAAATTTTTAAGTGTCTCTGTTTCACTACCTGATAACCATGTGTTAAAGACTCTTAAAATTCATGTCTTACCTTTTGCAAACATTGGCAAAATATCTGGGCTTCCCCAACTCCAGGTATATTTACTTTCATTGAAAACAGAGTCAAATTCCACTGGATTCTCCTTCCATCCTGTTAAACAAATACACCTGGATTTAAATGTGGTTGCCAGAAGATCTCACTGACAAGACTGATAGTCCATGCAAAATGTTGTTTGGGTTATTTTTAATAAGTTTCCTTTATATTATTCCACAATGAACTCCAATTTGTGAATCTTAATTTTAATTCCTTTTCAACCTCTATTATAATTAGTCCCCCTTTCATTAAGAAGTGAGCTGAAAACCTAAGCCAATTTCATTATGCAGGGATTCAAACAGGCCAAACACACAGCCGATTTACCTCCTAAACAGCTAAAATTCTCCTGAATTCTAAATACCCTGTTGTCCGAACTCAGCTTTTGGCATTTCAGGCAATAAATTACACACTCATATCATATTTCCAGCAGTCACACACTCATCACGATAAGATCTTCAAGATCTTCTCTTTCCACAAAAAGGCAGCTGGCAGAAATACACAGATGCTCTTAACAACGATTCCTGCCAACCCTGAATTTGTAGCAGTTGTCAGAAGGAAGAAGCTTTTGATTAGGAACATGGACAAGACCAAGTAACTCCACTCCCCTGTCCAAAACCAACATGCATTAGCAGTATTCAGGCCTGGCAGCCTGGAGGAAGGCAGAGGACCACACAAAAGACTAAGTCACTAACACAAAGCATCGTTCCCCATAATTAAGCCCCAAGCATGCAGTGACAGCCAGCTAGACAAAATACATCCTTGGGACTCTTGCTTTATTTTGCTCCTGATTCTCCAACTCAAGACAGCAATAGTTCAGCTAAGACACTGCAGTGCCTTTCTTGTTTGCAACATCTACTTAGCCACCTCCTATTACATCCCAAATGATAATTAAAAATTCTGTTATATGAAGAGGTAAGGCCATTAAGGTACTTCTGTTTAGGGTGCTAAATTTTACCATGTTATAGAACGTTAACATAGGTAAGCTATTATCATAGCTATCAATATTAAGAGTGGAAAATCCATCCAAAATTACTATTTTCCACACAATGTTGGTATACAAACCACTATGCAGGTATTTATTAATCATCATCTAGAAGACCAGCACATCACTGAGAACACCTTATCTCAGAGGACAGCATTCAAAGCTTTAGGACAAGAATACCTTTAGCAACAGCACTGACATCTTCATAAAATCCAGCTATAAGTGCAACGTGCCCCGGCCTGGATTCTGTTGGGACCCGGGTATGAGAGATTCCCCAGCTGCCATTGTTCTCTAGAATACCCCTGAAAACAGAATACAAGGCAGTTAATGTTCATGACTTCTTGAAAGCACAACAAATTGCAAATAAAAAGAGTACAGGTAGATGGGAAGCAGGAAATGCACAAAAAATCCCTCCAAAAGAGCCCCCCAAAAAACCCCAGAACACAGAGTAAACCAGATTTTCACTACCACCTGCTGTGCAGTAAAACAAGCAGAACATTAACCTGCAAGTAGTTCTATATTATGACACCCCACAGAGAACATTAGTATTGTGGCCCATCAGCACTGCAAACAGATGAGTTTAGCTGGTGTTGTAAGACACTTCATATTAACATACTATTTTTTTCTGCTGTTTTCCACTTTAGCTTACTTCCCCCCGCCAACAGATTGTTTCTGCCTGCTGCTGCTTTTCTTTGTTCTTTCCATTTTGCTTGAAAGTGTCTAGTTAAATCTTACTCATTAAATATGCTCAAATATAATTAGGTCTTGTGACCATGTCTGCCTTTTTCTGTGCTGAATATCAGAGCCAGCATCAAGAGAATCTGAACCGCATGCAAATTTAAGGTGCAAATAATTTTGGCAACAAGAAGAAAATTTAAGTAAATCTTGTATCTTTTGTAATTACACCGCAGTGAAGAAGAATACCTTCTCACCACACATACAGAAATAGATCAGATTGTCTAGGGTTTATGCAGAAACAATAGTTACAACAGATAAAAAGCAAAGAAAATAGGGACAAAACCCAAGCGTAAGAAACAGCCTCATAAACTATTCCTGTCTGCTGAAGATACGAACAGCTGGGGCCTGTCGGAAAGCAAGTGGTGAGCACTACCATGTGCTGTTTTCTTGTCTCCATCTTCTGGAAGAAGAGAGAGATTCAGCTTACTGTCAGAGCAAGGGGAGAAAGAAAACAAAACACACCCGGACATTCCTTATACTGATTTTTAGAATAAAACAGCAGAATCTTCTGAACAAATTCAAAGCAGTTTTTAACAGTCAAATTACTGGAAAATTGTACTTTTGTTATTCATGATATAAGATAAAAAATTGGCTATATTCTTATCAGATGTGTTTTAGCCCAAGTAAATTCTAATTTCATGCTTTTTAACTTTATTTTTAATAGAGATTTTATATGACTGTTAGTTACAAGATCTCTATACTCAACTGTAAATATATTTCTCACTAATGAAGTAAGAATCAAACTACAGCCTAAAATTTCAGGCTCTACTCTAAGCTTGCAGCATTCATGGTTTGCTTATTGTGCTTTTTTTAAATTTATTTTAGACCTCACATTCTCATGGCCTACTTGAAAGCTCACAGAACTGCTTGGAATACCCCAAATACTAGTGAGAAAAATAAAAGCACATAGAGACTTAGCACTCTGACATGTTATTTCTAGCTCTCATCTCAGCTAGGTTTTAAGGCAAGTTGTACTGAAAAAAAGTGGTAATTTGAAAACAGAATTTAAATATTACTTGAAGTGGTTTCCAATTTATTCTCACTAAAGACTGATGAGGATGTATTGCGCTAGTACTCAAGGAAGGTTTAAAACAAAAATAAAACATGTGCAGCTGTTGTCATACTTCATTGTCACAACAGGTAGGAAATTGTTTTAAAAAGAAATTGATTTCTATTGAATTGAAAAGTAATCTTCTACCTTTGCTTTTGTGGGACCGTTGTCAACAAGAGGATTGACTTCAGGATCTCAAGTCAACAATAATACATACCAAGCAAAAAGATGATTGATAGATAGATAGATAGATAGATAGATAGATAGATAGATAGATAGATAGATAGATAAAAATATAGCCAGATATCATAATTTACCTATTCAGAATTCATTTAGCTATTTTGAATCATTTCAAAGCCTTTTACTCAGAAGAACCACTGAAAAAAATTAATTTCCTTGACAGTATAAACATTAGCTACCCATAATAACAATGATGAATATTAATATGATAGAGTAATATGGCTGAAACATGACAGGCAAGGAAGAAAACATCTTCCCTGAAATCACCACCACAGCAATTCAGACCGCCTACTATTCCTCACAGCTATCACAACACTGCTGAAAAAGAGATTTTTCAAGAATATTTGAAAAAGACTAGATACTTGGCATATATCATCTAGCAATCTGCTTCAAGCCTAATGGATATTTATTTTTAATTTCATGTACCTAATAAAATTTTGCTTCTATTTATAGCACATTGCTACAAGAAGGGTTCTTGCTCCTTTAAAGACAATCTTACCACATTAACAACACAGTAGTTCCCAAGTGCTCCACCTGGATAAGATTAGTAATCTGGATGTTATGTTGCCTACTATATAAAGTGGATAAGGGACTGAACACTTAGGAATGAATGTGCAAAAACAGTAAACTTGATACTAAATTGCATATATTTTGAGTTATTATTATTGGAAAAGGAATGTTCAGACAGCAATAACTTGGCAGTGTAAAAAAGTAAACATTTCCAGAAACCAACATCTGATCTTGTCAACTTGTTTACAATATTAACTTATGGAAGTTGTGTAGCTCAAAGGTTTGGTGGCAAAACACTGAGCCTCTTGCTTCAAAATTGTGGAAGCTCATGCAATGGATCTGAAGATATGCTCTGGGCTCCACATTTCAGAAAGTGCAGCATGCCACATGTTTTTTCTTTTCATCCTCTCTCACACAAACATGTTCACACTCAGGTAGTTCAATGCAGAATGAGAGATGAGAATAATACAGATAGCACTTCAAACCTCTACTGGCATTTTCTTCCACTCAGTGACCTGCCAGCATCTTTGCTTGTTACAAGACAGTTATTCCCCTCCATTCGCCCATGTGCCTTCAGCACTGGTGACAACTTTTTACTTCTACAGACTCTGAAAGTCTCTAACTACATAAACAAGGTGAAGCAGAGGCAACAAAAGTGCCAACTTTCCAGCATTAGACTAGCCAACACATGGTTTAAATTTTTTCTAGATAGGCATGATAATGCTAAATGACTTGAACTTAAAAACTCAAACCATTTAATGGCAAAAATACCCACTATAACTCTTTTTGGACATCACCCACCATTGCTGCTACTGATGGGGACATTTCAGCATTCACACCTTGATGGTGTTGGTTGATGATGGAAAAGACCAACAGTTTTACTGCTAAGAAAAGAAACAGTTCTGAAGTAAGTGTGAAGTCCACTGCTAAAAGACAAGTCCCACTGATGTGTGAGACATCTGCCAGTGGCAGAGAGCACTTTATAAAATCATTAACAGTAGCAGAAGCAGGTATAAGTAAGCTCACATAAGCTGGCAAGCACTGCAGCAAGGACTCCTCAGATGGACTGCAAAAGCCCTAGCAGCTTCAGATGTTTGATTATTTGGGCTTGCTCTGATATTCAAGCCAGACCAGTGCTATTACACAAAAGTAGTCTTATTTAATACTGTCTTTCTTTTTAGGCTAAGAAATTATTTGTCTTATAATCAAATAATTATCTCGATACAAGGAAACTGGGAAAGTTAAAGAAAATTGGTTCTAAGCACGCAAGGCTATGACTTTTTGGCAGGATTTATTTTTCACAACCTTAAACCAAATCACCCCCTTAAGCAATCAGACACACACTAGGGAGCACAAGGGAGGCAGCAAGGTCAGGCATGCAGGAAGGGTGGAATAAAGAGGAGGTGGCAGCCTGCTGTTAGATCCATTCAGGACATCTCTTAATCACTCCTTAAAAAGCTTAGAGTTAGAAGACAAGCACGTTAATGAACTACTACTCTTAAACTGAACATCCAGGAAGCAGTTAAATTAATGCCTGTCAGGCTTCAGAATTGACACCATGCTGATGTGAATGGAGAAAGTTCATATTCCTCTCAGTTACTGGCTATCTGTAGTGTGCAGGGGACAATATTGACTCAATTTACAGTGCTCCTGCTTTAGCAGCTTTCCTGACAAGGGGCACCAACTCAAACTCACGCAGAGTGTAACTCTTTAAACTTTGTCACTTCAAAGGCAGAGGGAAGGCAGTATTCAAGCCACCGCAGTTGCCGTCATTCTTCTTGTTCTCTTTTTGACATTACACAGAGTTGCCTTCAGAAGCGAAATCTTGTGGATCAGTAAAGTTTTCAGATGGACTTACCGCAGGTAAGGTGCCTGGGGTGTGCCATTGCTGTTCAATTCATAGAGTGAATCTGCTCGCAGACCATCAGCAACAAAGAGTACAAGGCGTTTTGCTGGAGGTGGCAGTGGAGTCTGCTGAGGGGTCATTCCATGGACCAGGGGAGAGCTGAAGTAGATGTCAAAAATGGAGACCAAGAACACACAATGCACCAGGAGACCAGCGAGTATGAAGACTGGTATATTCATGGCAACAGCTGGCTGGCAAAGGCAAAGTCCAACACTAAGAAGGAGTGAGAAAAATAAAGTCAGACAGATGAGACTTATCAGAATCAATATTTATTCCAGTTGTTATGGAATGTGAGTACAATAGCAGTCATTACCCAGGATCCACAATCAGTTTCTGTTTCCAACAAGCTTTTTCCCCAGAAGTTTTGGTCAAAGCCACTGCATGACTAATTCAGACTTTCAGAGAGCCAATATGTCTCAGCATCTCATCTCTGGTTTTTACTGGTTTATTAGATGGCTTCAAAGGACCGCTAAATCAAGACAGTTTGTTTTGTGACCTACATCAGTGACAGAAGACTCAGACAACACAAAGTCTCCATGAACATACTACCCTCTACTGGCTAGTTGCACAACAGAGTCTGTTCAGGCAAATGCAAGCCAGAGAGCTAGAGAAAGCCATCCTACAGCAAACATCCATCTGATACTGCTTTTCTTCCCAAGTTTGCTATAAAATCTGGGCTCCTCATATTCTGCCTAGAAACAGAAACCTTCTTTTAAAAGAAACAAAGACACTGTGCTGAAAGCAGAACGCTATTCCTCTTCTAAAACAGGTGAAAAAAGCACAACAGCTGCAGAATTATGTTTCAGGGATAATTATATTCCCTTTTTGAATGTTTGTTTTTGTTTGGTTTGTTTTTTTTTTTCTTCCCTGTCATCCTCTGATGTCAGGTTAGGGATACAAATATGCTTAATAACAGGTACGCTGGAAATGTACATGTTTGCCAAGCGTACTGTGGGGTTCGGGCGATGCTTCCTGCAGGTAAATATGTATATTGGCTCAAGTAAGTGTGGAATTTAAGCTGGAACGAGGCTTAGTTCTGACAAAGTACTGTAAGTGCCATCCAACCTGTTAACTTCGTTATTTAAATATCAGCTAATTATCAACCTTAACAAAACAGCACCTCCACTCATCAATTTAGAAACATATGTTCCTAACAGCCTGGAAGGTTCAGATTACCTATGTAAATACACACCTCTCTCTAAAAGAAACACTTTGTTAAGAATCTAGTTAGTGCTTCTAAATGACAGTATTCATATTATCTTGTTACTTACAGAATTCCAGTCGCTGAACAGACACAGGCAGCCACCATATGGAAAGACTATTATCAAATAAGGATAAAAGGCTTCAATACCAAATTAAATTTAACTCTGACCAAAACTCTGAAAGATTCTTTTTAAAATATTTTTTTTAAAGGCCAGGAAAACCAGAGGAAAAAAGAACATACTAATAAAGATTTGAAAGTTAATATATAATATTACTTACTAATCAAAAGAAAGTTCAGATCTGTATGCAACTTAACCATAACTTCTAATTTCACCCATTTTCCTTACTGAAACACAGATGCAACAACTCCAACCCTAATTTGAAACACTTCTATAGTAATTTCTCATTTGAGAGTTTTGGAGAGAAAACCACATAAAAAAATAGAGATAACTTAATACAACATCTCAAAGAGACATGCAGCAGTCACATTTAAGTGATCAAACAAAAACTTTTTGTTAATCAGGAACTTACATGCTTCTATGTCTACAAGTGAGATTCCAAGAGAGACTTGGGATATCTGTAAATATCACTTTGTTTATTTTTAAGTATTCAGGGTTCCTGCATCAATTTAAATACATGAAATCACAATCACAGAAATACCACTAAGTTCAATGCCAGATCTCATTTTATTCAATCAGTTTTATTTTCCACAGGGCTTTTTCTTTTGATGTAGTTGTGCTTGATAAGAGAATCCAAACTATTCACGCCTTAAACTGATGAGACTAAACACCCTACAAGACAAAGTCTTGTTGCATACTTGTTGCATACTCCCAGTGCTACAGTTCTATAGCTTAACATATTCTATATTCTTCTAATTAAAGTATTACTAACATAATCTGTTTTCTGCACTAGCTATTTCTCTTTGCTTTAACTCTACCCAGGCCTCAGTCCTTGCTTGCAGCAAAAAGAGTGCAGTCAACACAATTCAAATTTAATACTGTCTTAGACTATAGTATCTATAGAATTAATTAAAAAAAAAAAAATAAATACTTTCTTTTGCAACCAGTTTGACTACATTACAGTAGACTATTCATCTGGGCCCAACATATCCAACTGCTCATCACCATCATGTGGTATCCAGACAGGCAGCTCCCAGAGCTGTGCTTTTGCCACATCCCTCACAGCTCCTTCTGCCTCTGGCTTAGCTTACATTGTTCCTTTAATGCATGACTTTGTGTGTTACCACTGTGACATAACATTGTGAAAAGTATTCCATCCTCAGGCTTAACAAATACTTTCCCAGAGATGTAAAGGGCTTGGAAAGCTCCTAATTGCATTCAGCTGAATGTCAGAATAGTACCTTATACCCTTTCCTAATGAAAGTCTGGATTTCAACCTACTAAGCCACTAAGGTGTTGCAAAGGAGCACTCATCTGTGGATAGAGAGGCACCAGTGATCTTCTACACCTTTTATCTTGATTAAGTTACCACTAAACTGGGTCCTTGCCAGCCCAAAGTGCTTCAAGTTCATTTAAGACAGTTGTTTTGTGAAATTTATCCTCCTGAGACATCAAAAGTACCAGAGAAGAACAAAACACTTCCAGTAACCGGTTTTCAATGGAAATTGAAGTTCTTTATCACTGCCTGGGTTCCTCGGGACTTCCAAACCAAAGCACCCATTATATCCCTGTAGGACAAACACCCAAGACCAGGAATCTTTTTCTTCCCCCTTTGTGGTTTTGCATCACCATTTGACAGGCTAGTTTGAAGCCCAATCTGAACCTGCCAGTCCAACATGGAATCCAGAAGCTGAACAGGATCTCAGGCGTTCTGACAGGCCTGTCAGCATTATCAGGAGCTGCAAATGGAAGCACTGGTATCAAACTCCTTGGGGCTCAATGGCCTTCTAGCATGTTTTTCTGGCTGGGAAGCAGCTAACCCAGTAAAAATTGTGTGCTCAGACATTCCTCAAACCATTTTGGTACAGAGAAAGCAGAGCTACCACTGTGAATATATCTGTCCCACCAGGAAACATGCTTATCTATATACTATTTCTCTGTGTCTCACACAAGATACAGAAAATAAACCCAGCTTCTACGGGATAATAAACAACAAAAAAAAGTCCTTTAACTTTCTCCTCCCTCAGTTACAGAGGTCATAATGAGCAAATTTCTCTGTACAGCCCAGTGCTTGACTGTTAAGGCAGAAAGCTCACAAGGCATGGAAATAACAAGGATAACGATTTCAATAACAATTTCTTGCTCGCAAGGAAAAAATAACCAGGATAAAAGGGAAAAGTGGATTAAGCACTAGCTTATAAGAAAAAGCAAAAGCCAAAGCCTGTTGAGAGAAGAAAAATAGAGATTTAAAACAGAGTATTAAACACATACAATTTTGAGGATGAGGAGCCAGATGTATTTATTACTAGTCCCAAAACATCCCTGCCCTCAGGTGCCTGACCATCCAAAATGTGGATAAACAAACTGTCACTTGAAAATATATCTTACATCTTTCTGTCAAGAAAACTTAGTCCAAGGATATGTCAATATTTTTGTGTTCTGTAATATTTTCTCAGGCAATCCCTTAGCAAGTGATTTAGTGCACTACCTTCCACAGTCCTTATTTTCACAAAGCAAAACACAAACTTTGCTCAAAATTTAACTGCATTATTCTACTTAATTCTGTTAAGCCATTGCCTATTACATCAAGAGGAGACAGAGAAGCTCCTAGTCGTGTAAGTAAAAAGAGTACATTGCAACCTCTTTGTCACATGCCATTTCTTACTGTCCATCCAAATACATCAATTGTTCATAACAGAATCCTGGAATCCTAATACAGGCAGCCAAATCACCTGCTCTATAGACTCAGCCCAAGTAGTAAGGTATATATCAGACTCAGATTTATTCTTTCTGTATTTTTCCCCTTCTGACACCACCTCTTAAACTAAATATGGAGCCAATAATGATACTGTCCAACCTCCAGCATGTCAGAACTTAAACTATTCCAGTAAAATAGTTTTTGTTCAAATAATTTGGAGTCAACAACACAAAGCTGGTGTGAATTCTTCAATGAAGACCCTTTCCAGATCCTTAGCTGGAAAGAACTAAAGATCCACTAAGCTTCTCATTACCTGTTAAATTCGAGTTGTTCACAGGAACAGATCAAGTAGAAAATTAGCACTGCCCTGGTGATGCCAGGGGGCTTCAGCAGACTTCAGAGCTTCTCACTTTATTGGATGTTGTACCTGAGCAGAGATGAGAGTGAGGAGACACAGGGGAGCAACTGAACTGAGAGAGAGCAAGGCAGAACCCGAGGACACCCTTCTGAAGAGTCTAGGAGATTAAAGAAAGAAAAGCATCAAGGCCCTTCTGACTGCAATTAATTACTTTTCCAGAATAAAGTGATACACAGATTAGAGAAGGGTTTTTTGGTGGTACCCTGCCCTCACTGAATTCTCAGAGAGAAAGTTCAGCTCCCACTTGGTGGCAGAGTTGATGAAGGGATTTTTTCTTTCTTTGTATTTGCACCCACCAAAACAATATCCAAAAATCCTATCAGCTGTGAGTGCCTCACCAACAGCTGTGTCAGCGCATGGACTAAAACACCCAGACTGTGATGGTGGCAGGGGAGCAAGAGAGCTGCAATGAGCCACCTAAGCACAACCGTCGGACAAGAAGCAGGCAGGTTATTTCTTCATATGAGCTTTTCCTTCTTTTCAAACTGATCCATAACTTGCTGACAAGACTTTTTTTTTTTTTTTAACCTTCTTTTTGACTCACACCATAGAAACTACATCCACAGCCTCAGGTTGGATCAGGTCCCTCAGCGCTGAACAGGAAGGCTGACATAATTAAATGCAGCACACATTTTCCCTAAGTAATCCACATCTAAGCTGCATCCCCTCTGAAGTTATAATCTCTCAGCATTATTTATAAGGCAAAGAAAACCAGACTTGTACTGCAATACAATACAGTTTTTCATAAGAAATGTAACATTTCACTTTTATATTTTTCTTTCTAAAATATGCAATAAAACATACACAAAATACTGCATGGAATATGCCCCACTGGCAGGAATATTTTGTTAAGGACAATAAAGTGTCAAGACAGGGAGCTCAAGACACATTAGTCATTTCTTTTAGAGGAACCATGCTTCACTAATACTGTCGAGTCTGTTGATTAAGATGAAGAAAATCCATTGGAAATGCATTTTCAATAAGCATCAATGGCCTTGGTAAGCATCTTTTACAGAAAAGAGCAATAGACAGGAATGCCTGCTGTGTTTCTGTCTGACTAATATACTTTCCAACTAAACAGGGTTGTGTATTTTGTAATTTAAACTGTCAAAGTGGTGACTGCACAATTTGTCCATCCATAAAAAATGATGCTTTTCCTTAGGGCAGAGGAGCAAAGTGGAAGTTGTGCAGCCTAACTGACAGTACTGTGCATGGTATGGCAGCTATACAACATCTAAGATGGTGTTAGCAGGCCCTACCCTATGCTTTTACTAAATAAGATTTTTAAAGAGTTATACCAGTCAAGAAATGCAACCAAGTCCTTCCTGCTGTCACAGCACATACACCTAGTGACTGCACAAGACCGTAATTTATCCAGGATCATACAAGACACTGACTTTAACTGATACAAGAGATTTGCCAGCCAGTCTCTGAGTAACTCTCCCTTGCATCTTTACACACCTCCTAAACATTCTCATCTCAAAATTCTCATCTTGATTTCATTGAGGAATCATTCTATGAAGAGGGAAAATGATAAAGTCTCTTTTCCTCTTCTTGAAAATTTCATTTTCTTTCTCTATTGGATCACAACATGCTCTGCCAGACAATGAAACTGCAGCTAGAGTATTTCCACTTGCTTTAGCACTAAAATAGCTTTTGTAATTCACAGCCATGTCTTTAAAATTATTTTACGTTCAACATCTTCACTGAGCATTTTAGAGATTATAATAACAAATGACAAGTGTTTTAAATTTTAAATGTGGTTCAGTAAAGCACATCCAAACCTGAGGCAAAGAGCTCAAAGAATATTTAATTTTCTTTTTAACATCACATGATAATCAAAATTACTCTGCCTGCCTAGAAAAGTCTCTCTTGCCAAAACTTTCCAAGGAGAAATTTGACTGTGGTCTGTAAAGCACCAATAAAACATCGTGTCCTAGTACTTGAACATACTGCAAATCAGTCACCCCAATGCCAGCCTATGCAATTTTCTCTGAATTATCCTTAAACAAGGGAAATTGTATCCACAAATCTCCCAGGCAAAAAAAATCCACACCTGAGAACAACACTTCCAATGGGACAGCATTGATAAAGAGAACAACGGCACTTCTTTAAGAAATGATGACCACTTTGAGGTATGAAAGAGTAAACAAGAGCATCAGCCTTTGGTACTACTTGTTAGCCAAGTGGAGATAGAACAAAGAGTAGAAATTCAGCAAAATTACATCTGCTCAGTGTGCAGGCAGCTAGAAATTCAAAACTTGGAAAAAGCAAAACCCAACAACAAGAAACTCTGAGTGGTCTTGCTGTGACTTAGCTATTTCACTGTGTAACAGTACTTGTGTGTGTGGGGGGGGAGGTTATGCCTGTTCTCAGGAGGTATTTGCAAATTCTCCTGCATATTGCTTGATTTCCAAGTCATTCAGCAATATTCTACCAGCAAGTCTTCTTCAAGCACTACTGTTCTACAACTTAACGTCATATTTTCATCTCAATATGGACTGTTTCATTCTTTATTGTGTTACCAAAAGTAGCAGATTTTCTCAGTTTTCTCTCTTCTTGTGGGGGGAAAAAAGTTAAATTTTTTTTTTTTTCCTGTCATTGTCTTTTTCTTACCCTGTTTGGAGATTTTGTAGACTGGTCTTTCATATTAAATGTTTTATGGCACACTTTTTGGGAAAGAACATCATCCTGAGAGTGTCTAACAGAATGCATCTCACCAATTTTCTCAGGAGCCAGGGTCAAGGGACAAGTGGCACTTAAGAGAACACAAGTACATGGGAGATAGCTTGTCACAGCAGTCTTGCTGTCTCATTGAAGCCCTCCCTGACAAACCAAGGCTGAAGGCCCCCTGAGATATTTTAAAGACATTTGCAACAAAACTACAGAATAAAGCACAGGTATCAATACAAGGACAGTTCTGCCCTTTAACAGTAAGAGGGGCAAGGATCAAACTTTTTAAAGTCATACAGCAAATATTAATGTAGAGCATACAGGGAATAGGATGCAAAAAAAGAACAACTTTCAACTTCATTGCTTTGCAAAATCAGTTTGCAAATGTATTATGCATACATATATAGAAAAAAAAAACACTCTTGAACAAAAAACACTCCAAACAGTGCTTAAAGTATGTTCCATAGAAGCTACTCTGAATAAGGAGGGTTTAAAAAAGCTGACAGAAGCTGTTTTTCCTTTATTAACTCACACTTGCTTATTGATATAAAGCACTACAAATCAAAAAGAATTATGTCAAGTAGTAACAAGCCACATCTGCTGAATCTTATACATAAGCCTCTGAATGTCAAATTGCCAATAGCTTCATCTTGAAGGAAGAAAAAAAAAAGGGCCACAAGACAACCTTCCAAGCATACACTAATACTTTCATAGAAGGCATACAGCAGTCAAATAATCAATTTGTAGATTTCCACCCTTTCAAAAGCTTTCTTTGTTGTTGTTGTTTTGTTTTTGTTTGGTTTTTTGTTTTGGTTTGTTTTTTTTTGTTTTTGTGGGGTTTTTTATTTGTTTGTTTGTTTTTTAATAAAAGGATTTTGGAGCTTTTGAGTTCGAAAGTAGTGCTCACTTATGCTAACCAGTTGACTATAATGTATAGCTGAATACTATCCAGTTGGCTAGCAGGATTTTTATTTTATATACCTGCACCTGCCAGACTTCAGCTCACAACAACGCTGACAGAGAGAGAGGCAAGTTAAAATTTCCCACTGAGAACAAAAACTCACTTAAGGCCTGAGGTGAAGGCACACCAGGAAAGCAATCCCAGTCGGAGACGCATTACACGCCACACTCCGGGGGCTGTGTAAGGGCAGGGGGGCGATGCCCGGTGCCCCCGGGACCCGCAGCCTGGCGCTCTCCAGGGTCCTGCATCGCGCTGGGCACCACGGCGGACCCAGTCCCTGGGAAATCCCAATATCGAAGCAGGCTGTCAGGAAGTACCTCTTCGACATAAAGAAATGGAGGGTAAAGAAAATTTCCAATTCCTTTAATTACCAAGCGAAACAAGCTATTGAAAAGAATAACAAGAGCCAAGTTGTAACGTGCAGAAAAGCGCTAAGAAGGATGGATTATACCCCCTTCAAAAGAGCATTCAAGTACTCAAGTAGTGAGTATATACAATATTTGTCCAAGGATATCTTGAGACATAAGACACAAAGCTCACTCAACTTACAAGTTACTGCAGCCTGAAACACTGATATTCACTTTAGAACATAGTTCTATTGGCTCTTACATCAACCCCTATTAACCAAGTAATTAACATTCATTAGCATTTATGATATATCAACGCATAAACAACCACTGAAACCTTGTGAGCTTACATTAGTTATTATGACAAAGCCAAGCCACTTTTCATTTGTATAAGACACCTTTACTTTTCAGCTGCTGACTCACTCTAATAATTACTAGAGCCAGGAAATTATTCCTGAAAACAATCAGTATTCTGCCTCTTTGCAATATGGGGCACTGCTGATTTAAAGCAGCACTCGAACTGTTTTGGCAAATGAACGGCAGTAGATTCATTGTAGAAAAAAAAGAAAAAGAAAAAGCTTAGAGAGCAAGAAAAAAAAAAACAGCTAGAGAGAGACCTGGAAACCTAGAGAACACAGATAGGCAGCATTTCTCTGGTTCTCATTCACATCTTCTCCCACCTCCAAAACGGAGAGTCATTTGTAGTTCCCTGATCTCTCTACTGGCAAAAGAGGGGAGTGGAACTGACAGAGAGAAGATTCCAAAGAGATGACAATTCTATTGTGAGACAGGCACCAAAATCGGCTTAATGTCAAGAAGATGAAGTATACCTAAACTTAGTATCTGCTCTCAGGGAGAACACAAGCAGCCAGTTTTGAGGTGACAGAAAAAAAATCTATTATCTGTATCAGTTATTCACTTGTACACTGCCGTCTATAAAAATCTGCTTGTAACTAAAAGCATATTTTCAAAAATAATTAGGACCAGCAAGGCAAATATATTTTATCAGGCATTTTATACAAAAATGGCTGTCATGGGAGTAGCAGTTAAAAGAACATGAGGTCTTCACAATCACAAATATTGCAAGGAAAACCACACCAGCACAGCTGCAGACAGGTGTCCCCTCCTCTTCTGCTCCTGCCCACTTATTCCCATGCCAAGTCTCTTCCTTAGTCTGGCACAGCCATCTGTACAACTTTATAGTCAAGCATTCTGGAGAATGAATTCAACTGAAAATAACATAAAGAAAAAAAAAAGGGAAGAAAGAGCAAAGATAACTTTGCTGTAGTTTAGTTCCCCAAATTCCCAAAACAAACCTCTGTGATGGCACCAGGACAGGACTGCATCTCATCCCAACAGTGCTAACTCAGCATGTTCAAAGCATGTCCTCAGATTCCTTCATCCCCTGAAGCCTGCATCTCACACTAGTTGTAGTCAGCTGGCCATATAAAGAAAATAGGTGGATTTTTTTTTTCCCCAAAACTGTGAAAGTACTAAATTGAAGAGGAATAATGTGAAGTAGACAAGCCCAAAAAGCATAGAGCAGCGGCATGGGGTTAGCATAGCAGCATTGCTGCAAGTTGGCCTATGTTTCTGCTGTGATAGGAAGGTCAGTAAGATCTTTTCAATGTCAAGCCTTAATTGTCTTGACCCCCACAAAGTTTCAAGAAAAGACACCTTAACAAATTCAGGCAAAACAGCATGTCATTTGAACTTGTACCTTTGGACCTTAGAATTCAAGAACAACTTTATAGTGTAGACTGTTTTCCTACTTCATTTGGTGCACTAGCTTCCTTCCCAACCGCGAGGCACGGCAAGGCACAACATCTCAGAGGGGTCTGTTACCCTCTAAGAGAGCCTTCTGGGCAGCCTACATTTCACACAACACACTGTCTTTCAGGCTAATGTGAGTGAAGCCCAAGCAATTCAACATTCAAGTGTTTGTGGTGTCATAAAAGGTCACATTTTGATTTGCAATTTATGTCTCCTCACTCAACCATAACAATATTTTTTCCATCTGTTCATTCTCACAAAAACATAAATACATGCATAATGAAGCTCGAACAAGTTTTCTAAAATACTTCTTAGGCTCTGAGTGTGTTTGCTCGCTCTGTTTTTCATGGCAGACTTTCAAATATTCACTGTTCACAGTAATGCTTCAAAAGAGCAGTCTTGGAGGTAGAAAAACACAGCCAAACTTGAATTCAAAGTGATTTTGGGAGCTTGTTTTGTTTAATTCAGGTTTTTATCTGATTTCATGGGTCATTATCGCATTTTTGGTGAGGCTGAAAATATTTCTGAGAGCTCCTTCACATTGCTGTACTACTTTTACTTAAAATCCCAATTTAACAAACACTTTTTAAAGTCAGTTTCTTGGGGTAAAGCTACATCTGTAGGTAACACACAAGTAACTATTAACTACTGATCCAGGCTATTCTCATTAAGAAATATACTCCTAAATCTGAAACAGACAGATAAAGTTTCAGAGAGATGGCAGAGGTCTTCAGGCACAAGCCACCAACATTATGAGTCTCAACATTTGCATTATTCAGTTCCTGAAGAATTATCAAAATATTTTTGAGCTTAGAGAGTTTACAAAGCATCAAAGTTCATTTTTTAAGGTCTGAAGGCAAACATAAAAATCATAACTTCCGTTAAGTTTCTTTTGAAAGGGGGTAAAAATTAGTCTTAACTAAACGTGTATAGACAAAGATTCTCTCAGGAAGCTCAGTTTTAGAAGAAAACTTGAGCAAGAGTTGGCAGAACACACAGATCAGCATTATTTTAAAGTAGAAATCAGATTTGCTTCCATTATTTTGTTCTCTGTGCCTTGATTGAGATTCAAATCAGACAAAAAAAAAACCAAAACAAACTACCCTACTTCACTATAGGATTCATTAGAACACATTATTTCATATATGTCAAGTATTCGGCATAGAAATAAACCAGTATGTAGCTAATAGATTTAATTACTTCAAAATAAATTATTCTTTCCTGTACAAGCTGAAACAGAAAACCCCTTATAGCTTGACTCAAACTGCATGTTCAGTCACAGTGAGAGCAGCTGACGCCGCGCCACAGTAGCACAGAAAGAAAGCACACTTTACACACCCATGACTCCACTAAAGAGCAGAGGGAACCTGAAACTGGTCACATTTAAGTTCATCAAACTTTGAACCATTAGATCAAGATGTTACACTCCTATTGATATGAACACTGTAAAAGCCAAGGCTGATTTTTTTTCTACTTCCTTTCCATCTCAGGAACCATAAATTTAAAAGTTCATAAAAAAACCCAAAAATGCACAGACTGAAAAAATTGCTTATACACCACCTCCTCCAAAAATCTCCTAAGATCTTTATTCTACAAGCCCTTTGGATTTTGGATACTCAGCTTTCCACAATGTATTTTGGTATGCTGTTCTTCAGATACAGAACTCAAATCCTTTAAAAGTTAGAAGGAAACACCAACTCCAGTAAGAGACAAAGCAGCCTGATGAACAATCTGCCTCTCTCAGAATGACTACTGAACAATTTAAGAAAAAATTAATTTGCAGTTGTCTGCCTCATGTAGACCTATACAATGCTCTGTTTCCAGAACTCATGCATCTTATTCTGCCTCACATATCCTCCATGGTACTAGACTGCCAGGCTTTATTTTCAGGTTTCTCAAAGCAATAGCCCTTTGGTACCTAAGAAACTGTTTAAAGCAAGTCGCCAGAAGCACATTTTTCTACCTACAATCTGGAATACACATTTTAGCTTTATTAGCTTTGTCCCAGTCATCCATAAATCATTTTGGAGCAACTGAGCGACATGCATAAATGTTTCAGTTGCTTCATAAACCCAAATAAGCCTCTTCCAAAGTACTGAAAGAATGAATGCTTTTACATTATTTTCAGTGCAGAAGAGAGAAAAAAAGTTAGTCCTTACAGTAACAGCACACTGAAGTCGGCAGAAATTAGTTTCTTATAAAAAAAGGTGGAATTAAGCGTTTGGACTCCCCTCAGGGTAACCCTTCCCTGTAATCGAGTCACATGCGAGCACCGCCCATCGTCACCAGAGGCCGCTGCAGGACACCGGCAGGGCTTTCCCTCCATCCTTTATAAAGGAAGAGGCACAATACCAGACTAGGCTTTTAACAAGCTCGTACTGAACATGCTTTAGCTCTCCAGGAAGGAAAGGAAAAAGCAGAAGGTTTCTTTAAGGGTTCCTGATGCCACCGCAGCAGCAACAGTAAAATGTTTTTGTTCTTATTGTGATCCCATTCGAATTTCAACACAGCACTATTTTACTTTATGCCACAGCTAGTTCATGCTCTGCCACTCAACTCTTTTTGTATATCAACAACATAAAACAATAAGGTAGTGATAAAATGCAAAGGTTTTTTTGGGACAGGATGCAAAATTGATCATGCTATTTACAAAAAAAATTATGCAAATCTGAACCAGAAGGAAAGCACCAGTCTTTTATGGCACACCACCGTGTGAATGGAAGAGTTTGCAGTCAGCACTCAACAGCGCTTTTAGGTCTCCATACTGCTGCAAAACATTCCCATTATTCTACTATGAAGAGTTCAGCCCCAGTAAGTAATTTCTAATGAATCAGCTTTACACAGAGCTCCCATTAGTGGGAATGGAACATTATTTTAAAGAAGCAAAACAGAAACCAATGCTAGCCTTGTTCCACATCATTTTTAATTAGCTGAACTTCCTTCAGTAGCAAACGCTACCTGTAGCTACTCTCTGACTTGGAGTTTCTCATCAGGCAACACGCAAAGTAACCACTTCACGTCATCTTTTCAAGAGCAGTAACTTCAAACTTTCAGATGCACAACTGCATAGAATCATAGAGCCTTTAAGGTTAGAAAAGACCTCTAAGGCCATTGAGTCCAACCATTAACCCTGCACTGTCAAGTCCATTGCTAAACCACATTCCTAAGTGCCACACTGACACATCTTCTGAACGCTTCCAGGGATGGTGATCCCACCACTTCCCTGGGCAGCTTGCTTAAATGCTTGGCCACCCTTTCAGTGAATTAATTTTTACTAATATCCAATCTAACGGATATTATAAAAAATTCAATGGCACAACTTGAAGTCACTTCCTTTCCTCCTACTGCTTGTTACCTGGGAGAAGAGGCCAACCCACACCTCGCTACAACCTCCTCTCAGGTAGTTGTAGAGAGCAATAAGCTCTTTCCTGAACCTTCTTTTCTCCCAGCTAAACACCCCCAGCTTCCTGAGCCACTCCTCACCAGACTTGTGCTCCAGATGCTTCACCAGCACCATTGCCCTTCTCTGGACATGCTCCAGCACCTCAACATCTGTCTTATAGTGAGGGGCCCAGAACTTAACACAGGATTTGAGGTGCAGCCTCACCAGTGCCAAGTACAAGGGGATGATCACTGCCCTGGTCCTGCTGGTCACACTATTTTTGATCCAAGCCAGGATGCCACCTGGGCACATGGCTGGCTCATGTTCAGCTGCTGTCTATCAGCACCCCCAAGTCCTTTTCCACTGGGCAGCATTCCGCCCACTCTGTCCCCCACCCTGCAGAGCTCCATGGAGTTGCTGCAACCCAAGTGCAGGGCCCATCCCTTGGCCTTGCTGACCCTCATACAATTGTCCTGGGCCATTGATCAAGCCTGTCCAGGTCCTTCTGCAGAGCCCTCCTACCCTCCAGCAGATCAACACTCCCACCTAACTTGGTGTCAGCTGTGAATGGACTGAGGGTGCCCTTGATCTCCGCATCCAGATCATCAATAAAGATATTAAACAGGATTGGCCTCAAAACTGAGCCCTCAGGAACTTCACTTGGGACTCGCCACGACATGGATTTATCTCCATTCACCACCACTCTCTGGGCCCAGTCACCCAGACAGTTTTTACACAGTGACCAGTGCACCTCTCCAAGCCATGAGCAGCCAGTTTCTCCAAGGCAATTGGAGAGACAGGGTCAAACACTTCAGTAATGTCCAGGCAGATAACATCCAAAGCCTTTCTCTCATCCACTAGGCAGGTTCATGTGGTCATAGAAGGGGATCAGGCTGGTCAAGCAGGACCTGCCTTTCCTAAACCCATGCTGGCTGGGCCTGACCCCCTGGTTGTCCTGTACATGCCATGTGATGATACTCGAGATGATCTGCTCCATGACCCTCCCTGCTGCCAAGATCAGACTGGAATACCTGTGGTTTCCCAGATGCTCCCTCTGGCCCTTCTTGGTAGGTGGGCATCACATTTGCCAACCTCCAGTCACCTGGGACTTGTCCACTTAGTCAGGACTGTGATAAATGATTCAAAGTGACTTGGTGAGCTCTTCTGCCATATCCCTCAGTACCCTTGGGTGGATCCCATCTGGCCTCATAGACTTGTGAGTGTCTAAGCAATGTAGCAGGTCAGTTACACATTTTCTCATGAATTACTGGAGGATTCTACTGCCTGTTCCTGTTTTCTGGCTCAAGGGCCTGTGTATCCTGAGGGTAATTGGCTTTATTATTTAAGACTGAGGCAAAGAAGGCATTCTGTACATCAGACTTTTCCTCAACCTTTAGGACTGTTTCCCCTTGAATCCCATAAAGGGTGAAGAGTCTCTTTAGCCCTCCTTTTGTTGCTGACGTATTTGTAAACAGGTTTTGTTGTCTCTTATAGCAGTAGCCAGGTTAAGTTCTCGCTGGGTTCTAGCCCTTCTCATTTTCTCCTTGCATAACCTCACAACATCCCCGTAGTCCTCCCAGGTTGCCAAACCCTTCTTCCAAAGGCCATAAACTTACTACCCACCTGTGCTCCTGGGTACTAATGGCCTCCCTGACCCCAGGCCCATGAGGCACACCTGACGCTGGGCGATGGCTCTCACGCCCAATGAATCAATTAGGTCGGAAAAGAACTCTGAGATCATCGAGTCCAACCGAAGACCGAACACCACCACATCACCCAGCCCATGGCACCAAGTGCTACATCCAGTATTTCCTTAAACACCTCCAGGGACGGTGACTCCACCCGCGCCCCAGGTCCACTCTAATGTCCAAGCAGCTGTCCAAGCAGAGCGCTGCTTTCCCCGGGAAGCCCCACGCTGTCCCGGCCGGCACGGAGCCAAGCCGAGTCCCGAACCCCTCGCGTCCCAGCAGCGGGCTGTGAAGCCGCCGTGCTCTCTGCGGAGCGGCCAAAGCTCTCTGGCGGCCGTGAGGCGCAGCCCGTGCGCACCGCCGCGCCCCAGGACCGGCCCCGGTTGGAGCGGGGGATCCACCGCCCCTTCCCGCGGGAAGCGCCGCGGGCGCACGCGCCACAACTCACTCCTCTGCCCGTCCGGGAATACCGGGCACTTCCGCTTCCGCCCCTGCCTCAGGCCACGCCTCAGGCCACGCCTCAGGCCACGCCCCAACCGGGGACTGTCATGATGCCCCCGCCCCTTACTATGGTCACGCCCCCTACTCGGGCGAGGCCCGAAAGCCCCGCCCCTCCACTGTGGCCCCGCCTCTAAATTGTAGTCCCGCCTCTCAGTTGTGACGTCACCCCTCGGCACCGCCCCTCCCTCTCCTGGGGCCCCGCCCGCGGCTGAGGGGGCGGGTCCGGCCGCCGGGGAGCCTCTCGCGGTTGGCTGGCGGGAGCTCTCGCGAGGGCTGCGATCCGGAAGCGGCAGTGGGGCAGTGGGAGGCGGCGGGCGGGGGGAGTCGCTGCAGCCGCCGGTGGCGGCAGCGCCCGCAGCAGCATCGGCAGCAGCATCCCCATCACCACCATCATCACCACCACCACCACCATCACAGGGGAGCGGCAGCGGCCTCGGCCCCGGCCCCGCCAGCAGGGGCGGTGGCGGCGGCCCCGCGCAGGCTTAGCCGAAGCATCGCCCCGGCGTCGGTCGCACCGCGCCGGGCTGTAAGATGGCGGCAGCGGCGGCGGGCGGGGGCGGCGGCAGCGTGAACCCCTTCCTCAGCGACTCCGAGGAGGACGAGCCCGAGGAGGCGCGGGCCGGCGGCGGCAGCAGCAGCAGCACCGAGCCGGGCGGGCCCGCGTACCCGCAGCCGCCGGCGGAGGCGGCGGGGAGCCCCGAGGAGCTACCGGGGCTGCGAGCGGCGGCGCCGGGCGATGCCGCCGCGGGGGCGGGGGAGCCGCCGCGGGTGCCGATGGACGCGATAGCGGCGCAGCTGCTGCGGGACCAGCTCTTGCTGACGGCGCTGGAGCTGCACACGGAGCTGCTGGAGAGCGGCCGGGAGCTGCCCCGGCTCCGCGATTTCTTCTCCAACCCGGGCAACTTCGAGCGGCAGAGCGGCACGCCTCCCGCCGGCGGGGCCCTGGGCAGCCTGGGCAGCGGTAGCGGGCTCGGGGGAGCCGGCGGCAGGGAGCCCGGGGCCGGGCAGCTCAGTAAGTGACCCCGGCTCGGGGGTGGGGAGCGCACTGGACCAGGCGGGGGGGATGGCTCTCGGTGCCGCCGGGCGGCCGGGAAAGGCGTTTGGCATCGCTCCTGGTTCCAGTCATTCCTTGCTTTCTCTAAGGTGGGGCTGGGGGAGACTGTAGGAGCGGGCTGGCCCGGGGCTGCCAGAGCTGGCGTTACCCTGGTCCCGCAGGCGTGGTTTGTTCGAGTACCGTACCCCTGTGAATGTCACGAGTGTTTGCTAAATGTGGAAGAAATGCAAAGAGATGATCATTTCAGCCTTGATTCTTAGCGTTGTCTTCAGTGCCTACTGCCAAGAGACAAGTCATACGGCGCTAGGAGAAAGAGGGGGCTGTTAAGCCGTGACTGCTGCATTTAAAGTTTAAGAAACTGTCAAAAATGGGGTGTGAGATGTAAAAACGGGTGCCAGCGTGTTATTTCTGCTGATGCGTCCAAAGAGAGGTCTGAGTTTCACAGGTCTTGCACAACTAATACAGTGTTCCCTATAATTAATGCTGGCGTGTTTACCAAGTGCCTCCAGTCTTTGTCTCACCATGTTGGGATTTGCAGATAGGGAGCAGTAAATAAACTTGGTTGGTACAACTTCAGGGAGCAAAACCGCTGCAGATAGCTGACCATATAAAAGCTTTTGAGTTTTAAAAATAGACCACATGGCTTAGGGTAAAATTGCTTGTGTGTCTTGTCAATGTTACTGTCAAAAAATGTAGAGCTCTAAAAAGGAGGCAGCTTGTGGAATTGGCTTTGAGACAGAGAAGCTGCCCAGCCATCTGACCTTTGAGGACTTAATGAACTCGTGGGAAGGTTTTGAAATGAAAGGAGTTGTGGATAGCAGACAGGTTAAAGACTTGCTTATGTGTATTCTAAGATACCAAAAGGCATTTTGTAAATAGTCCTATATTTTTGTTTCCTTTAAAAGTTCCTAATGTTCCAAAGACATGCAGTTACACTTAAAATTTGGAAATAACTGATAGTATCTGGATGGCTGGGATAATCGAAAACATCTAAATTTTCAAGCTGTTAATGCATTTCAAGGTCTTTTAAAAAATGAATGGCGCTTTTTTTTTAATTCCTGCTGTGTTGTTTATATTCCACTTATCTTGTTTATGAATAATTATAATTTCATACTTGTCTTTGTCCAGCTGAGAGCTTCACTGTGGTCTTCTTCATGATGTGATTAGTGAATGTTGGAAAAACTTGTGCTTCAAGGCTTTGAACTGATATAAATTTCTCTTTCATCCCCAAGCTGCTTCCTTGGGGATTCCAGGCAATTCACCCGACTGATTAAACATTCTCTTTTCTTTGTTACCATTATATGTTGTTTCCAGCTATTGATACTGCGCATACTCCAGTAGAATTAGAAAAACAGTAGCCTGTGTAACTTTGCTATATGTGCACAAAAATGACCTCTTGCAGTCTTAGACCAATGGACATTTATGTGACAACATCTTAATTATTATTTTGCTGACCTGCTCATTGATAGATGTCTGTGGGATGTCCCTATTTAAAAAAGGAGGGAGGAGGCAGGAGAGAGAGAGAGAAAGAAGGAGAGACTAACATCTGTTCTGGACGAGTTTAATAATACTGAAGTGTGCTGAAGTTAAACATCATGCTAGACTTTATGCTAAGGCTGAAGTGTGTTTTGAAATCTGATGTCTACAACAGGTTAGGTTTGCTTTTCAAAGGAATTTTTTGTCCCAGCAGTGATTCAAAAAGGAGTTCACACTGAGTGACATTGAAAGGTGACAGATGCAGAACAAAGGAAGAAATATTTTTGTATAGCTCAAGTAGATTTTTAACTTAGTGCCATCAGACTTTCTTGCAGTCAGGAGTCTAGCATTGAGCTAGAAATTGTGACAGTGCTGTTCAGACTGATGCTGATTCAACAAGAGCTTATAGTCTCGTGCCTCTGAAGTTATGCCATTTTCCAAATAGTAAAAAGTAGATCGCAGAAGACTGATGGACTGAAAATCATGGCCTTTGGAAGAGTTCCTTCAATTCCTTCTTAAACATCTGGTATTACTTGATTTAGGTAGATGACTGAACTACAGTTCAGATCCAAGAGTAAGTCTGAATAGGTTCCTAGGTTAGTCAAAATGTTCAGTTTTGTTGAGAGACCCAGTCTGTTGTGGATCTGCGTTTGTGGATCCTCACATGGAGACTGGGGGAGTTTTGCATGTGCCTTCTCTTGCTTTAATATGCCAAAGGTATTTGAAAATAAACCAATAGCTTTCTTAATAGAAGCTATTGATGCAGAAAGAGTTCAGGTTGGCATGATTGCCATTTCAAGGTCATGTGAATTTTATGCATCACTGAAAGTAAATCATAGTATCGTTAAAAAAATTTGTTTATTTCAGTTGATTTTTAAAGTCATAATTTCTTCTCAATGCTAGCTTTGTACCCGCTCCTCCCAGCTTCCAAGTTAGATGAATTTCTGTGGCTTTATACTGAGATTTTTCATAATTTGAGTGGATGAAAAAGAAGTGCAACTGGCAATTCTTACTGAATGTGAAGTATGTTTGGAATGCTGCCTGAGGATTTCCACTGAGCAGTGGAACGCTTTTGTACTGTGCGTTGCTATACAGACTGGGAGAATTTCAGTACAAGTGTTCATTGGCACTTTTCAGAATCCTTTTAGGCAATCTAAACTATGAGTGCACGCTGGAATTTATTTTGGTGGGGTTTTTTTCTTCTCTTCATCTTCATAGACTGCTATAAAGAGCTTTTAATGAAGTGGCATTGGATTTAGAGAACCAGCATCATGTGGTCAGCTAGTGACTTAGAAGCTGTTTTGTCTTTGAACCGTGCTTCAGAGTGCTTGGTTGCAACAGCAAATGACAGTCAGATGACTAGGATTTCTTTTTTTTTTTTTTTTTTTTTTTTTTTTTTTTTATTTTTTTTTTTTTTTTTTTTTTTTTTATTTATTTGCAAAAGCACCCTTCCCTTTTCCAGCAGCAGCAATGTCACAGCTGCAAACAGAGATTAAGATATATGGTAATGAAAAATCTCATCTATAGCAACTTTACTCTTCTAGTTTGAAGCTAATTCATGCTGTGAAGGCATTAACACTATTCCTTGAGATGCACATCACTTGTGTACAGTCATCCATCATGTCCTGTGTCTCTTCTAGATCTTCCCAAGCTTCTGTGAGAGCTTCTTGCACTGGTTTCAATAGCAGTAGCTCCACATCTGTTTACCATTTTAAAAACCGCTTTTGTGGTGCTGCTCAGTGAGTGATGTGTTTTGGAAATCCTTCCTTTTTTGCTGTAAAGCCTTTTAAAGCTTTAGTTAGCACCTACACATAAAATTAAAATAAAATAAAATAAAACTGTGGTTCAAATGTCTCATCCCAGTTCCTGTAAATCATATGTTTTTCCATATATCCATGGCAGTAATTCAAGCTTGAGCATAATGGATGAAAAAACTTTTTTCTTTTTTCTTTTTTTTTTTTTTTTGGTAATGTGATTGATATGGATTGTTTTGGTTACTATATCTTATGAATACCCTTTCCAGAAGGGATGCAGCTTACACTGTTAGAACTAGCTTAATCTTAAAATTTGCCATTTATTTTTTATTTTATGGCTAGAAAAGCTCAACATTTCCAAAATTTGAAGTAGCTTAAATGAAAATCATAAAGAAGGGGTTGAAACACTTATATTTGGGGTTTTCAGAAAATTATTTGTTTCTAGTTATTGCCAAAAGAAATTTTTTTATTACTATTTTGGGATTTGATTCCAGTTTTAATAAACAAATCTGGGCGCACAAAAATATTAAGTACTACTCCTTCTTCACAGTAAGTCCCTGGCTTTGTTTACAAATTGTAGTGCTTGGGGTTTTCGTTTGCTGTTTGGTTTTTTTCTTTTCATATTGTGAAGTATCACTCTATTTTTGCTTGAAGCCTTTGAAATTTGGATGGATCCTAGTGGAAAAATCCATGTGGGAAGGGCTTATTGATTATACTTTTGTGAGAAAGAGGTGTCTTGGTAACAGCTCTCAATCCTGAGTCACAGACATTGTAATTTTGTGAGAGACTTTATCATCAGTGTTCCACCAGGTTTTTCTTCTAAATGAAAATACAGCAGAACAGGGCTACCTCAAAGCAGCTCAAAAATACCTCAGATTCAATGGCAGTCTGAATAAGGACACTGGGAAGATGGCAAATAACTTTTGTTGTTCTAATGACTAGTTTTGAGGTGTTTTGTTGTTGTCACCTCAAGTCTTTTGCTTGTTACTTTATGAAAGCAAACAAATATATCTAGTCCTGTTGTGTATCTCTGCAGATACTGGGAGGTAGACTGACAACCTGTGGGTAAGACAGTGGTTTTACTGTCTGATGTGCTGCCCTGAGTAAGGGCAGGATGGAAAGGTGCAGATAAATTGGTACTCAAAGCTACTGGTATTGACAGATGGGAAAGACTGAGTGTTGTCTCTTCAAATGAAGTACAGAAAACTATTGGTAGAGTAGAGGTTTCTGTGTAACACTGAAGGAAAGGGAAGCAGAGTTCCCTGCATACCTGCCAAAAGACAGTAATGCCTGGATTAAACCTGAGGTTTTGTAGTGCTCTGATGTTGGCTTTACTGATAGAGAAGCCAGTTAAACTTTCTCCATTTGGGACTGCTTTAAACCCCCCTCCATTTTACTGACAAGTTTTCAGTGACGTGCACATCATAGCTTATGTGCTGCTTAGGTTAGGGCTTTTATAGTTGTTGAACTTGTCAAATGAGTGAAACCAGGTCTGCTGGAAGCTGTTCCTGATGGATGAGTTTAAGCTTTGGCTAATATCTGTGTTCAGGTGACTTGGGATGTAATGGTAGATTGTTCAGGCGACAGGTTAGTCCGAAAAGTGTATAACTGCACAAAGAAGTAATAAGATAAGGTAGCATGAGATAAGCATGTCAATGGTGGGCAAAGGAAGACAGACTAGAAGCCACTAGGACTAGGCAGGCAAGTATCAAGTTCTCAGCTGAGAAGCAAGTGACTATGTTGTGTTTTACCCTCAGTGCATGTTCTTGTTCTTTTAGGATTTCACACCTATGCTATGGGGAATTTAATTGCTTTAGCTCTGACTTTCTGTTCTGTTCCTGTGCCAGAACTCCTATTACTTTTCGGTGTTGGGGAAGGCAGAAGTGAACTTCTGTCTATAGGCACTTGTAGCTTGCTCAGTTCTGTGTGAGTTTAACCATCCTTTGGCTGAAAGATTCAGCCTAATGAGCAGGATTTATTCTGAAGCAGCACACCATCCTTCTGATGGTTTTGCTGTTAGGGAAAGGAGAGGATTTTTTTTAAGTAGGGGAGAAGAAGAGAATTAAAATGAGATAGAGCTTTGCATTTCAGAACCAACCATTGGCAACTTGTCTAAGTTCTCCCGTACATAATTTCAATTCCATATAAGCTATATCGAATTTCCTGTAGCTTTTTTCCTCTGAGAATTACCTTTCTCTTGACTGAAGATGTGACTCATAAATTCTGTTACGCTGAGAGAATGCTTGCTGAAAATTTTATACCAGTTTTATTACCTGATATAAAAAGATTTGTGTAGCATTTTGCTAGTCAGTATCAAGTAGGTATTGATGCCAGCTATGTTGGAAGCCAATCTGTGTGCAGCTCATCTCTGCTAATTTAAAGCCTGTAAATACTGTAATTCTGTCTTCTATAAACATATAATTAATGCAAATATGCAAAACTAATCTTTTTGAGAAAGTTCTTACACTTTCCGACTAAATTAAGATTTGCTACAAAATTTGACTTAGGTCATTTGAATCTAAGGAGCTCTTTAAAATATAACATTAGAAGTTTCTTTTCTATTAGTATATAAAGATAAGTCCTAAAATCTTATGCTGTTGAGTTCAAAGTTACAACTCATTGTCCTCTATGTATTACTTGTATTTTGTTTCTTAGTGTATTGTAAAGATGCAGGCTTGAGAAACTGGTTTGGAATCTCCTGTAGTATAGGCTGAAACATTGAATGATTCAGTAAAGGTTGTAGGCCTTATATTTTTATTTGTGATGTGCACGCCTGAGATGTGGCACTAAATATATTGAGTTTGTGGGATAAATATTTTTTTAAATTGTTTGTTTATTTGTTTGGGTTTTAAAGACAGACAAAGCTAAAAAAGCCTTTGAGAAATAGTGACCTATTTCCCCCGGTGCACCATAGGGGAGAGGCAATTTTCTTCCTCCCTTCCTGCAATATAATGCTGCATGATGGTGATGGAACTGATTATTTTGTTGTTGAATTGAAGGAAATACTGTTACATAAAGAGTCACAGAATAAGAATTTCTTATTTATATAATAAGTACTTTTTCATCTTAGTTTGATGTTAGAGGAGAGATAAAAGTATCAGCTGTTTTGTCAGTTGAAAAAAACTGCTAGAGTAGGAGAAATCAAGGCAAAAATAACCACAGAATCACGGCATGATTGGGGTGGGAAGAGACCTCTAGCGATCATCTGGTCCAGCCTGCTCAAGCCACTGTGGCCTACAGCTGCTTTCCTGGGATCACATCCTGGTGGCTTTTAAGACTCCATCATCCCTCTGGGTAATCTGTGCCAGTGCTCGGTCAACCATACAGTAGAAAAACTATTTCCTTTGTTCTGGAGGAACCTCCTGTGTTTCAGTTTGTGCCTATTGCCTGTGATCACAGGTCACCACTGATAGGAGGAGCCTGGCTCCATCCTCTTTGTGCCTTCCCTTCAGTTATTTGTACACATTGTGAGATCCCCTCTGAACCTGCTCTTCTTCAGGCTGAACAGAGAGGCTTTGGTCTCTAGTTGCTAGTTTCTCTTACTTTTTAAATTTTATGTAGAACCCCTGCGGACACATGTTAAAACTTTACTGGAAAATTTACAGCTGTCCTGAGATAAATGTAGAAAGTAGGCAAAGGAGAACATACTAGGATTGAAATATGGAGAAGAATGAGGGAATGCAGTGCTTGAGAATGGAGATAGATATTATCTGTACACTTTAAGTAGTCCCTCAGCAGGGGCAACCATTTAAGGACTAGATTGATATAATTTTGCTTCATGTCAGAGGGTATAACAGAAAGCTGGGTTACTGTGGAGAGTGGAGAAATCCTTATAATGCAAGTTAATGGATACATTTTAGAAAATGCTGTTTTGCAGCATCAAGCATATGGAGTTAATTTGTTGCTGTTGATGCTTTCTGATTTCAGCTGAAGCCAGCCAGGGTCATGAGCTGGAAGAAGTACCTCCATTGCCATGCTTCTCCCTTAGCTGTTCTGTTTTGGGAAGCTCTGGTAGCTCCAGCGCACTGCAGCACGTGTGCAGGGAGTCAGGCTGGGATTGATGCTTTCCCCAAGGTCGTATCTCTCTGGAACGCAGTGTTCACTGCAGCAACATTCAGACGGTTTTGTGCAGGGCCAGTTTAATTATTTCAGACTCTCTGAATTTGGATGCTGTCTGAGAATGTCTGTGGAATAAGCCTCCCCCTAAAAGTAGCCTGGTTTTGGTAGGGCTTTCCACGAGATCAGCCCAGGTGCACCTGTATCTTAATTTCATTGTGTTAATTTCTGTGCTTAGGGTGCAAGATCTTATAATTTCTTATGTTCTGCTTATAATTTAATCTTTCTATTGTGGTTCTGCAATGCGCCTGTCATGGTACTGAGGGTTATATCTCTTTACTGCAATGTATCTACAAACTGTTTTATGCATCTGGTGGTTGGGGGTTTTTGTTTGTTTGTGTTTTGCTAGTTTTTTCTTTTTTCCCTGTCCTTGGCCAGCAAGCATAGATTAGTTTTCTCCAAGTAGCTTTAGGAGTTTTACCCTCATATACATTCCATGAATTTTTATATCTTATTGTTAATATGAAGTAGGTAAGTGTATTGATCATCTGTTTTCAATCTGGTTTGGATTGCTCATCACTGGACTAGTACTGAATGTCTGTTCTAGGTAATTTGTAAGTGGATTGCTCTGACAGCTTGAAAGTTAATTTTATTCTGGTGGCTTTACTTAACTAAGTTTTCATTTGATGATGGTCTGAAGTCTTTTCAGAGCATTCCAGCTTTGAAGTTCTGCAGGTCTCATTGAATTAGAACATCTGGGAGAGAGCAAAAGAGGCACTTGCAGTTGCAAAGCGAGGTTGGTAGGTTCGCTGCTTGCAATTCAGTGCCTGATGCAATGAATTACTTTAAGGCTCTTCATTCCATCCCAGAGTTACCATAGTGATGTGGAATGTCTTTGTCTGGTAAAACTTACTCTGCAGGCTCAAATTGGTTTAAAAAATTGTTGTATAAGTCTGTTTCTACTGTAAAGGTTTTATGCTAGATCAGATATCTGCTGCCATGGATCAAGTTTGCTTTGCTGACTGATCCAGCATCAGTAAGCTAGGAACAAGTTGAAACATACCAGAAGTTTTAAATGCAGAAGTCATTTAAGACTTTTTAAAGTAATATTACTCCAGAGTTGTCTTGCAAAATTTGGTAAGGCTTAAAGAAATTTTAATTATCATTTATGGGGAACTAAGTAGTTTTATTCATATGTATTGCACAACATACCAATTTCAGTTGCTATATAATGGAGCAACAAATAAAAAAAAAAATGCGAAGTGATGATCATTTGTTAAAGAGTTCATGATGTCTGATTCTTTGATTTAACGTAGAAAGAATTCCATTAAAACTGTTGAAGTTTTTGCACTATCCCACGTCTGTGAATTTTCTCTCTTGCCATTTGGTTTATTAACATATGTATATGTGGAGTTCAGTACTAATACAGAGCTTAAGCATGTACCTATAAATACAAAAGGAAGTTTATTCTTTCTCCCAAATAGCCTCTGTTCCCAGTTTCCTTGGCTTATGCTGTTTTGTGCCTGTGATATTGTGCAGGACAGTGGAAAATGCAAGTTATTCAAGGACATGCTTTTCCGGATCAGTATCTCCAGAAGAGAGCAGGCCATCTGCTGCATGACCATAGGGGCTGGTTTACTATAGGTCTGGAATATTTAAGGGAGGTAAAATACCTAGTTTGCAGACTTCTTTACCATCAACAGAAGCAGATCTAAAATACATACTTATGCATCTGCATTTCCTTAGGAATGAACTTCAGCAATTCTATCATTGTACTTGTAGCATAGAGGAAAAGGAAAAAAAGTGGCAGACCTGAATGGTTTCCATTGAAACTTCTCAATTGTTATCTGTCATCAGAGTACTTGCTGATTTGCTTGTGTCTCTTTGAATGTAAAAATTAGATTGGGTGTCCTAAATGTAAAGATAATCTATACTATAAAATATAGGTACTGTTGTCCTTTCCGGATGTGTATGAAGTTTTTTTCCAGCCTTTGATTTGCAGATCTCTTAGAGTTTCAGCTTTGATCTCTTTATGACATAATTTTCTTTTGGATGGAGAATTTTCCACTAGAGGTTCTTCCATGCAGGAAGGGTTTTATTTGTTTATTGTGAGGAGGGAGATCTTAATTCATAGCAGTAGCACAACTCATCAGGAAAAACTTCTGTATGTTTTCTGAAGTTACATGGAACTTCATGATTATTTTAAGCTTGTCTTAATAGGAGTCCATGTGTTGTAGGTTGAAAAACGTTGCCGTAGGGAGCTTTTATAGCTTCTCACTTTTCATAGTGCCGAAAGAGTATCTCAGAATTAGAAATTTTTGCTTTAATTCTTTCACATATAGCTGCAATTACATGGTTTTCTGACATTTATAAAATCCCCAACAACTTTCTTTGTATTGTGATCATAACATTTGGAGTCTGCCCTACATTAAGGTGTAGCATGTTTGTTGTTTGAATTATCCTGTTATATTTTTTAAAAAAATTCATAGTAAAACAAAACCTTAGCAGTTCCCTATTTTTTAATAATTTTGTTCTACAAAACAAATTTTCAATTACCAGTTCAAGTGTGAAGTGCAACTTATTTCTACTGCTGCAGAGAATTGCATCCTGGAGTCCTATTGGTTTTTTTCCTTTCTAGAAATAGCCATCAAGATGATGATGTTAAGGAGTAATTTTTGATGGCCTCAGTAATTCACTTATGTAACTTTCCGCATCTGGTTTTATTCAGAAGAAGCTAGAAGGCATTAACCTGAGGTGGCTGTTAAGTAGAGTTATACCTGACACTGAACTGAGAGGATTTGTTGGTTTCTCCATAGTGAAATCCTGTGTAGGGAAAATTCAATTTAACGAAGAGAGTGTGTTAATATAAAATAAAATTAAATTACTACCAGTGGATTAAGTTGCTCGTGTGATACTTCTAATGCCAATGTTAAAATATTTTAACTATCCTTAAACTAAAAAAAAAAAAAAAATCAACTAAAAATTCCATGTTCTTTGAAGCAGAGCTCTGCTTGGATGAATATTCAGAATTCTCTATGTAAATCCTTTGTAGTATGCAGTATAGCGAGCAGTGTTCCGTAACAGTTTTTTATGGAATTGTATTAAGTGACCAGGTAGGTCTTCAAAGAGTGTTCTTTGTTTGGTTGGGTTTTTTTAAATGCAAAGTAGTGTTTGGGGTTTTTTTCTCAAAATAGTGATGTATGAGGATGGATGTTGGAGTCCAGATGATGACTTTGTCTCAGCATGATACCTGTAAGTTATTATCCAGACTAATAAACTTTGGACTTTTACTATCTCAAAGAAAAGGTTTTATCTTCCTATAATATGTGTGAGCTATTTAGCTATAGCTGTTTCATCCCATGTATAATCATGTAATTCATGTAAAGCTTGGCTTAAACTGGGAAATATATTGTCCTAGTATATGCAATATCCAGTGGGAGGCTGCTCTGATCTTGACTGGGAAGGATTCACTTTTAGTTCCATATGTTTGTGAATCAAAACCCAATTTCCAGTAGCCAGTTATTTCTCTGATCAGCTTAAAATGTGGTTAGCCAGCTGTTTTGCACAGCAGTTTAAAATATGGCAACAGTCTGGTTTCAGGGTTGTAGGTATCTTTCAGTGCAAGTGAACATTTCATTAGAGATGCAAAGTGAATCTATCTTGTACAGGCATAATATCATTACTTATCTTTTAATTTCAAGGAAAAAGATAGAGTTCTTGGTCTTCATGTATTCCATTTGGTTAGTATATGGTGATATGATTTCCTGTAATCTTAAAGGAAATATGACAGCTTCTTGGCTGTTTTTTCAAGTAGTAGTTTTAAAAATTGATTTGGATGTTTGCAAAATAAATTCAAATGTCTTCTAAAACAGTTTAGTTTTTAAAATATTTTTTCTTGAGCCTTCCTATCAATAAGTAATATCACTTAGTTTGTCTATGTTTTTAGGTGCTTTACAATGTAAATGCTCATGTAAAGATCATTTGATGTGGTTTTTTAGAAGAATGTAACTTCGGTTTTATTAATGTACTGTGAAAATATGACTAATATGAAAATATGGCTAATATCCCTCTTGGTGTCTCTTAAGGTTAGCTGGTAAAAATAATCTCATTTTACCATCAGAGTGAATGAAACTTACATTCCCTTCTACTGACTTACACAATATGAAAGAAGTTATCACTTCAAGATCTTCTTATATTTTTCTATTTCCATAGTTATGCTCTGTTTTCAGTGAGAGCTGGATATGCCTAGGGAACACAAGCTATCAGCAAAAATCTGCTTGTCATACTGGTGACAGTTCTGGGAATAAGAAAAGAATTGAAATTCCTTTCCTCTGGAATGAAGCAATATTTTAAAGGATTGTAGAAGTTGCTAAGGAAAGTATGGTGTTGAATCTGATTTTTAATTTCACAAATGAAAGTAAAAAACATTGCATTTTTTAACAAAAGGATTAAAAAAACTTCTTAGCTTAGAGTATCCAATATGAATCTTGACATTCTGACTTTATTCATCCTTTTCCACTGGTAAAGGTAGGACACAAGAACTATACACAGGCTCTCCTTTACTGTCTCAGTCTGTCTCCTGGCACTTCACTAGTATGTACTATGAAAAGCCTAAGCCTATTTCACTTTTCCTCAATGCATCCATGGCACTTTCTTGTTCCATGTTGAGGTGATCTGTGTTCTGCAGGTGTTCATACCTCCTTGTCAGAACTGTTCTTGTTACTTTGCTTTACCATTTCTGAAACACGAAGCTGACAGCAGTTGTTTTGTCACTATTCACTAGGAAAGCTTTTAGCAAAAATTAATTGCTGCTTGAAAAGTGTTTTAATTCAGAGAAAGAAGTCTAAAATCCATGCACAGGACACTGTTGGTAAAAATACATACATCCAGACAGCAAAATGGGTTCCCATTGCTGTGTAATATTGTGTTTCCTTCTGGGAAAGAAACAGAATTCAGCCAAAGTGTACTTCTCCTTTTCAGGAGAAAGATTATGCTTTATTTACCAAGTACCTTAAACCTAGGGTTTTTATTTTTTATTAAAAAATAAACTGAAGGAATATGTGTTGTTTTCTTATAAATTTTTTCTTCCTTTTTAAGTTTCTCTTTTCAGTTCAGAAAATAGATCTCTTTTCTGAACGCTGTGGTTGAAATACTTCCACTCAGTGTTGTGGAGTACAATTATTGGTACTTCAGACAAATGGTGATGTTTGACATTCTTCAGATGAGCCACGTGACTGAGCATAGCCCTTCCCTTGCCAATTCCTCTCATTCAAACAGCCCTTTCCATTTTCCTGGCAAGCAAGACTGTTGAGTTGCCAGCAAGGAGGCACCTTTTCCACCCTCTGATCCTTTGCTAAGCAGGTACATCCTTTATGGAAGTGTAAAATCTGAGGTTATAAGATGTTATCCATGATTTTCTGGATGATGGCATTAGTTTTAGGAGTTAAACCTTAGCTGATGACTGCCTACAAAGACATTGATTAGGAGTGAGGCCTCAGACAGAGTTACCCCACAGAGACATTTTGGGTAGGTGCAGCGATGTTCAGCTTTAGGCACTACTCAGTACTGCCCTGCCTGGCAGCACCTTTGTGCTGTGACCCTGCTGATAATGATAGATCTGGCAGGTCTGGGTCATATCTTCTCTTAACTGTCTCATTTAGCTTTCTCTTCTCACCTTGTTCTTCCATGGCTGATACCATAGTAGCTCTGTCAGAAATCCCTCTTTGCTGTGTAAACCTACTGGTGTGAGTTCCTGTATGGTGCTTGGCTCTTCCTTGAGGTGCTTCCTTTTGTTGTGCAGTTCCAGCCCCAAAATTCGTCTTGCCTAGTCCCAGCAGGTCACCAGTGCTGCCGTGGCATTTGAAACAAGCAGCAGGTCCCTTTGCTGCCCGATCTTTCCTGAGCCCTGGCCCTACCACAGCTGTGCCTCGGGGCAGAGACTTTGGAGTAGCCAGGGCAGGCAAGGGCCATGTGGCTCTGCAAGCTTTGCAGGATGAGGGTGAGGAGGTGGAGCTGCCATTTGGACCTCCCCCAGCCTGGCTATGGTGGAAGCCCATCTTCCCAGGTGGGTGGCAGAAATAAGGAGCTGTGCCAGCACTGAAGGCAGAGGGAGCTGATCCTGCATTGCTTCCTTTCCTACTGCATGAAGCACCTGCCTCAGTGGGAGCTGTGGCTGGGACTGGGCTTTCCCTGCCCTGGGGCTTGGCAGGGAACTGGCGGTTCATTGATGACTGTGGAGCCCCTTTGGCCAGGACATGTCTCAGCTGAAGTGCCTCAGCACTGATGGCCTTCTGCCATCAAGAAGTGCTTCTTTAGCCACACCACATATTTTAAAGGCAGGACCCTATAGCAAAGTAGTGGTAAAAGTCTTGTTGCATTATAAGATAATGTTACATATACATTACAAGCTGACCATTTAGTTGGAGTTGCATTGTGGAAGCTATAATTTCACAGCTTGAAATATGGCAATATATATCATCTAGCAGGACATTCAATTGAGAAGATACTGTTCAACGTGTATGTGTATACAGGTTGTCTTTGTTACTATTACATTTCCTTCAGCTGTTTATTTGGATAGCTGTAGGTAGTTCTCTGTGTATTTTCGGGTTCCACCCATGGAATACTTAAAGACATTTTTCATTTTAAACCTTGTCTTCAGGTTGAACACTGGACATAATGACTTCTAGCACCCAAATTGGCTTGTTCTAGTAATGACAGCATACTTGAGGGGTGATGATAGCTGGGGTATGCTTTTTTGTAACAGGAAGGAGGATTGGCATTACTGGGAGAGTGCAATGATGGAGCAGGAAACAGGCCATGCTAAGTTCCTTAGCAGACTTTCATTTTGTTTATGAGTCTTTGTAACATCAGCCTGTATGAAAAGTGTCAGATGTTTGCTGTTATTGTGAACACTGCAGTGATAAAGAGAAACCTAAATGGTGAACGCACAAGTTTCAACCCAACAGGTTGCTGCTGTACATGTAGATGTGGTGCATAAGGCAGTTTCCGAGTGTTAAATGGTAAAAACCCCTTGGTGTGTAGTTTCTGTAGGACTGTTAAAGCTGTAGAATGGATTGATACTGCAAATTGCTGGATTCATAGCCACTGCTATCATCTTAAACAGTGTCCATTTTGTACATCCTGATGAAGATTGTGATTACCCCATGTGTTTTTCTAGACACATGGGGTTTTTTTCAGGAACTTTTTGGATGCTTTGGCAAGTACATTTGTATTTTACAGCTGGATTTGTTTTATCAGTTTTCCGGAGAGACTCCTTGCCTCAAAAGTGGACCATTAGTCATAGGAAAAAAAGGTGGTGTTACTTATGGCTTTGGATACGTCAATAATGATGATGTGGTTAACTTTACCTGAAAATCTGAGCATTGTTTCTCTGATTGTTACCTTGAGAACATGGTGAGACTGTATGAGGAAACAGTTGTATTTCTGGTTTTGCCATAGTGATGCTATTGTGAGACTGGTTCACTTTTCTTAAACATCAGCTTTTCATTGGAATCCCTGTTTCTTTAACTCGAGTCTTGAATTGGATTTCAAAAAATTATCTTGAAGCTCCCAAAGAAATAAATTTGAGCAGTACATACTGATCAAGGTGTTGAGTATTTTGAAAAGTCAGCTCTTAAGACTTTGATGCTATGCATGCAAAGTTCATGTTTACTTTTGACTCAGCCACTCTAAATGTGATTCCCCACTGGTTTACTTTCGAAACAGTCCATTTTGCAAAATGGACTGTTAAAAGAAGAGTTTGTACTGTGCTCCTAAGCGCTATAGAACAGCCTGGAGAGAATTATTAAATCATATGAACGTCTTGAAAAAATGCAGTAGATAAGACCAGAACCTGCATATGAACAATGACATTTAAAAGCAATTACTGAATACAGACTCATTGAGGAGCAGCAGTCTATTTCATTATTTGAATGAGAAGTCATAGTAATAGGAAAGAAATCTGTGGTTAGATATGAACTATGTACTGTCACATGCTTTATGTCCATGGAACAAACAAGTTAGGGTTGCCAGGCACTTTTGTTTCGGTACTGTGTCACTCAGCTAGAGTTGGCAAATTTAGTGTTCTCAATAGCTTTTCAGTGTAGATGGTTTAATCAGTCTTAATCCAGGTGTTCTTACTTCAGTCCAGTGCTAGTCTGTATGTAGAGAGGATGTCACAAGATCTTATGGGACAACTTAGGCACAAATATACAAAAGAAACTAATTAATAAAGAAACTAACCCCCCAAAAAACTTGTTTTATGTAACACAGAATGGGAGGAGAGGTTTAATACTTAGAGATGTTAGTCATGACAAAATCTGACTGACAAGTGATGAAATTACTTCTATTTCCACTGACAGTCAGGAGGTTTTCTTGACAGCTCTATGGAGTTTGTTCTTTGTTAATGTGACAACAGCTCTAATGTAATTAAATTTATTTCTGAAGTGCTACATAGAAATTAATTTCAAAGGGAGGGGAAAGATATTAAGGTACTTAATATAATTTCTGCATGTTCAGTTCTTCTAGGAACATATTCAATTTATTTTGAGTTCTGTTACTGAATACTTCGTGTATTTTTCTGATAAAATGGTGAATGTGTGCATCAACAGACTTGAAATTATCAAAATTTGATTTTGCTTGGTCTTTTCTCTTTCTCTTTCCCCTGAAATGAAAAATGTCAAGATCAGATCAAAACCTTGTGCTTGTTACTGAATTTCTTGAATGTTTGCATTTTTCTTTTCTTAAATTAAGAGTTTAATTCTAGACTGTGAATGTTATACCTGCAATAGCTTGAACTGTACTTCCTTTGCTTTTGTTAGGTAATGTGTTCCTTAGTAAGTGTCGATTAAGTAGATACATACTGAAGTTAATGGCTAGATCAGGAGATGTAGAAAAGTATTTGGTCACAGTAACATGCCTCAAAATACTAAAAATGGGAAAAGGAAGTAGCATATTTGGGGTAGTTAAAGGTTTGTGTAAAATGGGAACAGAAATGCTTGAAACCTGTGGCACAACAGTTTGTACCTCTCTGGTTCCTTGTGCACGTCCAAGCCAAAGTCCTTGACCCTTGTGGAAAAGAGGAAAGGCTACACTGCAGTGCTCCTCACCTGCTGTGTACAGCTTAGAAACACCACCTTTCAGAGGGAGCAAAAGTAAATTTCTTACAATTTCTTGTTGCAATGCTGTATTTTTTGTTTAGATTTTCTGATGGAGTCTTTACTCAGAAACAGACTTTTAGAAAATGCAGTAAAACTTCAGTCTTGCAGAACTTACTTAGCATTTGATTTATAATGTGTTTTGACTTTCTCTGTCAAAGACAGGCAACTTCAGGATTTTTTCTGATTTTTTTTTTTTCTTTCTTCCCCTGTAAGATCGCGCTGGAAGCATCAGTACTCTTGATTCCTTAGATTTTGCAAGATACTCTGATGATGGCAATAGGGAAACAGACGAAAGAGTAGCAGGTAAGTTTTCTATATGATTTAGGAATCATAGAATGTTAATTTTACCGTTAGACTTGTTTCTAGCATAAGTGTATTTAAATGAACATTTCTGAAGATGACTTCACTGTAGTGGTTTAACTAGTCACTTGATATCATGTTTTAGACAATTCTACTACAGTAACTCTAAATATTCAATCAGATGCACTTCTGTATGATTCCAGATATCACCAGGGTAGAAATAAGCAGTATACCTAAATATTGTGCCCAGCTTTGGACAATAGAATTGTATCTTGATATTGTCTACTAACTTTTACTGTTTAGCTGAAACTAAATATTCTGTGTAGTATTCTGTGACTACTACATGGGTGATAGATTTCTGATATACAAATTTCTTTCGAGTCATCTCTTAAATACAGCTTTCATGTAGATCAGTCAAATAAGCATTTCCAAACCCAGAGCAAATTTAGGATTTACTCAGTTCCATAAATATTTTTTGCTACAAATCTTAATTGTAGTGCTTTTCTCTCCCATTTTATTCTTTCTGTAAGATTGGTTTAAGGAAGTGGCTTTTTTTGCCTCTTGTTCTGAACTTAGGAGCCTCTGGCACTTTTAATTTCAGGATCTTTTATCTCGCCAAAGGCAGAACCTTCTCTCTATATTTGAGATTTTTTTAGTAATCTCTTTTGCATGTGAAACCTGTTTATCTAGTCCAGGGTTTTTTCTAAGTTCAAATGTTAAGTTATTCATGGCTTCTATAAGAGAAGCTCAGTAAAAGTCTCTTGAAATTGTTGCAGAACTCTATTTACTTCTTGTCACTTAATGCTGTTTAATATCACAAGAACTTAAAAGTTGTTGATGCTGGGACTTTTGCTCACGCAGTCAAGCTTTATGAAACCTGAAATAATGTAAGCTGCTTTGTCTCTGTTCCACACTGTTGTCCCTCCTCTGAACCACCAGCTTCCTAACAGAAGCACTGTCATGTTCTTAAGCAACAAAAAGGCTGGTGAAACAGTTCTGTAAAGGATCTTGACTCAGAAATTATCTCTCACTTAGTCTGAAATGGCAACCAGTATTGAACCAGAGAGAGGAAACAAAAGTGGTGGAAAAATCTAAATTTTCTTACCTGACCAGTAATACTGAGTTAAAGGGCTGTATTAAATTCATGAACATGAGGCAAACTCAGCTATTTGGTGCTCTGGTCTAGAACTATAGGGACTTACTGTTCTTCAATTTATATAGAAACTTCCAGATTCTTATTACTCTCTAGTTACTCTCTTTTTCAATAGTAGTCTGTTTCAAGGAGGCAATATCTGTAAATAGACAACTAATCTTCCAAGAAAATTACTTCAGGAACCCAAGTACTTGTGAATTGTGTCCTGGAATACAAGAAAGAAACAAGCAAATTTCCAATACTTTATTTATTTTCATCATCTTAGTAGATTTTCCTGTTTCTAGACAGTATCACTTGGCAACAGTATTACTGAGAGAGCTAGTCTGATCTGTACTTGGTGCTGTCTTTAGTAACTGAATTGGATTAGAGATGCTTATAGAAAGTATATTCCCAGTCAGAATTGACATTCAGTAGAACCATTAATCTTCTGATGGAACATTAATAACAAAATATACTGATTGTTTCCAGTATGAAATGAATACATCCTAAAATTAAATAATAAATTTAATAAGTGATCCTACAATAGAGCAGTGTTTTGGACAATTGCAGTATAGTTGATTTCTGTCATATGTAATTGAAAAGGAAATTTTATGTCTGCATATTTACATTACATTTCTGTGTCTCTTTAGAGATGTTTTTTAAAGAGTTGTTAAGAAGTGTCCTAAGAATTTGAACAAAGCAAGACTGGATATTATTTCTGGATATTCATGAAGACTCAAAGTTTTCCAAAACATCCTATTTCTACTTAAAATTCTGGTTCAGTCATAATTGCTTAAAATATTTTGCCTCAGTTCTGTTTAAAGCAATCTTCCTGAGCAATAAACTTCAGAAAACTGATAAGTATTTAATTTGCACATGAAAAAATTATGACAGTAGAGGTTTCAAAAACTTTGCATATCTAGTTCCTTCTTTGAACAAACTCTGGCTTACAACTTCCGCTTTTGAAGTAGTTCTTAGCTGCAAGTACAGTTTGAAACGTAAATGGAAGTCCATCCTGCTTATTTCTTCTCAAATTCTTTCTTTGCTGTGAAGAGCTTTGATGATTGGGAGATAAAATGGTAATCTGTTGTGAAAGCTTGAGGCCATGATCTAATAGCCATATTTTCCTTTTGATAGTTCCCAGAGTGGGGTTTGAGTAGTTTCTTTTTGTAAGCACCCTTCTCATGCTGCTATCTTTGTTTTTTACTGTTTGGATAGAATGCCTGATTTCCCTAGTCAAATGAAAGATAGGACATAAATGCACATCAGTCACTAAATGTAACTGGTAAACTGGTTCCAAGTCAATGGAACTTTAAAATTGATTTCAGTATTTCAAAACTGTTAGCCCAGTCCGTTCCATCTGGAATTAGTAACAAAATTTGGCATAGAAGTAAACATATTTTGAAGAGTTGGTGTGAATTTTTCTTTTGGGAAGTCTGATCAAAGGCAGCTGAATCTCTTCTATAATATTATGAGCTTGACTGAAAAGATGCAAGTTGAGGATGTAGATAAGCATGAGAAAATTAACTGCAATTTAGAAAACATTCCTCATTATCTACCTGACCTTAATGAAAATGAGAGCTATGTAACAATTTGGATAATACATTTGTAATCCACTAAGAGTTTAAAAAAAATATTTGCATCTTTACAGCTTGTAATTTACTAGATGGAAACAACTTGTTCTCTAAGACTGATAAATCTTGGATCTGAACTCATGTATTAAGTGCTTGAAATGGTGCTAAGATAAACTCAGTACTTAAGGATTTATTAGGATTAAAAAACCTCCTCCAAATACTGATTTTCATAAAACAACGAGGGAATGGAAAACCTGTTCCCTTCCTGTAGAATAAGAGTATATCTAACTTAAGTCAAATACCCACAGCTTTTGTTTTAAATAGGTCATCTGACATTCAATTTAAGGAACTGAATCTTCTGCCACATCTTAAATTGACCATGTGCACAAGTATGCTCATGATCTAAAACCCCTACTCTCCATAATTCAGAATCCTTATTATTGTTAACTTGCCTTTCACACCTACTATTCTTAAAATCTGATAACTTTAAAAACACATGTTGTGTTTTTCATGATAGTAAAGTTAATTGTCCATTTCAATCAATTATGTTCTCAGATCTCCTTCTGTTAGCATTAATTTCTGACTAGATTATGTATCTGGTTAGCAGAGTGAAATGCTGTGTGTGTCAGGATTTGAAGGGAAGAGACAAGCTCAAAAGCCACTTGGATTATTTTTGAGAATTTCATTTATATAGACTTGGGTTCACAGTTTCTGCTTTTTATAGACTTTTTTTGTTTGCTTTTTTTAATGATTACTGTTACTTGAGCACAATCAAAATGAAAGGAAAATCTTAAAAAAACTAACAAGCAAAAACCAAAAAACTAGAACTCAAAAGGCATCTGTAGAACAACAGTCATGTGCTAACACTGTGTGTGCATTTTGTTTATCCTGAAAACAGGTTTTGTCTTCCCATTTCCTGTCTCAGGCCCTGTGAAGCAGTTGTAAGCCTCTTGAATTTCCTTCCAGGTTGATGGTCTCCAAGGATTGAACTTGAAGACAAGTCTGCTGTAGTTGAGGTTTTCTCTGTAGCTAGTCCTGTCTCATTAACTCAAAAGCATTAATGAGGCTGCTGAGTCAAGTGTTGGCTTCCCACTATGACAACAAGTTCTCCATTATCTTGCTCATAAACTCTCATGCTGGTCTTAATCTTTGTAGTGTGGTAGTCATATCTCATGCTGTAATGCAACTTTCTGGTTCAGGTCTATTTGTGTTATGTCCTGAAGTATTTCACAACAACAGTAAATAAGGTTGCATTTCTTCTTAGTGCTTGTTTTAGGAAAGTAGGAATTGGGACACCTCAGGTCCTGAAGTATGTTTGTGATAGTGGCTTCATTGCTAACTATTGTCAGAGAATTTAAATTTTTTTCTGATTGACTCAAATGTATATACAAATCCATCACATGTAATGTGATATCATATGTGTTTTGAAGGCATGACTTAGGACATCTGGAGTTCTACATTTACTTTGCAAGGAGGAAGAACTCAAAATAACAGTTAAGGAACTAACAAAAAAACTTGTAACAGTAGGAAAGTTTGAGGAAAACTAGGAAAGCCCAGGGGTCCCTCCTCCTTCAGAGGAGAACTACTTTTAAAAGAAAATGTCTGAATGCCTTATTGTGGCTTCACAACACAAAATTACCTTTCTCCTGTTGTCTGAAGTACTTCATAGCGAAGTATGCAAAAGTCTAACAAGATACTTCATAAGTGGAATGTAAAATTCTGGTATAATTGGAAATAATACTCCTTATACAAAAGCTAGCACTGAAAAATTTTAGAAATACTGTTATCTTCTTCAGCTTTTTGGCCTTGACCCAACAAGACTGCTGTTTATATAGATTTCAACCAAATTGCAGGTTGTTTTTTATAGCTATCTTCTCAACCTATGATCCAAAAACTTATGAAGTCATTAACAAATATGAGTGAATAGAATAAGATCCTTGAGGAAACTTCATTTTTAAATGTCAAAGCTCAGCAGACGAGCTACTTCTCTTTTAAGGTGTGTTAGATTAGCTTCTTGAAAACTGATTCTTGTAAAAATGTCTAATCTGAAAATCTTCATCTAATGCCTGGTTGCGTGCTTGAAAGATTCACTTTTTGAGTAAGTCTAAGAAATTTTTTTTCAGAATGGTAGCTGTAGTGATTAGAGTTCTTTTTATAAATAAGAAGCTAGAGATCCATTTCAATTTATCTCCCCTAAGGCAAGCCAGAATGTTCAGAAATGCCCTTTCCTGGCAGGAAGATTAACCAAGCTCAAGGCTCTAAATTTCTTTTCTCTGCTTTCCTGATGTAGAGGAGTGTCAGTTTGGTTCTTTCCAAGGTTGTCTGCAGCAAAACTTCTGTGTATCTTTTAAGGAGTGTCTGCTCCTTCATCAAGTGCAATGAGTTCTACGTTTTATCAACTCACTTGAGCGTGAAGTTAAACTTTAGCTGGCTTTATCAATGCTTTTGAAGGTGTAACTTCTCTAAGGTACTACAGCGTGGTAACAGAAGGAGAGGGGGAGAGAAATCATCAGGTTATTATGTTAAAAGTCAGTACTTGATAATGGTTACAAAGAACAGGGTTAGAAGTTGCCTTTTTATTTAAGGGATTTCCAGTGTTGATTTCATTAGTACACATGCTGAGTTAAAAATCATTACAGATTTTGGCAGATCACATTTCAGTGTAAGTTCTAAAATAAAGAACTTTTTGTCATAATTTAACATTTGATTGAAATTGTTATAGCTACTTACACGTATTTATGCTTATATAACAAAAATACAAACAAAGTTGTTCAAATATAAGCTAAATTTGTGACTGACTCGCAATCATCAAGGTTTGTATGGTGGCAAATATAATGGTGGCATTAATAAGGCTGGATGAGGTACAACTGTAACAATGCTGTGTTGTAGTAGAACTGTGGGGCTGCGAAGTGACAGCTTCTCAAATATACTGTGTCTAGAACCTGTGTAACAGAAAAACATGCAGCAGAGTCATCTACTTTTAAGGTTGAATGAGTTAAGTCCTAATGGCTTCTAAGAATTTTCAGCATCATCACAGTTCACTAAAAATTCTTGCCGTCTGACATGGGTTTGTCTGACATGAGTTTTTTGGCTTTCTATGCCTTCAGACATGTCTTATTCCTATTTTCCTTAATGGGATTTCCTGAGTTTTTATAGTTTGTGTTGTTTTTCTAACTTTTTTTGTTATTTATATCATTCTAGTGCAGGGCACTCCTGATCTGCAACTGTTCTGGTCTTTGAAAATATTTTACAACAGTAAAATGTTAACACATAGTCATTTCTGTCAGAAAAATTACTCAATTTGAGTTCTTTACAATTTTCAAAAAGTAACAAATTAGTAGTTTACAACTTAGAATTATAACTGTGAATAAGTAACTCAAATGCAAGGAAGTGCTAAAATTAGGTACTAAACTATGAGAGCATTTTCTAACTTTGTTGCACAGAAGTATTTGCAGATCAGCATTGCTGAATACTAGAGAGATTTTACATATTTTATTCATTGTATCCTCAGTTGCGCTTTTATATTGCTGCAGTAAAATTCTGTGCATCAAACAAGTTACTTTCATGTAGCAAATGTGGTGTACTGTAGTTACTCCTTCAGTTTTTATGGATAAATGCAAACTGAGTGAATCTTTTTTCCATGTGTGCTAATTATCAAAAGAGTCTTAGTAACAGATGCTCAAAAGAGGAAACATTTTTATTTGCAACCTTCAGTAGCATTTCTTACAATCTAGAGCCAATGCAGTGATTCTGCAATGCATTGTCCTCTGTGTAGATATTTCAAAAGTCCATGTTAAATTTTTTCCAGGCAATGTTTAAAGGTATCATTGATATTTTCTTATTCAAAGCAGCTACAACTTTTTTTTTTTTTTTTTTTTTTTTTTTTTTTTTTTTTCCATGGGAATAGAGTAGACATTAAAATATTCTTAATAGGTTATCTAACAGTTCAGTATTGTAGCTGTCCTGTGCTCATCATTTCTACTTAAATATAACAGTCCTTCTTTCTGGTAACTGTATATTTTAAGTGTGATTAGACTAATCTGAGAATTAATGAAATGCATGTATTTATCTGGTAAGTCCTGAAATAGGTTCCCTTAGATGCTCTAATTGTAAAGGGCTATAAAAAGAACATTTGCTCTATATTTTGCAAAAGCACAGGGTTTTAAAGTTTAAGCCACCATATATACGTATGACCTCAACATCAAAACACATGAAACCCCAGTGCAAACAAAGCACCAGTGGTGCTTTTTGGAGGAAACACTGGAACATGAGAAACATGTAACAGTGACCAGAAGAGTGGAGAGGAGAAGTAGGTAATGACAGCAGCTAGAATTACATATTTTTTACTCTAAAGCTGACTGTAGATCTTTGAAAGTATTATAGAGTCTAGAATCACTGTAAACTTTTAAGAGTTTAATGGAGCAAAGGCTTTTTTTGTTTCAGATTTCCATATAAGTACTGTAGAAGAGCTGCATTTTTTGCTTTTTTTATTCTTGTGCATCTCTTCAATGTATTCAATTGAATTCAAAATCTTAATCAACTCTAGGGTATTCCTAAAACTCCTCTGTTTTGAAAGAGAGATTTAAAACTACACTATTTTTTATAGTAAAATACAGCATGTTTCAAAAATCTCCCCTTTAAACTACTAAAATTTCAATGTATAATTTTTCCAAAGGTCTGTAGTGTCAATGGGACAGTACATTCACTTCGTGGTTTAAGCTTTGCTGCATGGAGACAGCTTCCTCTGCTGACACCACCTATTTGCTTCCTTTAGATCTGTACTCTGATTGTCTGTATACTCCCCTTGCCCCAAGAAATCAAAACATTTGACAACATCGGCTCCCAAATACTATCCCAAAACCTTACAGCGAGTCCTTGTCAGACAGCTTGAAATTTTGATTTAGCTGACTTAAGGCCAACGAAACTATGGAAAACGTTCACCAGTTTGCTTTCAGACCAACTCTGCTGCATGTGTTCATAAGTTCCATAAAGATTGCATGCTTTCTGTTTAATACAAACAGTATATTTTTTTTCACACCCATCCTTGCTTTTTATATTTTATTTTTGTTTCCCTTGCCTTGGTTGGATGCCTGTGTGTGTTTAATCCAAATCCCTGTCCAGTCCTGGAGTTTGAACTACGGAAAGCCAAGGAGACCATACAGGCCCTTCGAGCCAACCTGACTCAGGCTGCAGGTGGTGTACATAAACCTTTTCTTAAGTCTCTACTTTGAACAATGTAGAAGTAGCTGAGCTCGTCCTCTGTGAGAGAGTAAAATTTAGTTACTTTTTTTTCCTCCCCAGAAAATGAAGTTCCTTTGCAGGAACGAAAAAATTATAAATCAAGTCCTGAAATTCAGGTAGGTGGCTGATGATAACTGAGCTTTGCATGGACTTTATGACGAGAATAAAGATGAACCAAAGATGTAGTGTATTGTTTTCTTTTTTTCCAGGAGCCAATCAGACCTCTTGAGAAAAGAGCTCTAAACTTCCTAGTAAATGAATTTTTATTGAAGAATAGTTACAAGCTTACATCAATAACATTTTCAGATGAAAATCATGATCAGGTAAAGTTTGCTTGTGGTTGGTTTTTTTGGGGGGGTTTTTTGTGGGTTTTTTTTTTTTTTTTACAGGTTTACTTTCCATATTCTGATCTTGTCATAAACTCGAGTGAATTAAAATTACTTCTCCTGACTATGTAGTTCACTTCATATATATATATGATTACTCTAAAAGTTAAATATGTTAGTTAGCATTTTCATATACAAAGCTTGGCTTGAAAACACAGCAGTTTGTGGAGTATTTTCCAAAAAATTTTAGGAAGGAAACAGTGCTTGTGTTCTTCAAAGGAAGCAAAAAAAGAAGTGAAGTACTGTGAGTTACAGGTACCTACATACTGTCTTGGATTTTGATGTGACAGAACTGGATCTTGAACATGATCTTTTCCTTAAATCATTTGATTTGTGCAGGATATACAATTTACTCATTCTTTGTGATCTGGGTATATATGTGAGTGTACTTAATCACCTTGTGTCATTGAATACAGTATTGAAGAAGCTCTCAGTCATAAGGTGTTATCTTAGATCTTTCCAAACATAGCTAAGATGATCAGTTTTATGTCTAATGATCTAAATGATTGTGTGATACTGTAACAGTCTGCCTCTGGGAAATTACACCTGTACTTGTGACTGAAATGGAAACAAAACCAATACCTCCATCAGTAGAAAGCCTTCTATCAACTGCACTGGCTTCTGCTGGAATTTGAGCAATGTTATTTCTGATTCTTAGAAGTGTTCATGTCCTAGTAAAAGGATAAATTGTAATCTGTGTGGTTTTGAAAGGTCCTGTCTTTAGTACATTACCTATAGCTACCTTTAGGGTGAAACTGCTTTGATTCATGAAGTGGATCCTTTCTCTGCTATTGTTTCTTTCTATCTGATTTAAGCTTTTGTCTGCGTTACTACAATGCAGTCTTGATGTGATTATTTTGCTGTTGTATGGCCTGGGTTCAAGTGAGGAAGAGAAACAAAAATAAAAGGAAGTATTTTGTATGCTTTAGCTTTTTTTAATTCCTTTGAAGGATTTTGAACTTTGGGATGATGTAGGATTGAACATTCCAAAACCTCCTGACCTGTTACAACTCTACCGTGACTTTGGAAACCATCATGTTACTGCAAAAGATGTGGTGGATGCATCAGTCGGTGTAGAAGACGATGAGTTAGAGGCTGACACTCCTATACTTGGGACCGTCCCTGTATTTGAAACAACACCACAGTCAATAGAAGTAAGACTGTACAGAAGAAATGTTACGTCTGTTTGCAGTACTACTTTATTGTACTAAACTCTTTCTTTTCTATCTTGTATTTAGCAATGTTTAATAGTGCAAAAATTAGAAGATCAAATTAGTGTGTTAAACAGTGAGAAATGGTCTTTGATGGAACAAATCCAAAGACTTGAGAGGTACGTACTTATCAGTCTATTCAACTGCTGATAAATGTTGGATAACTTCTCAGTGTTTTTCTAGCACAATAATAGAAACATACAACTTGCAGGTATGAAATGACTAGGAATTCTTCAGGGCAGGGCAGTCTTTCCTTTTCAGTACATGGTATTTCATTAGAAAAAGAAAGAGACTTCAAACTGACTGTTTCCTTATTATTGCCTATATAATTTAATTTTGTAATTAATTTTGTTCTTTTAATGTAACTTCTTTATTTCTTTGAAAACATAATCTGTTCTGATGTGTTTTATGTAGGTTTTCTCTTAGCTTTGTTACTCCTTAGTACTGTGGTGTGTACAGTTTGCAAACATTGTTAGAAAGATGCTTGTTTTAATGACTGGTGTCGTCACAGTTTTTCTTTTTAAAGAACAAGACTAGTGGTATTTTTGCTCTTGTTAAAGGTACTTTAAAAGTTTGGTCAAAACATGCAGTACTGTAAGCCTTAAGATACCATTCCTCTTAAGAGATACACTAATGCAGCATATGGGAAAGTGTGTAATTTTTAAGTGCTTTATTGACTTGCATAGTTACCATTTCAAAGCCAGGTAGAATAGTATATATTGAGGCAGGATAAGATATGTATTGATTTTGCCACTATAGTGTTTTAAGTTTTGCACCCAGATAGGGTTCTGTCTTGCAGCCATTTGTGTCTCAGTGCTCAGGGTTCAGCCAGAAGTAGGGTAAGGCTGTTGTTACTCAGTTGTTTCACTGATTCACTCACTCCAAGTGCAATGTTTTTCCTGCAACTAAACAACTCAATGCAACTAGTGTTTATATAAATAACTTTTGTGATATAAGCTACTTTTATTAAAGGAATTTTTAAACATACTGGAATTGAAGAGGGAGCTCTTTTCAGTATGTTGTCCTTATTTCTGTGCTTCAGCCTTGTGATTTGAACAGCATTTGCATGAAAGCTACAGAAATATTTCATTCTTTGCTTTTCCTTTTTCAGTGAAATAGATCTTCTCAAGAATGAAAACTTTGCTGTGTCAACAGTTTATGGTGTAGCTCCCCATCCTTCTTTAAAACAAGTGCCTCTCACGGTCTCAGAGGACAATGGACGGTACTTGGATATCAAGAGCTCTGAGAATGACAATAAACATGGAAACACTGAGGAAACAAGCCTTGCTTTATCAGCTGAAGTAGACTCAAGGACTTCTAAAGACGATATGCTAAATTCTGTGCCCTGTAAAGAGACAGAGAAACTGTCCTCACGTGCTCCATCATCTAAAACTGCAGTCCACTTTGATAAACCTAATAGGTAGGTTAGTGATAAATTGTAAACTGGCATGCTATAATTAAAAATTCTTAAAGAGACTAGATGTTTTTCTAACAGTAAAATTCTGCCACATGAAGAAACCATTCATGTTTTGCATGCAAGTAAAATACTTACCGTACCTCTAGGATACAGTACTGATATTTTTATATTGTCCTTAATCTTTTTAGGAGGGTGTACATATGACAAACCTGCAGTTTCAGTGTTTATTTTTGCCTTCTACTTGTTTCTAAAACCTGCTTGTTTCTAAGTCCTGTTTGCTGCAGGAAAAAAATAGATAAGGTCAACATAGTGAACGGGAAGACAAGATTCTCTTTTAAGTTTTAATTTTAATTTCGTAATTGTCTTCTGTTCCACTGGAAGAGTTGTTTGAAAAATTTTTGTTGTTGTTCCTATGTAGATGTGTATAACTCTATTAGAGTATCTAAGAGAGCACTACAATTTTTATTTATATATTTTTTTAATTATCATAAAGATATTTAATTATCAGAATGATGGCATTCTGCTTTTTTGAGTTTTGATTTTAGGGCAAGTCTTCACTAAGTAGCTATGATTCTTTTAACCAAAGTAAGTTATTCATATTGTTTTATTTACTTGGAGACTGAGTTTGTGAGTCTTAAGAGTTCTTGAGAAAGCCTCCCAAATCTGTCAAAGTCTTTTTGTAGTGAAGAGGGAAAGTGACTTGTTTGTTAAGTGGTAGAATAAACCACTGTGTAGCCATCAGGAGTAACATGTACACAGACTTAAGGAGAGCGTACAACTTCTAACACTACCACTGTGGACAAAGATATGCAAGTAGATCACGTTATGATCTTACTGTTGCTGTTGCTAGGGAAGCAGTCAGCTATCCTGCTTTGTATTTTGTCAGTTCACGTAGTGTTTTTTGCTGGTGTTAATACTGTAATATGCTTCTAGAATTATCTTCCACCTGAAAATACAAAGTAGAAATCTGTGTGACATGCTGTGCAGATGGAAAATAAATGCAAGCTGAAGGGGTTGAAGAAAAAGAATAACTACAAAAGGAGTTGCTACCCCTGCTAATAATTACCTTTACTTGTAAGCTCTACGTGTCCTGCCTTCTCTGGATTTTCTGAACTACTTGCACGGACTTCTAGGGTCAGGGGCACTTTTTCAGGGATATCAACTTTAGAATTGGACAGGAAGAATGATTTCTGATTTTTGAATACAGTACTTAAGAGTCTCATGACGAATTTCTTCTCTTTTAGTTGAATATACTGGTGTTAAACAGGAAAGTAAACAGCTTAGATTTTTCTGAAGAATGGTCAGTGGTTCCATTTAAGCTTTCCAAAGTTTGTTTTGTTTTTAAATTTCTCTCATATCCTAGCTGAATATCTAGAGTAGGTAATAATCAGAACCATTGTACATGGATTGCTAAATACTTGTCTGCATACTTTCGTTTGTGACTTGTCACAAGTTTGTTTGCTCAGATTAATGGTGAGTGCTGGGTGGCCGTAAGTGCATGAATATTAGATTGACGGTTTGGGGATGGTGAGGATGTGTATCAAAATAGGATTAAATCACTGACTGAGGAAGGAACTGCGTATTTCTAGTGGGATTTGTGACAGTAGAACAGCGTTTGTTTTGCTGCTCACAGCTGTTTTAAAAATAACAGCACGTGTTTTGACTTGAAAAGTGGTTCAATGAAGCCATGAATCCCCACTGAGTTAACTTCAGAAGTCCCTTCAAATGCAGTTCACTGCAGAAATAAGTAATGCATGTGTAATATGTAGCTATTTTTGTACTCTGCTTTGGGCTTAGCATGTCAACGAAGGGTCAAAGGAAACCATATTTGAAAAAACCATATTTATAGAACAGTATCTAGTACTAATTTTTTTTCCTGGATTAAGCACTAGTTTTTTAATAACACAGTAATTTTTTTCACTTAAAAATACATTATTTGTTCAGAGATCTGTGGAAGAAGCTGCACAATAAAAGCGCTGGATATTTATTGATTTCAGTCCAAGGGTGGTTATTTGTAGGAGACAATTACTACAATTTATTCAGAATGTATTAAGAGGGATAAAAAACTAAGTCTCTATCCTAAAAGGCAAGATTGTTACTACTGTATCTAGAGTGGGTTCTTGGCATAAATCTTGCCCAGATGGGAAGAGAGGATAGAAGAGCAAGTGAGCCTGCTTTGTGTGACTGCACTTAGAGCAGCTGTGCGTGCATGATGGCAAATGAGGACATGGCCATCATTGGAAAAATGCCTCATCTAACAGATTGCAGTAGAAAGCAGTAGCAGCAGTTTAAATAGACTGCACCACATGTATTTATTCAACTAATTTAAGATGTGTGGTAATTTGCACCAAATACAAGGTGTTTTCTGTATATAGCAGTCCTGGCTTTTTGAGTAAATTCACTCTTGTCACAGTCTTATACAGAATAGAATAGCAGTGCTTGGTTTTTGTATTCATCGTAGTTTCATATATTGTAACATCTTCACTAGTGGCATCTTGAAGAGACTTTCCACTGATTTGTGTGCAAGAGGCTTGGGTCTTTCATTGTTTCTGCCCAGCATAGCCATCAAGGATTTTGCTAGACTTCATCAAGGAGAAGCTTTCCTGACTCCAAGTATAGCCAGCAATCATAACAGGATCCAGGCTGCCCAGAGCTTGTTGTTATTTAACCCACTGGGAAGTTCAGTGACATACTGCCATAGCTGGTTTTCAGTCTCTGCAAAGCGGGCATGGAACTTTGACCTTATGTAGGATTTTAATTAGAATTCCAAGTGCAAGGCTCGCTCCTGTTCTTCCAGTGTAAAAAAACTGTAAAGCCTTTAGTAGAGCCTGCAAATCTGTCAGTTAAGAATACTTTACAGAGTAAGGACTAACGTGTTGTTTAACAGAGGTTCTTTAAAACTGGCTAGCATTTAAGTAGTTTAGTAACTTTTTTAAAGTGAACCTCACACCAAAACCAAGCTGACTAGAAGCAAAACATGCTTCCTTCATTAAAATTTAAAATGTGGTTTAAAAACCCATACTGGCAAGCAAGAAAATTGATTTTAAGTAGTAAATAGAAATTCTTATCATATTTTCTAAATAGAGGAAGAAAACTGGTGTATTTATCTGTATCCTGCTGATTAGTTTAAACAGTTATAAGTAGGAACTTTGATTCTTAATGTGCTTTTTTGGTTAGAAAAGGGTGAATGAAGGTAAAATGTATTTACTATAGTGTTATGCTTCAATCTATTAGATAAAAATTTATGTCCATGCACATAATTAGATTTGTGTAGGATTGCAAAAAATGCACTCAGGTGCATTTTTAAGAGTTCAAAGATGATACCAGTTTCCACATAAGAAATAGGAATTGTGCCTCCTTTCTTAAACTCATATAGCGTCATTAGAGGATTCAAACAGCAGATGATGATATAGGGTGAGATGCTTTTTGTATGTTTTGGAAGACAAATGTTGGTTTTCCTCTTTAAAAATAGCAGTATTAGCATATAAGTACCGGCCTCAGATAAGACTGAGGAAGTTGTTATTATGAGGAAAAATAGGATGCTGATGCTGCTTTGCCTGTTTAATGTAATGATCAGTAACAGTTTTCTGAGAACATTGTTGCCAAATTATCCTCTTGGGACAAGGGTATTTTGAGACTCTTATCAGGGTTTATATGTGTGCTTAACGCTTTGAGTAGCTCGGCTGCATTGACTGGTGCTGGGTGTGGCCATGAGGCAGTGCTTCTACTGATGCAATTTAAGGTTAATTTTGAGTTTCTGGCTATGCATTTGAATCAGTTTCAATCCATAAGTGGTGGTTGAGCAATCTCTGTATAATGCTGAAGCTTGTAAGTTGACTGACTACTCAAATGCTTTTATGCAATGTGCAGAATCAGAGCATTAAGCAAAAATAGAAAAAATACTGTTTCTTGTGATTTCTGTGCCCACACCCCTCTGTTTGCATAATTGTGTGCTTCCTCTTGTATTGCTAAAGCTTCCTTTTCTTCATGCTTTAGTCCTATTTTTATCTGTGCAGCAGTTTGAAGGATGTTACATTTTTCCGAACTAAAAGTAACTTCTTAATTAGGACACTCAGGGATTTTTGTCTTGCTACAAACTAAACACCCTAAAAGTCAACAATGATTTTAAACAAAATCCTCTGTATTATGTTTCAGTTAAAACGTGCTTTCTGAGTGTCATTTTACCTAGCCAAGTAGACAAGAATGAAAGGACTTGCTTTATCACTTATCTGATTTATGCTTTTTCCCCCCCACTCCCTTTTTGATGATGTTTCAGGACATTGTCACCAGCTTTCCATCAAGCACTACTGTCTTTCTGTCGGATGTCAGCAGACAGCCGTTTGGGATCAGAGGTATATTTCCCAGTTGACATAAACTAAAAGATCCTTTATTTTGCATGGCAGCAGTAGTTAAATAAGCAGTAATTGCTTTGAAACAGAACATGATCATAGATGGAGATGAATCTATGTACGTGAAACTTAAGAAATAAGGATGTGCTTTCAGATTTTAGCTTAAATATGAAACTTAGTGATAGATGGGTAATTACTGGGAAGCTTTGAGTCTCTACAAGTGGGTTCATGGTTTTGAAGTTGCTGACAGATCAAAAACTTACAGCTTAATATGTGGGAGTAATTTAGGTATTTTTCTGCTAAATAGTCAGCTTGCTGTAACCCTTAGTCCTCTGAAAGGATATTTTTCTGTTCCTGTGCTTCTTTTAAAAAAAGCAAATAAGCAACTTGGTTTTCTAGGTATCTCGGATTGCAGACAGTGAAAAAAGTGTCATGTTAATGTTGGGACGCTGCCTGCCTCATATTGTTCCTAATGTGCTACTTGCAAAGCGAGAGGTGAGGAACCCTGAAACCTTACATTTTGTTTTTATCAGGTTGTTTTCTTATTAATTTTGAAGATGTGTGTAATTTCATGAAAGTCTGTTACTTGCAATCATGTTCTTACTTTTGTGCATGCATCTCTGCTCATAGAAAATGGTTTTGCACCTCTGTCAGGTGAGTTCAGTAAACCTGCATGGTATCCCAAGATTTCTTCCTCTGCTTAAGGCACCCATTAGTGTTCAGCAAGACTGTTACTCTAGGTCCATCCTTTTGTGGTAGCACAGATGTTTTTGTTAGAGAAGATCGTGTTAATATGCATTATAAAAAGCAGAGGCTATCAGTTCAAACATTAAATTTGGTTTATTTTGGCTATTGGTTTTGATAAGGATTAATGTTCGGGTTCTTTTTCAGCACTATATACTTGACTAAAAAAAAAAAATCTTTTAATGTCTTTTTCTAGAAGCTCCATGTATCAGCCAAGTTAAGGTTCATCAAAAATAGTCATTTTTTCATTTTCTTACAATTTTGCTTATATGTTTTCCTTAACTTGAAAATGAAACTAACTAAAAATTAAAAAAATGTAATGTGTATTTTGAATGTAACTAAAGATGGTGGTTTGCATAGTCATTCTTGCGTAGCATAGGAAAGGAAGATTGTGATTAAAGATGGGAAAACAAATGACTGGTTTTATATTCTTTGTTGTAAATATTGCACATTACCCATATGTGTAAAAAAAAAAAAACAAACAAAAAACATATCAAAGAAAAATTCGATGGCCTTATAGTTGACATTGAAATAAAGGGTTTGAAGTAACATAGCTTGTTGAGCAAGTTTTAGTCCTTATTGACAGGACCTACAGTATGGTAGACTTAGTAGTGTGTTTTGCATAACTTCATTGTAAGGCTTTGAAAAATCCTCAAGAAATTTGTACTGATCCTCTAATCTAAAATTTTGTACCATACAAGTAATTATCAGTGGTTGACATGGTGAACTTCAGACATATGCCATGTTTTGAAAGTTCATAAAAGGCTTTTTTTTTGCTGAGGGGGTGGGGATGTTAACTGGGTGCTCTGGAAATGGTTCTGTTAATAGTCTTTCAGAAGAATTTTGTCAGTGTTCATGGATCAGTGCTTAATTTCTGATTTCTTATTTATTCCTTTCCTTCCTTCTGCTTGGCGCAGGATGTGGTATTTTGGCTTCTTTTCAAAGCTTGTAGCATAATCTGTGACCTTTTAGCCTATTTGCTTCTTATTTTGTTTTACAGTTGAAGTTACATATGATTACATGTATGTTTGCCTTAAATGAATTGTCTGTTTCAGTTTACTTGAAAAGCCTCGAGTGAGAATTGGGTAACTGGATTGCACAGAATGCCTAATTTTCCAAGTATTGAAATTTGCTCTAAAAATACCTGGTTTTAGTTACCTGCCACCGGTTGCTATAACTATTGTGATGTTCTTTCAGATGTAGTCATGGAATTTGAAGGAAAAATTGGGTAGACTGTCTGTTAGTATTTATTAATATTGATATTATGGAAAGTTAACTTAAGAACTAGGCTCTCTTCAGCAAGGTGTAACTTTGAGTCTTGTCCAAAAACAATGTGATAATGAGAATTTTACACCATGTTACAAAGAAGTAAAAATATACCTAAAGATCACTAATTTGAGAAAGATGTGTAGCAAGTTCAGATTATAATGCAAAGTGATCGCCACTCTGCTCTGAAAAGATGAGTGGTAGTATTTAAAGTCTTACACTGTCAATGCATTAGGCGTGAGAGCTAAACAATTTTTGATGACTCCTTGAAATACCTTTGTTCTTTAAGCATTATGTTGAAATTGGTTGCAAAATCTTAAGCTGAAAATTTTGTGTTAGGCATCTTTATTTTGGAGAAACTGAGTTTGCTGAGGTTGACAATCTCTCAGTAGTTGTTATCCTTTAGCAGAGATTCAGTAGTCATTTTTCCTATGCTTTTTGCCATCTTAACGTCAGTAGCAGCCCACCTAACTTGGTAGTAAAGTGTTCCAGTAGATACTACAGTTGACACATTTCTGAAATTACTTCTTATTCTTCTGTATTGGTGCAACTTTAATTGTTCTTTCATGTCTGTACTTTAGGTTCCAGTGGAACTTAAGAAAGAAGGAAAGACACAGTATTGAGTAGGGTGACTGAGGGGATTATTTTAGATGTTTCTAAAAAAGCAGTTCAACTGGGTAAAATGAATAGCACATAACACAGGATAATTGCCTTAAATCAATTTGTAGTCATAAAATTCCATGTAACAGCATAGAAATTTAATTTTGTTTATATCTTAAGTGTCTAGGTTATCCTAACTTCCTGAAAACATCTATGTCAATATTGAGATTTGTATGTGAATGCACTGACAAACAAAGGAGGCACTGCAATCCAAATGGTAATTGGAATTTTCAGTAACAAAATTCTAAAATCCAGTTCTTAAAAAAAAAGGCCTGTTGGATTGGCATGCAGTCTGTGATAACACTTCTTGCAAATGAGCAGCTTGAGTTCATAAAAATTAATTTACATTGGAAACTGCTTTCTCAGTTGTTTTTTACCACTTAAAAGTAAAACACATTTAAGGTATAAAAAACCCAAAAGTAAAATCAGACACCAAAATCTGTCAAGAGGTGTACCATAAAAATTCCTTTGGCAAAACTGTAATAAGAAAAAAGCAATATTTTAAAATGTTTGGGATAACTGATCTGTGCAGTACTATTTCTTACCTTTATAAAATGTAAAAGTCAATGTTTTTTTGTCGGAAAACAGAAGTAATCTTGTTCGTATGTAGAACTTCTACACTCTACAGTATGTAGTCCTTTAATGGAATTGGGCCAGAGTATATTTTTGGCTTAATATTTTGTTACTCTTGTTCTTAATCAAGAAACATTTCTTTTAACTGCTTACATCCTTCATCTCACCTATTATTCCAGTGTTAGTCCTGGGCATGAAAATTGTCAACCATTGGTATCTTCTAAATAACTGTTTCTATTTCACAGGATACGGGAGAATAGAGAAATTTAAATGAACAATTACAATACTTTCTTTTACTCGTAAAACTTGGGTTGTGGTAGGTTCTACAGACTGTGTGTCTGGAAAGCAGGAATAGTGTTGACTTCAGCCTGTTTGCTGGTTCTTTTCTGGCTTACACGGGGTGTTGGTTTTGGTTTGCAGGGTTTTTTTTGTTCTGGGGATGGGAGTGCCTCACTAACATCAGACAAAAATTAAATCCCTGAATTCCCTTCTCTTGGATATGAGGGACTAGTGTAGTTTCTTAGAATGAAATAGCTCAGGCTCATAGAGTATCCTTTTTATCTCTAGTCTGAAAGCTGATGTCTTTTAACACTGTCTTTAAACCTAACATGGATGCAAGGAGTTAAATTTGATGTTTATGAACATATGTTGGAACACTTAGCAAAAAATAGTTATAATGATGGAAAAAACACAGAAAATTCCTTGCTGCTTTCTAAGATGGTCACTATACAATACACTTTAAAAAAATCCCAGACTTTAATACCTTGTTGTAATACTTCTAATATGCAGTAGGAGCTGTCTTGTGTATAGCTTAGATGATACTAATTACTATTAGAAAGCCACCTTCTTTTGTGCATAATAAAGAGCTGCTCCATATGCCCATGTAAATGTTGTCTTTATTGAGAACTTAAATCAACTCAAAGGGTGAACCCTCTTCCAAGATAACAGAACATGTTGTTATACGTTAGGAAGACACCCAAACATACTATGGTTAGAAAAACATTGTTTTTTTCTTTGGAGAGATCCACTTGAACAGTTACACAGAAGTAGAACAGAGAGATGTGTCGTTTCAGTTCTCCTGTCCAGTGCATTAGGCCACTTTCATAGCATTGTCAGTCATTCACCTGTTTGTAGTTTATCTCACAGTAAAAACAAAACTTTTTCCTCTCTGTTAATCATCTGGGTACCTCACAGATATAAACTGCCTCAGATATGAATTTGTCTTTTCAGTAGTAGAGGTGAGACCTTTGACACATGATGTTTTATTTCATCGAGTTGCAAGTGTTGACAATGTTATAATGTCAATCTGCTTGGAATCTAATGAGGAAAGCATATCCAAGTTCTGGTACCACATCTCCTGGTGGTATAGTCACTGAAGTCACTAGTCACTCCTCCTGTTGACTAATACTAATATGACCTACCAACATGAGTTTTCTAAACTTGGAGGCAGAAGGGAAAAGAGGGACTTGGGGATGAACTGAATGTTTAGGAAGGATCCAAAATTTAATAAAGGGAGAGTTGTTGGGTTTTTTTGATACTTATGTTCTTGCTTTATGACTGTAGCACAAGTGGTATTCCTTCCCAAGGAAGGCAGAGTGTTTCAAAAAGCACTGGAAGCCCTCTCCTTGATTAGTAATAAATATTTTACCTCTCTATAACCATGTTATGAACTTTTCTCTTGAATATAAACAGGCAAGTGCTGGCATTACTCTGTCCTGTTGAAAAATTACTACTTTCTGTAGAAATTCTCTGCTGGTTTTGAAAATAAAAAATCTGAGATTTGTTAAACAAATCTACATCTAACACATGACCCTTAGCAGCAGGAAGGAATCAGCTCAAACTGAGCGGTAGGTTGGTTTTTGTTCATCATCATCCTGCATATCCCAAGAAGAATCTGCCCTTTATAAGTCTTTGAGAGACTTCACTTGATTTGTTTTGTCCATCTGTGAGAGCAGTTTCTTTCTTCTTGTCCCATACGAAGTCCCCTTCACCTGCAGTTTTACCTTCCCGTCCATTAGGTCTGTAAGGGAGTACAGAAAACACTGTTCAAGACTTCTCACTGTTTCTCCACTCCCCTTACTAGAAGGAACTGTAGAAGCACTGGTGAAGCGATGCAGAGAACACTCTCTTCTCCCATAGTATGCATGAGAGAATGTGACCAATGGACAAGAAAATACAGCTAATTCCATCAGCTATAATAACCAGCTTTCTGCAAGGTAAAGAACCAGCCTTGTATCTGCCCCATGTCAATGGTGTTAGGTTACTCATTAGCCTTTCAGACACAAGGTGGTAGTTTCTAGGTGAATATTCTGAGTTTTTTTCCTTTCATCTAGAGTCAGCTGGAGAAAGACAACTTAAATGTCCTTAAATTCAATAAGAAGCTTTAAAAAAACAAACAAACAACAGCTCCTGGCACTGTTTTGAAATCTAGCAATAGTTCTGAGTGAACAGTGGAGATTTTTGAGTAGATATTGAAACGTACTAAGAAAGTGAAGTCAATATGATGGTTTCATCAGATGAAATAAAGCCCCCATATATGTCCCATTTCATGGAGTAAATTTTTTAAAAAAGAGTTTTCATAGGAGCACTTAAGAATACTTGCAAGAGCAGTTGGATAGTGTGAACTTGGGGTAGATTTCAAAAAGTTACATCTCACTAAAGTAACAGAGTGTTCCTTTTTCAAACTTTTTTCAATGAGCTTTATTCTTTATGGCAAAGTTAGTAGTTTTGTTGGATATCTGCAAATTACAATCTGATTTCATATTTAAAAGATCTTAGCTTAACATATAAGTACCGTGGTGGATGTCTGTGTTATTTTTGTAATGTTATTTCAAATCTTCTGAAACTAAAGCGGTATTTGCAGGAGAAAAAATTCTTCTGTGAAGTACAAAAACAAAGTTAAATAGGCTAACCCCCTGACTTCTCAGAACTTTAAATGGGCAAAAACTGAATTTTAAGTATCCAAAAGAAAAATAAAATCTAACATGCAAATTCTACAGGGAAAGGAGCTTTCAGCTGAAGAAAGTTTAGTTCTTCATGCAGTGTTTCTTTAATGCGGATTTTCAATTCATGTTATTTTACACTGTGCTACACTTACTTAAAAACACCAAAAACTGGCTCACTTAGAATTATTAAGAAATAGAAATGTCCAAATTGTTCGGAGTTATTTCTCTTTCTGTCCTTTTAGATTTTTTTTAAGCAATTGATAGCTTATTTCCACATTCATTCCTCTGTCGTAAATTCCCTAATCTGTGCCATAATTGAGTTAAATATTACCAAAATATATACCAGAATCACATAATGTTAGAATAGGTTGTGTCTTGGTCAACTTCAGGGGTGGAAAATAGCACCCTGTGTAAAATTCTTGTAAAATGAAAAAAAAGTTTGTCAGGAGTTGACTAGCTTAGACACTGCTCTAAAATAGAGTATATGTGTAACTTAAACATAGGACTTGCTGTTTAGGAAAAGACAAGTTGTGCAGTGAGGGTGTTGTTACTGGTGTTTCCACATGTCCACCTTGTTTAACAGGCTTACTCTCAAAAACATTGTAACCAGGTCACTTTGAATGTCTGTAGGAAGAAATTGGCACCTCCTTATGAAGTCATTAGAAATAACCATAGATTTTTCCAGGTTTTTTTATAATCTCTCCTAGTAGCATCAGATGAATTTCCCACTATCACCTGCTTGTTTGTCACAGCTTATTAATTCACAGAAAGCCTCTCTATTGAGAATGACTCTAAAGTACATGGCACATGTGCAAGGAAGTGTCCAGATTACTTGTCCATGTTTATTTGGAGGTTTTTTTGCAGACACCTAGACTGTCTTGTTCTTCTCCTGACCTCCCAGTCCGATGTTTCTGTTCTTAAGATATTAAATCACCTAGAAACTGTGTGGCTTCCAAATTCAATTGGAATAAAGGCTCATAACAGCAAGATCAAGGAAAGGGACTTCCAGGCCATGTTTTAAAAACATATGTTTCTTCTGGGAATGAATACCATGAGCTTTGAAGGCATATTTAGAAAGGAGGAGGTCTAAGCTATTGTGAGCAGCCTTATATTTTCTCTCAGTTAATGTTTTACACAGTATTTTCTTGGTAGTTTGTTCCTTAAGGGATTTTTGATCTCTCTAAAAAGAAAATTCAGCTTTAGATATTGCCTCTTTATGGAAAAAATCCCCATCAATAAACCTTTAAAAAAATCAGATAGTTCTCAGTCAACACTATAGGGGATATCTGTCTGCAGTCACCTTTACCAGTGTGTGTTTCTCAATGCTTATTCAAACTTGTGCACAAAACTGTGTGCATACCTAATTGGAAATTGTAATCTTTAACTCCATGGCATTCTTCCATAGGAGCTTTGTTCCATAGATGTCTGTGGAGCTTGCTTCAGTTCAGTGGGTAGTGAAGACAATGAAATCGTGACTGTCCTCTAATTCTGCTTACAGGTGACCTGCATATGTTAATTGTAATCTTTGCAGAGCTTTTCATTTTATGTGTTGGTTCTCCCCTGATTTTTCGTAGCAGGAAAATAATTCTAACTTTTGTAGACCTTCACTTTTTTCAGGTCACTTAATTAGAGATCAAGACTCTAAAACATCTTTTCAAACTGTTTTGATGTTATGTGACTAGATTTATCTTCTTAGTTTCTTTTGCTGTTAATGAATATATGCCCAAAGCATTTTTACTTTGTTTGATTTTCCCCTACCCACAATCTTTTAGGAATTGATCCCACTCATACTGTGTACAGCCTGCCTCCATCCTGAACCCAAAGAGAGAGACCAACTTCTACACATACTGTTCAATTTGATCAAACGACCAGATGATGAGCAAAGGTGTGTTTGCGTTTGTGTGTTACGGGACAAGGAGGAACTTTTTTCTCTGTCAGAGTAGCAGAACTAATAGAAATTGGATATTATTGGGTGATTTTAGACAAGTTTCATTTAAGATGGTATTTTGCTTGTATGGTGTTGACAAATTTATGCAAACATCAGGACTTTCCATTTCCATGGCCTACACTTTCTAGTTACTGAAATGTAAGAATGTGCTTGTAAGCTGCAGTGTAACATTTCAGTTCCTTTTTTTGTTTAAAGTTGAACTGAAACTCTTTTGAAACTCTTCTGTTAAAATGAGCTTTAAGGTCATAGTTGTTAGCAATGGTCAGTGGAGAAATCAATGCAGGTTTTGGTTTTTTTTTTTTTTTTTAAACCTCTGTCTTAATGTGTCCTAGTGATCTATATGTTTGTAAGGTAACTACCATGTTTGGTTAAGGAAAATAGCATGATAAAATAATAGTGCTCTTTCTGCTTATGGTTCACTGTGGTAGCAACAAAAGATTCAAAAGACCATAGCAGTGGTTTAGGTCTGACAGTTGTTAAGAACTTTGTTTTATTTTGGTTAAGACTCTAAAACAAAGTATACCTTTTATTCTATAAAATTAATTCTTCCTTAGTACTCAGGAAATCTGACTTTGTACCGATCTTGATGAGAATATCCTTAAGGTTGAAAGACACTCTTAACTGCTGTGTTTCCTTCTCTAACTGTGGAAAGATTTTTCATGTTTGTCCTGTAGCTCTTCCATCATTAACGCTAGAGGTGTTTTCTAAAGCATCTGTATCTATTCATACTTTAGAAGTAGGTGGAAAGCATCTCTCCAAAACTGTTCTAGTGTCTTTCTAGACCATTCCCATGGTAAAATGTACAGATTGGGGATAACTGAAAGCCATGGCTTTGGAGACAAAAAAAATGCTTAAATAAATAAAGGCAACTTGTAGCATAGTGGCACCATGCAGACTGAAATTACAAAAAGATCCAGTCCTTGTTCTACTTCAGATTCCTTAGAAATCTGCTTCTGAAATGTCTAAGTTGTTTTGAATGTCCTATGTGGATTGAGAAGCTAAAATTAATTTGTGGTTGAAGGGGAAAGGAAATTACATCTCACTTGGAGTCTCTTTTGGCTAATTTGTTACAGGATTGATGGCCTATAAAGTAGGTTTTTCATATGCCTGTTTAGGTGTATTAAGCGTATCTTTTCCAGCAGCTAAGAAAGAAGAAAATCCAAGCTTTTTTCCTTGAAGTTCTTCATTCTTTGTTGTGAATTAGAGATTTATATCTGAAAAAACTTGTTTTCTTCAGAAATTTGGGAAGAATATTCTGCCATAAACTCCAGGACAAAACACACATATGCATAATAAGCATTTACACAAATAAACATCATAATCTCTTTCAGAGGGGCCATAATACCTGATGAAAGAACAGTTAAAATTCCATTCAAGTAAAAGACACTGAATACAAATGTGATAGAAAATACTTATTCAGAATTTCAGTGGGTTTTTTATACTTATGGAAGTGTATTATGCATGCTTGGTTTTTATCTAAATACATTTAAATGATGTTTTAAGAGTCTCATGCCGTATGAATTTAACAAAGACATTCAGGTTTAGTCACCAGAACAGTTATCTCGTGTTATTTGTTTACCTTTGTTCTACTGCACAGGTCTATGTTATACATTAATGTAGCAGCTGATAAGTTGACATTTTTAATTTGCTAAATGCAAGAGACTGGTATGTGACATTGCATTTCTAAGAATGAAACCATTAAAAGAAGTAATTTTCTTTGGAAGGTCAAATATCTCAAGTATAGAAACAATTATGTGGAAAGCCTGTATTATACTTCTTGCCCATGTGAGAGGCTTTTTGGTATATAGCATATCACTGTAGTCTTGTATACTGACATTATATTTAATAAGGCCACTTTGTCCTCAAAGCTTTGATCATTAATGTACCACTTTTTTCATAATGTCTATCAAATTTTCTTCTGCAAAGGAATAAATATATGTTAGCTTTACCTAAACTACTTTTTGTACAGTTATGTTAGTTTTGGAGACTAAGAAGCCCTGAAGAAGTTAGATTAATGTTCAGGCCTTTTAGGACAAGGTTAAAACATAGTTCAGAATGTGAACTCTTGAAGATTATTATGTAATATATCCAGCACTCTTAACAAAAAGAACCTAAAATACATAAAGCTTATCATATCTACTATGATGTTTTGTTGGCCATATTATACCACTTCTTACAGAACACATGTAACTTGCTGACATACTAAGGAAAACTCTAGTAAGTAATTTCTTAATATAGCCTTTAGAAGAGTCAAGAGAAGTCTGAACTCTGTAGTTAGTATAAGACTGAACTGCTTCCCAGTGCATGCAATCACTTTTAAAACCATCTAGAAAGAATTTAGAAATGCTAGATAACGTTTGCTCTACTGTAACTTCTGCATTGTTCCTCTAGTTTGATTCTTCATTTCATGTTGTTTTCTGTACTGATTAAGCAAACTGGTGTCTGCTGAATCACATTAATTTTCTTTATATTCCTGCCTAAGGGATCAGAAATGCATAACCGGGAAGTTATTCTCATATCCAACCTGGACTGCTGTTTCTGTAACAGCTTAATATTAATGTTTTTTTGTTTCAATCACGTGTTGTTGAGATCCTTACAGCCTTCCCCTGAAATGCAGACTACTGTCATATACTTTTAAGATGGTTGCAGTAAAATATTTAAAACATTATTTTTTAATATTTTTGATATGTCTTAAAGTTCACTAAGAAGTAAGGCAGGGCAAAAGGAAACCCAGTTAATTTTGAGTTTTCATGGAACTTTTTCGAGAAAGTTTGATTTTAAAAAAATTATATTTTATTTTAACTCATTTCGAATGCAGAAGATTTCAAGTGATTACTGTATTCTGCTATTTTCTTTATTAATATCTTAAAAATGCATATTCTATTGTCCCGTTCTGTGATTACATGCAGTGTATAGAGCCAAAGACAGTCATTTGAATGCCTGTTTTGCTGGCTTTTGTCTCCATACCGCTATCACATCTCAGATGTTGATTTCTTGAGTTTTATCTAACCACTTATTTCCCCTCAAACATTTTATCTTGATCAAAGGTCTAGTTCTTTGTACGTGGTAGAGAGGTAAAACCTTCCAAGATCCACAACACAAAACTGAACAGCTTGTTCTAACTGTTGACCTAAAGAATGCTGGGATAAAAAGAAAATCTTTTTTACGGGCTCTTTCTCCTAAAAAGATTCTGAAAGTGATTAAGTCTTTTTTTGCTGGACTATATTCCATAATTATTAAAGAAATAACCAGCAGAATCTCTGCCTTTCAACCTTAAGTGGATATTATTAGCTACAGTAAATACTTAGGAGTTTAGACAGGACACTAAAATGGTAACAAAGTCATTCTGGCTTACATTCCACAAAGTAATAATAATTAATAAGTGTGTCCCCATCTTACTGTGGAGGTGATAAAAAGAGTGTCTTGTGTCTACGCATTGTCATCTGAAACTGGTTATTTATTTATACTGGTTATTTATTTATACTGGTTATGTAGGCACTGAAAGTGAACATACAACTGGTGAATTGCATGCAAAGTTGGTGTTTTTCCAACCCTATTAACAGGAGAAATATAAGTAAAAAAATCTTAGCAAGATAAACAGTCATTAAATAAAAGTTAAAGTACAACAAATTACAGATAAGTGCAATTTTACTGACACTTTAGATATATCTCTGCCCATGAATTTGATGGAACAATGGCAATTTCTTGCAAACATAAATCTAAGAATATGAATACAAATAACAGGTGATTATAGATACTGCTGATTGATTAATTGCTTCCATTTTGTTGGGCTTTAGACTTCTCACAAGGGTGAGGTCCAGTATTTTAAGAGAGGTGACGGTTACTTATATGTTAGAATATTGCAAAACCATGACAAAAGAATTAAGTTACTCAGTTTGAGCCATATCCATTAACTCTCATAAATGCTACTAAATAAAAGCAGTATGTGCACTTTAGTAAAATACTGATAGTATAACAGCTTTAAGTAATTTAGATCCTTCTACTGCATAATGCGTGATAGCATTTAGAACTAAGAATTAAAGGAGAAATTCAGTCAGATATTCCCTACGTCAGACACAGGAAATCAGAAGTTGCCAAATCAGAGATTCTCAAGCTTTGGTTTGTGGAGCTTGGGATCTGCAAGATTCTGGAAAAGGCCTCTTAAATACAAAACAAGGTAGAATCATAGTATCATAGCTTGTATCGGAAGGGACGTTTGAAGGTCATCTAAGCAAACCCCTGCCCTGCAATGAGCAGGGATAATAGTGGCTTTCAGTTTAAGATTTAGATTTTGAAGTCAGTGTGTGTGTGGTGTGAAATCTTGACTATAGACAACTACCTATTGCCTGCCAACATCTGCTTTACTGGACTTAAAGAATGTATTTCATATATTATAGAACTTTATAAACAGATTAAAACTTTAAATTTATGTTTTCAGACAGATGATATTAACTGGATGTGTGGCATTTGCCCGACATGTTGGACCAACACGTGTAGAAGCTGAACTTTTACCACAGTGTTGGGAGCAGGTAACTGATTATTTTGTGCTCTGCACTGGAAAATGAGTTAAAAATTCATAAGTGTTTGTTTGAGGAGGTTGTTTTGTTTTTGTTTTTCAATGAATGGCAGTTCAAAGTGTTTTTCAGAAAGATATTTGGATGTTGTTGTCCTCATTACATATATATCTATATAGCATTAAAAAAAAAGTAAAAGTGGAAAACTTGTTAATGACTATCTAGAGATTCTAGTTACTTGCATATACCAGAATAATTTTGTTATATCGAAATGTAGATAGACACATATTCATCATCACTGTAGCCTAACCTATTGCTAGGTAGGTACCTTTATAATTTGTGCTATGATTTCCAGACTGCTGGAAGTCCATTTTCATTCAAAGATTTTATTTGCTGATTCTTTTATGTTGTATTAAATTCATGGAGTAGTGCTCACACTTCAACTAGTTTAAATTCTTAAAAATCAAAGATCAGAGTAGTCATAAGTAAGTCTCCTGTAGATGGGCATGATTTTACTCCTGTGAGATCAGCCTGAAGTTTACATGTGACTTCTAGAATCACAAATACTCTTTCCACAGGTACTATAAATTAAAAGAAATAACTGAACAACTAAACTGAAATGCTGTTACTGTTTCACCTGAGGCATAGAAACAGAGTAACATGAGTTCAGGTGAAAATGTATGGCACTTTCCCACCATAATGAAGAGAAAAGGGAGTTCATCATTGACCAAAAGACAATGAATAACTAAGCAGTGACAGAGTGATAATGCTTGCTTTGATGGCACAGTCTTTCTGGTCTGGTAATTTTCTACTATTTCTCGCATAACACAGCAATCTGCATCTCACAATGAAGTCCAAGCTTTAATAGCCTTAATGCTTTCTGACAGTAGAAGTATGTATTATATGCACCAATTTTGCTTGTATGTATGACTGATGTATCTGTTGATTAAATGAAGGTCTCATGGCAATAGAAGTTGAACATAAAATAAGCAACATTTTGTTTTCTCAGTCCTCATGAAATTTAGGTTGTGCTTAAAAAATTGGTCTCAAGTCAGTAAGAACACATCTTTGTCATCCGTTCCTTGCTAATTGCTGATGCAAAACAGAAACAAGTCCAACTGTAACAGTACAGCGTATCAGACTGCCAAGTCATGTGTCATAATGCATTTATTTAATGCAGTTTGCCAGACTTGGAACCAGGTCATTATTTTCTTCAGCAAAATGCCAGCTGAATCTCATCGTCACAAGTTTTGAGTTTGTAGAAAGAACTCAAGTGTATACATCATCTTCTACCTTTTCACTGCTCTCACCTTGTTCACTGTGCCAGTCACCTCAGAAAGCTGTCAGGTTGGCCATGCGTGGTTTTTCCTATATAAATATATGCTGGCTTTTTCCAGCCCCCATCTTGCCCTTCATATGTTTGGAAATGCTCCAACACCTTCCCAGGAACTGATGTGAGGCAGGCTGGCCTGTTTCACTGGATCCTCTGTCTTCCCCTTCCCGAAGGTAGCAGTGACATTTACTTTCTTACAGTTTTCAGGGGCCTTCCCCATTGCCACAACATTTTGTTGATTGTCAAGAATAATCTTGGAATGAACATCAGCCGGCTCTCTGAGTGTTCATGGGTGCATCCCCGTCAGGGCCACAGACTAGCATATGTCTGATTTCTTTAAATGTTTCCTTACCTGGTAATTCTCCACCAAAGATCTTCCTTGCTCCAGAGTTTGGCATGGGGTTTAGGGACCTCAGACTACTAAAAGCAATTCTTCCCAGGAAAGAAAAGGAAGGTAGTGAGTACCTTGATTTTCTCTGTGGTAACATGGTTGTCTTACCAACTATACACTGCATAGCAAGAGAAAAAGAAACAGTTGCACCACATGCTACACTTCCTGTTTTATCTGACATCATCAAAATCTTCACATTTCCCTCTCACCATTTTACCATAAAATTTTTATTCACAAAAGTTTTTTGAAACATATTGTTCAGCCATTACACTGGCTTTTAAATCTTACTCTACCAGGATGCAAATTTGGTTCTACAGTGTCAATATTAAATTTGTAAGGCAGAATTTTCAAGCAGCTTTTGAGTGGAAAGGGGAAATAGCACAGGATCCAGAGGTTCTCAGCAATATGAATTGTTTTCAGCCACATTCTTATGCAGGACTTGGGAGCAGAGCTTCAATAGCGTACAAATGCTTTTTGACTTAATATTTGTGCCTTCTTTTGACCCTGATTGCTCAGCAAGACCTAGACAGCTCTTCTACACTGGTTGGCTCAGAGCACTAGAGGGCACTTGTGTAGTTCTTAGAGGAATGTCTCTCCTGAAGGGCTACATAATACAAACTATTTCATGGCATTTCAGCTCAGGAGTTATGCATATTCTTCATTCCATACACTGCTTTCCACCTTCTGTTTATTCATCAATGTTAATTGAAGAGGCACAGGCACATCCCTCCATTGCAGCGTGCTCTAACCACATTTTTAATGCTGGTTACTGCAAAGCAAATAGCCAATCTGCTTCTCTTTACCAGATCAACCACAAATACCCAGAGCGACGGCTACTGGTAGCAGAATCCTGTGGAGCTCTTGCACCCTACCTTCCAGTAAGTATTAATAGACATCAAATACCTTGCTAGTGAAAGCAAGGTGAAAATCTGTTCCACATCCTGTATAATTTTAAATGTTCCCAAGTGTGTATATTGTGCATAGATAGTCACATTGCCTTCTATTTTATGTCACACATGAGAGATTTAGTAAATCACACTAAGAAGGAGATAGCTTATTATGAAGAAATACCAGTTAATATAGGTATAAAATGTTTCTAAAAACAATATGTTCTGAAAAAAGACTTCTTTCAGTAAAATTGAAGTGAAGAAAAGATAGTTAGGACCACTTAAAGAAACAATCTGTGAAAAAAGAATTGACACCCAGTAGTAGAGTTCTTCAGACACTGTGGAATGTTACAAGAAGAGTGCTGCCAGTTAGAAGAACAAGCAAAATTAAGTCAGCGGCAAACTAGAATTTGAAGCTTCAGAACTGAATTAAAACACCACTTCTCCAGTTTAGCAATTCAGTGATTACAGATTCTGTTTAAAGTCTAGGCCTATAGTAGTTTTATTGTTTTAGTTATCTTTGTTTCCATACAAATTAAAGGACCTGAGTTCTGTGCTTAGTAAGACAAAAGGCACTCTAATGAAGCTACTGACATTTTATATTCATTCATCATCTGTTGTGAAAACTGAACATGTAATATTCATTAAGGGATCTATGGCTGGAGGAAGGGGTTTTGTTTGTGACCACTAACAGAAGTGCAAATTATTTATAAAAATGGATACCCACATTGTTTCATTGGATTTAACAAATATGTTTTTCATTTACAAACAGAAAGAAATTCGTAGTTCGTTAGTACTTTCCATGCTGCAACAAATGCTAATGGAAGATAAGGCAGATCTGGTACGAGAAGCTGTGATCAAAAGCCTTGGCATCATTATGGGCTATATTGATGATCCAGACAAATACCAACAGGTATAATTTGGTTTGGGTTCTATATGTATAAAATTCTTCTATAGATACTTCATGAGTAGGGGGATGCATATTTCCTGTATTTTTCTTAAATCTTTCCAGACACTTTTAAAAATTATGAATATATGAATGTTGATTTTACTGTTTCACCAAGACCAAACAGAAAAACTACAAGTAGCATCAGAACTTCAGATGTAAGCCTTATACAGAAGCTTCTCTAATAGTTTATAATTTGCCTTTAAGAATATACCATTTCACTGCCCACCTGATACTATTAGCCAGTTTGATATCATTACTTGCTAACAAATTCATTTGCTACGACAAAGCCTACCTGTAGTTCAACTTAGCGCTGCCTAATAATGTTTCAGAGAAGTGAAAATAAAGTACTTCTGTCTTTTGAGCTTTTGAAGGCAGAGTGGTAAAATGTGTACATAAATTATAGGGAAATAATTACATTCTTCGTTGTCTTTTGCCAGGGCTTTGAATTGCTGCTTTCAGCTCTAGGAGACCCTTCAGAACGTGTGGTTAGTGCAACACATCAGGTATTTTTACCTGCTTATGCTGCCTGGACAACAGAACTGGGAAATCTACAGTTCCATCTTATACCTACACTGCTTAAAAAAATTGAAAAATTGCTCAGGGTAAGTGTTCAACTGTTTCTACATTGGAGAATTTTCTAGGTATTCTTATTAAATATGCAAGCTTTAAAAAAAAAAAAGTGCAAAAATGCAAATACTTGGTGCTTAATGTTCTATGAGTGAATAAGTTTCTGGAGATTCTTGTAACTCTGTAGCTTTTACTTTTCCATTGGAAAAAGGGAAAAAAAAAAAAAAGGAAAAAACACCAACCCCTCCAAAACTAAACTTATTGTTCTTTAATACTGTTCTGCTTTAAAGGCTAAAAGCATTTGCCTAATATTTAAATTGTGTCATTTTTAATAAAGTGCAGTTTTTATTACATAAGCAAACAAAGTAGAATTAAATTGTTTAGTTAGGTCATTTGCAATTATGATCCAGTTTGCACACTTGATTTGGTAGATATCTCAAAAGTTCTAGAAAAATTGGGTACCTCATAACTGTCTAACAGACTGAAACCAGATGTTTGCTTTCAGAGTTTGGGCGACTAGTTTAGTCAGTTTAGGTGCCTTGGTCTCTGAGACAAAGGTTCCACATTTCCAAAATGTGCTCAAAAATGTTCTTTCAAAATATCAGTCTTTTCATCAGCATGAACTGCTAAATGTATTGCCTGAATCTTTTGAGTAGAGGTGACTTAAGGGTGACAAGGGGATTTGGATGATGAGGCAAAGTAAGTTTGTGGTTAGGCTAAATTGCTGTATAATTAGTGTCCCTGCATAGAAGCTCATGGCAGATGTGTTCATCTCTTGCCAGTGAATACATCATCCAAATTGAAAACTTTGAGTAACTGTCCTGTTTGTTTCAGGAAGGAGAACATGGCTTGGATGAACATAAGCTCCACATGTATCTGTCTGCTCTGCAGTCACTGATTCCTTCGCTGTTTGCACTGGTGCTACAGAATGCACCTTTCACAAGCAAGGCTAAACTTCAGGGAGAAGTACCACAAATAGAAGGTAAATGATTACTTTCTGATAAGGATTTCTTTTCATATTGGTCTCCCTTAGCAAATCCTTAAGTAATGCTTCCTTTTTCCACCCCTCACTATGCTTGAGACCTGATTATCACCAAAAAAAATTTTATTTTATCTCTGTATTCTTCTCTACTTCTTAACTTCTCTACTATTAACTTGGAGAAAGCAAAGAAATTTTTAACTGTACTTCCTGAAGGTTTCTGAAGAACTTATTTACATTAATAGCCAATAATAGCTCAGGAAGGCTAGCCTTAGTTTCAGTTAATTCTTACAAATTTATAAAGTGAGAAAAATACAGTGTGGTGTAGGAATGTCACCATCTGTTATGTGTGTGTGGAGTATCTTAGAAGACTGCACCATGCCTGTCAGTGCTCAAGGCCGGGTTGGTGGAGCTTTGAGCATCCTTGTCTAGGGGAAGGTGTCCCTGCCCATGATAAGGGGGTTGGAACTAGATCATATTTAGGGTCTCTTCCAAACCAAACTATTTTATTACTCAATGGCCTCACAGTGAAGTTGAATTTAGTTGAACAATCTTAGCCTGTAAAATGTTTTCTTCTGTTGCAAATACTTTTTAAAGGTGTTACTGGTAGTGCCTGCCAGATGCTGATAATAGTGCTGTGTGTAAAGATGCAAAGAAAGGGTAACAACTTTTTAAAGATTTCAAAAATTTCCAATTTCAGCCTAGTCTGACATTTTTCCCTCCACAAAAGTGATGGAAAAAATATCACATACTTTTCATTGATCTGGAAGCATTACAGGAATTATTGGCTGGCTTTCTTGAGTTTTGCAGTTGGAAAGATGTTCTTGTTGGTTAAATTCATTGCTGCCTAATTTTAAGCATGAAATAAAAAAAAAAAATCAATGTATTGGTGTAGCAGGCTTTCAGTCCCCATGTATTTTAATGGTCTAGAATTTTTTTGTGGTCTTGCTTTTCAAGTGTAAATTATTCTCTTCTGATAATAATAATAATTAAGGAGTTGTGGGTGGGAGTGGGGAGCATCATAAACTACTTATGTATAAAGTTAGGAGCCATTAGATGATTTAAATGTAGCAATAGAAGTCAAGAAACCTTGTCTGCAAGTCAGCTTGCTGTGTTCTTTGGGATCATAGAACGTTTTGGGTTGGAAGGGACTTTCAAAAGTCATGTAGTTCTAATCTCCCTTCACTAAGCAGGGCCTTCAATGAGATCAGGTTGCTCAGAGCCCCATGCAATATGACCTTGAATGTTCCCAGGAATGAGGCATCTATCACCTCTCTGAGCAATCTGTTTCAGTGTTTCACCACTCTCACTGTAAAGAATTTCTTCCTTACATCTAGTCTGAATCTACCTTCTTTTTAAAACCATTACCTCTTGTCCTATCAAGAAAGACCCTATTAAAAAGTCTGTCCACATATTTTTTATAAGCCCTCTTCAAGTACTGAAAGATCACAATAGTCTTCCTGGAACCTTCTCTTCTTCAGGCTGAACAATCCCAACTATCAGCCTTTCCTCTTAGGAGAGGTGCTCTGTGTCTTTGTTCACATCTCCGTGGCCCTTCTCTGGACTTGCTGTAACATCTCCATGCCTTTTCTGTGCTGGGGACCCCAGAGTTGGATGCAGTACTATGGGTGGGGGTCTCATGAGAGCAATCTGTTGACCATGATTCTTTTGATGCAGCCCGGGATACATTTGGCTTTCTGGGCTGCACATGGACGTTACTGGGTCCTGTCCAGTCTTTTCACCCACTGGTACCCCAGAGTCTGCTCTCAATCCCTTCATGTCTCCCAGCCTGTATTGGTACAGGGAGTTGCCCCACCCAGGTGCAGCACCTTTTACTTGGCCTTGTTGAGCCTCATGGGATTCCCATGGGCACACTTCTCAAGCTTGTCCTGGTCCCTCTGGATGGCATCCCATCCCTCAGGTATGTCAGCTGCAGCATGCAGCTACGTGTCACCTGCAAACTTGCTGAGGGTGCAGTTGATCCCACTGTCCTTGTCATTGGTGTAGATATTGAATGGTACTGGTCCCGGTATGGATGCCTGAGGGACACCACTTGTCACTGATGTTTATCTGGGCATTGAGCTGTTGACCACTACCCTCTGGATTTAACCATCCAATCAGTTCCTCATTCACTGAAAAGTCCATCCATCAGATTCATATTTCTCCAGTTTAGAAAGGACACTGTTCAAGGCTTTACAGGCTCCCTTGTTCAGATGTAGTCGCTCCATCACAGAAGGGCCACTAGGTTGGTCAGTAGAGATTTGACCTTGGTGAAGCCATGCTGGCAATGATAATTGCATAATCTCCCTATATCAACATTTTCTCTTCTTAAATGAGAGTTATATAATCTCTTTAGAGATGATTTTAACTCACTGAATTTTGTAAAAGCAAATTGATAACCTTATGCAGAAGGCACCTAAGGATTTTCCTACTTTCTTGGCTCTCATTTCAAACATCACTCCATAGTGTTATCATCTTCTTTTGTTCATGATTGCTTGTTCTCTGCTGTTCCAGTCACTAGATTCCCCCGACCCGTATCGCCCCTTCAGGATGTGGCCATCATCATCGGAAGCCGCGAACAATTAGCAGTGTTGTTGCAACTCTATGACTATCAGCTAGAACATGAGGGTACCACAGGCTGGGAGTCTCTGCTATGGGTAGTCAATCAACTGTGAGTTAATTTGTATCTTAGGATTCCTAATTTTAAAATGTGTCAAAATTAATAGTTCTTAAGCATGGTCATGTTTAACAATTACCAAATAAGACAATACTAAGTATGATTGTCTTTGAGAATTATTGAAGAGGAAAACATTGGATTTATTTTAGGCATTTTAATTTTCATGTTGAATTCACTTGGATTTTATTCAAAAAATATCAACAATTTAACAGAATGTGTTGCTTATCAGACTTGCTCTGATAAGGTTGGGTTTTTTCTTTTTTTTTTTTTTCTGATATTGTCAGTTCTCTGTTGAACTGAAGACTGTTGTATTCTGACTGTCTTATGATAGATAGTAACACGTTTGAAAATGTAGGTCAGACTTCTGGCACCTGAACCCTTGCTTTCTTCATGGGTCAGGAATTGTATGGGTCAAGTAGTTAATTTTATTAGAACCAGTAGTGCTCTGTGTGTGCATGTATTTATTTATATAAACAGTAAATCTATACAAGTGTAATTGGAGAGAAACAAAAGATCAAAGTAGTGTTTAATATAATTTTGTTTCCTGATTTTTAGGCTACCACAGCTTATAGAAATAGTTGGCAAGATCAATGTAGCATCAACTGCCTGTGTCCATGAGTTCTCTAGATTTTTCTGGAGACTTTGTAGGACATTTGGGAAAATTTTTACAAACACTAAGGTAAGATATTAGCTTAAATATTCTACATAGAGTACCTTGATAATATACATTCTCTGTATTTACATTATGTCTGAACACCCACACTATATGTGACCATTTATATTTTCAAGTCACACTGATGCTTTTCCATAAGTTCATTTAAGCCTGGTATTTTTAAAGCTCTATTTCTGTCCTCTGGTTTTGGTCATTTTGGAATGGCCATCTCATCTTGCCCAACAAGGAATGATTTGGGTTTTTTAAACTGTATTCTTCATATTGCTTTGTGAATGACAGAGAGATGACAGAGAGATGAGAGATCATCCTAATTCTAGTGATTTAAAAATGTTCTTTCTTCAGAGCAGCAGCAGCAGTTTGTGGTGTACATAAGTACTTCATCCTGTACTTACTTGAATATTTAAAACTAATACTTTCCTAGCCTGAAATATTTTCTATAGATGACATCTAAACATTTTAATCAAGGAATTACATAATTTTTCTCCATAAAATAACTTCTGAATATAATGAAAAAATTCTTTAAAGGGAATTCATAAAACATGAGAGGATTACCTCAAGATAAAATTATAGAAGTGTGTTAGCATTACATGCTGCTTCCAGAGGGGAGATTAAAACAAGTCTCTGGTCTTTGAAAGCTCTTTCTGTAAGTTATTTGTAAAACTGTTGCTTCCATAAAATTGTTCTGATATTGATTATCATAGCTGTATTTGGAAGAGGGTCCATTGATAGCAAAGATACAAAACTTAAACTGGTTTGTTTTTTTTTTTTTACATACTTCAACTTTTTGTGTCACAAGTACTAAATACTGCTATTTGTGTTGTGAGTACTCATTAGAAATTTTTGCTCTCTTATGTCATACTGCCATGTTTTTTTACTGGCAATGCTTTTAAAAGTTTTTATTCTTTCTGTACCATCAAATGTCCTTTTTGTGGTTTCAGGGGTTTTTTTGCTGGGGGAGGGGAATTTTTTGTTTTGTTTTTCAATTCTTGTATTTTTTTTAAGTTAATTGACACTGGTAACAAGTTTTCTTACATGGAATTCATCATCCTTTGCATAGGTAAAACCACAGTTCCAGGAAATCTTAAGACTGTCTGAGGAAAACATAGGTAAGTAGCTTTTTACTCAAATAAATTGATCTTAACTGCAACTCCAAAGAAAACGTCAATCTCTTGTTCAAATAACATTTTCAGAGCACAGTTCTCAAATTTGTCATCTTAGTAAAATGTTGGAAAATCTAATGTTATTCTGAATGGAACACTCTGAAGTTGTAGAATGTGTGTAAGGTACAAAAAAAAAAAAATAAATCCAAATACCACTTAAGTGTTATTTTAGCACGTGTGTGTATATATATATGCATACATGTATATAAATTCTCTATGGATATATAAAAAAAGTTATTAAAAGTGATTAAATCTATAATACTTAAAAACACACATATAAGTATACTATATGTAGTATATATTATACACATTGTATACACCCTCATATGTATGTATAAAACCTAAATTCTTCATTGTGTTTCATTAGATTCCACAGCAGGTAATGGAGTGCTAACAAAAGCCACAGTTCCCATCTATGCAACAGGGGTCCTTACATGTTATATTCAAGTAAGTTTGTTTTTCTGTTCCTTCATTAAATGTGTAATAGTGTGTAAAATTTATTTAAAAAACAACAAACTCTTTTCTCTGGAAACTTTGTGTTCTTGTGCTTTAAGATAGGTAGATGAATGGGCAGCTCTAAACACATTTAAAAGCAGTTTTCCAGTGAGGGGGCGATGCCCATTTAGATCATTTGCTGCCATGTCCCTCTATCAACACTGTTAATGTTATTCCTTAAATGGGTTCTTGGCCTTTTAACTATGAACCTTGCAAACGTTATTTTGCAAAATTTACTGAAACAGATAAGCAGGTTAATTGCCATTTTGGGCCTAGTTGCAGTCTTAAAATGTTAGTGTTACCTAGTATTAAAGTAACCACACTATAAGTAATATTACCTAATCCTCCAGCAACCAGCCATTACAGACTGGCATATACATACTTTACAGGAAAAAAAGTAAATTCTTCATAATCTTACTAAGTTTTAGTTGACTCTGAGCAAATAGAAACTTTCAAGAGTAATAAGCATGCTTAAATACTGTTCTTAAAACTTTCTTTAGTAAAACGATATGGGCAATTCAAGCGTAAGTGTGACATCGTTAATGAAATACATTCTCTTCATATGTTTGTTTTGAAAGGTTCTTGTTCTTTAACCACATTCTTGAAATTCCTAAGAAAATTGTTAAATGCTTATCCAGTTTGTTCTTATTCATAGTTTGTCTCTGGTATCTGTATGTTGTTATCACAAGAGCAGCACCACTTCTACTACATTCATCATTGTACTCTCTTCTTTCAGGAAGAAGACCGCAAGCTGTTAGTTGGATTCCTAGAAGATGTAATGACCATGCTTTCACTATCCCATGCTCCCCTTGATAGCCTGAAAGCTTCCTTTGTGGAACTAGGGTAAAGATTGCACCTTGGCACTGACTAGATCTAAATACATTAGAAGCTTTTATTAAAAGCTGCTAATCTGGCTGTAATTTTAATAACTGTAGTGCTTTGGGTGAATAAAGGGTATACTTGCTTTTTATTTCTTGCTGCAAATGCAATCTCTAGATTAAAAATGTAGTGGTAAAAATAATTCTGAAGTGTAAAAAAGAAACTCAAGATTTCCACAAAAATCACTCATTGAGAATAAGATGGAAATTAATTTTGGTTTTACCATACTATTGTCATATATTTGCATTCAATATCATAATTTAAGTTGAGGGGGTATTTAACTTGAAAATGCAACATCTTTTCTAGACTGCAATATGTTGCTTGTCCTTCAGAATGAGATAAATGTTCCATTTCCTTCAGAAAGGATAAAGGGTGAAGTTTTAGATTTGTTGAATAATGGATTCTTAAGACTGTGTTTTGTACGTAAAGAACAGGGTTTGGGAGTATTTCTGTTTGATCGATTGCCCAACTGTTTTCTTTTAGTGCAAACCCAGCTTATCATGAGCTGCTATTAACTGTTTTATGGTATGGAGTTGTCCATACTTCTGCTCTTGTTCGATGTACAGCTGCTAGAATGTTTGAGGTAAGTGTTAGCCAGCCTTTTTTTTGCATCTCTTTAAAATTAGAGTTTACTTTTAAAAACAGGGATTCAGACAATGTTATTACATTCTTAATAATTACAAACAAATAAGCTGTGTACTGTGTGATGGAGCAGGAGGTTGTTGTGTAGTTGTTTCTGTATCTGTTCTCTGTTCAACGGCACAGCTTTCTGTAGGTATGTAGTTAAATATATCAAGCATCTCTGGATTTTAACTTTTGCTTTTGCTACTCAACCCATTGTGACTATCTAACTCCCAGTTATTGTTTTCAGTAGGTTTTGTGTATAGTCATACAATACACTTGTACTGTAATTCAAATTAGTTTGCATTGGTGCCAGATATGGTGGTGAAGACAAACATGTAACCAATTCTGTATTTTTTGCAAAAATGGAAATAATTTAAAATAATTTACAGTTAATTTACATGCCTCATAATGACAGCTCCATCTTTTCCCTAACACTTAGAAATTTTGGTTAGGATTAAGACTGATACATATAACTAATGTTTGCTTTTATTTCCACATTATGTCTTTGTTTCATCAAATGTTCATTTTAGAAGTCTCATGCAAAAACCCTAAGACATACTCAGACAAACTCCACTTGCTGAACAAAGAGAAACTTTTTTCCTTTGCATGCTAGAAACACGTATTTCTAATCAATGTTACTCTTTATTTTTCTATTTCTTCCATATTTGACTAATTTGAATAGCTTTGCAGTGGACCTCTAGCTGAACCTCTTCCATCTTGTATCCATTTGCAAAAACCAGTCTCAGCTCTGCCTCAGAAAAAAAGAGCACTTAACTTACCCATTAGCGTTCTTTACTGCAGCTCTGCAAGTCATAGCAGCTAAGACAGTAAACAGCCACAATAAGCACTATCCTGAGACTTTTTTGCCCCCCCTCCTCTCCCTTTAAAAAAAGGTGACAATTTTGGACACCTTTAAAATACGTTTGAGTATTTTTAATCTAACAGAAACATTTTTTATATCATATTTGTAATAATAAGTGGTTTTTTTCTCACTACGCATTAGCCAAATGTGAAAGACTTCAGTTACAATAGGCTGTTGTCTTGATTGCAGTTTCTTTCCAAATTCAACTGCATGTTGATTATTTTCAGGCAATATATGCATGCTATTTGACAAATTGCTTCCTAGCATACTTCAGTTTTTACTAAAGCACAGGCAGCTTTGTTTTAGACACTTTTCTCACTTGAAAATAGTAGCATATTGCCACTTAATTGATAGCCATAGCATACATGTTTATACATGGCAGCACATAAATTTGGGAAGTTGCCTGTGTAAAGAGGTGGTAGTAGTTGGTTTCACTATTGGAAGATTCCTCACTTAAGGAATTTGACATCTCAGAGGCTGTTGAATGGCAAAGCCCAGCAATTAGGTAATAAGATAAAGAGTATGTGACCTGCAGGACAGCTGTATGGGAACAATAAAGGTTCTGAGCAGCATTACCAAACCTTTACAGTCCATTAAGGATTGCAAGGACACAGAATTGATTTGGAGCCGTTCTGCCCCTTCACTCCTTTGGTGGCAGGAAGCTTTGTGCTACCATTTTTAAGGTGTAGTATGTATAACTAATGATCTAGAGGAATTAAAACAGGATAAAAATTTACGTTGTCTCACTCCAACCTTACATGCTGCTACATGGCTTTGTCCTTCCAGCTATTTCTGTTGCTTCTGTGTTAATGTTTTCAGTCAGTAGTTTCCCATTTGAATATTGATGCAAAAGGATTTGTTTGCTGCTGGTTTGGACATGAAGTGCTAAGTCGAGTTATATATAAGCTTTGTTGGTCTGTTTAGGTTCAAAGCTAGGACCACTTATCTTCAGAATGACACTTGTGTTATAAGCATGTTTTATTTTCTGTTTACTGTGCTTTACCATACTTAGAAGTGTGGCAGCCCACATGGTAATGAAGCTGAGATCATTCTAAATTGTTTGCTAAATACACAAATCACAAGCATTTTTTTTTATAAAGCACTGCTAGGCTTTTCTCAAAATAAATATTGGTAAAGAAAACTCAAGTCCCTATTTGCCCAAGGTTGAAAATAGTAAGCATTCTCTATTTTAATAAATGGGAAAATTGGTAAATCTGTATATGAGAGTAAGATCATCGTAATTAGTGAGAGCTATGTCCTTAACAGCTGTTTGAAGAGTAGCCCATAAACTCAACAGATCAGCACTTTAAGTTGTCACCAGTGTAACTCATTGTGAAATGTATTAATGTTAAAATGCTGTAGATGAACTGACATTCCTAATACTTTCTGAATAACAAGTATAAGAAGCTGCAACTTTTTCCCTGCAGGTGCTTTGCAGCAATAATGCAAATGTTCTTGCACAGCTTTTCCCCATTCTTCCTTCCCCAGTTATTATCTTAAGGCCACACTGTGTTCTGTGTCTGTGTGCACACTTGCATGCATGCACATACATGCACACACAAATATTGCTTAATAAAAATGACTACTTTGTATAGAAGCTTCCAGAAAGTCAGGTTGCTTCTAATCTTTCACAACTTCGGTTTAAATTCGGAGTTGGTAAAGCAGGAATGCTCAAGCAAATAGAATGTAAAATCTTCTCTAGTTAGAGGGTGTAAATATTGCCTGATTTGAGTACTGATATACTGACAGCCACTGCTTTCCCCTTGTTCTGTGGATCTCTTGTTGCATTGCTGGGGAAAAAGCTTAGAATTTAATTTGTCTTCATTGTGTAATTTGAGTAATTAGAATATAACTAAATATTAAAAAGACATTTCAAATTTCTCACATGAACTCACTAATTAGCTTTTTATGTTTATCTCCTAAAACCAGCAAATACATGCAGACTTCTTTACATGAGATGCAAAATGGAAATATCTAGGCTTTCCCCTTTATTTAATGAAGACAAAAACCACTCTGTTTTGTTGAATATTGAGAAAGTTTGCAACTTGTAATTTTTGAAAATTAGTAGTAGAAAATATGTAAAGGGCATCTGCAACATATGCAGCAAATGCTGATGTATAGATGCATAAATAATGTAAAAAAGATCACCTGGGAGCATCTAAATTCAAACAACTTTCTCATGTTCATGGATAATAAACTTCACTGTGATTTCAAGTTTTTGAAATTTGGGATGTATTGCAACAAATATATCTATCCTTAGTTTGCAAAAAGACTTGAAGTATATTTCATGGATAATTCAAGAATTTTCCATCTTCTACCTGCATAGAGCAGCATATATACTACTTAGATAGTGGTTAAATCTAAAGGAGTCCTGAATGACTTTCAGGAAAACTTTTTGGGTCGTGTTGTAAAAGATGTGAAAGGCATCCCTCAGTGTGGGAAAACCACGCATTTGGCCTATTCAAGACATCTATTTTGCATGTGACAGCCACCTACTATGATAAATACCATTGTATTGAGTTAGGAGCAGCATTTAGATGAGATTGTCAAACTGAAATTGGCATTGGTTTAGAATTTAGTTATACATAATTTTATTTATAATTATAATATATACATCATATGTAATATATACATAATTAGTATTTTAATTATAATACACTTGCTAAAGCTGTGAGTTCAAGTTTTAAAATATCTGAGAATAGAGAAAACATCGTATTGTTGAATTTGTGCTGATGTTTGTGCTGATTGCCAGACCACTTCAGCTTTCTTCATGCCTTTGCATTTATGAAGCACTAGTGTAGCAGTATTTGCTTAGCTTCTAATTTTGGTTTGCTTTTTGTGTTTTTTCTTTCTCTCTCTTGGTTGTGCCACTCTTCTTCCCATGATACTGTGCTCACTCTTTTCGTGCATCACCTGTGATACCCCCCTGCTCCGACCATTCAGCTGTTGGTGAAGGGGGTACATGAAACTCTGGTAGCTCAGAGAGTTGTTCCTGCTCTCATTACTCTCTCCAGTGATCCTGAAATGTAAGTTCCCCGACTGTCTTATATACATAGCATCCCTCTTAATAGTTAGGAAGAAATAACCATCAGTTATGTTTCTTAGTCTAGATGAACAAAAATTTAATTACTTTTAAGCAAATGTAACTTTTAAATCGCTTATTTTTAAATAAAAAGTTTTGCTGCAATGCCTAGAACTAAACTGGATAAAACCACTGAATAAAAGTCAATAGAAAACTTAGATCCATTTAATATATTTGTATGGGGTTTTATATTTAATCATATTTTCAGTTTTCAAATTGCTTACATCATTTCTAGCAGAAAGCTGGATATTACTATACTTTGTAATGCTATCAGCTTTACTACTGCTAAATTAAGTATCCTCTGCATTAATGAAATGCAAAGTAGTTTTGGCTGTACCTCATTTCTGATAGACAACTGTGGTAGTTGATTTCCTGGACATTCTGATGTGATATTTCTTTCAGGCTAAGAGAGGGATGCTTTTGCTAATCTCACTAACAGGTTGTTACTAACAAATGCTACAGCATGAATGACTCTTAGTCGCTTTAATGTCTTGTGTGGGTGACTAAACCAAGAACAACCCCAAGAGTCTGCCTGCCCATCCTCAGTCACAGCTAACCCAGTTCTTCACGTTTACCAAACCGTTTTTTATTGCATGTTGACTGGTTTACAGCTGACTCTTCGAGGCATGAGTGAAGCATTAGTTGACAAGCGGGTTGCTCCGGCCCTTGTTACCTTGTCCAGTGATCCTGAATTGTGAGTTTCAGATTGAGACCTTGAGTTAATCCTGTCTGTCTTTTTCCTGGCCTGCTTTTTTGTGTGTGTGTCATTGCTAGAAACTAATGTGTAACTTAAAAGTACTAATTTTTTAATTCTACTTTAATTAATTTTGTTCCTGATGTTGAATACGTCTTAAAGACTCTGTTCTTCCATTGTAGTTCAGTAAGGATTGCTACAATTCCTGCTTTTGGGACCATCATGGAAACTGTTACTCAGAGAGAGGTAAAACACCTGTTGACAGGCTGTTGTTTTTGTAGCGTAATAGGTGGATAATTTTTTTATAAATCCAGAGTAAAAGAAAGGGCAGCTTATAAATTATTTCTTTTTTTGTCATATTCTCTTCCAAAATGCTTTCCGGTTTTGCAACAGCCTTTTTTTAATTGTGTGTTTTCGGTCTTTTTTAAACAAACTGATCCTCTTAACTAATAAAAACATTCCCTCTAAATATCAAACCAAACATAAACAAAGAGAGACAGATAAGTAAAGGAGAGGCCTGTGCTAGAAGATGGGAAATCCCACGCTCAAAATGTTTTTTAAAACATTGTCCAGTACAGTTGTGAAATCTAACTCCAGTATTTCCAAATAAAATAGCTTTATTTTAAAATGCTAACCAGAAAGACATGATGGGAGTCAGTTACCTCCACATAAGTATATTCTACCATTTTAGATGCTTTAGGATATCCTGCTTGGCTCTCAACTACTTCAGAAGAGAGGACAAGTCTCTTGTAGTTCCAGTCATATCTGCTGGTTTAGCCCTTGGTGAGCAAGATGGCACTAAAAGACATAATGACATGACCAAAATAATCTTTGAGGATAATGTAGAGATGCAATTCCTCCTTCTTTTTAAATGATGAGACTATGGTAATAGATTAGAATTCTGAAGACGCCCAGGATTCTGCTGTAAGCAGTAGAAATACTGGATTTTATTTTAGATAACAACTGTACAATTGAATTTCTTCTTAAAATCTTTGCAGCTTTTTGCAGAGCTTGCATTCTTCCCGTAATTTCAACATATTCTAAAAGAATGTGTTTGAGGAAATGTGAGTAATGCGAGTCAAGTCAGTGATGACTCACAAGTACTTGGAAGATGGAAAAGTTAGAATTTTGTAGCTTGGAATGCATGCCTATAATCAGTTGGGAAGAATATTGTTTTGTTACCACACAGAAATTACTGTATCCATTGCACTAATTAAAACAAGCCTTAGAGTACAGAGGTGATAGCACCTTCCAAAATGTGTCATAAAATGTTATTTTTTCAACTTTGAATGCAAATTAAATACTTATGTAATTTTATTTTCAGTTTTTCTCACCTTTAGTTGAAGGAATCTTTTTGATTCCATTGATTTTATGATGGTTACTTTTGCATCTCTGTCCTCTGCAGAAAATTTTTAGCCTATTAATTGAGTTACATTACAAAAAATCTCATTAATTAAGTTCTAATTAAACAAGAAAACCTCTGTAGTTTATTAATAGCAAGTGGAAAATTTTAATAGGAGGTAAAAAATGGGAGTGTCAAACCCAAGGAAACCTCAGGAGGAAAGACCAGCTCTGTGGAAGCACCGCTCTATAGTTAAAAGATAAATCAGATTAAAGCCCTGTTAATAGTCTTTAAGACATAAAGCTGCATTGAAGAATTTGGAACATCCTGTTAGGGAACAAAAGTAAATTAGAAGAAGGTCCAAGATTTGTCATCTGAAATATGGAAGATTATAAACATACTCTGAATTGACCATAACAATTTCTAGCATCTTCATTCTTTTGTGTTCTTTCTATTTCTCTGGGAATATTTAAGCTTCTGGAGAGAGTAAAAATGCAGCTGGCATCTTTCCTGGAAGACCCTCAATACCAAGACCAACATTCTTTACATACAGAAATCATAAAGACATTTGGAAGAGTTGGACCTAATGCTGAGCCCAGATTTAGAGATGAATGTAAGTTGCTTCTGTGGGAAGATGCAGTCTTCCTCTTTCTGTCCAAAAGCTAATAGGTATGCTGATTATATTGATTTTTTTTTTTTCTTTTCTGTGAATTGTTACTATTTCAAAGGTACCCTGAGGTACTTATTACTATTTCAAAGATATCTTCTATTTCAAGTGGTGCTATCACAGTTTTTATTTCAAGTTTGAGTTGATCAGTTAAATCTGCAAGGGCAGTGCCATCAAAAGCAATTATTTGCAGTTCTCTTTCCACACTGATGTGTGATGCTTCAGGTGCTTGCAATTGCCACATAGCAACTGTTTAATGCTAAACAAGTCTGTGGAAAGCAATCTCAAACACTTATTTCCATATTTGCTTTTCCAGTTGTTATTCCACACTTGCACAAGTTAGCCTTGGTCAACAACCAGCAGTCTGTGGATTCGAAGAGACTGGATATCGCTACCCACTTGTTTGAATCCTACAGTGCTCTTTCCTGTTGTTGTATCCTTTCCTGGGGGGAACTTTAGCTGTTACTTCTGTGGTGGTGGGAGAAGTTTAATACTGGAGAAATAATTAAGTTTGTCTTCGAATCTGTGAGGTAAAACATGATCTATTCAGCACAAGGAAGAGGTTTTCACAGATGGTAAATGTGGTGGGTTAGTTGGACACCAAATGCCCACCAAGCCATTCTATCACTTCCCTCCTCAGGAGGATGGGATGAGGGTGCGGGAGAAAATAAGATGGAGAAAAAACTCATGGATCAAGATAAAGGCAATTTAATAAACAAAAGCCGTGCATGGAAACAAAGGAAAACTGAAGATTTATTCTCTGCTTTCCATCAGCAAACGATGTCCGGCCCCTTCCCGGGAAGCAGGGCTTCAGCACACGTAGCATTTGCTCTGGTAGGGTAACATCATAATAACAAATGCCTCCCACAGCCCCTCCTACTTTCTCTTAGCTTTCATTTCTGAGCAGATATCATGTGGTATGGAATATCCCTCTGGTCAGTTTGGGTCAGCTGTTCTGGCTGTGTCCCCTCCAAAGGCCTTGCTAACCTACAGCTTGCTGGTCAGGAGAGAATGTTGGAGAGACAGCACTGATGCTGTGCCAGTGGTGCTCGACAGTACCCAAAACGCTGGTGTGTTATTAACACCTTTCAGCTACCAGCATAAAGCACAGCACTGTGAGGGCTCCTATGGGAAAGTGAGCTCAGCCCAGCCCAGTACAGTGGAACTGATAGATACTTTTAATAAAACAAAGCTACAAAAACAAAGCCGTTGATCTTAACCAGTGAATTAAGAAACAATACTAAAAGAATGGTATGGATGTATGAAATACATGATGTTAAATATGTTTAAGATCCTTTTTCCTTTTCAATTGTCATGAAGTTTTGTTTGTTTTGTTGCTATGTGTTCCATAGAATAACATTATTGGAAGACAGACAAAAACTTGTATAATTTCAGAATTCAATCCTTATAATACCTTAACAACCTTGTTTTTAGTTATTTCAGAGGATTTAATGGTCAATCACTTTTTACCAGGACTGAAGTGTTTACGAACTGACATGGAACATCTCTCACCAGAGCATGAGGTGAGCAGCTGTTTACTGAGTTTAAGATGCAAGTGGCAGAAAAAGTTGAAATGTAATAGTATTAAAAACCAGAAGTTATGGAGAGATGCTCATAAGTGGTATCAAGACATACTACTGAGGGAGTTTTTTATAAGGAGTAGGTCACATTATTTAAAAAACAGTAAAATCTTTTAAAAATTATTTCTAAACTGAGGATCTCTGCAGAGAAATATTTGCCTGTCAGAAATTCATGTAGAAACAGATCTTTGTAGACTGAGGAAAAATTTAATGTTTTTACCATCTTTCTTTTTCATCAAAGCAAGGATACACTAAAATGAATGGCTACAATATTTGGTGGAGTTGATGGAGGAAAGAAATTAAAGATGAGCAAAGTATAGTCCTAAAATACATGGAAGGCACTTCATATCTGGAGTACTATGTCCAGCTCTGGGCCCCCCAGTACAGATGAATGGACCTACTGGGGAGAGTTCAGTGAAGGGCCACTAAGATGATGGAGGGACTGGAGGAGAGGCTGAGAGAGCTGGGACTGTTTAGCCTGCAGAAGAGAATGCTCAGGGGAATCAGCATATAGACAAACACCTGAGGGTCCAAAGAGGACTGAGCCAGGTTCCTCTCAGTGGTGCCCAGTGACAGGACTAGAGGCAATGGGCAGAGGTTCTTTTTACTCTGAGAGTGACCGAGCACTGGCACAGATTGACCAAATAGGTAGTGGAGTCTCCATGCTTGGAGATACTCAAAAGCCATCTGGGCACAGGCAACTGGCTCCAGATGGCCTTGCTTGAGCAAGGGATTGGACCAGGTGATCTGCAGATGCCCCTTCCAACCTCAACCACACTGTGATTCTGTGAATTGTAAAAAGCAGATTAAAATAAACAGACAGGACAACATGGAAGCAAATAAGATCTTCTCTGGTAGGAGGAAAATACAGAAAGCAGCAAAAGAAAAGAATTAGCATGAGAAGTCAACTTGAGAAACTTGAAAATCTTGGTGTATGCACTTTTTGTAAATACTTGAATAGAACGAATAGTATCCAATTGAAACACATAGATGTTAAGTCAGTAGCTGAAAACGAGACATTGTTTAGTTGCATGTTGGGGGAAACCTTAACAGGATGAACATTTCAAGAGATTAAGAAAAATATGTACAAAGGAACATTGTAGTCCTTGAATGTTAATACTGCACCTTCACGGATTACTTTGTACACGAGAAAATTAATTTATTTTCCTTATGTTTACAAAAGTGACTTACTTGAGATGACTGTATTCTCTAGGAGTCCTAAGTCCTTATATTCAGTAACAAAGTTCCTTCTTCCAGATACATTTTTAATCTAATAGTCACGTTCTTTTGTTTTCTGTATGTTATTATTTAAGGAATTTTCCAACCTAAACAGAAAGAATCTGACTTCAGAAGGGTGAGTCAGGAGGAACTGTAGTGAACTGAGCATCAGTCAAAGGCAACAGAATTGTGCTTCCTTACCACAGGCAGCACTGGAGATGTGGCAGTGATATATACTGTGTCCAGAGAGAGCTGGGAGATGTATTGTGGTTTGGGAAGTCATAAGAATATATCTGAAAGCTACAGTAGGCAAAAGTTTAATTTTCTTTCACTATTGGGATAACTGATACAAATACTGCTTACTTCATTTTTGTAGTTAATGCAACTTCTAAGGTTTAAGGGCATAGTCAGTTAAAAGATGCCCTGAATTAGAACGGAAGAGCTTATTTGACTGAGTTTGAGTCTTGTTAGTCAGAGAAGGAACTTGAATAAAAATAAATCAATAAGGAAAGACAGCTCCCAATCCTCTGTTACCACATTTTGCATCACTGTGATTAAGTGGCTTCAGGCATGATGCCAAGTGCTTTGTTTTTTTAGCTGGAGAGAAGTATAAAATTAAAAATATTTACTCCTGCTCCAGTGGGTTAGAAAACTTGCTACAGCTTTTACTGTAGAAATGGAAATCTGGTGTTTGATCAGCTCCTTGCTACAATAGGAGGTTTTAGGCAGTATGATAGAGGCTTTGAGACCTGGTTAGTTCTAGTGTCTGTCTTAGAAGCCTCCTGTCTTAAAATTGTTTTCTGAAAAAAATGCCATTTACTATCTCAAATAGTTAGATATTTGCATACACAGAATTAACCCTTTTCTCAGTATTTTGATTACTCTGATGTTATTCATAATTCAAATGGTTATATGACTTACAAAAATACATTTTCTCATTTACAGAGCCTTGTTCTTACGGCTCTAACATCAGTACAGAGTTCATGCTTATCTTAGAAAGGTAACATTTGTGGAATTGGCTGTGATTCTGTTGGGCAGCATTTACCACTTATCCCTCATACTTGCTTTCCTTTTTTCATATAAACAAAAGAGTAAGTTGGGCATTTAGGCCAGACCTTCTTATCTTTAAAAGAAACATTTCACCTTGTGCAGACATTTTGGATACTTTACCAGCATCTCTAGTTCAGTGTTAAGTCCCTTCTTCCCCCTTCTCTACTTGCCTTCTATTTATTTTCAAAATAACTGGATTTTGAGTTGCATGATAGTGAGATATAGTCAGTACTTGATGAAAATATTTAGTCCTATAGATGCAGTATTGTTTATAATAGTTAAGCATGTTATATCTCCTAAATGTCTCTATATTTAGAGTTACAACTTTAAAATCTGTCTTAAAGGAGGTCTAAATGATTTCATAATCAGTCCTAGGATCAAACAAAGAGAACCCAAGGGAACAGGTCTGAGCAGTATGTGCAAAGCCATAATGTAGAATTGCCATATGATATTATATTTATATCTTTCCTCTATTTCACCCTGAACTTAATGATAAATTACTTTTGGGAAGAGGAAAGAATTGCCCCACTTCATCCAAAAATTAACAAAGCCTTCCCAGAAGGAGGTGTACAATGGCCAGGAACTCCATCATGTTACTGGAATGATTCTGAGTCCTTGATGAATTTTTCTCCCCTTTGATCAAGACTTCATATTGTTGATGTTTGGAACTTCTAGATTCAGCTAGCTGTAAAAAAATGTAGAAAAGCTCCAGTGCACAGGTAGAAATGCTAAGTAACCAAAATTATGACCACTTTGCTTATAAATTTCAGGGGATTTTTTGATACAGAACAAAAAGGTTGCTTTTTCACCGGAATTCTGAATGTATTTCTCTTGTATCTGTGTACTCTTGAGTTTAAGTACCTTGTATAACATTTTATGCAAATGAAGGACAGCAGATTTAGCAGTAAGAGTTGTAGTCCTTTTTGAATGCTGCTCTCTGAAACATTCAAGTGTATGTAACACCTGCTACCTAAAATGTTTCAAATGCTGGAGTAATACTTCTAGAGAAATAGAGTGAACAGTGGCACAGATCTGCAGACTGGGCCACTTCTTATCAGTGTAATTAAAGGTTGTGCTGCAGATGTCCAAAGCAACTTGACAGAAACCAGCTCTTTAATGTGTACAAATACATTTAAAAAGTTACCAGTTGGTAGTAACCATTAGTGACTGGTCTGTATTTTAGAGACTGAAATTGGGTTTTTTCCTTTATTGTATATATTCGGGTTTGGTTAGACATTACTAATTTATATTTCTTGTAGCTTTGAGATTTTAAGTTTAGTGTCTCAAAAAACAAAGCTTATCTTTCTCCTGAGCTGTGAGCAGAGGAAGTTTCCGTTTATGTAGTGTGTGTATGTATATATATATGTACATATGCATATATATATATTTATAGTTTCACATTTTGCATCATGCACATTTGTGTAGCTGTTTTGCCTAAATGTTTCAAATGCTTTTGTTTTAATGTGTGGGTACTGTGTGAGCAGGGCAGGGAGCCATATACCTGTCCCATGAACTGTATTTTTTTTTTTTTTTTTTTTTTTAAAGCCTTCTCCTGGGAATCATTCCTTTATTTTTGGAGAAATGTAAAAATGTCAGTGTGGAGGTGTTTTCAGTCTTAAATACCTTGCAGAAACCTTTAACACTACAATTGCTTAAATAAAGGAAAAAAGCCATGATTCATAGGAACCCTGGAAGACACCAGTGGAGTGATACCAAGTTTGCTTTAGCACTTCCTTCCCATTAAGATGTTGCCTCGGGATGCCATCACACTTTTTTTTTTCTTCCTTTTTCTTTCATGCATAATGTTCATGAAGATTTGGTGTGTCACAGAAGTAAGTTCACTTTATTTCAAAAAGGGAGGGCAAAAAGGAGGTCATCTAGAACTCCTGTAAATGTTCCAAAACACATTTTCTTCCTTAAGGTATTTTCAACATTTTTGTTGTTTCTAGCCACAAGACACCAGGTAACTGGGGAACAAAAAAACTTTTCAAACAGTTCTGCTGACATCAGAATTAGTTGCAGAGTACATTTCGTAAGAAATGTTAATGTAAAAGGAAAAATGTCAAATGTCATGTATCTCTCTTCCTTAGGTTATTTTGAGCTCCATGATAAAAGAGTGTGAACAGAAAGTGGAAAACAAGACCGTCCAAGAACCGCAAGGGTAAGACTTCCACTTCCCTTTTTTTATGTGCCTCCAGAGTAATGCTCTGCAGAGTGTATTCCATAATGGTGTCCAAGGTTTGTGACCAGAAATCCCATACTGACATATTCTGTATTTGAAAACAGATTTTAGGAACTTTAACACAGTCTGTGGTTGTTTCTGTCTCCAGTGTAAAAACACAGGACTAGAAACTTTTATTTGTATCAATAGCAATGACTTTCTTGTTTTCCTGTGTTACTTTGTCCTTAATTTCTTATCCATTTAAAGCAATATTTAAATTTCTGTCCTGAATCTGAGAAAGCAGGGAGTGTCTGGCCTAAGTGCTCAGAGCAAGGTATGTGGTGCACACCTTGCCACCCTGGGAGGGGGCAGCCTGCAGGCTGAGGGAATTGTTCTGGTCCTGGGAATGGATTGCTCCAGGCTGCTGTTCTCGCTTGCCTGTGACTGGTGCACACAAAAACAGCTTCTCCAGTGTATAAATTGAGCTACCTGTGTGAGTCTCCTGAAAAGAAAGGTAGCTAACTCACCCACGTTGGACATGGAGATGTGGAAAGCCTGGTGTCATTATGATGAGTTCTAACTGCTCTTTTGCCTGCTTGTTGCTTGGAATGGCATCCCAACAAGTAACTTTGCGTGGATAATTATATAACTTCTTCATAAATCCTTAGCGGTGTTGCCAGGAAGAGTTCGAGAAGGAACAGCAGGTGTCTTAAGAGAAAATCTGTCCTCAATTCCAATACTTTGCCATGGGAACTTAGACGATTACTGAAGCTTGTTTGTGTCATGCTTCCATATCTGTAACAAATGGATAGAATTTACTTCTTGAAAGAGCTCAGGCATGGCCCTGGAAGCGACTGGTAGTTTGAGAATTACCAAAATAGGAAAGGTGTACAAGAACTGAACAGAAGAAATGTTGTGTGGAAAAAGGGTCAGTCTCTCATGCACCAAATAAAATATTTCAGGGGTTACTGGTGGTAAATGTTTTGAAATCACAGTTAGTCCTATTAAGCCATTGCAGAAAACAGTAAATGCAAACCTGGTACAACATCTAGTATATTTTCTTTCAGGATGCAACTGCTGAAAACTAAGTTTTGAAGAGGATAAGTCTTTGCAGTTCCTTTGTTCCTTAGCCTTCCCCTTCCTTACTCAAAATCAGTCTATGGTCACAATCTTTTACCGTACAAAATTAACAAGAAATATTTTACCACTGAAGAAATGACCTTTTTATAGACATAAATATCCCTTTTTTTTCCCTAAGCCCTTGCTAATTTCAGTTCCTGATTTCAGTGACAATTATGTATTTGACAAAGGATTTCAATGCAACTGGGATATAAATTACTGGATTTTGTTAACAGCGGGAGAATGCATGCACAGAGATAAAAACGGATGGAAAAGCAATCATAAGATGCTGCTGATTATCTTGTCTTTCCCCCTTGCTGTTAGAAAAGATTGGTCAAATAATATGGGGTCAAAGAAATAGTTTTTCAAGAAGATTAAACTTTGCATTTTTATATTTTGGATAGCCACTTCTGTTAAACATTTTGTTCAGCAATTAACGAGGTATTTCAGTCATGGCTAACAACTTATGTTACAAACTGATTTTTATAAAATGCCCAGCATGAATGTTTGTTTTGGCCTAGAGCTTTCCCATAAAACAGGCAGAACTCTGTGCAGCATGTAATTCATCCAGACACCGGTCAAAAATTTGATATTTACACAATTTTTTTTTGTTTGTGGGTTGGGTTTTGCTTTGGTTTTTAAGTAATTAATAAATTCAAGGACTTCTCTATAGGACTGATTGTTTCAAATAAGATATGCTACTGCCTTTTTGGGGCCTCATTACTTTTTGAAGATGTGAAACTCAAGTTACTTGTTTTCATACTATTTTTATTGGTATGTTCAAATGTTCAGTTTGCATAGTAATAGAAGTACTTTGGGGGCATATTTAAACTTTCAAGTCTGCTGAGTGCTGTGGATTACATTTGTATTTGCAGTAACATAGTATTGGAGAACATGAACTCCTAGACACTCCAGTTGTTAATTTTTTATTTTTGACAGCAGATGACTGTTATCCCCCAAAACTGTTTTGAATGTCAACTGAATATTTTCTAAGTTTCCTCAAACTTATTCAGGATTATTAGAATACTGAAAGCACAGTTTGTTTGAAAACTACAGGTTTGTCACCAGCTGATGGACTTTCTTTTCTGAAGTGGGCAGTTTTATTTTCTTAATGCTGCTTATGCTTGTAATGTACAGTATTTCCCAAATAATTTTTCCTAGTTACACAGAACTCTAGGATACATCAGTCAGGAATAGCTTCTTGTCCTTAACCAGCTGATAGTGAGTCTAAACTGTTATTTACATAATTTATATGTCTTTGCTTTATCACAAAATCAAAGGAAATTGCATCTTACAGTAGCAGTAATTTACTTAAGTTTTATCAGCTGGAAATAGGTGACTCATTAGTTGACAGGAGGTGTATAATCAAGCCAAAGATGTCTGGCTATGTGATTGTGCCTAAAAGAAATATTTCACTTTAGAAGATTATAATTAAACTATCTGTAAATCCACAGTACAGCTTTAGTGAGAAGCTTCCCTTTTGTTTTTTAAAGTACTTTAAAAAAAAAAAAAACAAAAAAAAAACAAAAAAAAAAAAAAAAAAAAAAAAAACAGAATTAATTATTATTAAGCACCTTTTTTTTTTTTTTTGTGATATGAAATGGTGAAAAGTACTGAGTGCATCCCTGCTGACTTTGAAGAAATCATTCAAGTTCTGTTGAAGCAGTGTACTTCAACTTGGCCTGCCTTGATGCAGCTGTGTCTCAGAACTGTTTATAACCTTGCAGACTGAAAAGTCTGTTCCTGGAATCTGGGCTATGCCAGTAAGACAGATTTTGTGGTTTCTGTATAATTTTGAAATGCAGAGTCCATGCTGAGCTTAAAAGGGAGAATTTAATTGGAAATATTTTTAAAATTTGAACTTTCTAATATTGTTAAAATGACAAACATTTTCCTACAAATATGGGAAGTATGGAATATTTATTTGTGTTCTTGCTATTGTACATTTTTTTCTGTCTTGAGACAGATTACTGCTACTATGCTAAACAGTTTATATCTGTTTGCAGCATTTGGATAATTTCTTAACATGTTCAAAGTTGTAGTGTGTTGTAGCTTCAGCACTGGTTGGGTTGTTCCTTCCAGTCTAGTTTGTGGCAAATCTGTGGACTCTCCATTGCCTTATCTAGTATGTATGAAGTAGGAACATTCAAGCACAGGTATCAGGAGTCACATTCACAACAACCAGAAGGAGAACGCTCCTTACCCAGCCAGGGGCTGACCCAGTACAACTCAGAATGGAGTTTACAAGAGGTTTACAGGCATATCAAAGGAAAGCTGATCAATAAAGATAAAGATTTATTGGCAGTTACTAGATTGACAGTCCACACCCAGTTCTAAACTCTGCTCAGGCTGGAAATAGTTGGAAAATAAGAGAGTTGAAAATTAGGACAAGAGGTCACGGTTTTGTACATGCCTTGCTTCTACTCTTCCGTACGTGTCTGCTGATGGTCCCTGTTGGAGGCAGGATACTCGGACTAGGTAGGTCCATGTCTGAACCAGTGCTGTCGTACTTATACTAAATAAACAGGAGGATTGACATTTCTGGTGAGAAGGTAAAGCCAATCTTTCACAGAGGTATCTGTCACTAGAGTAATTGCCGAATAGGTAACAAATGCTAATGTGGTGACATCCAAAGGTACCAAAAAGTAGTGTGGGCAAAAATGTTTTACCATTTTCACAAGGACTGTGAGGACATTAAAATCGATTTATCAGTGTATATCTGCACTAGGTGGTAATGATTTTTCAGTTCTTCATGGACTGGTCTTTTATGTTGAAACCTCTAAAATGCAAAGATACTTTAGTTATTTAATAAGTAACAGCGTAATGTTCTTTTTTCTTTGTAGTCTTATGTCACTAAATTTTTTATTTTCCTAGCTCGATGTCAATTGCAGCGAGTCTGGTGAGTGAAGATACAAAGACCAAGTTTTTGAACAAAATGGGCCAGCTGACTACATCAGGTGCAATGTTGGCTAATGTGTTCCAGAGGAAGAAGTAAGATGGGAAGAGGAACTCCCAGCTAACACTAAGATGGACCTCACAGAGACTGGTTCCTGTACTTGAAGTACTTGCCTTTTAATTTCTTCTGTCTTATGTTCTTGTAGTATAATTTTATTCTAACCTCCAAAGGTATTTGCACTGCTTTTGAATATCGCTGTGTATCTGTTAATTTTGGGTTAACTGTGGTTGATATAAAACTGAAATCATAGTCTGTACCAAGTCCCTGTTCTGTGTTCTTGTCTTTCCAGCATTATTTTTTTTTATATAGTGGAAGGTTTTGGTTTTTTTATTTTCTGACAGGATATCAGCAAATATCTGTATTATACATGGAGCTATTCTGACGGTACTTAAAATAATGTAAATTTGAAGTCATTGTCATGAAGTAATAAAAGTGGAAGATTACTTATGTATTTAAATTATGAGAGAGTAATGCAGATTTTTTAATTATGTTTCTAAAAAGAAGAGGAAGAGCCACCAGCATTTGTCTGTGCTTCTAGGGTTGTTTTTGTAAGTATTGTGCATCTTGAATCCAGAGGAATTGCAGTATCTAATGTATGAGACTGCTTGCACTGCATCAGTCTGCAGGGAATGCTCATATTTCAGATGCTTTATGCTGACATTGTAAATGCTGTACAAAGTCCTTCAGATAAAATTCTCTCATCTATTATGGTTTTTTGAGGGATGTTTTCTTTTGTTGGGTTTTTGTTTTATTTTAAAGCACTTTAACAACCAGTCTACACATCCAGAGGCACATCCATTAAGTAAAGGAAAAACGTGATAAATTAATAAATGTTAATAAATGTACAAGCTACTACACAGGGTCCCCAGTAGATTTCTGCAGGCAGAGGAACCTTAATACAGGAGAGAGACTGCTTTTGTCTTGCACTAAGTGTGCAGTTCTGTGTACTGTGAAAACTAAAATTAAGATATTTTGTTGTATAGATTGAATTTTGGTTCAAATTTCGTTTCTGAGTATTTGAAATTATGTTGAGATAGTTTGATGTGCAGTTTCTTTAAAACCTTAAGTAGACTGCATACATACTTTTTGAAAACAACATTACAAGGAGTATATTCAACAACTACCAAACGTTTTTGTTAGCAGGGAAGAATTAACAACTAAATCCTTTTCTTCTTTTGCAGCACTTTCCCCCCTCCTCCTCCCGCTTTTTTAAGTCAATGTAAGCTTCTGAAAGTAAACTCAAGTGCATGCATGAACTGGTATGAGGTAGCAAAATATAAAACCTCAGGCATTCTCTGGCATGGTACCATTCAGTTGGAAGTATTCACATCTTTGAGGACAGGGGAAGCAAAAGGAGTGAGGGAATAACCTATTCACTTCTGAAACAGAACATGGATGGAACAGCACGTCAGGTATTGCCCTTAGATGGAAATAATGGAGATAACTTGAGGCCTCTGACTGCTTTGTGTCTGTGCCTGTTGGCTCTGCATATACTGTTGCCTGCCATGTTTGTGTTGTGTCAGGGCCTGCACACCTGCACACTGTCGGTCCCTTTACACTGCACTGATGAAACATTTTTCTTGAGGTTAGACAGCTCCATGCCTTCGTGTTGCTTGTTACCATGAAAGTATACTTTTAGCAGACTGACTGTGAAATGGAGACATTCCTGAGGAATGGGAAGTGGTGACGTTCCTCTCTATTGTTCTGTTGTCAATAAAAAGTTTTGTATACCTTCCTTGTCTTGTTACTTCCAATCTTCTCCAACAAAGATTATCACATCAAAAGAGCTGTTACGGAAGAGAGGTCTAATGTGCAGAAATTCTTTAGTCTTAACTCATTTTACGTAGCACTGAACTTGCTAAATTTCCTATCTCTGTGCCTGAGTTCTAGATTTTCTGCTTTTAGATTTCTAGCTTTACGGCCATTTTCATGCAGGCTGTCCTCCTCTCCTGTGACTCCCGTGCCACAGTTTTTTCTTCTTTTTTTTTTTTTTTTTTTTCTTGTTTTCTCTTTCTCTCTTCTGTCTGTTCCAGCAGTTGCAGCGCCGGAGACAGCTTTGTAGTCATGAGACCAAAACAACTCCTTTATGGTTAAACATCTACTTTCCAAAGCAGGGCACCTGCCTGTGAGAGTTGCTGCTCACCTACACTGAATTTCATCCAGCGTTTGGAGAACTTGTGAGTCAGTGCAAACCAAAAAACTGTGACAGCAGTTTAACTATGGATGACTGTGGGTTGAGACTCTTTAATTTGTTAGTATAAATGTAGCCGCTTTACCCAACTAGGTCCAGTCTCTCCAACCCCTTGCAAAATGTAGCTTTTGCTAGCCAATGTTCTACTTCATACCAGTTGTAGGAATTTGAGTGAGGATTCTGGGAAGACCAGAACAATAACCAGTGAGGTGAAAAAATTACTGTCTAGGCAGCAAACTTAAAATGCAAGTTTTCTTCAGCAGGTTTGCATCCCAAATTTCAGGTCTCTGTTAGAATATGTTGGTTGCAGAAGTTTTATAAAATGTTTATTAGTTTGCCAGATATTGACAAATTTTCAAGAAGATTGCAAAAAGTTGTTTTGTGTGGGATTGGGGGATATTTGAGTTTTTTCTTTTTTTTTTTTCCTCCTAGATATGGCACTGTAGCATTCAGAATTGGGAAGGGAAAGAGAGATCTCTTTAAAGAAAAAAATCTCCAGAATATTTTGAATTCACTTTTTTGCCCTCTCTCAGTATTATTGAAAACAAGTTATGTGAACCTTTTGGGAGAAAATGCTTTGTTAAAAGAATGCAGTTGGTTATACAGCATGGAAAGCAATCCATCCCCAAAGTGTTAATCTTCAGTTGCTTATGACTTTGCCTGAGAAAGGATTCTGAAAGAAACCCAAGATGTTGGCTTTACTGGCATTGCCTGAACTTCTCCAACTTGTTGGCTTGAAATAGGAAGTATTTTGAAGGTCTCATGCTGCCCCAGTGAAACTTCAGTGTATTTATTTAAAATATTGACCTGTGTTCTTAAGCAAAGGCGGTCAGTGGGCTGAAGGTACCTGGCTGCCTGAATGAGTGTTCATGATCTAAGTATTAAAGATAAGGCTGACTGGTGTTATGCCTATATTTTGTTCTGAAAGAGATTGTTTTCTCAAATGATAAATTAGGCAAATTACTCTTTTCCTATCAAGGTGAATAAAGGGAGTTCAGTCTTCTGTCACTCTTCCCTCTCCCCTTGTGCACCAAGGAGAAAAAAAAATGCTGCTATTGCTGTATATAAAAGTCTATTCTGGTTAGGAGAACTAAAAGCAGTATTTGAGTGGATTCAGGGCTAGAAAACCCAAGGAAGCTGATGGATTGAAAGATAAAAATTATCCATGAAAAACATCTGTTGTGAAGAACAAGGAGGAGTTTTTGTAATATATTATGTGAATTCATTGCTACCTGTGGATGATAAGGTGATCCAAAAAAACCCAGAAAAGCAGAAGTGTAGAATCTTTCCATTCTCTCTGTTGTGGCAGCATAAGTGGCTCCATGTTCCGTGAGTCAGTGGCTCTACTTTTTAGTGCATTTACAGTGGTGGGTATCATGTATTCAAAATGTTGTAAGTAATTATTGGTACTTAAGTACAAAGCACCAGCAAAGGTTCATGAAGCAGAAGGTCATTGATGCAGCTGATATGGCAAGCTGATTGGTGTGGCACTGATCTGAGGTGGAATCACAGAATTTCCTGCATCAGCTGTAAATGCTGATGAATTATGGCATACAGGCAACAAGACTTCGAGGAAACTGGTTTGGTGTTTCTCTGAGTGCATTTGGCTAGTGTTTCTAGCAAATACACTCAGATATGTAGCTAATTTGGGTTAGTCTATGAAACTGGTCAGCAAAGGCACAGAGGATTGTGGTTGTTAAGTGGGCTGCTCAGGTTCTGAGTGTTAGTAATGTATGCTAATATATCGTGTTTTAGCTAGTCTTGGTAAGTAACCATGAATAAGTAATCATTTTTTCCAGAGAAGCTGTTTCTAAGGTGTTCTACCTTTAGGTTTAATGCTGGTCAGGTTTCATCCATATATAGGGAAGCTGTAAGAAAAGATGATTCTGCTTCTGGAGTTCCTAATAGGCAAGGCAGTGCTAAACAGCCTCTGTGTTTGGAGGCATCTGCACTATGTGCTGAGCTTGAACGTCCATCGCACTTCCAATGCGGTGGAAGACTTCCTTACACTGAAAATTTCAATTTCCTATAAGCTTCAAATGTTAGCAGTTCTACTGTAGAAGTAAGTGACTTGAAAAGGTGACTCACTGGTTGGTGTGAAGGGGCAACACCGTGACACGGTCTGTCTGGTTCCTTTCCCAGCAATGGTGTTGCACGTGCTTGTCACTGCATCCCTTGGATACCACATATCAGGCTAGTCTGTACCCTACTCTCCAGCTTTGCCATCCCAGAGAGGCAGATGGCTGTTTATTCTACCATTTGCATACTGTCAGTTTGGAAATAGGGCTGTTGGCAGTGTACATGAATATTGCCGTTCCCAGCATTACTGTGATTGTGGTCTTGTGCTGCTGCTCTTTACCCTGCTCTTTCACAGAGATGTTTCCTGTTCCCCAGCACCTGAGAGACCCCTTCAGCTCGTCTTGGAGGTGGAGGCAGTACAGTGGAGTCCTGCTGAAGTGACTGCAGCAAAGCGTGTCCCTTGTGGGATCTCGTGTGTGTTGTTCTATCAGGCATGTTGCACCTCCCCTTTAAATATTGTGCAAGTGGAGGGGGAAGTGGCAACAGGGAAGAAGCAGCCATAGTCTTTAAAAGGCAATAAGGTTTCATTTAGATTTGATCCTTTGCTAACAGATGAATGCACTCTATTGATCTAAGTATGAGTCATCTCAATGTTCTGGTGAGCTTTGAAAGAAGTTCAAGATTGTTAAGTGTGCTGTTGGTTAAAATGACAGGGTGACTCTGTGGAGCTGGTAATGGGGTGTTGCAAAGGAATTCGGGTCTCAGTCCTCCCACTGAGGCATTGGTGGGTGTTTGCCAGCCATAAATACTCATCTCCAGGCTGGACAGAACTTGAGATATATCCTGGGCAGAGCAAGCTCCTCAGTTTCATGCCAGTATTGCTCTTGTCCTAAGGATGAATATATGACTCAAGTCTAGGGGGTCATCAGGTATCTCTTACAAACATGAACCAATATTCAAAGTTAAAAATTCACCATGACTTTGTATTTCCTTCCAGAATTATGCAGGCATTGTTATTGCCACAGTGGCTGGTGACAACCTATCAGCTCAGTGTCTGCTTGCGCATTCATCGAATATGTAATGCGCTGATAGTGGCTGGGTTTGAGATTTTTTTCTTTTGAATTCAACTGAGTTGAGGGGTTTTTACATGTATTTATCACTGCTGCATTTTTGTGGGATTGTAAAAGGTGTGTTGTGTAAACCACACCACTGTGACCAAGGAGCTTTATTATGACTCTGTCATGGAAAATATTTGTGCATTTGAAAATTTCAAGGAGACTGGGTTATAGTCTGCCGTGGAAACTTGCTTTTCATAGTGAGAAAACAGTTTCAAGTTGACAGCATGGTTTTGTGTATGGTTTGGGTTTCTTTATTAATAGATTTATGTTTTTTAAATGGATTTATTTCAATAGCTAGAGGTCTCAAACAAAACTAGAGCCCTCTGTGCTAGAACGTGCAGAAATTTTTTATCTTTTTTTTCTCTAGACCACATATTGGGTGTCACATTAGGGGTTCCTCCCTGTGGCAAGTGATGAGGCAGCTGGAGGCAGCCTTTCTCCCTGGCCCCATGACAGGCTTTGTGCAATGGTACTCTAGAAACTGCACCGTGACCCACTGTCCTCCACGGCATCCCCCTGATTTAGAGGGATCTCTAACTTTGCACATGCACTGGCTTCCTCCTGCTGAGAGGCAGGTGCTTGTATTCACAGAGCTTGTATTTAGTGCAGAGCCTGAAACCCCAACCAACCTTTGTGACATATAGTGAAAGAAAAACAATGATGTTGATTGATCAAAACCCTTCATTTTATCCCCCATCCCTCAACAGCATGTGAGAGGCAAGGGAATGGAAGCTCCTTCACAGCCTTCCTGCGCATGTGAAAAGGCATCCTGGGGTGCAACTGTGTGCCTTTCAGTGTTGCTTCTTTACCCAGGTTTAACAGGCAACCTCCTGGTTCTCCTCCCTGGGAAAATGGGGCATCACAAGGGGTTGGTGTCCGTATGTGGGGAAGGGGAGTTCAGTGGCATGGATAAAGTGAAGGAACAGCTGGGGACATGAACACGAGTCTACAGGTGCTGCTCAGATGCCCTGCTGACTGGTGTATCCACCAAACCATTCCTTACCCTTGCTTGCTTTTTGGTTTGAAAGTTTTGGAAAGATGGGAGTCAAATTCAGGGGTTGATTGGGAGTTAGTTGCCATTTATCTAAGCTTCTGTAAAAGAGGCATTTTTGAACTGATGCCAAAAGAGTCTTATTTTCAAACAGCTACAAACCTTGCAGTATTACATTGATGTGCTTCTTTTAAAGTAGCATTAGTCGTGCAATACCCACTTTTCTCTCTCTAGGAAGGAGGTAAGAAGAGATCCGTGATGGCCTGCTAAGCGGTCAGCTGGGCTCACGGTTTGTTTTCCATGGCAGGCTTTGCAGAAGAAGGGATCCTGAAATTATCCAAGGTACTATTTTGATTCACACTTCTAAGGCTGGACATGGTTTTCCATCTCTCTTCTTTAACAACAGCTTCCCAAAGGCTAGTTCCAATTTAGGCTTGCTTGCCACAGTGGTGAACAGAAACGAGAAGCACTCGAATGTCACAGTTACATTTGAAGCTTTAATATTTTGATAATATTTTGTTTTTATTTGAAATACGTGCTTAGCAAAGGTAGCTGAAAAACTAATGTTCTGTGATAAAAAAAAAAAAAGAAAACTCTAGAACAGGCTGACAAACCAGTTTTGGTGTAAATTTTTAGGTTTTATTTGTGCTACATAGAATGATATATGCGATAAATTTGAATTCACAGTGCTATACATTCCCTAGTTTGTATTTTCTAGCATTCAGATTTTAGTTTCTAACAACCTACTGCAATCCATAATTAAGACTGTAAAGCACCCAGTAGTGGCTTCTGCGGGTTTTGGCTCAGAAACATAAAATTTAACTCAGAGGAAAATGTCAGAGCTTTCAAAAAGAGGCTGTTTTCACATAGTGGTAGAAAATGAGAGAAACTTCAGCCCGAACAAGAAATCCTTCAGGCAGGATCAAGGGTGAGAATGCAAAAGTAATGGAGCTGACATGCAGTACTGAGTAGCCTAGAGCCCCTGTGAGCTGCACAGGGCTTGACTTTACTCAATGCCTTCAAACCTTTTACTTTACACCTTCAAAGCGAGCCAGTAACACATCTAACTGCTCATGAGAGTGTGAGTTTGCTCTTGTAAATCTGTGGTTATAATGAGCAGCTGGTAAATAAACAGAGCCTATAGCCTCGGTGGTGTGCTAAATGTGAAAAGGGGAAGAGACCTAACAGACTGTTCTGTTTAAAAAAAAACAACCCAACATTTCCTTGTACCATAAATACAAACATTTTAAAACATCCTGGCTGACACAGGGCTGCAAGTTTTCAGCAATGTGTGGATGTGGCTCTGGCAGAAGGATCTCGCCCCAGTGCTGCCCTTCCATCTCACTGGGCTCCCTCCAGGACCAATGGGGAATAACTCTACTGCCAGCAGCTGGGCATGCACTTTACCCCCTTGCAAGCCCCCCTATGAAGTTGGCTTTGCATTTGTTGCCTACTACACAAGTCAGGTGCCACAGCCATCCCTCCTACCCCTCACTGCCAACTCAATTTCTGCTTGGTGCTAGAGCTGTAGCCTCTCCAGCCCCAGCATGGTGAGACCCCAACTTCTTTGGCAGGTTGACAGTGCTCTGATCCTGGAATTGCAAGCTCTATGGCTTGCTGAAACTCATCAGCACGACCCTTGCCCATTCATCTCCAGATAGTGAGGGCATCAGGAGCAGCCGATGGCCCTAAGCCAGGCACATCATGCAGTGTTGTTTCGCCCCACAGCCCACTGTGGAGCATCAAATGTAGGGGTCACCAGTGTCAAACAGCCCCCTTGTGTCAGAGACCAGGCAGGAGAATGTGGGCACCAAGACCTGGTTGAGCACAGATCGGGCAGGGCCCGGTGCTTGCAGATGACAGTGAGTGTGTCAAGTGTTGAAAGGAACTTTAGGAAGATTGAAAAAGCTTTATGGTCCCTGGAAACTATGTAGAGGTGAAGTGAAGGTCATAGCTTAATTCTGCTGGGCAGGCAGGCCCTCCACACTAGCTACAGGAGAGAAACCCAGCAGCCCTTTCTGTCCTGAGTGTATCACTCCTCTGAGCAGAAATCAGACCACATCACCACAGAGGAAGGATGTTTCGTTAATATTCTCTTTTGTGCTTGAATGTATTTATTTATTTGAAAACACAGAGAAACTTATAAATAGCCCTTTTTTCTTTCCTGGTCAAGAGTTAACTAAATATTATAAGCGAAAGAACAACTTCCTTCTTTGCCTAAGTCATAATCATGCTATACCAGCTTATTTCATGGCATGTGAGTACAGGACAGCAGGGAAGGTTTTGTACTGACACAGTCAGCTCTGCTGGATCCTCAGCCCTTGGAAGTCAGTGCCGCCCTGTCCTGCCTCACCACCGAGGACTCCTGCTCCCTTTGTGACAAGAGGGGCATCGTAGCCTGTTCCCAGCTCATCACCAGCTGCAGCTGGCAAGGTAGTTGCTGCACGGTTGGTGGTGGTGGCGATGGAATTCTTGGGGGTCAGGAGGGTAATCCGCACTGTTCCGAGTCAGGTCGCAGGGACTGACCCCATGCACTGTGTGGATTGTTTTGGGAGAGCTCCCAAAGCCCATCTTCCGCTGTTCTTCCCCTCTGGCAAAAGTCACATCCACCAGCTCTCACCCTCAGCCAAAGCAAAGAACATGGAGGAGTGGGGGGGCCTCGAGCTGTGCCAGAACGCCGAGGCTGCTGCATGGACACAGAGATGGGATAGGGGATGGGACAGGAGACTTTCCTCAGTGCTGGGAGCAGGAGGGCGGTTGTGCCTGGACGGATGAGGGGGCGAGATGGGAGGCTGCCTGAGGCTCAAGATGTCTTCTGACAGTGCCAGGAAACATCCAGGGGTGGCGAGGTGAAGGCAGCAGTTCCAGGGCAGATGCCAGCGACAGAAGCCCCTGGGTAAGAGGAGAGTTGGAATGGGAGGGCACAGAGCAGGGGGCGGGGGCAGGTGGATGGGTGGCCCTGCCGAGGACTGACCGGGAAAGCAGTCGGCACCGGCAGGAGGAGGGTCATGGATATGGTGACTAAACTTCTTGTAAAAGGGGGTGGAGAAAGGAAAGGGAGGGACAAAAAGAGGGGAGAAAAAAAAAAAAAACAACACCCTGCATGTCAAGTCTGAGGAAATGCTGTGGGAACTACAGCCTGGCGCCTTTTTTTTTTCTTTCTCTTCTTCTTCTCTCTTCTCCCCTCGTGTCGCTGAGAGGAAGGAAAGGAAGAAAGAGAAGTACTTAGCTCAAATGCGCCTCGCTCTGCTGCCGGGGCGCGGGGGCTTGGCTGGAAGGATCTAGTTTCTCTTCGGTGGCAGGAAAAGGAGCCACAGGAGGAGGCAGAGACGGACACCCAGACATGCCCGTCCCGTCAGGCTGCTGGCTCCTTCTCCTCCTTTGCCTCGCTGCCTCTGGCAAACAGGTAAGGCTGCGAGCCGGCCGAGGGGGAAGGTGTGTGTTGCATTGTCCCACGGACAGGTTCGCTCGCTGGAGACGGCGAGGTGGGAGCCCAAGGCACCGGGAGAGCGGCGTTTAGCAGAACAGCTTCGCCTGCTTTTTTCCCCTCCTCTGGTTGTTTGGGTTTTGGTTTTGGTTTTATCCCAGCAACTCATCCTGTCTCGCAAGCTTTTCTCGCTTCTTTAAAATCAAAGTAGTCTAAACCCAGAGTTCCAAAGGAAGCCAGAGGATCTGCAGCGAAAACAGCCTGCTTCTTGCCCAGGGCAGGGTGTGAGAAACCAGAAAATATTTGCAGTGAGGTTGTTGAGGGATATAATTTGCATGTAGAGTAAAAAATAAGGCAGACTCCACCCTACCGAACAGATTTATTCGAGAGAGCGGGAGCACACTCGTCCCTCGGGCATGGGACGAGCGCGTACGGTCTTGGCAGCCCCGACGGAGCTTTTCGGCCGCCCCCACTGGGGTGTGCAGAGCCCTGACCCATCCCGCCGTCCCGAGTGTTTGGCAGCCCCCCGGACGGCCTGGTGACCCCGGGCCCACGGGTGGGAAGCTGAGGTTCCTGCCGGCTGCCGTCGCTCGCTTGGAGGCTCACGTGCTGCTCATGACAGAGCCGGGAGCCAAATCCCCATCCCGGGTTTAGCTGCCCCAGAAGGACAGCCCTTTCCTCTTGGAGGGGAAAGCTCTGCGGTTGTTCGCAAACAGAGCGTGCAGTGCCAGGTGTCTGATGGTCAGCGCGTTTTACGCTTGGGATCGATGCCGCTGTTCCCTGGTCTTCCCTGGCTTTCGGAAAGACCATTTTCTACAGCCAGCTGTTGCTTAGCCTTGCGAATCGCATACATCACGTTTTCTTCAGAGGTTTAATTTTGCAGATTTAAACTTTGCTTTGCTTTTTTTTCTAATTATACCGCTTAAAAATTATTCCTCTCCCTTCGGGTTATTTATACCCTTCTAGACTGGCAGGCTGTTTACAAATCCCATGCTATCGCACTTTCTTTCCTCCATTAATCAATGTTTGGCAGCCTCACTACCATTTGTATTTCTTTCATCTGAACTTCTAGTGTTTCTCTTTGTCTCATTATTCTTGATAAGTTATGTAATTTTAAGTGCTTCGCTCAACATAGTGCTGTAACTGGGCCGTGGCTGGGTTCCCTGAGAGTAAGGTGCAGCTTCAAGAAAAAGAAGATAAAAAAACCAAACCAAAACAAAAAACCCTCCGCTGTCTACAGCTTACAATTTAATGTCTGACCACATAGTCCTGAGAGCCTTTCCTTTGGATCCCTGGTCCTAAATATGTTGCCTAAAACCACACAGGCCTTTTTTTCCTCTCTAAAACATACGTTTCGTTTTGTCCACCCTCACTCTTAGGCTTCCCTTAAATTGCTGTTTTCCAGGTGTCCTCCATATGTATATGAATGAGCCTGCAAATCTCAAAAGTGATTTTTACATCGTAGCTTTCAGGTGGTTTGCCCTGTTCCTTGGTATCCTCTGCGTCTGTCTCTTTTTTCCTGGGCTGGAGTTGAGGACTGTGATCAATGCAGAATGAAGAGAAGACCTCAATGTTCTTACCTTTGCTTCAGGTCACTAACCCTTACATGCTATAGCTCCTTCTGGAGCCATTTTGTTTTAGTGCCTGTTTTCCCTTTGGCATCTGCTCATTTCCTGGAACCTGCTCAGCTCTTGACCAAACCTTGAAAATTCGGATTTCCATGCTATAGTTCCCAGCATGTAGAAACCAGGAGGAGCTCCTCGTTATTTCTCACCTCTTGATTCATAGCCTTTCACAGGACACAAAACAAGGAACTTGTATTTATTTTGGGCTGGTGTATAAAGTCTTTCCACTGTATCCAACACATGCTTAATTCTGAGTCTGTAAGTGGTTGTACAGGGTGAAACTTTCAAGTTGCTATGGGACAAATAACAGTACAAAATTGGAGGAGGCTCCAAGAAAGCTGTAGTGTAAGAATAAGGATAAGCCATAATTTGTCAAATTTGTTTGACTGATTTTAACAGTGGTTTCTTAGACTAGTGATGTTTTCTGATGGAATGAATTGTGAGAATATGCATGGTAGGGCTGAGGTTTTTCTGATGCACTTGTATTAGTTTAAACTCAGTAATATAGCGGAATAGTGCCAGGACAGTGATTTTGCAATGTATTTCCTGCAAAGAATGAGAAACACTTGGAAATGTAAGTTAATGAGTACCCACTCATAATTCTGCTGAGAATGGACATCATCCTCATCATCATCATTTTCACCAAAGAGGAAATGGGAACAGAGAATTTGTGACTTGCTGTAGGTCACACACGGAGCATGGAGCAGAACTGGGAGCAGAGCTCTGCCCTCCTGCTTATCTTGTGCTTCAGCCACAAGATGATCTTTCCAAGTGACTTTGTTTTGGGTGCCTGTAGGAGGTATTTTGCTTTCTGAGGCATGATCTGCTCAGCTTCTTTGTACAGAATAGTCACATCCCTTTCCTTGCTTAACCCGAGTGAAGAGCATCAGTGTTATCATCAGGTGGGAGTCAAAGTCTGTGAGAATGTGCATTTGCAAGTATGCAATAAACCAATTGCACTGCAGATTCATCTCCCCTTTTGTGGCAATAGGATAGGTTCTTCCTCTACTCTGTAATATTTACTTTATAGGGGAAGTTTACTCATTGCAAGCATCTGGAATTCTTTGTAATATAGAAAAACTTTGACCAAAATATATATTTTTCTTTCTCTTTCCTAAAATACATTGTCTGTATGATGAGAGGGAGAAAAAGAGTGTAACAGTGATTATACTGTCTTATATCATGGGTTGTCCTGGTTCATTATTCCTGCTCTGATCAGAGCCAAAGGAATCATTCAGTAGAGCAAAACATCTACAATATCTAATCTAAACTCCTGGATTTATTCTGTTGTTAACAGCATGGGCTTCAAAGCAACCATAATTCAATTAGTTCACTTGTCAAAATTCCTTTGTGGGAATGGTTCCTGTGAGGGGCACTGACAAGTTTTTAATTGCTTTGCAGTTTACCCCAGAACGTATGAAAAATCTTACAGCACCTCGTAAGAGAGGAATATAATGCATATAAAACTGCATCAATCCATAATTAAAGAAACCTCTCTGACTTCTTCTTTCATGTTGAGCATCATCTGCCTGATGTAATTCTTCTTTCCCACCAGCAGTACCAAAACAAACCTTTACCACATTTCTCAAGTCAGTAGATCTCAAAGTTTGTCAGACATCTCGAGGGTACTGACCTATGTCGTTTAGGGCACCAGGCTTTCTTCATACTGTGCCAGAAGAGGAAAAAAAAAGGCAGGTCAAGCAAAGAGATTAACTTTGGCCCTAAGGATCTGATTCTATTGCCCGTTACTGTCTGTTGCCCTCAAGCTCAGAAAAGTGGGATGTAATTTGACAGCTGTGCAAGAACCAGTACAGATGGTAAAAAAAAAAGAAAAAAGAGTACATAACTACAGTGTGTAAAATCATGGAAACCTCAAAGTGGTGCCCTCTGGCATTTATACCTTAACACTATGTAGAGGAATCATATCTGAGTCACTTGTTTATCCATCTGTCCCTTGGAGTTAAAGTGGTGAAAGACCCTCCTGTACCCAGTGCATGTGTAGATGCACCGAGAAGGTAATCCTTGCTGCAGGGCTGTCCTCCTGCTTCTCCCTGCTCCCTTCCTCTCGGTACGACCAGGTCTCCAGGAAGTCTTTGTGGTGACCACAGCCAGGAGGGTTCCTGCCACCACATGCTGTGACCACAGAACCCAGACCTCCTTTCACCCTGCGCTGCCAGGGGATGTTCTGCAGTGCAGAGGCTGCTGGACACTTGGAAGGGATGGTTGCTTCAGGTGCTGGTTGAGCTCACTGGAGGTGGGCAGTGGGGAGAAGGGGGGAACAGAGATGGCTGGTTCCTCGTGTCCTGAGCTCCAGCTGTGCTACTTAAACAGACTATCCTTTTCCACGGAAACTCAGCTTGCCAGGTGGCACTGGCTTGTGCTGCAGCCACACACCCCCTGGTTTAAGGATGCCTCGGATGGCATTGCTTGCACAGAGAAGCAGCTGCTCTGAGAACAGCTCACTACTGCTGATGCAAAGCACAAGGGCAAATATTTGTGTGTTGTAAATGCGATATAAAAATTAAGTGATGTTTAATCAGGTTGCACTCTGGACTTGGGTAGGCCTTGGTCTGTACATCACAAGAGCCTACCTGCATGAACTTGCCATTTTTTATGACTTACCCTTTGAAAATGGTCCAAAGTTCATGTAATAAAAGAAAAACTCTACAAGCCAGCAATGGCTGGAAGTGGCAAGGTGGGCTACAGGTGGGAATCTGGCTCTGCAGGCTGCGCTGGCACTCAGGGCAGCCTGCTGCTGTGTCTGCCCCATGGGAGCGGGATTTGGCGTGGTGCTTTGGCTCTGGGGAAGCGCAGGTTTCCTGATTATTCCTTGTCTGTGTGTCATCACATTTGCAACGGAGTGCCTTGTGGAGGGCTCAGCACTGCACAAGAGGAGTGATGCTGACATCACCCTGGCACTCCAGGACATCCTGGTTTTTGTCCCATACCTGTGCAGCCTCCTAGGCTGCTCTGCACAGCCCTTCCCATGGTTACCTTTTTTGTTTGCCTTTTCAGGGCGTGAGTTCTCTGGGCCAAAGGCTTGGCTTTCTTTGGTGTTTGTGCAGTGCTTAGGATGTCATGGCTGCAAACAAAGCCAAAGAGTCATTAATCACCGCAGGATAGCACCCCATCCATTTCCCACCAAAGTCACAGGGAGGTCTGCCTGCGCAGGCCTGGGAAGGGAGTGGATATTTCAGCCTGGCTGGATGCCATCGCATAGGCTACAGCATCCAACCCTTGTTCTTTGGATAAATTTCTGCCCATGACCCCACCAGCATCCCCATGGCAGAGGCACATTCCCCACACCACTTGGCCAAATGTGTTTGTGGTGCCTCCCCTCAATGTCCCCGAAGGAGAGGCTGTAGCAGGGGCTGTGACAGAGGATGACAGCACAGTGGGTAGGCAGAGAGCTGATACCAGGAGCTGCCTCTTAGCTGTGCAGAACACTCTGGCTGCCTCTCTCTTTTCTAGATGAAAGTGACCAGGAAAGGCTGCATTTTGGTAAAAGAGCCAAGCTGTCCGGTTTAATCCACCCTGCAAGAGTCAATTAGCCAAGGAGGAGGGAAAAAAAAAAAAAATGAGGTCATTCACCCTTACCACTTTGTGGCTACTCCAAAAGAAAAAAAAAGTATATAGGATCTGTTCAAGAATGACAAAGAACAACATTTGTGACTGCAGATGGGTGCAGAATATATTTAGTCAGTGGTAGAGGGAAAAGAAAAAAATTCTTATGTGGAAATAAAAATACTGTGAAGTTTTGTTAGGCAGCACATTAATCTGGAATGCAGAAATACAGATAGGGAAAAATGTGCTACTAGGTTCATATGAAGTCTTAAAACTTGCTTATGTAGTACACAAGGAAATCTATTTTGAGCATGTTATTTTGCTACAGCCTTATGAGCATCGTGTCCTTCGGTAACTTCATTTTTCAGTAGCAAGGAGGAGATGGTTCCTTGAAGCTGATCTCACTGGGATAAAAACTCTTCCCTGCAATACCACATGTAGTAAAACAGGCTGCTTATGGAAACAAGCCAGAGCCTCTTCAGATCAGGAAGGAATATTCCCACTGACTTGACTGGGCCACAGTCACTGGCAGAGCTGGTTCCTCATGATGACACCTTACGAGTAGATTAATCAATTCTCAGCTGATTCCTGACCCCTTTAATAAAGGCAGCGATTCCTTCAGGATGGAGAAGGTGCAGATACAATCATGCAATCTTTAACTCACACCAAAGCAGAACAGCCTGTGGGTGTTACATATTACATCCCTCTATGCAGCCATCATCTGAAGCAAGGGCTGCAGCCTTACCACTGTCCTTCATGTTTCTGCCTGCAGAATACACAGCATTTGTTCCATGGGCAGTGCCAGGATAAGAAAGCCGAAGCAGAGCATCAGGAGGTGAAAGCAATCTTCCCCTCTTCTCTAAAAGTTTTCTCATTCTCCCTGGCAGCTCAGCTGTGATTGTGGGATCCCCCCTCACTCTGTAAGAGATTAATACATTATGTCCCACTCTGTGGACATGTAGAAAGAAAGGGTAGGTAAACATACAGATATTAAGCATAGAAAGTCCCCATTGAACTCCTAATTTGGCATCCAGCACAAGAAATCTCTCATGGTTATTTCTTCCATTAAGTCTCAGCTTCAGTTGATGAAGCATAGAAAAATGATGTGCTGAACTAAAATGCAAGAGGCACATGCTCTCCCTAAATCATTGTGTCTATAGTGTCTTTTTTTTTTTATTTTAATTAAGCATGAATGAGTGTAAAGTTACTCGTGGTGAGTCATTGAGACTGTACCTGGAGCGGTGAGGCTGCTGAGCTTTCCTTTGGAGTGCTGCTGTTGCACCTGTTCAATCTAGAAGAGATTTGCCTTTGCAGGCCTTGTCACAAACACACCTAGGTATTAGCTTTGATAGCGTCATTTTTCTGCAGTCTTTATTTCTGCTTGCTATGGACTGTTTGTCTTGCTGTCAAGACTTCTTGTTAAATGTTTTGGTTTGGTTAGCTTTTGGGTTCCTACTTTCTGATTCATCTTCAAAATATTCTACCTAGTAGTGCTGTTAATCTTTGAATTGCTGGGGCAGTGGGAGCACGTAGGTTAAAGCCTGAGGTTTTGCACCCAAGTGCAGGCAACATGCAGGCACTACGGACTGCCCAGTCTGTGAAAATGTTAAGTGTACCCCTCTGGCTGTCATGTGAAGGTGACTTTGTCTCTGAATGACAAATGTTGTGCATGTGATGACAAGTCTTCTGTCCACAGAAGCAAGCTGGCTGATTCACAGGTTCAGTCGGTAGCCGTTTCAGCCCTGCCATCTTCCACCTCCATCACCTCCCATCTGATATACCTGAGGTTCCTGTCTGCCTTACCCCACTGCCCTGCTGAGAGTGGTCAGTGCAGCACTTCTCCTTCACGTAGCCTGCTGGCTAGAAATAGCTCTGGTGGGTTTGACACTGGTGAATGGTCCTTCCCATCGGTGGAGCAGCACCAGTGGTTCAGGTGTTTGCTTTTTGTTGCACTCTAAAGCAGAGGGACAAGGGGGACAGTCAGTGGCTTTTGCCGCCATTTGCCCGTGTCCTGGTTGCACGTTAGTTTTCTCTTTACCTCTTCATTATCGGTTTTATCCCTCACACTCTTTCTGGACTGTTTAGGTATTCAGGCTCTATAGCAGGGTTTCAAAGGCCTATTTTTAAGAGTGAAATAATATTTAGTTTTAGCTGTTGCCATTTCCCGGCTCTGTCCTACCGCGTGGTGGTAGTTCTGTGATGTGGTTTACTGGTCACTGGAAAGTTGACATCACCAAAAGCATTTCATTCACAATCTAAGATTTTTGTGATGAATTACAGGCCTGCAAGCAAATAACTGGAATTGCAAAGCTGTGACTGGTCTGCTGCTTTGATGTAATTTTTATCAACAGTGAAGACTGTCCGTGAAGGACCTCTTGCATATAATGTGATTACAGTTAAGACTTTAAAGACTCCTTGTTCCCCCTGTAAACCCACAATTTTAAAATTTCCCAGAGTTGTTCACTGTGCATGGTAGTATTACACACCTCAATAGAGTGCCTGGGAGCACCAGCCACGGAGCAGCACCCATCAAGAACCGCATTCTGGTTTTATTTTTAAATAGTTTTTTAGGCAAGCCTCTAAAACTGGTGACAGGCTGAAGAAATCTGGAGTTTGGTCAGTGATACTGCTGACCCAAATCAGGTAGGAAGCTGGAAGGCTGCAGGCACACAGTCAGTCCCCCTGGGAGAGGAGAGGCAGTGGCTCATATTTGAAGAAGCAGCAGCAGATGACTGCAGAGGCTGTCTTAGCTGGATACCAGGGTGCTGTGCTTGCAGGGGCTACTTCAGTTCAGGAAATGTTGCTCAAAGCTCAGTCCTCTTGACAAAGGCAAATAAAGCCTTTGCTCTAAATCCACAGGAATTTTTTAGTTCTGCAGCAGGCAAGTCTAAGGACCTCAAAAGCAAGTGGTTTGGATAAACCTGGGCTTTAAAGTATAAAGAACAAATGGTGTGTGCAAGGTGGGACAGATCGTAGTTGTCTCTCCCACAGGTACTTTGATGCTGTGATAATAAATGGAGGAAAAAATGTGCTTTGCTCAGTGAAATGATGACAGATGAGTTGAATACTCTCCAGAAACAACTACACTGAGCAAGAAGGTGTCATCTTAAAGATAGTTACCCCTTGACGTGTCTTTTTACATCTCAATTTTTGCCAAACTAAGATTAACATTAATGAGCAATCCTCATTGAAGCCTCAGGTTCTTATTCAAAAGTATCATGGGAAAAAGACTGTGGAAACCCCCGACCTTGTTCTTCCAGATTTTTTTTCTTTTAAAGGAAAGAGGCCCATGCAACTGTATCTTTTCTGAAATGTGAAGAGCAAGAAGTAATTTTAGCATCCATGACACACAGCTTCTGCTGCCCTCTGATTGCTCAACGGCACGAAGAATAAAAATTTCCTTAAGCCTGAGGACAGGAAAGTGGCTGGTTCCCCCTTTAGAAGCACCTGTGTGGGGTTTTTTTTTTAAGGTCCGAGTAACACAGCGGTGATTTTAGCGCTGTCATCAGTGTTCTCCAGCCCTAAAAGCACAGGCACACTCTTGCTTAGCATCCTTTTCAACAAATAGGCAAGAAAAATCGAATCTGAAAAGGCTGCCTGTAGCTCGACGCCAAAATGCAATCTTTCCGCAAACCTTGACATGAGAATGCCTGTTTTTCCCATGTGCTGCCCCTGTGCTTAAAGGTAAGCAGGTGTTTGTGTGCTTTACTGGACTGGATCCACCAGGCCTGGAGGTGGTTTGTCTTTTTTCCCCGTGGACTCTTTCCCTGTCAGATATACATGTTCTGAGGTAATGTTAATCAAACAGGAAAGCAGCCTCTTTCTTAGGAACTGCTGCAAATCTTTGTGCTTTGCATGCTTTTGAAGTGACAAATTAAATTTACACAGAATACCTAGAGCTTTTTGAAGCACTTATTTGCATGTGGTGTTGGGATTTAATGGGCAGCTTCATCAATAGCGAGACTATTAAAGGAATGGCCAGGCTGGGATTTGTCTCATTTTAAGCACTTCAGAGGAGGTTGGCACCTTCTCATTCATTGAGGCCTTTTCTGTCCCCACATAAGAGCTTGTTGGTGTCCAAATCACGCTGACCCACGGGCCAGCATCCGACGAGAGGAAGGATGTTCCAGGGGTTACGGAGCGAGCTTGAGTCTTGGGAGACTTGATTTGGTTTCCTGTCAACTCGGTAAAGCCAGCTGGCCTCTGAGTGCAAGTTCCTCATCTGCAAAATGAATTGCACTTCCCTGTCTCAGAAGGACACAGTGGCAGGAATGTGCTGGTGATGGCAAAGCGTCAGGTCATGGTGCTGGCAGCAGCACGAGCACTTCTCAGCCCCCAAAGGAAGTTGATGTACAGTTTGGGACAGACACACATAGCCCCCGGCAGAAAGATAAAAAAGGGATAGTCTGACATCAGTGGGGTTATGTTAGCAAAAAGGCCCAAGTTGGGCTCCCACCCTAAGCAAACTCCAGGTTGTTTTGGTTTCCTTTCCTGTCCTCTCTTCCCCCAGGTTTCATGCTCAGCAGGTCCAGACAGTCCATACCAGTCCAAAATCCCTCACCTTTGCAAGGAGACTGGGCTCACATGGGGGTTGGCACATGGGTGCCAAGAGCCTTGTCTGTCTGCCATGGGGCATAAATCAAAAGAGGGAATATTGCAGCTCTGTGATGGCGCTGGCTTGAGTGAAAAGGGGGAGGACACGATTACAGAAGAGACTGCTTATTGACATACAGCATAGATTTCTGCAGCTGCAGCTGTGAAGTATACCATAACAATAGCCCTCTTTATATGATAAAGCATGAGTGTATGAAACAATTTCCAAAAGGTGTCCAGGCAAATACTCAGCTCCGTTCACCTTGACACCAGGGCTCTGCTGCTTCTCCTCAGGCTTAGTTGTGATTCTCAGAAATCACTCCAGGCCCTTTAGCTGAATACTGTTTAGCAGATTTGCATATCCTTCCCTAAAAAGGATGACTTTGCCCTTGTTTGACATTTCAGTAAATTTTTAGTCTTTTCGTCTAAAAGAGGAACTACTAAACTGTGGCAAATGAGGAAGAAGAGGACATTCTGTGACAAAAAATGAATGACTGGACCTGCTGTTGGTCACATCACTTCTATTACCTTTCTGTATGACTGGGTAGGGAATCAGTTGCTCAAGACCTGCTCTCTCCTGCTTGGTCCTGCAACGTCACCTGAATCCCTTGCTGGACAGCTTAGTGTTTTAGCAGATAATGCCTGAATTGTATTACAGAAATTGAGCTGTTTCGAGCACAGGAGTGTTTTCAGCGTTTCCCCAGGGACACTGAGGGATGTCACTGTTCAGCTGCCAGGCTGGCCCGGCTTTCCTTTTCCTAGATCACCTCTTGCCTTGCCAGAGCCAATCATTATCCCGTGCTGTGTAAACATGGAATGTAATGTTTGTTCCAAAAATGCATAATCTAATCATGAGCAAGGTACTGCTGATGAATGCAAAGAAAGAGAGAAGGAAGTGATGAGGCAACAGACTCTTAATTTGACCTGGGATTGTTATAATGATATAAAAAAAAGCTGTAAGTTGTTTATAACCTTCAAAATATAAAAACTCAAGACCTTTGACCTGTGCTACTTTTTCTGTCCAAACACAGCTAGCGCTGTTTTGATAAACACAAATCATGCACCAACCCATGGCTCAAACTCCAAGACAAAAGGTGGTTTTTTAAAGAAAAATTTCAAACTTTTTTGGTCATCTTTAATTTATAAGACCCTTCCCAGCATTAGAAGAGGACAAAGTGCTTAAGGAAAACTATTTTCTTTTTAAAGAGATTGCTATTGCTTAAATTAGGAAAGGAGGAAAGAGGAGATTTAAAGACTTGGAGGAAACAAGGGGAAAACACTAAGTAGAGGAATGGAAACCAGTATCAGTAGGCACAGGGCTGTTATGTCCTATTAGATGGCAAAAGCTCCCTTTAACCAGCAGTAGGAGCTTTATTGCAGCTTTCTCCAATTAAATGAGATTTTAACAACTGTATCCAATAATGAATAATTACATGCCATGGGCTAGGTTTTAAATCACTTTATCTATTGCAAGGTTGATAGTTGGTTGTAAGGCGTTGAGTTAGCCTGGAGGACTCTGGGCAGCCAAAGCAGGGTCAGCGAGGGGCTGGGCACAGTGCTTGGCTGGTCAGGATTCCCACCACAAGCCATGCCGCTAAGTCTGGCTGAGGGAGCTGGGCTGTGGGTGGGACCACAGTGTGTACAGGCAGGGAGGGGATACAAAGGCCAGTGAGGGCCAGAGACAACACTGCTTCCTTCAGATGCCCTGTCATGTACCAGTTTCGGGTGGTTTGGGAAGGGGTTGTTTGTGTTGGTTTTATTTTGTTGTTTCTTTTGTTTGTTTGTTTGTTTGTTGAGATACAAAAAGCTGTTGGCTTATTTGGATCACGTTTCTGGACGGCTGCCTCAGTTCTGTGAGACCACCTCTGCAGGGCACAGTGGAGCCATAAAAAGCTGCAAAATTCAATTCCAGTGTTTTCTGGGACTGGCCAGGAGTATTGTGGATTCCAGTGGGAAGCTGGGTGCTTCTTCTTTTTCAGGAGTATAAATCATTCACCTTGCTTGTTTCCTTAATGTTCTGCATTAAAACTGTCAGTTGCATAAGTCTTGATCTGAGGTCATTTCTGTGAAAGAGACTACAGAAGTATCTCTATGTCATTTTTTTTTCCTTTACAATTGTTTTAAAGTTGTAGATTTCAAATAATGGAGTCCTGTTAGAAAACCTTATATAGCAGGCCAAAAGTTCATGACAAATTGCAAGATGTATTACTTATTTGTCACCTGGTTCTGTTCCAAGTCCCTGTGTGTACAGCATGAAGTACGTATTCTTAGCATGTCTACAAAGCACCTTTGAAATAACAAATGTTGGGTAACTTTTAGCTTAGCTATCCAAAATGTCACACAGAAGAAAAGTTTCCCTTCTCCCTGCCAGCGCTGTGCCTAAGTGGGTCTGAAGCTCTCCAGGTGTATTGGTTCTCATGTCCTCTCTTTCCTTCTCTGCTGCAGTTGTCACTACAAATCACTCCGCCGTGTGAAAGCGAACAACACTATGAATACTCTGGACGGTGCTGCACGAAGTGTGAGCCAGGTATGTGAGCACTGACTGGGCTGTACCAGCTGCACAGCTGAAAAGCTCCCTAGAAGCTGCCCTGCAGGTCAGTGAGGTGGCTGGCTCTTGTGACTCTGCCCATCTATTGGCATACCCTCACAGGGTGTGTGACTTCAGGCTTACCAGTGTCTTCTAATGCAGGAGTGGTCCTGATGGCCTCAGCAAAAGCCACAGCAGCTATTTTGTGGGGATAGCACTTCAACCACTGTGGGAGACAGAAAGCAGCATGTCTGTAGGTAGCAGGGCTGTCTGTAGGTAGGACTGCCCCCAGACCATCAACTTCATGAACGATTCAGTGCCACACTAATTGGGGGCCAGACTGACAAACTGAAAAGATGCAGCGATTGTTCACAGCAGTATTTTGGTGTTAGTCCAACCTGTTATTTTTCTCTAGACAGCTTAGACAGCTTAGACATCTTTGTGCAACTTCTGGGTGACCTGCTTGTCCTTTTCTCAATCACAGGAAAGTATTTGTCTGCTAGATGCACTGCTACTTCTGATAGCGTGTGCCAGCCATGTGGCCCAAATGAGTATATGGATGTCTGGAATGAAGAAGATAAATGCTTACTACATAAAATATGTGACCAAGGTGAGCTGTTCATACTGCAGAACTTTTAATCCAAATTAGTGAAGCATGAAGATGGGAAAGTGGGTCTAGGGAAGTTGCTGTGTTCAGGTGCCCAACACTGGAGGCTGGGCTTGCAGAAGACCCTGGTGGAAAACGAGGTGCCCAGGCGGCAGAGATTCTGTGTGGTGCTGAGCATCATGACCGTAGTCTCTATGCTGCTGATAATGGTTGTCTGCACTTGGGCCATTCCCTCCTGTGAGTTAATCTTAAGGATTGTCTTTTTACCCAGCATTCCATGCAGTCACTTCCCCTAGTGTGTTTGTCTCACCCTTGAAAAGCTCTATTTATTTTCTACAACAGCTACAAGGAGTATTGTTCAGGAGTGCAATTGGTGAGGAACCCTGTGCTGATGAAGGGTCTCCCATGCTTCCTGAAGGACACCATTTCCTCTAATGTGAATGGTTTTGCGTCTGGCATTCAAACAAAGCAAATAGGTAGAACAGGAGGCTCAAAAACTTGAGGCGTATTATCAGAGAGATTTTCACTCCCATCTGCTTTCTCCTTTAGGGAAAGCTTTGAGAGAAGTGAACCCAGGGAACAGCACATTCCAGCGGCAGTGTGCTTGTACAGTGGGCTACCACTGGGATGAAGACTGCGACTGCTGTCAGCGAAATACCATGTGTGCTCCAGGACTTGGAGTCAAGCCTCCTGGTAAGATACAGAAAGGGCATGTATGAAGTGAAATGTCCAGCTCAGGCCTACTGGATGGTGCCAGAATCGCATGGGTTGTGACATTAAAGACATTACTTTAGATTCTCAGATGACTGTCAACAGTTGTCATTACTACTGCGTATAACCCTCCTGGACTATTTACATTTCGAAGGCTTCTACCTCTGTAGTTTAAATGCTATCTTGGATCAAGTGACTTTTGCAAGATATCACGTAGACATGGCAGTATTTGCAAGGTGTTCAGTACATTTCTAATGTTTGCTGAGGTGTCTGACTGTGAGTGACTAGGTCATGCACTGCTCCAGTATTCAGAGAAGCACTCCTTTGGGGGTTCTTCCTGAGGCTGGATTTGCAATCTGGTTTTGTCCAATGACTTTTCTTTGCCATTTTATAATGTTATAAGCAAGTTAATAGTGATTAACATCTTTCATATAGCACAAATATTCTGTTTTAGCCTGTATTCTGTTTTAGATGGCTAGTAAAGCTAAGATTTATTACAGGCATTTACTTTACTCTCAAGTCTGATTGAAAACAGAATGCAGGTGTTTTGTGGGTGGAGAGTACACAGTCAAGCTCAGAGTTGTAGTGAACACTGGGAACAGCTGCACCAAGCCTAAGGAACCCCAAAAAAAGCAGCACATAATAGAGTAATGGAGGCAGAAGTGCAGCAGGGGCCTAGAGCACAGTTGCTGTTCCAGCCTAGCAAATCTTGATATAGCCTTTTGTTTACTGTGACTGTATAGAAGTGACAATACCAGTCAGCGTCACTGTCTGTGGCGTAACACTGACATGAGGCTATTATTAGAAGGGGAAGGATGTAACAGCTGTGTGTTATTTTACAAAAACTGCAAATGGCTCCTGGTCATTTCTCATTTTGATCATGTAGAGAAGTGCTCAGGTGAGACGCGCGTACCACAACTGTCTCTGCTGCCCTACTGTAACCTAAGATCCACTCTTCAGGAAAGCTTTCAGGAGGACTGCAGGGGGAGAGTGGAGCAAGAGGATGGGGAGCACAATCACCTTCCTCTCACTTGAAAGGAATTCACAGAAACTCAGCTATGAAATTTTTCTTCTTTACTACACACAGTGCAACAAGACAAGGACACGAGGTGCATACCATGCCCAAGAGGATACTTCTCAAAGGTGTCTTCATCCACCGATGAGTGTAAACCCTGGACCAAGTAAGTCACTGTATCTTGTAAAAGCACCACACCAGCCAGAAGGCAGGGAGAAGCTTGTGTGAAAGCATTTCTCAGTGGGGTGTTCCAGGCTGCCTGCAGATTACACAGAGCATCTCTGTTTACTGTACGGCAATGGAAACATCCTCACGCTTAAGGTTGAATTCTCCTTAGTGGACAGGAAGAGAGAGCAGTAACAATCTAACTGCTGAGCTGGCACAGCTGAAAATAAAGAAAATATCTGATGTTCTTAGGGGTGGAGAAATATTGTACACTACAACAGAAAGTATTGCTCTGCATAAGAGTAGGAGCCCCATTAAGCTTCCTCTAGAGAATGTACCCTCTTTATCTTTCTTTTTTAGCTGTACAGCTTTAGGAATGACAGAAATCGTGTCTGGGACTGACAAGTCTGATGCAGTTTGCACAGAACAGAAGATGTCTGAGCCATCAGAAGACGGTGTGTGTCCTTGTATAGATTGTCTGTTCAGAAGTAGCAGGGAGGAGGAGGGATGTGATTACTACGGGGTTTTGGCTGGCTTAAATCCATTCCCATTGTGGGTGACCCTAGGGAGAGCAGCTGTAGACCAAGACAGAGATCTTGGAAAATCCCACCCTTAAAAATTACTTTAAGCCTGGTGGCTCTAAGGCCTATGTCCACTACTAAGCTGAGTTTTACACCTCCCACTAAAACTGCATGGCAAGCAGCATTGCTGTTATACCCATGACCTCCATCACATTTACAGTTCATTCATTTTTTCAGCCTACTGATTGCTGTACACACATTACCTGTATAAAGACCAGCAGCTCCTGTCCATGCTTATTTTATGGCAGTGGATACAGTCTCAGCTCAATCCCTCTCAGATAAGCCCTTCTTGCCCACTGCCCATTTCTTTCTCCAATGTAGGTGTGGTACCAGGGAGGCTTCTTGCCTGGCATGCAGTGATTCATCATAACCTGAGATAAAGGACAGAGTTTTCCATCTGAATTCTATACTCTCCATGATATGTATGTCCCCTATTCCTTGAGTGAGATCAAGCACAGCCCATGGTCTGCTGGTAGCTTGCAAGGGAACATTCAGGGCAGCACTGAGACTGAATCGCACCTCTCTGAGACACCAAGGCTCTGTTTTTTATGTCTTGGTACCAGGTACCTTCAGTAAGGGAGCTGTTGTTCTTATTACAGACACTAAAAATCAAATAGAAAGGAAAAAAAAACCTCTCCCCTAGAAAAGCAGGTGAAATAAGCCATATTTGTTATACTGCTGAGTCCAAGCTGTATGTTGATGGTACTATCTTTTTTACATCCTGCAGGAACAAACAGGATCTTATATGTGTTGATTGTCATCTTGTTTTTTGTGACACTAATTGGCATCGTCGTCTTCATTGTATACTACAAGAATAGGGGAAAAAAGCTAACAGGTACGTGATAGCTAATGACATTCATGAATGTGACAGCTATGGCTCTCTGTGCACTCCGATTTCATGTTATACTAGAGTTATACTAGAAGTTTTGTGCTGTCTCCATTGGGCTGTCCATACGGATGTGCTTTACCTAGCTCAAAGGCAGGCTTCAAATTCCCCTCCTCTAGGCAGGCAGTGTACTACAGCATTTTACGGGCAGTGTATTGCAGTGTATTACACTGACCCATGGGGTGACCACCCTGGTGTGGAAGGAGAAGGGCTGTGCTGGAGGCTTTCAGGGCAGCATGGCTGCTCCACACCACATGGCACAACAGACTCCTTGGCCAAAGAGAATCAGGGACAGACACAGGGGCTTTCACTACCTCCTGTCTTCCTCTCCTCCTGCTCAAAAACCTACCTCTGGACAGGTTAAAATATGGCTTTCCAGACAGAGGCCTGATGTGTATTTGAAAACATGGTGGAGGCAATGTTTCTAGCTGGAGGCCAGAGTTCTGATAAGGTACGGAAGAAATACTAGAAGGAAATAGCATAAACAGTAAAAGTAGAAAAAAATAGAAAAAATCTAGCAAGGGCATACTGGATAGCAGTGGGATACTGAGTTTATTATTAATAGAGTGAAAATACTTTCAGTAGTTACTTAACTCTGTGTTAAGCCTTAGTGAAGGACATACCTCTAATGTTATGTTCATTTTTTATTTTTTCCCCCTAAACATGGAAAAGTTTCCATCATCTCCTTTCCCAAGTGCTAGCAACTTATGAAATGTTTTGGGAACAGTGGAAGGGAAGACAGAAATCCCTTCTTGTAAAGTATATTTCAGCCTGTGTTTTAGAACTAGGCTGCCTCTGCCATACTAAACATGGGTTGTGCTAAATCTGGAATTTCTGGGATGGGCTGGAGGAAATGGTGACTCTCCTCACAAACCAAATACAGTGTAGAGCAGGTTAGGGGGGAATGCAATTTCTTTGACATTTCTATTGCCCTGCTGCTCTGCAGTGACAGTCCCTCATTGCCTTTGCATGGTGAATTCTGCTAACCCAAGCCTGGGAGAATTGCAGGCTCAGGAAGAAGCTCTGCCTGCTTTTCAGGGGGTTCTGGTGGTAAAAGTGCAGATTCCACATCAGAGGAATAAAGTCATTCCTGTGAACTGGCAGGGGTTACAAAGCTGATCTATCTTCAGACATACAAAACCAGTGTAAGCTTCAAATGTACGGGAGACCTGAGCACTACAAAGTCTCCTGAATGTGTAAGCAGAAAACCAGAATTAAGTGGCATAAAATATATTGGACTTAAAGCTTTTCCTTGGGAGATACTCCAAGGAAATTGGAATGAATTTCCCCATTAAGCATACCCTGATTAAGTAGAATATGCTATATTTGAGCCTACCATGCTGTGGTTTCAGTGGCTTACCCTCTTCTCTCCAGGCTTCTCACTCCTGTCTGGGAAGGGCCTTTGGGCCATCCATGTGACTTCTCTTGAAATAGACCATACTGCTGCGAGCTGGTCGTTGTTGGGCCAGTCATAGCTTGGTGTGACATATGACCAGGAAAGAAACCCCATTTGATGTGGAACACAATTTAACCGTGGTCTATTTTAGGAGCTTGGAAACATTTGTTCCACAGAAATATATCCCTGTTCCAGTTACAATGAATCCTCAGCTAGACCGATGCTGGGACACTTGAACAGTCAGTAAAAACAGCTTACTGGTTTTATTTAATATGATATTGTGGATTGTGAATGACTGTGGGTGTTTAGGTCTGTGGTTAACTTCAGTGCCTGCTGTATGTTACAGCTACTCTTTTTGTTTTCCCTACAGTAGATCTACAGAACTGGGCTAATGAAGTGTGCAGCCAAATAAAAGGAACAAAGGTAAAGTAAAAGGCGCTGTCATTTTCTCTGTGTTTTATGTTTTACTCATGGCATTCCTGACACCCCGTCTGAAGTAGACTCCATGGTAATGTTTGGCTAGAAAACAAGTTTTGAGTTAGTCAAAAAATGCTTTCAGGTTTGGCTTTTTTAGTCTGGTTTTCTGTAAATACAAGGCATATGAAATCACTGTTCACAAATAGCTTCTGAACCTGCTCTGTGGTTTCAGCCAGTTTTAACAGAGATAAAGGTCTCTGTCATTTTTAAATATTTATTAGGAGAAAGTTAAACATGAGCCCACCAGTGGCTGAACACCTGAGACTCTGCCTAGGAGAGAGCCTTTCTAAATCCTGAGAGCAGGAAAAGCTTCAGCTGAGTTTGCCCCTTGTTACATACCAGAGGGTTCACAGGCAAGAAACCTGGATTTGGGGCAACACCAAGAATGCCAGGCTTTCGCTCTGGAAGGACACCAGATCCCATCCCAAAACATTCAGATGGTGGCACTGGTCCAAGTTCATGTACACAGCCTGCTTCACACCCTGGATATGGACTGAGGTGTTTAATATGCATGCTGTCCCCACCACCCCTCCTAGGAGCTTTGCTTATCTTAGCTGTTGAAAGAGTCAAATTCCACTGCTGAAAAAATAAACAACTCCATATCAAACAAACCCGCCTTTTTGAGCAGGCAGTTCCTCTTCTGTTTCATCACTGTTCATGCAACCTCCTGCTTTGGCAGCTGCTCAGATCCCCTGGGACAGAGGAGTGAATCAACAGCAATTAGTGGTTGGCAGCATTTACACTCTCTCTTCTATCCTGGAAGAGCTGAACAGACATTAAAAATTAAAGGTATCAGTTCCCAAATACCTGTCTTTAAAGCACAACTCGCATGAACTGAAGGAAACCCCTGAAGTATTTCCCAATCCTTTTTTTGGAGCTGCAACCAAAAATACAGCTTTACTTTGACAAGTACTGACATGATGTCACGGGCCTTTGCATTTGTTGTCCTAACTTTGCGGGTTAAAGCAACCTTGTCTGTGTGACTTCTTTTGTTCTAGCTTGTCTCAGGCCTTCTGAATCAACCCATGTTCTTTCTTCAGTCATAATATTAAAGATTCAGCCCCCAATAAGGCCTTCAAAGATCAACAGCCCTTCAGACACCTGGGGGGTTTCCAAAATCTAATAAGCAGTTAGGTGGGTCCTACTGATGGTCCATAAGGAACAACAGAATCCAGCAACTCTTCCAGATTTATGTAGTCTTCTTAAGTGACTAAAGTTCTTTCTTAAGACCTTAAGTGACCTAGTTCTTTCATAAGAACTAGGAATGTGGTCTCACAAAATTAAATGTTATTGCCACCCTCCCTGGACCACCAGCTCACCCACTGAACCCAGCATCACTAGTCACAACTTCACAGCAGAATAGAATTACACTCAAATATAGCAATGCTGCTCAACCTCAGCAACTCCACACAGAGAAAAAAATGTGATCTACCTTTTCCTTCTTTGTCAAGAAAATAACTTGCTGCTAATCTCTTTACTCAAGAACTTTTTACTTTTAATTTCTTTCAGAGGCCCCCCAGAGATGCATTTGTTACTGTGAACATCACGAATGCTGCTGTACCCCAGATCCCTGAAGGCATGTGTCTCCTGGGCCCCTCTGGCTCTCCTATCCCTGGAAACTCATGCTGCACCAGTGGTCCCACTCCATGCAGGGACGGGAGCCCCGCCACAGAGCCATGCGAGGCAGGAGATTTTTCTGTGGGAACTGAGACTGATGATTACCATTTCCCACCAGTTCCCATGGAAGATGAATACATGGATAAGGATCTCAATAACACTGATTACTTATATTTACTGAGTCGGACTGCCAGTAAAACCGTGTCATCATTCTCGGAACCAATGGAGGCGGGGGAAAATGACAGCTTTTCAGGGATTGGGAGCACAGAGGACGTATCAGTCTCTCAAGGATTTCCCCCTCCATCCAACACAGATGGGGCACACATTGCCAAGGACCAGCTTCTTCAGAAATCTTGCCAACATGCCCACAGTTGCCTAAAGGAAACGAGCAACAAAGACACAGATCACTTTGCAACGAACTGTGACTCAGAGAAGATCTGTGTGAGGTGTGGCATTTCATACAGGGAATCTCCACAAAAGGGGAGCAAACTTTGTTGTGCTGTGGCTGACAGTACCTCCACTTCCCCAGAAACTGGCTCCTGTGCACAGTGCACCTGTGGTTTGAATTCTCTCTCTGCTGGTCAGAGCACTTTAGGAAATGATCATGGTTCGGAAGATGCATCTTCAGATAGTACCAACATGAAGTACCAAAACACAAACAGAAGCACTTCAGGGGCACACAGAAGCACTTCAGGGACAAACAGCAGCACTTCAGACCTCCCTCCAGCATCTGGTAAGCCCATTAGGCTTGTCCCATACACCGCTGTATAGGATTATTCTCTATGCTAAATCAGTAGTATTCAGAGGATCTGATTTAGGATAAGAATAAAATTATGTCTTTCACTTAATTACTCTGAAGCTAATCTGAAAAACAAATCTGAAATAGTAAGGCCACTTGGTTTGTAGTGAATTCTGCAAATAGTGTGAGCCCGGTGAGGGACCATTGTCCTGCCCCGGTCTAACCAGCAATGCAGAACCCATCTTCTGGCTCTCACTGCAGAGTTCTGTTAGCAGGTGTGGGTATTGGAGGAAACTTAGAAGTAAGACAGTATAGGGACATAGAGGCTGAGTCAAGGAAGGGTGCGTAATACCCAGACAGATATTTTCCATTCGACAGTCTGCATGCATGTTTTTGCTGATAGATTAGATCCAGTTACATTTATACGGTGGTCAGTGAAACTCCAGCTGGAGCTGTAACCTGGTGGCCACACCAGGTGTGAAAGATAATGTACAGTTGTCTGCTTTTAGCTCTTTCCTTTTAATTCACCGGGACATAAGCGTTCACATAAAAATAGTTTTATACGGACACTGTTTCTCCATACGCACGTGCATTGTCCCCTAAACAACTCTGAAACACTGATACCAATTTGCTAACTGTCTACGAATTTATTAATTGAGTAAATATATCAGAATTGTCAAATGGAAGCAGGGGAAAAAATCATTGAAACAAAACCAGCAGAAAGGAAGTTAGGAGCCTTCTCTGGATGAAACCTTCTTCCCTCAGACATTCTTTCAGTATAAAAGTCTGCAATCTGCCTGTCATGTGTTATTAGTCATTTTAGAATATAAATCCTAAAGTCAGATGTTCTATTTTTATTTCTATCGATGCACTGCCAAGCATAATGAGACTTTAGTTTTGAGTAGGACATCCAAGTATTACTGTAATACCCACAGCATTTGTAAGCTGTTGCCCTTCTTTAAAACCATGTCGTGCCTTAAAGTTTCTTACAGAGACATTCTTGTCAGTCTGCCAAAGCCCCAAAACAACACACTTGAAGGTCCTTCCTCTCTCAACATGCACGCCATATGGGAATCTGAAAATGTGTAGCGTTCATCTTCCGAAGAGCAAAAACTCTTTCTGCTGCTTCAGTTTCCTGAAATCCTGACGCAGTTTGGTCACTGTCTGGTCTGGACAAAATGCAGCAGGAATAAAGGGAGCACAGATTATCCTTTTTGTTATTGTTGGAAGGTGAATCTTGAGATACAACTGAAAGTCAAGTTGTATTTGATACTGCTTTGCTTTCTAAATCTGAAACAAAGGAAAAGAAAAAATATTAAGACAATAGAGCAAACAGGAGAGCTTGAATTTAAGTGACGTGCTAGAAAGTGCCATCTTAGGTCTGCAGCATAATTCTTTATATGGGATTTTAATTGTGTTTGTGATTTCAGATATATACATGCTCTAGTGCCATCTGGTGAAACCTGAGCACAGATACTGTGTTCCTAATCTGCCATTTTTTAGGCACGGCTGCAGGAAGGTACCGACTGAGTTGTGGGCAGTATCAGAGTGTGGGCTAGTTAATCTGTAGGTAATGTGGCTTGCTGGCAGAGTAATTTTTCTATCCACAGAATGGCTATGCCCTGCTGGCAACGCGTGGTTGCAAAAGGACTGGGACAGGGCTTAGCCATAAATTCCACACCAAAGCACCCCAGCCACACTGGGGCTGCACGTGGAGCTGCATCAGCATCGGTCGTTTTGCTAGGCCTTGTGACATGCCCAGATGGAATAAATGTACATGTAAAATAACTTTCTGTAAAGCTTCTCAAAGCAACTGAAGCCACCAGGCTTTGCACACAGTCCTCCTAAGACAGAATGATACAAAATAGACAGAAAACAGAAACGGCAAACTCTGTCCCTCGTGTGAAACAACCCTAGAGGACCAAAGTGAACCTCTGGAGAGGTGCCACTTACAGGGGTCACCACTGGAGACAGAGGTAAACCTTCAAGCACTCTTTCAAACCCCACGGGCCTGGAGACAGTCAGAACGTGAAGCGTCAGTTCATGCCCACCTCAAGTCCTGTGTGGGGTTACAGCATGAAGTATGAGTGTGGGAAGACTTAGGTGATTCACAGTAAGAGATGGTTTTGCAGAGCCTTTCACTTCCAGATCCCAAACCAGCCTGGTTTGGCAGCAACAAACAGTTATTACCACCTAGAGGACATTAAATGTCTTTGAGAAAATTATTCACCTGTGTTGTCCCAGTTCTTAGTGAACAATTACCTCAAAGATTAATCTGTCATTGTAACTAATATCATCAGATAGTCTGAAGAGATCAAAAGGCTGAAACACTGCAGAGAATGATGCCTTCACTCTAAAGGTGTCTCTTAAGTTTTTCAGGTTGGAATCACTTCACTTAGTACAGTCCAGGAAGCTCATGTGTCCATTTTCTGTGTTTTTGGGCCTCAAATATTCTTTTGTGTTAATCTGCCTTTTTTTTTATTATTACCCTCCCCACTGCCACATATATTTCTAAATTCTTGATCTTGTAGTGAGCACTGGTAAACTTCACAGCACCTTTTGCGATTGACAGGCAATCTGTTTAAAGACAAACAGTTATTTTTGTACTCCCATTATGCCCAAGAGTTTTGTTGATGGCAAACGGCCAACTGAATGGATCGCAGGGGGAACAACCAGCACGGAAAAACTCCTGCAGAGAAAACTCTTATGGACATCTCCTGTTAATCAACAGCACTTGGAGAGAAAGCAGAGAGCTGGCAATGCAGTGGTTTAGCTGAAAGAAATAAGGTTGCTTAGGGGGGCCTATTAGAGAGATGCCCAAATGGTACCCAGACTCAGTTATGAGCAGGCACAGGTCCTAATTCTGCACAGCTGAAGCCCAGTGTCCATTGCTGATGTGCAAACATCACCCATGGCCGCTGCAAAACCAGCATTTTACTGGGCTGGGCTATGCTTAGCTGCAATGAAAATGGGAATGTCTGAAGTGTTGAGGAATGTAATGAGGAAAGGCACAAAACATCTAAAAGGTCTCAGACTACTCAAGTTATGATTAAGTGAAGCACAGCAGGAAAAGCATTTGTTAGGAAGAGTGTTCATAGGCTAGGAAGATTTTGTTTACTTGGTTTCTTCAGGTTTTTTAAATTTTCAAACTTTAACAGATTTGTTAGTTTGACACTGAAAGTTTGTTCCCAGTTATGTTCTTTCTGCTCTGTGGGGAGTTTATTAATTCCTGGAGCCTGGTCCTGCTGTCACTTGAGTCAGTGACCCATCTCTTCAATGGCAGAAAGATTGTATTTATACTGAAAAATCTCTAATCACAGGCAGATTGACTGAAACTACAACTCTGTTCGTTTACTATAATATAGAGTCAGTCTCTCCACTGGATTTGGCATATATCCAGGTAGCACCATGAGGGTGCTAGGTGAGTACCAGAGTGTACCAATATGAAGGATCAGGACAATATAAGATATAATCATATAAGCTCCATGCCATTTGGGCACTGTGTGACTGTGTGATATGACATTAAAGCCTTTCAGTGTTTGTTCAATAAGCCTACTACCCAGCCCACATGGTGAGATTGATTGGAGTTTCATTTCCCCTTTGGTAAACAGTGTGATTTCTGGTACTCTAATAAATCTCATAACTAGAAATAACTACATCACAAACCACAGGTAAGTTGGACATGGCCTGTGCATGAGGAAGCACAGGGAACATGAGATCTTCCCACTCTCTCTTGCTTCCCAGATCACAGCTCAGAGAGAAAATATTTCCAAGCCTTCAAGACAGGCTCCCTTATATGACAGTCTTTGTCCTGAGGAGACAAAAATGGAAATAATTAAAAGGTCCAGTGGAAGGCATTGGTTCTAAGAGCATCCTCATGTCACGGGGGAAAAAATAATGGAACAAGAGTAAAGCTGCCACAGCAGATTGAGTTCACTGCGCTAAGCGTCCACCTTGTGAGGGGAAAATATTAATCATGTCTGTCTTCTTCCCTCTCCTTCCACAGGAAATGTGACTGGAAACAGTAACTCCACCTTTATCTCAAGTGGACAAGTAATGAATTTCAAGGGCGACATCATCGTTGTCTACCTTAGCCAAAACTCTCAGGAGGGGACAGCGGCCTCCGGGCCGAACGAGGAGAACGTGGGCAGCCCCGTGCAGGAAGAAAACCTCAGCCGCTGCGAGACTTTTGCCGGCAATGCCCAGCACTACAAGGAGAAGTGTGCGGAGCTGCAGGGTGCCTGCCCAACACCAGGGAGTGGGGGGCCACGGTGGCCTGGCGTAGCCCTGGCCCAGGAGCGTGGCCCGTCCTGCTGTGGACAAGCCTCACAGCCCGTGCAGGAGGAGGGGAAGCTGGGACACTTCTCGGAGAAGGTGTTGAACTGAAGGGAAACGATGTCCTCACTGCGGGCCAGGGCTCTGACAGGCAGCCCCTGACGGGGCTTGGGGCTGCCAAAATCCCATGTATCCTGACAGACTGTGGGACTGTAGCTGCCCCTGGTGTCTCATGGAAAATTCTACAGCTGGATAGGATCCTTGTGACATGCAGTGGTGGTGCTCTCACTGAGGAGGTGACCGATGGGGGCAGGCGCACACGTGAAGCTGGGTGCTCTGCCACCACGTCGCAGAAGCAGCAGCAGAGCTTTCTCCTCTCCCCCGTGGGGTGATGGGCTCCCTGCCTGATCCTGGTTCCCTGGCACCTCTCCCCAGCGAGCAACAAAAGGGAGTTAAGATCCTTTGGTCAGGGGACTCTGTGAGGAGGAGAGCTCTGCTGGCCGGGTGTGCGGGGCGCTCCCGGAGAGGGGACATCATGGCAGAGGACTGGACTTATGGGGGCCCCTGGGTTCCGCCTTGGGGTTTTCTTTTTGCAGCTAATCTGTACCCATTTTGCTGGGTCTTGGGCCTCTGGTAGTGGAAGGAAGCTGCCGACCTTTGCCTCCCTATGGTGATATGGCTGATGGCATCACCCCTTCCCATCTTTCCCCAAGGAAGCAGACGCTCCAGTCTCAAACCAGTGCCAGAGCCAAGATCCTGGTCTGCCCTTTATTAACATGTGGGTATAAATAGGTGTGTGTGATGCTGCCACAAGCGGATGATAAAAGGCAAAATACAGCTGATATGCCTTAAAAGCGTATCAGATTAATCTCGAGCAAAGAGCATTTATAGTGACCTTGATTCACCTCTGACTTACTGCACCTTGCCAGAGGAGTTCAAACCCCTGGAGACGAGAGTGACATATGCCTGGTATGCTGCTTTGGGAACAACATTGCTGTAGTTTAAGACACATTGCTGGTAGCAGGTGGGGGAAGGGTGTGTGATAACCAACTGTGTGTATTTCCTTAGTGATAGAAGAGGGAGGGATTACCCAAAGACAGAGAATTTGATCAGGGTCAAACACATGTTCCTTCATCTGCCCAAACAACTTTGTCATTCCCTCTGATATTTTCGTTAATGAACACAGACTTATTTAGTTAGCATGAAGCTATTTCCACAACTTGGCCTGTATGAGCTGAAGTCAGAGTGTAGCCACTGTCGCGCTGAGAGCTGATGAGCAATGGGACCAAAGGTTTGGCATTAAAGAATAATAGTAGTTGTATTTAAAAGGGAGTCTCAGCTATTTAGTCGGCTTTGGCTCAGGTCCAATATCCTTCAGCCTCCTCCAGCAGCCTCTGTGGAGAAAAAGGTGAAGGCAACAGAATTTCAAGGAACTCTCAAGAGTAAGATTTTTAATGATTTCCTGACAAGAGGAAATGTTCTGACATTCTGCTGCATATATGAGCGCTGCAGTCACCTATGTGCAGCCTGAGCCTTCAGTAAGGCAAGTGCTGTGTTTCCTGCCAGACAGCAAAAGGATCTTTTACCTAGTGTAGTTTTGGCTTCCCTAGTGGAAAAGGTCTCTGGTAGGGAGGGCTTCTCTCCAGGAAGGTTTCAAAGCTGAGGTTGACTGTATAGCTGCTCTGTTTGCAGTAGTATTGCTCTGTAAGGGAAGACCACCTATAAAGCTGACAAGGTGACCACTGTCATGATGAGCTTCTTATGCATAAAACAAAAAGATAGGCTTAGCCACCTTCAGCCCTCAGGAGAATAATTCTGCATTGGTTATATACCTGGGATGTAAAGTTCATTACAAATGTAAGACTCCACTTGGGTGGCTGACAAAAAGTGTGCATGAGCAACCAGTCTGTGCAGCCTTCTTAAAACTAGACTACCCTAGCTTAGACTTAGTCAGGCAGGTAGATTGTCCCATTCAGTGATGGCCCAAGCTACCTCTGGCACTGAAGACATGTGGCTGAGGCTCTCTTATCTGTGGTATTCTTTTGTCTTTCCTGCTGGATCTTTTGCAACCTCTTTCTAGCCTCCTCTGGAGTAATTCTGTATCCCTTAGGCACTGGTGTAATAGGGACAAGGCAGCAGAACCACCTTCAGGCAAGGTGGTGCAGATATTTTCCCACTTCGTCTTAATTTTTTCAGTTGTATTTTCCTGGGAAGCATTCTCCAGAACATCAGTCCTTCTGGAAAGCATTCAACCAGCCCCATTTACAGGGCAGGTGGGACTGAATTCTTGTGCTCATCTCTGGGTAAATTACCTGTCTGAAAGTCTGTCTTCTCCTCCTTCTCCCTCTGGAGCTTCTTTCTTCCTTTGGTTTGTATCCGCCACCAGAGAGCAGGCTCAAAATCCTGGTTTGAGAGGAGATAATGGGAATTTACTACGTGTCCTCAATGAGGACACATTTTTCACTCGCTGAATTTCAGGTTTCTGCTGATCAAGGATTGAAACTGGGATCATCAGCAAGCATGAAGAAAAGAGTCTTGTGTGGGAAACGTGATGCACCAACAGGTCCAATTCTTTTTCTTCCTCCAGAGTCTACTCAAAAGTGAAGAAACAATATCACAGCCATCAGTATGCTGCATGTTCCCTGGGTCTCTGCCTGACTGCTTTGACATGGATCCCAAAGGGACTTCTTTATCCTCATGATTTCATTTGTCATCAGTTTGGAGCTGGGGCTGGTTTTAACGTCCGTTTGTACAACAGGGACCTATGCATTGGGCACTAATTTGGAGGCTTCTGGCTGCTATTGTAATACACATAATTAATGACAACAAAAATCTGAAAGATTTATTTGAGAAAAAAGTGAAGATTTTATTTCAATTAATGGGAAAAAATAAAAGACATTATTATATGCCTGTGCCTATTTAAAAAAAAAAAAAAAAAAAAAAAAAAAAAGAGCAAAATACGAATATAAATACATTCCTGGTTAGGCTTTTGTAACATTTTTTGCATGTAGAATTGTTGTAACAAGAAGCACTTCCCTTCCATGGTATGTGCCACAACACACATTCCGCTCATGCACAGAACCAAAGAGGAGCTCTCATAGATCTAGTGTGGTAATGTTTTACTGCTGAGAACTAGGCACTGATTCCAACTCGTTCCTGAAACCTCCTCCTGCACAGCGTGCATTTTTACAAGTCTGAGGAGTCACATGGCTTATACATGGTGAATATATTAGGTGTTCTTGAAACTCAGCCACTTCAGACCTGGAAGGACAGCAGTAATTCTGCACACAGCCATGGGAAAACAGGAACAATCTTTTGCTCGAGGGCACTGGAGGAGTCCTTCTTATCCCTGTGTAACACACTATGGCATTAAAGATCAATATGGACAGTAACTGCTGTTAATCTGTGTACTTTGCTACGTGTTCACACAGAGACTGGAAATAACTCTGCAAGGCTTACAGCATACCTGGGAGTAGCATGACTAAAATGTCATTTCTTCTTGTTCATTCAAGTTCCCTTCCTTTTATTATATTGATGGTATCTGAGCAATTACACCTCTGTGTCTATCATAAAACAGGACCCTGTTGTACAATGTCTCTGTGCTAATCAGATATTTAATAGAGCTACAGTTTTATAGATACCTCCATTCAAATTAGGCAGCAGTGTCCCCTCACCATCACTCACCCCCACACCCTTAAAAATAATCTACAGTGACTGGAGAATTCACTTCCACCAGCACCTTGGCAGACCCCCGCATATACCTGCGTTTCCCGTTGCTCTCACTTTGTTACTGTGGTTGCTTGTTTTGTCCTTCTGCCAGGCATCAAAGTCGAGTGTGGCCTCCAAGTTGATTGTGTCCTTTCTGCAGCAAGGTTTGTTCCAGTCCTGCCTTCAGGCCCTCCAGCACACTTTTCACGTTGTCCAGCATCTGTTGTGTTGCCAAATGTGAGCATCCATGAGTATGAATTTAGGGTAAAACTGTTTTATTACAATTCTCTCTGGCATACGAACAAGGCAGTGACGGCATAGCATTAAGGAACCATGATGCAGTAGACAAGCATGCCGGAGTGTCTGATCCAATATGTTCTAACATTCTTTTTTCTTTCTTCTTATTTTTCTTTTGGCTACCTGGCTTATGGTTTCTTTGTTTGGCTGAGGATTACCACAGCCCTTCTGGTTCCTTCCTTAGCTTGCCTGACCACTTCATTGATCCTTGGATATTGCACTGGTTTTTACTTGCACTGAAGCTGACAGGTCTGTTGCATCACATTTCTACTGGCGATCTCACATTTCTGTACAATAAATGCAGATGATCATATGTGAAATTCCTCCTAATTTCAGCTTCACAGGAAAGTGTTAGAAAGGTTTCCAAGGAAAGCAAAGCAGCTCAGGAGTTTTTGGGACCACCTGTACAAGCAGGTCATATAAAAGTCAGTGGGACTTGGCAGAATGCATCTGAGGCCACTGAGAGGGTTTGCCAACATCACTGCACGCTTTAACACCTTTGACAGGTCATGGAGTTCAGAGAAAGTCACAACTGGCTGGAAAAGGGCAAAAATTACACCCATCTACAAAAAGAGGGGGAAAAAAAGATTTGGGAAATTACAGATTAGTCAACCTCACTTGAGTACCTTGAAAAAATATGGAACTTTTGGAAGCTATTTCTGGGCATGAAGAAGGCAACTGGGAGAAAACAACACATAACTCAGCTAACTCAGCCTTCTCTCACTGTCAGCAATTCATTATTTGCTCCATAATTACTTCCACAGAGACTGGGGAGGATGACCTTTGTCATGAAGATCAAGGCAAAGAAGACATGAAGGAAAATCTTCAGATCTCCCTCTGTCATTTATAACTAACTTGCCAACCCCATTTAACAGTGGACCTACCTTTTCCTTGTCCTTCTGCTTGCTAACATACATGCAGTATGTTAGTACTTTCGTCTTGTTCTTGACATCTTTTGCCAGTTTGGGCTACGGCTGGGCTTTACTCTTTCTCTCTGCATCTCTGCATGCCTCAGTGGTATTTCTGTATTCTGCTCTGGAAGCCTGTTCCCCTTTCCATCACTCTCATGTTCCTTTTTTTGCACCTCAGTTCTCTCAGTATCTCACTGTTCAACCAGGCCTGTTTCTTGCTATGCTTGCTCCTTTTCCTGCTTAGGTGGATGAACTGCTCTTGTGCTTGGAGAGTGCTGTCTCTGAAAGTCTCCTAATGCTCCAGGTCACCCTTGACTTCCAAGATAGATTCTTTTGGGATACCTTCTAACAGCTCCCTGAGCAAGATGAAATCTCCTAGAAGGTCTGGGACTTTATTCTTCTACTCAACTTCTTTACACTCCTAATCTTATCAAGTGCTGCCAAGGCTGTCACTGTCAGTTTTCAATTTGTTTGAAGAAGATTTTATCTTTTTCTCTTAATCTATCAGGTCCTCCATAGCAAACACCTATCCCAAGCTCCACCATACCCTGTTGATGGTGACACCTCTGATGTTGACCTGAAGGCACTTAGCTGACCTGCCCTCTTGCCCGTGTCCTCAAGTTGCTCTTTTACTTGGAATATAATCCCTCCTCCTCTTCCTCCTTTTATCTTTCCTCAAAAGCTTGGAAGCTGCTGCTGTTTTTCTAATAGAGCTATTTCCTCAGTTGTTTTCTAAAATGACAGAAACCCCCAACATTTCACCCAGTTCCCCACTGTTGTGCCTTTGTCTAGTTATAGGTCTAAAAACTTTATCTTGTGCCTGGGGATTCACCTTCCAATTTCTCGCCTGTAGGAGGGGGAGGGTGAGAAGCAAGGCTGGAGCTGGAGCAAGGAGCTGAGGCTGAAAGAGCTGTGCTCCCCTTTCTCACTGCCCTGTGGAGATGTGGGGAGAAGACAGCAAATTGCTGCTGCTAGATATGACCCCTACCCCTCTGGAGGAGGCAAGGAGGGCAGCAGAGTCTCGGAGGCTTTGTTATTTCCAGTGGCCTCTACCAAATGTTACCAAGTGAGACCTGGGTCCCCTCTTTCCCACAGGGGAAGAAGCAGCCAGCAACTGATCCAGGGTTCCATCAGATGAAATCAGGTCTGTGTATGTGTGTGTCTCTCAAAAAAAATCACTGTATACAAAATGAACTGAAATTGGCCATAGGCAGCACATGAGGACAAACCAGTTCAAATGCAGAAACTACTGGCCTAATAGGTTATTTCTATTGATCTTGACTGGATTTTAATGGAAAGCTATTTATACAAAGTCTCAGTTATTTGAAGCACTGTAAATGAGGATTTAGAAGGTGTTTCTCAGCATGCAGTCCTGCCATTACAGTTCTCTATTACATAGCCTTTATGAAGCAGCTTACTTTCTTTATTCTCTCTGGCTTTGTTCAGTTTTAACATTCATTTATCTCTCTTTTCGTGTTGTAGGCACTGCTAAAGCACAAAAGTTCTTGCTCCCTGTGGGAATTACAAAACAGTCTCCCCAAGGACATTTGCCGTTTGCATCACTTCAGTTCCTCATTGGGTTTTTTGCAAGCATAGCTGGTGATAAATGAGCTAGACAACAGATGGTAGAGCTCATACTATAACAGAAAAAAATTTTCTTTAACAGGGGTTTCCACTTAAAAATGCAGCTGCCCACTGGTGCACGGCCAAATTTCCTTCTCAGAACACCCTTTGAATGTATTGGAGAATGGGATGGATGCAAGTAACTCTAATGATCATCTCAGCAGGCAACTCATAAATGTTTCCTGAACCCCCTGTTCTTTTCATCCTCACCCCATGGATCCAAATTGTCTGCTGAATGTGGAATACTTCAGGGATACATTAGAAACCTGTCCAGTTCACTGTCTTCACTTACACAAAAAATTCATGGCAAGGGTTTTGTCTCCTTTGTCTGAAAGGATGCTTCAAGTATGATACAGGCATAAAAAAATCCACTTCAATGCTTAGGTTTTGTCAGTCAGGTTGGCCTACTATATTTAAGTGTTGATATGCTTTGAGTCTGTGCTCTTCAAAGTCATGTTCTTTATCACGTGGCCACGGCATTACACTTTTATCTGCACCGTAGTAACTGTTACAGCTGGTGCTCTGTTGATCAAAAATACTAGAAATTAGCTTAGTGGTTTTGTTCTTCCTTAGGAGGAGACGGAAAAACACACTCAAGAATTCTGTCCCGTTAACCATTTTTAAAAGTCTTGAAGATTTGTTTCTTTTTGGATCTCCGTGTTTTGGTTACTTTGATGATAAACAGTCTTCAATGCCAGCATTTTATTCCTCACAGCATAAGAATAGGTTAGATACTAGAAAAAAGTTCTTCGCCTGGAGGGTGGTTGGGCACTGGAACAGGCTTCCCAGGGAAGTGGTCACAGCACCAAGCTTGACAGAGTTGAAGAAGTGTTTGGACAATACTCTCAGGCACATGGTGTAATTCTAAGGGATGGTCCTGTGCAGGGCTAGGAGTTGGATTGTACTATCCTTGTGGGTCCCTTCCAATTCAGCATATTCTGTGATTCTGTTACTTTTTGTTTCTGGGGATGACAGAAGGGCAGGATTGCTCTAAATCAAAGATGGAGTCTATTTCCAAATTAAAAAATCTCACATGATTCCTTTACTGGATGAATGGGCACAAAAGGCTTTGCCCTGCTTTACTGTGACCACAATATGCTTGCTTCAGGGACTGCAGAGCCACTGACTTGATTCCCTTGGAGTTCACGCTAAGCAAACCCAATCACAGCCACAACTTCTTTAGCCTGCATCTGAATAACAGCAGCTGACTATGCTTCAAAGAGTAAAGCCATGCTTGGGTTTGGGGATTTTATGTGGTTTGGTTTTTTGTTGTTTTTTTTTTTTTTTTTTTCTCTAGTATTCTTTCCCTATCCTAAGCTTATCATTCCTTTTTTGGCGCAAACACAAAGGTCACGGTTTTCAGCATGGTGGGTGAGTCATTCTCATGTTCGAGCAGCGTGATCAAAATGGAAACTTGGGAGTCCCAACGTGGCGTGTATTCCACGCCGCCAGCGTGCACGAAGAATGCTGGCTCTCCTGAGCGGTGCCAGCCAGCAGCATCACGCGTGGCAGCTCACGGACTCCCGGTGCTGCTCACCTGGCGGCGCCGCCCGGAAATGAGCAGATCGCTTTTTGCTGTGGGGTGGGCGCACGTAACACCTTCAGCAGCAGCGCACACCTGCGTGCGTTCGGATGTGTTGTGTATATCCATCTGTACCCACAGATGCCGGGATGGGCCAGGCGGTCCCTCCGGGAGCGATGTGTCCCCACCCCGCCGATGTGTCTCCGGGGCCGCGCGGTGGCGCCGCAGGGCAGCCGTGCCCTGAGGGGACGGCGGCGGGGCCCGCCCGCAGCCGGGGAGGAGGGGAAGGCAGCGTTTCGCCGCCAGCCCCGCTCCCTGAGGGCTGCTGTCCCCGCCGGGCGCGGCCTCCCCTCGCCTCCCAGCAGCCAGCCTGCTTGCGGCACGGCGAGCGAAGCGAGGCGCGGGCAGGCTGACCCCGACCGGCAGCCCTCAGCCCTGACACGATACCTCACGCCCCCACCGCCCTCAGCACTCCTCACCTCGGCCCCAGGGAACATTCTCCCTGTCCAGGGAACACTTTTCCCTACGAGCTGTGTGAAACTGCAGAGCCACAAAGCCGGAGGGGTCCTGAAGAGCCAGCCTGAAAGGAGGCACGGCTGAACATAAAATACCATACAACCTAACCCGCCCTTAAAGCCATGGAACTGTAGAAAGTTTGGGGTTGGAAGGGACCTTAAAGATCATCCGGTTCCAGCCCTGCTGCTGTGGCAGGGACACCTTCCATTAGGCCAGGTTGCTCAGAACTCCATCCAGCCAGGCCTTGAACACTTTCAGGAATGGGGCATCCAGAGCTTCTCTGGGCAGCCTGATCCCATGTCTCATCACCCTCACAGTGAATAATTTCTTCCCAAAATCTAAACTAAACCCGCCCTCTTTAAATTTGATTCCATTCCCCCTTGTCCTGTCACTACATGCTCTTGGTAAAAAGTCTCTCTCCATCTTTTCTGTAGGCTCCCTTTAGGTATTGAAAGGCCACAATTAGGTCACCCCAAAGCCTTCTTCAGGCTGAACAACCCCAGCTCTCTCACTCTTTCCTTGTAGGAGAGGTGTTCTATCCCTCTAATAGACTTGGTGGCCCTCCTCTGGACTCGCTCCAACATGTCCATGTGCCTCCTGTGCTGGTGACCCCGAAGCTGGATGCAGTACTTCAGGTAGGGTCTCAGCAGAGTGGAGTACAGGGTAAGAATCAGCTCCCTTATGCTTCAAAAGAAGCTGGCCATGCTCCTTTTAAAGATGGAAACATCTTAGCATCCCACAACAACATAGTCTTAATATGTCACTTCGTCTATCACTAAGTAATTCTTCCTAATGTCTAAATTAGGTCACTGATGCCCTGGTTCAAGCTTATATTCCTGTTTTCAGGCCACTATATACACAGAATATATTATTCCTGTGCCCTTCGAATACATATTTTAGCCTATTTCACCCATTGACTGATCCTTAAGCGAAATGTATAAATTTTGTGCCCAAAGCCCATGAGGTTGCTTTGCCCATGGAGCTTAGCAAGGGTCTATAAATAGGGTAACTGGGGTTCTTCAAGGAAATGTAAATAAATATGGACACAAAATAGAAAATGTATCTAAATCCCCGAAGCTGCTTTGAAATCCTTAGCCAACAAGGATAAACAGCCATAGCAAATAATGTAACTGAAATCTGAATGGGAGGAATAATAACTTATGAACAGATGCTGATGGTCTTAAAATGAGATCTTATCAGCTGTCAAAGTCAGTGGGACCTTGGGCTCCGTGAACACAATGCACATAATTATGTGTTTTACCAAATGGATAAATGCAGGAGCTCAGCTAGCTGGGCTGCAGCCAGCGCTTTGTGCCACTCACTAACATGCTTTACAAGAGCAGACATTCAATTAGTAGAAAACAAAATCTAAAGAGGAAATGATTGGTTTTATTGGTCCTGTGCCAGCTAGAAATTAAAACTTAGAAGTCAAAGACTGTTTCATGCTAGAATTAAAGGTTTCTTATCTGCCTCCATTTGAAATCCTTTCCTAGAAGTCTTCTCATTTCTGAGCTCTTTGAGAGTAGAAATTCTTCTTAACAGAGAAAAAGAACCTTTAATTGTACTGTATTGAAATTACAGTATGGAAGTAATTTTTTCCTGCTGAGTCTAACCTGGACAGCTTTCCTAAAGCAAGAACTGCATTCTGTTTAATAAACTCATCAAAGAGAAAACTATTCCTTTTATAACTGCTTTAACTTCTGTACTTTTGAGACTGATGATGACACTTAGAGTTTTAAATATGAAATACACTTGTGTGTATTTCCCCATTGCCATTTTCCTAAAGAATGATGTATGGCTAAAATCTAGCTTATATAGGAAGAATATACATATATCCTAAAAAGGAAAGCATTAATATAAGGTTCTAAATTTATGAACAAAGATTACATGTAGCAGGAAAAAAAAAAGTTACATTTTTAAAGCAGCCTGGTAATATACTGATGGTCTTGCATTGCAGTAGTAGCTATCACACAGCATTAAAAAATAGTTGAATATTTGTGTACAGATTCAAACTCCATCAAAGACAACATAAACAGAACTTGGATTTGCCTAAGACAGCTTTTAACAAAGCAGAGGCATCACATGCTTGGTTAAAGAGTGAATGTTGTATTGCAATGCTGAAAAGTAATCTATATAGTAAATACCTAGTATTTGACTCTTAAGCAAGTGCATTCATTCTGAAAGAATTTTTTCCTTCTTTCCCCAAAGTTATATGCATATCAATTTAAAGACAAAGGCAGCAGAAGGATTTTCTTGCTGAAAATCATTTCTCACTTCCTAAATCACCCAAGGGTGAGGCATTTGCTGTCTCATGGAAGGCTGGGGAGCCTCAGACGCTTAGTGGCCATGGATGAGTCTGGTTGGCTTCTTTGTCTTCAAACCAGTCTCAATAATCCAGCTCTATAAAAACCAGGTCCCATCACACAAAGCCCAGGCTGCTCCTCTGCCTCTGTAGACCAAAGCAGGGCTTAATGCCCTGAATATCAGAGAATGACCAAGGGAGGGTACAGTGTTCAAACCACTGTATGGCACTATAAGGAAAAAAGCCTGATCTTGAAGGTATAGCCATGCTCCTTGAGAAAGAACTCATGCAGAGGGCTTAAACCCTCATCCCAGTGGGATACTACCTCATACACTAAGTTTTGACTAGACTTAGGTCTTCCTCTGTCTGTCGCCGTTTTAGTTTTCAAGTGAGCTGTGAAAATCTATGCTTCTTTTCACAAAAGTTTTTGCCATAGGCTTCAGTGGCTACAGATTAAGTAATCATGGCTCTGCCTCAGAGAAAAGAAACAATGTCACTTTTCAGATTAACAGTGAGAAAGACATGGATCTGCAAAGAGCAAGACTTGAAGGCTCTTTTCCCTCCCTAAACAGATGTCTGATTAGAGCAGCTTATCCCCTTAAGACTGTCACAGTACCAAAGATGTTATGTGCAACTCAGGGTTCCTAGATTCATCAAGCAGTCTGTATATGACTTTCCCTCTGGAATCATTAAGTGTTCTTCACCTAGCAGCACTGCTTGTGTGACCGTCCCACATATAAATATTGGCACGTGTCAAGAAAAATGCTCTTGTGAAGGCTGCACAAAACTGAAGCCTGTATTTTACTTTCTAAGTAAAAGTCATAATGTTTCCTAACCTGACATTTTTGCTCCTCTCCTAAACACTAGCTTTGCTACCAGCCTTTCTACCCCTCCAGACCACAGAAGGAACCCTGCCCTCGTCTGTCCTCCCACATCTGCCTACAACATTAACATGGCAATTTGGTGATGGTGAGGGAATCACCTTCAACAGTTTTACGGGCACTGAAGCTCTAAAGATGGGTTTGAATTGTCAGAAGGGAATTTCTTCACAGGTAAAAAGCTAATTAATTTCTGTGAAATTTCTGTCTGGCTTGAGATTGCTTCTTGGTTTAACACACAGTGATGCTCACCATTTAACATATGTATGTCACTGTTTAGCACATACTGATGTTTCACATATGTACATCACTCTTTGGCACACAGTGATGCACCAGCATTCTGGTGAATTGTGTCCGTGGAAATGACGACTTGCTTCTCTGTGCCAAGCTGTGGTGGTGTGACCCCATTACGCTACCTGCCCTCTCATTTTGAACACCGCCCAGCTAATAGTGTCTGAACAGCAGACTGCAGAGGTGAGCTTGCAGCACTGCTGTTGAAAGGTCCTGGCCCTATGTTGCCTGCTGGGTGGAAAAAATTTGCAATTTTTCTGAAGTATTGGACAAGGTCACTGTGTCTTCAGAAGGTCTTGTTGCTTAGTACCATTTGCATCTACATGGAAAGAGATGAATTCTCTATCAGTTAATTTGGGTGAACTCTGAGGTCTCTGGTTACCCACACAACTTGCAATCCTGCTCGAATCTGATTATGCTTTTGGCATTCATGCTTCCTCCGTAGATTAAGGTTTTGTAGCTCTGACCTATATTCGCTGAGCCAGCAGCTGCAGCTCTGTATCGTTATGTACTTGCTACTACCTCTCTGTTGTTGGCTGTCAGTCCCATAATGAAGTAGAGTGGAGCACATACCCCAGCTCCCAGCTGCCAGACCTCATACATCACCCTACATGGCCATTCTCATTCAGGTTTCAAGCTAAGATTTCGGCTGGTGATGTGGGGGTGACCAAAGAGCCAGCACACAATCCTTCGAGTGTCTGCAAGTGCAGGTACAAAATAGGAAAGAGGGTCCAGGCAGTAACTTCCTATATTGCTTTCACAGCCATCTTCAGGGATTTAAAGTGCATGGGCTGTGTAAAAGTGTTTCCTTTTTTATGTTGTGCACTTCCCATCTTTTTATTTGCTGGATATTCCCTATTTGTATTACAAAGAAGGAAAAGGAGAAGCTCTTGATCTCTGCAGATCATTTCTCATTCTCTATGCTCGCTCTCAGGTCCCCTCCCAATTTTCTGCTTCCTAGTAAATATAGTCTCACTCCTTCAGATGTCACTTTAACTGGAAAGGTTTCTCACTTGCTATTCTTTATGAAATTCCTCCTAACCCTTGTGATACTTTTTCTGAAATCATTTGAACAATAAACACACAATATTATACCAGAGTCTGCCCAGTGCGCAGTCACTTCAAATGGTCTTAAATTTTTATGGTTTTTCTTTTTTCTTTTTTTTTTGTTAACTTGCACACATTCTTCAAACTTTCTAATATCTTGTCAGCATTTTTGATTGCATATTAAGCAATGACTTTAACTGAGCTATACATTGCCACCTGGGTTGCTTTACAAAATTGTGGTAGATAGTTTAGAGTCCTTATGGGGCTTGAAAATGCTCTCACTACTCCTCCAGTGTGTATTACTTTACATGTATTGAGGCTGAATTTCATTGCTGTTCATCTAACTAATTCTCGTCTCTGAAGGTAAATAGCAAAGAATTCCGAGGGCAATTTGCTGGGAAAAATATGGACTTTCTTTAGTTACCAACTAGACTGTTTAATGAGGAAAACATCGTAAGTGAAGCAAAACTCTGCAGACCGCACTCGAGCAGCCTGCTGAGGTGAAAAGGTGGGGACCTTCTGGTTTAGATGCTCGGATTTCACATATAAGCAACATAATAAGGCAGCGCCCTTTGTGGTCTGGAAGACAATGTTGCCAAGTTTAATGAGTGATGCCTTTCATTTGCAGAACTGTGGCTGGTTGGCTACTGTAACACGCTGATCCTACAAGTATTTTTAATGAAACACATCAGATGGAGCAGTGGTGCTGGCTTCCTTCTGTAAATGACTGTAGTTTCGAGTCAAATAAGAAATGAAGGGTTTGTCCTAGCTATGTAAGGAAAATTTCTGTGTAGGAATAATCGTGGTGAAGGATATTCAGACAGCATTTATTAACACAGCTTTTCCTGCAAGCCAGGAAAAAAAAAAAAAAAAAAAAAAAAAAAAAAAAAGTCAGACAGACATTTTGGGCATAAACACGTCTTTCTGGCAGTCTCAGATGGTTCACTTTCAAATCTGGGAACACCCACTCCTCCCTACTGTCTAGAGCAAAGAGGTCACTAGGGTGTTTCAGTGCATTTCACTGACTTTCTACGGGGAAGACAACCATCACACACAGTCTGAAAGCTGCCTGCCTTCCAACAGATTAACAAATTATTCTGAAAAGCACCAAAATTATCAGTAAATGAGAACTGTGCATCATTTTCTGATCTGATCTGTTCTGTGGCTCTACACTGTGTTAGATCACCAAGGCGTGGTGTCAGTTGTGCCACTGAAGTGGTGATATTTAGGATGTGAGTGTGTTCAGGCTCACAGTGATTCTGGTCACCACAATCTTTTCACCTCATATATCCCCCCCTTTAGTTAGGAATCTGGGGAGGGCAAATTGCACTTCCCAGCATCTTCCTTGCTTTTGAGGGGGAGAGGTTCAGAGAGGGTGGGGTGGTGGGGATGGGATGACTTATTGTGAAAATAGCTCCGAGACAAATACTGAGCAACCCCTTTGAGCATCCCAAGTATTTTGGTACTCTCTTGCCAGCAATTCTGCTGCAAGCAGATGTAAAGGGGTAATGGACCCACATGCTTACACAGCCTCAAGCCAGGCTGTTGTCCTGCTGTGGCCACCTTTGCCATTCAGTGCCCCACGGTGGTGCTGCACCCTCTTCACCTGCCTCTGCTTTACAGAAAAGCTATTTTAGAGCCTGCCAAATTCAGTAATGTTGATCTATTTCTTATCCTTCTCCTTGTAATATCTAGTTGCCGTAGTTACCTCATGTATCTAAGGCAACCAGATGTTACAGACGGAGGCACTGAAATAGTATCAACAAGTGCAAAAATTAAAGTGTTTTAACTACTTAAGTTAAGCCACTCTGGGCTCTTTCCCTCTTGGCTCTGTAATTTGCCACCTCCTCTGATCAAACCTGCTGTCCTGTTCCCACCTTCCTCCCACAGCTGCTTGAGTCTGTCAACATCCCAATGCCTGGGATGGCAGGGAGTTATTACCCACTCCCCTTCCCCTAGACTGATGGCTGTGGGACTGCTTTTTTATCAAGGACGTACTTCTGGGCTCATAACATATTGAGGATGCGGCAGTGGGGAGCAAGGGCTGCTTATAGCTCTGGAGCTGGAAGCACTGACCTAATTTTATTCAGTTTGGAAAAAAATCTACTTACAGAATGAGGAGGATCTATTTCATTATCTGTTATGGGGGTTTTTTTGGAAAAGAAAATGCTTGCAAGTAAGTCAGATGGTTTCTGGTTTCTAAGTACTGCCCTATGGAGAACCGATGACTTCTAGGACATCAGCAATGGTGCTGTTTTCAGGACTAAGTTTGTCAAACTCAAAATATTAGGCAGCTAATCCCTGTTCCCACCTGCTTAAGGAGCAAGCTAAGCCGGCAAAGAGAAAGTTAAATTGTTTCTTATGTATAATTATTTTCTTTTTATAAAGTTGCAGCTGCTCCAAGTTGCCCAAAAAATTGGATGTCTGGGATGAGTCTCCCTGCAGGTGCAGTACAGCACATGGGGAACTGGAAATATAGCTTTGGAAATGCGGGAAGCGCAAGATGCTGCAAGAAATAAGAATGACAGTGCATGCATATGTCAAAAGTCACTGTTATAGAATATCTGCTCTGCATGAGTAATATTTACAAGCCATAAGCCAGTCCCAAACGGAGGTGATTTCCCAGGTGTTATGGCCATATGCAGGTTACACAGCTTTTAAAGATCGGTGTGCAGGAATGGTTATGTCTCTTCTCCCTTTCACGAGGCCATGAGGTGGATGGAGAAGCACTTGCATGCCAGGTCAGGTCTGAAAAGAAGGAACACGTGTTTTGCCACACTATGGGCGGGAACTGTGTCACCAGACTGCAGTCAGAGGTGCTCCCAGAAACTCTCAAAGGGCTTTTTGGAGTATGTGCCCTCTAAACCATTTTTCTCCAGCTGCAGTGCTGTATGGGTGGCTTTCCTTCTGCTCCCAAGAGGCATGCACAGACAAGGCTGTGTCTTAGCTGCTGCCAGATAGAGGAGGAGGGTGGCTGTTGTGCCCCACAGGTACCCCAGAAAAGACAGAGACACTCCCTTGAAGAGTGAGAGATGGGAGTAGGCTGGGTGAAGTTCATCAACTGCAAAAAAAAAAAAAAGAAAAAAAAAAAGAAAGAAAAAAGAAAAAAAAAAGAAAGAAAGAAAAAAAAAAAAAAAAAAGAAAAAAAAAAAAAAAAAGGGTGGGGGGAAAGGAAATAATCCAGGCTGGAAAAGTTTCATTTTTTTAACAAATTGCAATAGAAAAGTAAGTGTTAAGCAGATGGATAACTACTAAGCCAACCAGGGATGCATTACAGGGAAAAGTAAAATTAATTCTGTAAGGTGCTGCCTTTATTCCATCATGGGTTTCATCTTACAGCTGTTGTCTTTTCACTACCTCATTTTTTCAAAAGCTCCGATTTCCATGTGAGAGCCCAGGGAGGGCTCCCAAGCAATTATTTTCACATGGTAAAAGCACTTTCCTCTCAAGGTTGTAAAAGCACAAATTAGACATAACACTCTTCTAAGGCACCTTTCTCAGGCTTGAAGAAAGCAGGTGTTTAGTGTTACATTAATTTTAAACCCATAATTAGTGTAACCTGAGTCCTGGACCTCTTCCAGTTTAATTCATTGTATTCCTCCAAAAGAGACTTCCCTGCTGACTTTCTGTGAATGCAGCAGGTCAGGTCTTCAGCTACCCAAGCCTTTCCTTACGCTGTTTCAGATGAAGGAAATGAGGTATCAGGCAACTGCCACAGGGGTTTCTCTATGGCCTCTGCAGCTGAGGTGTGGCTGACACAGCCTGTGCTCCAGCTGCTGGTTGGCCATTATTGGAATGTTGGTGACCCATAGGTGGTTGGTGTGAGAGAGAGCTGCCTTTGGCTCCTTTCATTGCTAAATGTGCTCCAAGGTCTAAGATCACCAGAAGTTGCTTAATCAGGTTTCTGCAGCATGCCTTCTTTGCTCTCGGTCGAGTGGATCCGCTTTGGAGTGCCTGAGTTTGATGCGGGATTTTTCATTTGCCGCTGCAGCTTGTGCAGCTGTGCTGGTGGGGCGGCTCCTGCCAGAATGGGAGGAGCTGTTGGCAGGGAGGGGGCATTGCAAACACCTTTTATTTTACCTGTTGGGCGGAAATAAAACACCAACAACTGAATAAAGCAAGTTGGACTGTTATCACAGATGGCATAAGGGGTAGCTTTCATTTGCCCTCTTGGAAGCAAACTGGTATCACTGGGAAGTACTTCATGTTGGAAGATTTGAAGCACGTAAGTTCAGCTTGGGGTGAGGCAGCAAAGGGGATGCAACCAAGCCATACCTTGACTCACTCTTGATAATCACAGAGTTTCTGAAGTGACTGTTATTAAGCAAAGAATGTTTTGCCCATTATGTGTATGTTTCCTCTGTGAAAAGCTGTGAGGAATACAAGGCATACTCTTGAGAAGCAGTAGCTGTCGGAGCACTGGCTGCAGCGCTGTGGCACTGAGGTACAAGCTCACAGCCTGGTTACAAAGCCAGTCAGTGTGGGCCAAACCTGCCTCTGGCTTTGCTGAGTTGTGCTTAAATATGAGCTACATGATTTAACCCTCTCTTGTATAGCTGCTGCTTGGCAGAATATATCTGGGACAGGAGCAGAGCTAGAGCAGAATAAGAGGGAGCTTGAGGGGGGAAAAGACTATGTGTGTTTCAGCCAGGATTGGAATTTAGTTGAGTACTTAATTGACCAAAAAGACACAAAAATGCCACTGTGCAAAAACAGTTTCAGAGCTTGCCCTCCTTCCAGGAGAAAGCCATAAGGTGAGGGGAAATGAAGGCCTGGAGGAGAGTTGTGGAGGGAGATCATGGTGCTGGAATGCACTGGATGATTTGCAGTCTGACACAGCCTAGAAAGCTTGAAGTACCATGACTTACTGGGTACGTACTGAGCTTGGCAGGGTATCCATCAGGCCTGTGTGAGCAATTAGTGCTGATTAGCAGTTCCCTCTGCTGGCTGAGCTAATGAAATTGTTCCTTCAGTTCTACAGGCATACTCTGGTTACTGCAAGGGCACAGTTAGATTAGGCAGCATGGTTACTCCACACGTAAATTAGGGACATAAGGCAGTACCACAGGGAAACTATGCAACAAACAGAAGTGTGGTTCACTCTACTGCCATCAAACTCTTCACCGGTAATAAAAAGAGCAGAGTGGCCACAGACTCTTGTTCTCAGAGTGATTCTGACAAGCATTTCCCTGGGCGATTCAGAGCTCTTGCTGACGATACTTTGCATTGTGTTGGTTGCTGTACCACTTTGCATGTTTTTTGGTGTGTATGTGTGTACATGCTGCGTGTTACTGGGCTTTGAGTGAGGATATAACTACCCATTATTTAAATTTTATCAAATATTATTTTTAAGATATTTGATACTTGATCCATTTTATAGGTGAATCAAAATACTATTGTTTAGACCACTACATTGACTTCTACATCTCTCAGACAAAATGGAGATGTAGTGACTTACCACATCATTAACAAGTTATGATCTAAATGGTATAGACCTCTGAAGGTTGATGTCACCCTGATATAAGTAAGGAAGCCAGATTGCCACTATTTAAGCCGTGTTCCCTTCTGTCTAAATGACCCTTTCTGTTGTGCTTCCTCAGGGAAGGAGAGCTTATAGCAAAGCCGCTGTCTGCTCACAAACAACATCAGCTGCAGTCACAGCTCAGCGATCCTATGAAAACTTTTTAACAGATGAATGTGCTTTTCTTACCTTCCGTGTATTCAATCTTCTTTTTTTTTTTTCCTTTATTTTTCCCCTGAACCTGCCTATGAATGAGTTGCCTCAGCTTCTCTTTACATTTTTGCCATTAACTTGCCAGGTGCTTTTTGACAACTCTGTCTGACTGCTCCCTATAGAGGGAAGTTAATGTTAACTCACTTGCTGCAAAGTGATTTACAAATAAACATTAAAAATGCTATGAAACTGTTAAGTAGCTGGTTTTGCTTCCAGGGTATCCGGCCCAAGCTCAGTGTCTTAGGCAGCTGAAGGTTTTCCATGAGGAGATTCCTGTGGGTTTCTGTGAAGAGCTCTCCCACATCCCTTGCCACCAGCCTTCACTATCCAGTCAGGAGACAGGCCTGAGGCGAAATGACTGTCTTCTTCCTCCTGCCAGAGAAATCCTACTTCACTCTGGCCCAGGCTGTAAACTGAAATATGTGTTTCCCGTGCCGCGGCTCAAGCTTCCCAGGAAAACTTCAACTACATCCAAAGTAGTAACTGAGCACAAGCATCACAGACTAAGATCAGGCTTACTGTGGGAACGGCTGGATGCTGGCAGAGAGACTGCCTGCCGTAGGAGGGGAGGACAGCCAAGCCAAACAACTGCCGTCTGGTCCCATGTCCTCCTCCTCCTCCTCCTCCTTGTGAGCAGCAGCCCTCCCACTGCTCACCATGAGGCCGGGATTGGGGTGTTCTGATCATCAGCCCCACTAGCCAAGAGGCGAAGGACCCCTTCCATGCCTGGCTATGCCAGGACTTTGGGATCCAACTTACCCCAGCAATGCATGCATGATGCTCAAGTGCACCTGACTGCATGCACTATAAATCACTTTCACTTTCCTACTTGAGCCCTGGGAATTTGCACACAAAAAGCCCCATTAGCCTCAATCAAAGGATATTTAGATTGCTGGTGTTAAATAACCAGAAGAAGACAGTCAAGCTGTGAGTAGAACAAATTTCCCACTTAAAAGTGAAACGTATCCTGATGTCATAGGATTTTTTCCCTAACCTGTTTGTAACAGCTGTACTGCTTTGTTTGCTGGGTTTTCACAAGAATGTTGGAAATTGAACATCTGTAATAACAGAAAATTGAATTTCAGGAAAGGTAAAATGTCATGCCATTTTTTTCAGTTTTAAATATTTTTAAGGAAGGTGTTCAGCGTTATTTATAGGTACATTATTTCACCATCACCAAATTAATTGAATTTGGTTTATGCTGCTAATAATATTAACCAACCAGATGATAATGGCAGTAGAGCTGCAAATAGAACCACTTCTCTACAAATCCTCACCTTCTTTGTGGTTTAAGATACCAGGCCATCTGTGGTAAAGACTAGGTCTACTTAATTACCTTCAACTAACTCCTGATTTATTGAAGCTCAATCAAGGTTCAGCTTGCCCCTTACTTTATATGCTGGGCTGTTTGAACCATTAGTCTGTAACCCTCCTGGTTTAAACGGGCTGGGAGGTTTCATTGTAGGAGAGAAAAGAGAGGCCAAGTGGAGCAAGCACAGGTAGAAATATATTCTTGACATGCATTTGTCTTCTGGCATGTACCTGTGCTTTACATATGTCAGTCACAGGGGAAATTCATAAGTTCTTGTGTGAAAGCTCAGAAGTATCAGTATGCAAATAGAGAAGTGTGACTAAGAAGTCTCACTAATCCCAGTATTTCACATGAAAAGCACCAATACTCTCAGTGCAAATGTGGTGTGCTGTGTATGCTCTATCAAGCCAAGCATATGTTTGGGGTGTATGGCTGCATCAAATCTAAGCTATGGGGAGCACTTTTCCTTAATTAAACAATGCTTAAATTAGTTGTTCCTTGGGATTTCCTACTGAATTAAATCTTATGGTGTAAAAGGGACTTTCAGCTTTCAACATGAATCAGAGTTGCCTCTGAGACATTTGCTGTCAGAAAAAGATACTCAAATGCACACAGTGCTCAGGAGGAAATAAGCTGGGGAAAACATCCTAGGAAAAGGGATTTAGCAGCAGCAGCAAGGAGGAAGTGGGTTGGTTTGAAGCGGAATTTTCTCACCTTTTTCCATTTGCAGAGCTGAGACTAGCTAATTTTTACCTCCCACTAGGGGGCTGGGAGACCCCTGAGCAGCAAACCCAGAGGTGCCCAGGAGCCCAAAGTCCATCTGAAAACAACTGTGGGGTGACAAGCTTTGCAGGTGTGTTCAGAGTGGTTCTCTCCCATGCTGCGGACCTGTATGTCTGGGTGCATGGTGGCGCCACCAGGACTATGGAGGAGGGTTTGGGTCTGGAAGCAGGAGGGAAAGGAGAGAGCTGGCAGGTGGGGAGATGTTCAGCCAAGAAAGATGAGAGAAGGGATTCATAATAAAGTGCAGTAAGAAACGTGCTGGATTTCAGAGACCGACAGATGCTGTCAATAAACCTGTGTGTTTTAGAGAGAAAAGGAATGAAAATCTATTTTGAAGACCCTAAAAAAAAAAAATCTTTTGCAGCAAAGCTGTATTTAATTTGGTTATAATCTGCTGAACTGAGATATATTTCAACTTGTCTGAAGACTCCCAAGCATGGCTCATAGAGGAAACCTGATCACTTTTGGCAGAGGGAAGAAAAACTCTCTGTTAGAACTCAGTTCTCTCAGCTGGCATGTCAATTGCTAGAGATCAATGAAAACCAGAGGATAAATAAAAGCAGATTTTGAAAATGAACAAATAGACATTCAGGCACCAAAGTTTTTTTTCTATGTCTCTTATTTTTCTGCCTTGGAGAAAATTAAATTGAAATGTATTTTGTTGAGAAGCCCATATCTTATTTGGAAGATTGATAAACAAGCGACTAATGTTGTATAGGTCTTAGACTTGCTGCCCCATCAGACTTTTTAGTTTGTGGACACTTAAACGTGGCGTGTCTTTCAAGGCGGGACACAGTGTTCTGCTTTAAATGGGAGTACATGGCCCAGTTTTTAACCACATAGCAGGAATTAGGTGGGAATAAAATTACCAAGCAGCATGCTGATGATTTTATAAAAGCTTAACTGTATTTTGCCGTAGTATTTCTAAGGGAAGAGAGACTTGGTATTTCTAAGGGTAAAGAGAGAATAAACAGTATGTTTGTATTTAATAACAGAGATATGGGGTTGAGAGTGCCCCATGCAGGCATAGCTATTATTGCTCCCAGGATCTTATGCAATATAGAAGCATCCATGATTAGTGACCTTGCACACACTTTCTTGTGTGCCTTCTTTGCTTTAGATTCAAATATACTGGAAGAGCTTTTATTTCCATCCCCTGCAATATTATTGCCATATGTTGTCCATCTTCCATCTCTAACTGTTCCCCCTTGGCCTTCCTCTGATTTAGATTCTGGGCTTCTTTCTCCCTCTCTGCATTTTCCTGTGCCCATGCTCTGAGTAACACCATCCCTGTCCCCACCAAAAAGAACAGCCCCTTGAGCTGGTCCTGACTAGTCATTGCTGCTGTCTTCACTTTTTGAACAGGTAAGGAAATGAATAATACCAGGTTTTCTCTGACACCGCTTTTCCTGCTTTAATGGAGTTTACTGAAGGTGTGCACAAGGCTATTTCATTAACTGCTTTCACTAGCTACCTCAAAGAACTGTGCTTTTTTATGGTGTTGATAAAAAGAAAAGAAAAGGTCTAAGCCACCAGGGTACTGAGACCAGGACATTTGCACACAGATCAATATAATTTCATTGGTTCCATGTATTTCCCCGTTTATTGTCCACTCCATCTGGCTTAATATCTGTGCTGTGAACTCTCCATCCTTTCTTTGTGGATTTGTGCTGAGTACAATGGGATCCACATCCTCGACTGAGATGCACAAGGCTTCCTATAATTAAATATTTAAGAAGAGGAAGAGTAGTTGAAATTTCTCCATTACCAACTCTTGTTAGAGCTGGAGTAAGACTTTAATATAGAATTCAAAAAGGGAAGTCTTTTATTCATCGGTTATTCCTGTGCTTTTTGTATATAAACATAAGCTTTACAGTGAGTGGTTTATAATCCAGGTAGGTTTAAATCTTTATTTTCTTTAGAGCAACAGCAAAGCAAGAGAAAATATGAGCAATGTGGAAAGGTGGAATCTGTTTCTGTCACACACTCTATTTGCACTAAAGCCTGTGTGATAGCTATTATGCAGTGCTCAAACATCCTTCCTGGCTGTAAAAGTGAGAGAGCAGGATGCCTTGCAGAAGAGGTCTCTCCTTCTATCGATATTACTTTCTTTTCTTTCTTTCCTGAGACCAGCACCACTAAAGTCCTTCGATATTAGCAGAAAGATGTAAAGCAAGGGGGAAATGAGGTTGGGTGAAACAAAGGCTTGATTTACTGAAGTGTCATGATAGAAGAGAAGTCATGTTTTTCTCTAGTTAAAACAAAGAATCTTATCAAGACTCTCTCTTTAATTTCCCCATAATATTTGAAGCAGCTTCCTAGTATTTAATGAGCTGCAGAACACAATGACAGCTATAATTTGGCTAGTTGGGAGCAACAGGCAAGGATTCTTCCTCACAAGCAGGAAAAACTCCACTCATTTCTCTTAATAGTTAGCTGGCAAGTTTGGATTTTCTTATCAGTATGACCTAGTGAAGTATTCCCTAGCCACGTCAATGCCTGTTCAATCCAGACAGAGGAGCAAGAAATCTCCACCAGTATTGCCTGAGGGGTGACCAGCCATCTCTGCCAACATGCCCATGCTCCTCCAAGACAAATGGGGAACCACTGATAGGACCCACTATGGCTGAGAGCTCAGTGGCAGCAGCCTCTCCCCTCTCCCACTTGCACTCCTTCCACCAGTCCCTGGTGAGCAGTAGGAACTGGACATGCTTGGGGTGGCTGTTCCTCTGCCCTTCCCTGCACAGCATTGCTCTCAAGGCCACTTGGAGGTGCAGATGCCGCATTGGTGATGGCACAGGACATGTGGAAGTGGTCCTGCAGCTCCTCGAGTGCAGGAACCTCAGAGGCACCTCCTCACACTTCCTCACACCTCCTCACACCTTCACAGTTGCTCCAAGAATGTGAGCAAGTGCCAACCCAAGCCCCTGTGACAAGCCAGCTCCGAGGACAATGTGTCAGGGAGCAAAAGTTTCTGGGAAATGCTTCCACATGCAAATGAGCACTGTGACATTGGCCACTGCCAAGGCCTCAGGTTCCATGGCCCCTCCTGCCAAGCTGCTTTCCAGATGGAAAGCATATGCTGATGCCTGGGCTTGTTTCTTCCCACATATAGCGCCTGGCATTTCATGCACTTGACAAGGTTCCTGTCACCTCATTTCTCCAGCCTGTCAAGGAGGGCAGGAGAACCCTCTGGATTACCTCTGGATTATCATTCATTGCTCCTTCTGGTTTGGTGTTGTCAAAAAAACTTGCTGAGAGCCCACTCTGCCCCAACATCCAGATCATTAAGAAAAGTCTTCAACGGTACTGGGACCAGGACTGTTTCCTGGGCTACTCCACTAGTTAGTGGCCTCCAACTAAATGACTTTGCCCTGATAATCACCACCCTCTGGGCCCAGGCATTCAGCCCATTTCCAGTTCTCCTCATTCGCTGCTCCTCCTGCCCATCCCTCAGCCTTATTTCCCAGTTCCTTAGGGATCATCCCCCTGTTTCGTCTTTTGATAGTACTAGGTCACCTTAAAAGGAGGTTCAAAGTTCTTCACCATCCTTGGGCAGCACACAAAATCCTGCTACTACTTTGGGAAGTAGAAGTAGAGGAAAAAGAGCAAAAGAAGATGCTTTTTAAAGCAGAACCTCTGGGGTCATAGGGAAATGCCAACATCAGATCCCATCAAATACTACTGGAAATGGACCCATCAGGACTCCTTGGCTTATAACCAACCTCAAAAATATCTCTGAGATTTTTCTTTAGATACTTTGCTTTTTTTCCAATCCAAAACTAAGCACCTATAGACTTGGAGGACTAATCCATTTGAAAGACCATACTCTACAAGCTGTCCCCTTCCATCTTCCAACACTGGAAAGCATAGGCTGCTTTCCCCAAAGCAGAAAGAGAGTGAAAAAGCTCTGAAGAGTATTCTCTGAAGGTTGCTGCACCCTTACACACACACATTACCTGGCAATTCTCTCATTTCATCACCAAAACATAGAATAACGCACAAGTGGAAGGTAGACTTGACATTTACTTTAAAGAAATGCAACAGACAGGTGTTTTAAAATGCTTGCTTTGAACATGACAGCAACAGAACTACCACGGTTTTCAAAGGTGAAGTTACAAACTAGACAAACACAAGTCAAAAAAAGGAAGGACTGACAGGCTATGCAAATGGTGTTTCCTCCCATCTGTCTGATGTGGAGGATCTACTTTTGCCCTACGGGACATGTCCCATCCACATAGGCTAGCAAGCAGTCTCCTGCACCAGTTCTTCCTGATGGGTGGCCATCCATCCTTGCCAGTCTGCCTGTGGTCTGCCAAGGCAGATGGGATTATTAGTTGTTTAACAAGCAGATAAAATACAACAGGTACTACAAAAATGGTCTCACTATAGTCAAAGAAGGGTTTCTCTACTCATGTCACCTAACAAATAAAATGTACTGTATGTATAGCCTGTCTGCAGTTGAGCAAGTGTTGATTTCAGGGAGATCCATACCTATAAACTGCGCTATAAATTTGCGTAGGTACAAATTCAGGAAGTCATCCCACAGTGTCAGTGACACCTTACCAAGTTTGTGGCTTGACACAAATCAAATTATCTGGAGAGAATTAGAATGGGAAGAAGTTCTTCCCTCTCTCCTAACAAAAGTGAGGAAGCAATCAGCCCCCCCTTCCTCCACCTGAGTCTGGGAAGATGAGCTTCATTCCTCTATCTCAACAGCTTCAGAGACAAAAGAATCTCATGGAGAGGAATAGAAAGGAGAGCAGCAGAAAGCACCACCACAGAGAAGCCGATAATGAATAACTAAAAGAGTTTTCTTATGTTGCTCTACCCAGCAGCATAAAGGAAGACTAACTGAAAAAGTAGAAATCATTTAAGGAAAAAAGTGTATAGATTGCCTTTTCATCAGCCTTCAGGTGATTTTTAACATACTCACACATACCCCACCTCCCCATATTTTCTCCTCTCTGTGATCAGAAGCCCTGGCAAGTCCCTTCAGCATCCCAAAACTCTGCAAGAAAGTCCATAAACTGGAGTTTTTGAGCAGACACACTCCTTCCAGATCTATACATCCACCAGTCACCACAGACTGGCCAGTGCTCTGTCCCACCAGATGGGAATGATATAGTGTCACATGATGGCACTGACATATTTTCTGTCTCTGGCTCCTCCAGTGAGGGAAATAAGTGCCTTGGGCTCAGCTCCCCAGGGCACTGCTCATCACTTTTACCATTAATCCTGTAACAGCTGTTTCTGCACCATGGCCATGAGAATCAGCTCAGCATCACCACTGCACACGGCCAGGTGCTCGAAGTGCTCATCAGAGCTAGACATGCAAATTATTGAAACCACCACCGCTGCCACCAAAGTGCTGTACAGAAATTCTTGTTTTCAATACGACAGTGACTGAAGCATCACAAGTAAGATCAGACTATCCTGAAGAGTGATTTTCACAAAACACCTCCCTTTCAAAACTAAGACAACACTGAAAATAAAGATTGAGTAGTTCAAAGTACCTGATGATACTTTAGGGGATGAGGTCTCAGCCAAATCAATTGCTGGTTTAAGCAAGCTCAAATGTGATATCTAATTACTATTAGGGGGATGTCTGCTTGGTGGTCTCTGCGAAAAAAAAAAATGTTTTGAACTTAAAGAGATTCCCACTGTACAGCCAGCAACAGCTCTAAAGCAACTATCACTGACCCAAGCCTGCAGATTTTACTCTGGGCTTAGAAAACATCTTAGGTGTATTTCCACAAGAGTTGAAGCTGGTCCAAGTCAGAGCTGGCACAAGCACAGTTCCAGCCAGGCATTTGCTTTGCCCCGATACAATGTTTGTCTCATGGTGAGACAATTCAAAGAGCAAACCAGAAAATTAACAGACACAAAACTGAAATTATCAGATCGGGGAAAAAAAAAAAAAAATCCAGTAACATTTTGCTGACACAACTGCCTGAACCAATTTGCGCTGGGATCAGGAAAACACCAGCAGCTGACGCCGTTGTCCTGCACCCTTACACAGTGATGTACACGGATGGGTTAGACATAGGAGCGGAGCTCAGGCCTCTCTCCTGAGCGCTGGAAAGCAACTGGCAGCTTTTGCTGTCCTGTGCTTTCTTTGTGACCTTCTTTTCCTGCATGGCCTTTCGATCTTGTCTCCGTCAGTGTGGCTGAAACCTGGCTCTTCTGCGTTTTTCTTTTTTTAACTCTTCTCTGTAACTGACTCCTGGAACTGATGCAACACACTTTCCTGTCAGCTACACTTTTGCCTCTGGTGAGGTCTGGGATTTGGAAGTTTGAAAGACTTTTCACAGTTCTATAGAACAGCATGAGGCTAAAAGGCAGTATTTCCCACAAAAAGCATACATGCCCATTATACCTATAGAATAAACAGTATCCAGAATTTGGTAGTTTTATGGACTTTCCAGGAGGACAGGGGTGCTGATATACAGAATGATGATCCAAAGGATGAGGCAGAGTCTATTTCTTCCAACAGTTCTTACTTTATTAGCTGTTCCTTGATGACACCTATGCTGGTCGTCTTTATGGGCTTCTTGGCACAGAAAGCCATATCCATAAAAGCAAACAGTATCCAATATTTACACTGTGGGTGTATATGCAAGCTCTACTTGAGATTATACTGCCTGTATTCCGAGTCTCATTTATACAACAGCAATTCTGCACCCTTATAGTCATGTAAATGGGCTCTAAAGGAGACACAAGTATAATTTGTAGCTAGACTCGGGACACGAATACCCTCCCACCATTTGGAAATGTGTTATTAAGCTGCATTAGATTTTGAAACAATTTTTATGCAGCAGAACAAAATTGTGTTGAGGCATCTATTACAAGATTAAAAAAATCCCAATGTTTGTTTCTGTTTGTGTCCTGGTCAGCAGTAAGAAGGTAATGCTCTAGTTTTCAGACACCATCAAGAATTTCATCATGACCGGTGTATCCCTACAAATCATTTCAGCTTTGACAAAGCAACATTTTTCAATGCAAATTCAGTTTGTTGGATGTTCTCCTCAGTTCCAACCATCTTACTTCCATTTTAAGCTCTTTTTTTTATATGGCTACAGTGCAGTAAAATGGATCTTCTCGTTGAGTGTTGACAGGGTTAGGCAATGCTGGTTAGGAATAAAGAATTCCTAACATAATGTTCTGCTTCTGCTGCTCCCTTTATGCCACAATTTGATAGAGGATTTATTGCAAATAATGTTGTTTATGAAAAGCAATACTTTTCAGTTCTGATTTCATTCACTAATTCACACTGAATGCAATGCAAGATAATTTTCCAAACTTTGCCTTTTTTCTTCCTTTTTTTTTTTTTTTTTTTGTTAAAGTCAAAAGTTCTGACTGTTCTGATGATATTTAAAAGAGCAGATACCGCTTAGGGATAAATCAGCCTACTTGAGTGCCTAAGTGCACTGTCTCACATTATTTTATTGGCAAAGTTCCTAACCTGCAGGAGTTTTAATCTGCAATTAACTGCACACTGTGGACCAATTCTGCCAGCCTTCTTGGGCTAAAGCTTAGAGGTGGCCACAGGAGAGACAAGTCAGTAGGAAGCAAGCTATCAGATGTTGCCTATCATGTCTTACAGCTAACAAGTAAAGCACTGCTCTTCTGACAATGTCGCATGGCGGAGTAACCGTGTGTTCTTTAGACACATCATCGAGGTTTTTTAACCTGCTGGTCTTTTTACTGGAAACAAACATTTTGATGTAAGACAGAACAAGAGAACTTACAGTGCTAAAATGTGTACTGAGTCCCTTTGCAGCTGCAATGGTAGATAGTGGTTGGTCAGTGTTTGGCTAATCAGAGGCAGTGAAGTGCAGCTGTATTTCTCACTTCTGTCATTAAACACCCTCTGTTTTCACTGTGCTTTCATCTCCTGCCTGGGGAAATCTGCCTAAGTATTAGGTCCATTTCACAGTCAGGAGACAGGAAGACAGAGACAAGAGAGGGTTGGTGCCACAGCCCTAGGCTTCACTTCCTTCAGAGTATGCATGCCCCTCTGAGGCACCAGCTTCACCTCCCCCTGCGTCTCCAGGGCTATGGATTTTACTTTAACTCTCAAACATTTTACAAGGCTTCCAAATAGCCATTCCCACTCCTAAGTGTGATTCCAGTTCACATTCTTCTTCCTTAATCTCTGTTCACTAATAAAGACCCCTTCCTCTGGAAACATACTAATTTCCCCATTCTTGTCCTCTCCAATTGCTCCCTGCAGCCATCAGTCCTGAAAATGGAATTGCCGAAGAGACTGAATCCACTGGGAATGAATTCCTAAATGATGAGGCTTAAGCATGTTTGTTTCAATTTCTATACCTTGAAAAAGAACACAGTCATTTCCCACTGGTCTCCCAGGAGAAGGTTAAGATTAAGAAAACAATGTTTGAGAAGCACTTTGCAGATGGCAAAAGAAGTCCAAGCATTTCCACAGATCTAGTGAGAGGACATATTATTTTATTTTTTTCTCTCTCATGGTTGCAAACTTATTTAAAAGGAAAAGAGATGTTCATTTTTTTTTTGACACTTGCTGTTTGAAATTCATGTCTCTGTCACATTCTTTTGGCTTTTCTCTCGTGCTCATTACTATGCTCTCTAAGTGTTTAAAAAACATGAGCTCTTAGGACAGCAGAATTTTTAAATTAGTCAGAGTGTGATGTTCAGAGGAACTGAGGGATCTGGGAACCCCTTAGAATTCATTAGATGCCAGATTTAAACCATATATCCAAACTAGATGTTCGTATTTCAAGATTATTTTCTTAACATATTTAAACAGAGTGTTCAGGACTGAAGAAGGGCAATCCCTGGAGACTGTTTAAAACAGGAAAGGTAGAAAAAGAAAGAATTGGGCAAAATTATCTTGCTACTGGCTTCTGACACTGTTTAGTAGTTAAATGGGTAAAAAATTAAACTCTCAAAATTATTTAAAATGCATGCATAAAGCATCTCTTCCCAAGGGGCTGGAGTGCCCTTTTAGGCATCCCACAGAAGACTGCAATAGTAACTTATTTGATTTAACTGATTTTGCCGCCTTTTCTCTGAGAGGTGATAAAGCAAGATGTTAAGAGAAATAAGAGTGCTGCAGTGTGGACTGTGTGCTCACAAGATTTTCCAGTTTGAGCCTTCTATCATCAGGCTTTCTCATCATCTTCAGGCAAACTCAAGACATTATGGTCTGCTATGCTTTCAGTGTCTCAAAGTACATCACCCATATTAAAGATATAGAAAGCAACATGTCCCTAAGAGAGGATTTCTTAATTCTTTATTGTGCATCTTATTACTTTCTGGAGGCCTTGATCAATGCTTTGGCCACTGCACAAATACATAGGAAGGCTCTGTCATGACCATGTGAGTTTATCACCAAAACGGATGTAGAAATATTGCATTAAAAAAACCAAACCAAACCAAAACAAAAAAACCCACTTTTGAATGGGGACCACAGGCAAACAGTAGTCCCCACTGGTCCCAAGACAGCCAGATGTGGAAATAATTATCTTCTTCCACTCATCTTGGAAGCATCTCAGGACCAATCCACATTGCCCTTGTGTCAGTCTGACTTCTAAAAGCAATGTATTTCCTTGCATCAGGCAATACTAGAACCTCTGTGGAAAAGACACTCAGCAACTTCCTTTGGTCAAAATTGCAAAAGGGAAGAGATGGCTGGAACAGGAAGGACCAAGAGATTTGGCACAGATCACAGCAAGAACACCTCATTTGGGCTAAGAACAGACTTAGTAATGGAATTAATTTCAAAGGCCATCAAGAGACTTCTGAAGCCCATTGATATGAAATGGCAAGTATTGAGCAGTTGTGAATAAAATGGCACAGAAAGGAAAAAATGGGATAAATGAAGAAAAATATTGAAATTGCTCAGTTGAGAAGAAGATGCTAAGAAGTTTTTTGGCAAAAAAGTTTTTAAATTTATTAATTAAACCCCACCCTATTGCCAATGATTTCTCACACAGGTGTTTTAGTTCTTCAGAGCCTACAATACTTTACAGTATTTTACACTCACCATCATGAGTATGGAAGATGCCCTGTATTCTCCACTTAGAAATTACCTCTCCTCCTTATGAAAAAGAACCACTGCTGTTCCTAAGCCTGGACATCACCAAAATAGCCAAACCACCTAACCAGAGGAGGGTCTTTTAGTGGGAGTCTGTGAAGCCCCAGAGGGTGAGGCTGGAGACTGGCTGAGCAGAGGGCATTGTAGCTTGAGGGATCCAAGCTGGTGTCCAGTGCCCATACATGCGTCAGGTACTTTCTATACCACGGTCCCCTACTTCAGGTTTGCTCAGGATTTGAGATTTTGACACCTAACACCAAATTTGATGCCTTGGACCCTTAAAAACCAGTAAAGTGGGGATATTGATTTCAGTAGGAACCAGAGCTTATGTGGGTTTCTTGTTTCTTCTGTGGGAGATATCCACTCAACTGATTAATTGAATTACTTCTTTTTTCCGGAATAAATTTTGTGATACTTTTCTTCATACACCCCAGATTGTAACCCATCCCACTTATATGCTATAAAGTCCTAATAAATACAGATCAGACTTAAAGAGCTTCCGCAAATGTCATTATTTCAAAGCAACCTACTCATTCTTCAGACATGGAAAGCCAGAAACACCTCCAGAATGAAACACCTACACACTGAGAGATTTCCAATTCCTTCTTTTATTCCCAAGAGGTTGCCAAATGGAGAACTCCTGCTTTACAAGCAGGGATTCACAACTGAACTGAGTACTGGACCACCCCAAAGAGCAAATAAGAAAACTTTCAAGGACAGTTGAACTAGGAGCACCTCAAAACAAACACACATATTGCACGAGCAGGCATGAGGAAAAGTGAAGGTTGCTTCTTTGGTCTTACTTGTTTTCACAACCTACTCCACAATAACTGAATGTCAGTGTGTAACACCTGCTACAGAAAGCACTCCTGCACTGTTTTCAGGTTTATGGATGCAAACATTGCATGCAGTGGATGCAAACAAACAGAGTGAGTGTACCAAGGTGAGCTGAAGCTCGAGCATTTTTTGAACAGCAATAATGTGCGCCTGGAGCCAAAAAAACAATGTGGAGCAGAAAACAAACAAGCAGAAAAGCCAACCACCTCACACCTCCAATAGCACTGAGCTGTGCAGCTGAGGTATTTGTCTTTCCACTAGACCCCACCTCATCCATAGGCTCATGACAGCAACTCCCACCCTAGAGGAAGATCTCACTTTTTTTCCTTCAACCGGACTTGCTGGCAAGGACCCACAGGGTCCCAGCTTTGACAAATGGGCTCAGGCAGTTGCAACTACAGTTCCTCTTTTGAGGGCTTCAGTGGGGCATAAGCCACATTTGGCAGGAGGGGGTTTCCCTGGCCGTAGGTGAGAAGCTAAGCAAGGTTTGAGCTATGGAGAACACCGTGCTCTGAGCGCTGTTGGCGACGGCTTTGCACAGTGACGGCAAGAGCTGTGTGTCTAATTTGGGCAGCAGCAGATGGATCATTTAAGACAGAAAGAGACTGGCACTACCAGCAGAGCAAAGGGATAACGTGTTCCTTCTGCAGCACAAATCTCACAAGTGACTCATGACTCTTCTGCAGCTCACGCTGACACCCCTTGGTCTTTGTGACTGTGACTGCAAATTTTAAAGGTCAGGATATAGTGCTTCTTCCCTGGTCCCTTGGAATCCATACAGATGACAGTTTCACTCTGAAGAACCTCCAGTGCACTCGATGGTTTCTCATGGTTTGATCAGCAGGTTGTTCATCTCCTCCTGGCCCAAGTGTAGAGATTATGAAATAATCTAGCCAATAAACCTTTCAGTTTGACTCCAGATACTCGTTGCATGCATAATTATCATGCACATGACTAATAGCAGGGAGGCCTAGTGCCTGAGCCACACCCACATTCCTCCTGTGAGCCCTCAATTCGGAACAGCTTTCAATTAATTTTCATCAGATGTTTAAGGTGGCCTAAATCTTTTCTTTGTGTAGGTGTTTAAATTTCAGTGCTTTACACTTAAGGACGTAATACACTGCTAACTAGAAGAGAGACTGGTTTGGCCATGCACTTAAATGACCTTCTGTCTAATGGTCTTGTTTAAGGGGGACTTCCCATGACAGCAAAGCCCTGACATTAGCTGAGCTGTGTGTGCAGACTGCTCATGTTCATGAGTTCATTTGCTGCTCCTTGTGAAGGCACACACTGATGTTCACCTGTAACACCCTGGAGTCACAGGCACTTTACCACTCTCCTTGCTGAAACATTAGAAAGCCTGAAGCTGAATTGTGTTGAAAATCCCATTGCTCTCTTTGCTGAAACTGATTTGTCATATAGATTGGGCAGTAGCTTTCTGTGCAAATTTCATTTCTGAGTATAGCATGTCTTGGTACTGCACAATATACACTGGCTTGACCTCAAGGGGATCCGAATCAGTGCAGGCTGTGCTATGTGATGGTAAAATCTCACGGAAAATTTCCATTGGTACAAGGAAACTGATGGCTAGGAGATCCAAGAATATGAATATCTGAATGCATATTCCATATGCTTAACTCTCCTTATATTCTCTTGACAACTTTACATGGAGAAAAGTGAACCAATACAGACTGCCATGCGTACCACAGGCTGGAGTGCCACACAGGCAAGGAACCTGCTTCGTTTGCACAGAAGTTGAAATAGACACCCCTATCTTAGCATTTTGGTAATGTTTCTATCTTTCATAGGTTTCTGAGCTGCATCCAGATGAAAATAGTAATAATTCACCTTTGACAGTTATGTAAAAGAAAGACTGCGACCTTAGTTCAGCTTCCCTTGAACAGGGAGCTGAAATTTGCAACCATGTTTCATAACAGTACCTTTATTGGCAAGCTTGCCAAAGAGGCCCTGGGATAGATGACCTTTGCAAATGAATAACCAACAACTTTAACTTTAGAAATAGTCTTTCCTAATGAAGTTGATCCTGGGAACACACCCTCTGCCTACACGGAACTTATTTTTCAGTAACTTTAAATCCCAAACTATGTTTAAACTACTGAAACTGTGCTTAGAATTGTATGTTTACTCCTACTCTGGATGTTAACATATTTACGACTATGGGTCATCTTCTGCATTTTACTACTCATATTGAATATAAAGTCCTAAAAATATCTGTCTTGAATCCAGACATGCATATTAAAAAGATGTCATTTCTTAAACGTATCTTCAGTTTTCAAACATAAGCTTGCTCAACTCCTGCTGAAAAAGAGTCTGAAAAAATAAAATAGCTCAAATATTCATAACCCATCACAGCAACAAGAATTAAAAAATAAGTATTAACAAGCTATCAATTTGACAGTCTTTATGTGTAGTGAATTTCAAGTTGTCACATTCTCAAGGCTTTTTCTTCCAGATCCCAGGGCTAAAAGGCAACTTCCTCCCATTTTTATGAAAGGCAAGTTACACAAAAAAATGCCAACTGTCATGAGATAAATGACGAATCATGAGTCAGCAAAATTGCCCCAAAGCTTTATCAGGGAATTTATCTTTTCTTCCAGATTGTTTGGAGGTTTTTTTGTGTGTGTGACATTTGTCTGACATTGTCTGAAACAATTCCCTTACACTTTAGGATTTTGGCTGAAAGACCTGACAATAGCCTTACAATTGACAGTGGATTAAACACATCTGCAAACTTTGTATAAAAAAGCAATTGATCTTCCTACAGTCTAGGAAAGGATAAGAAAGGGAATAAAGGATGATAGGAAGATTTCTTTCCCTATTTATGTATCTTCTACCCTGTAGGATGGGAATCCATGCAGAGATTCTCACTGAGCATTTGTTACAGCTTTTTTTTTTTTTTTTTTTTTTTTTAAGTGAAAACACTTATTGGCAAAGACAGCACCCAGGGAACAGTATCAACATGAAAAAAAAAGATTCCTGATATATATATGAAATATATATCTATATATCTTACAGCATTCCTATCTGATTTTTAAGTGGGCCACAGATTAACCTCATTCCTGTTCTTACAAAACAATTTTAGCATATCCTTAGTAGCAGTAAAGGAATAAATAAAATGGGTTTCACAGACAGTGAAACTGGTTTTATATGTTGTTGAAATTAATGCAAAATCTTTTGAGTATGTTGGTGAGAAGTCAATATTGAAAAAAACCCAGGATTATTTAAAAAAACTAAAGAAATGTATGTTGAATGTTGTTGAAGGTTGCTTTGTTAGTTCCTCCCTTAGCTTCAGCATTCAGTCCAGTGTCCCAGTGCTGTGTTTATTATTTTTCTTAGTGGCTTTTCCCCTTTTCCTTTTCTAAAACCATTGCTGAGGAAGTTTTAGGCCTGGTAAAGAAAATCGCCACAATGCCGATGACCTCTTTGGAAGAACTTAGTGAGGAAGGATGTTTCACTCAAAAGACACATTGTAGCTGCCTGTACATGGTATGGTGACACAGTAAGTACGGGAAACAGTCTCTCCTTGGCTTGTGTGTCTCCTAGTGTTCTCCACAGCTCATTTATCCAAACAGTCACAGCAAGGCACAAAAGCAGAGCCAGCAGCCAGTGGGATCTGGGTTCACAGAAGGATCTGTCAGTAAGGACAACACTTCTAGACCCCCAATGAAGCCTCAGTGCACTCAGGAGGCTCTGGGTCTTTGATAATTTGAAGAGGGGTTATGCTGTACAGGTGAAAAGGCAGCAGGTGGGGGAAGACTCAGAATAGCCACTATTCCTTTTGCTGCAAATCCAGCTGTGGCAAGAGCAGCTCTCTTGGACACAGCTTCTTCCTCCATGTGGTACATTCCGGGCCCTTGACCTGGGATGTCAGACCAGACCCCTGCTGTACTCCAAGAGCCACTTCCCAGAGAGGGGCTGTGGGGCTCCCAAACCAGCAGCACCGTTCTGCCTGCTCCTCTGCCTGCTCCTCTGCCTGCTCTGTGTTGCATCAGAGTTCATCTGGCTTTCAGCTCAGACAGAGATTACAGACATACTTTTCCCTCTAAGGCTCTGTACCGTTGCTCACCCTAAGTCATCATGACTGTGGGCTCAAGTCATTAAAGATCTACACAAGCTATACATTTTTTATGAAAACCAAATTAAAAAAAGTCCAGGGCACCTGTCCTAGGCAAGATAATTTTACAGTAGCCTCTGCTGCTGTACCAGCTTGCCACTGTTTGAGCATTTCCCCACTATGTCCTCATTCCATTCACAGCCCTGAGTTTCACTTTCACTTCTCTTGAGCACTTAAGTTTCAGTTCTCTTTCCTCGCTGCCCTCTCCCTTGCTGACACCTCCCTTAACTATTGAGATATCTGTAAGTCAGCCTGAAATCTCTTTGACTTCTGTTTGCTTTCTCATATTATTCTTTTTCTTTCCTTTTTTTTTTTGTTGTTGTTGTTGTTGACTGCACATCTTTCACAAGTATCCTTAAGTGTCTTTTCCTCAAGTATCATAGTTTAAGCCACTAAGAAGGGGAACTCAAGAAGAGTTGAGTTAATAGGTTCTTAACCTTATTTGTGAAACTAAGGTTCAGCTTGGGAACTGTCACAAATAGGGATGGGCTCCAAGTACACTGTGTACCAGAAGAGTGTACTTTCAACCACTACCCTCATGCATGTGCAATTTATCTTAACTTCGTGAATTTATGAATGGACAAGCGGACCTTTTCTTTCTGTCATTCCCCTCATCCCCTTCCCTCAAAACTAAATTCCTTCTGCACTCTCCATGATGTTATGTGTTTGGAACTATGTCATATTTTATTTGAATCACAGATTGTTAAAGTAGGAAATGTTATTTATAACATTTGTATCATTGTAATTTTGAACTTGTAAATTCTATTCAGACTGTTGAAATATCTGCTGAAACTACTAAGCAGAAACCTCAAGCCTTGTTTCTGAGCTTCCACAATGGCAGCTTGGCACATTCCCAGAGATAGTCACAGTAATTTTTTGTTTTGAAAAAAAGCATAATGATAATGTGACAAGAATTGCTGTAATTCTAAAATTACTACCTCATAATACAATGTAAGAAAATATCATACTGGGGTGATAGCTGCTTTGACTAATGACTGCAGAGATCTGGGATGATTCACAGGTCCAGCCAGGCCCTTACAAGCAAACAGGATCAAATAAAATGAGATAAAATAAGTTTATGAGACTTTGTGTGACTTTTCTTTGCTGTCCTAGGACCAGCAAAGAACTGCTGGCGGTCTAAGATGAAAGGGTAAGACCTGACCCACTCCTCACTCCACTCCTGCGACACTGTGATACCAATGAACAAGGAAAGCTGCACTGAGTAAGGTTCAAGTCCATTTTTGTCACCACAAGGGGACCAGGCAGCCATTAGGAACATGAAAACCTAACATCTGATACCTACAAGTTAATCCTTTAATATTTTAGAATAAAATACATATGTTTGTTGCACATATATAAAAATGCAGGATATGGTGTAGTCTGTAGCCACCATTCAAGACTGCTCTGTGGCAAATCCGAGTGATGCATGCAGACTGTTATAATCTGCACGACATTTTCTTAAGCGTTTGATAAACTCCTTCATTGTAGCACTGTCGGCTTCTGGACAGACAGATAAGGGGGAGTCAGGTCTGGCAGTTTATACTTTGTTGCTGTAAGCAGTTCAGGGATGCTCCTCTGTATAAGTGTAATTAAGACTCGTTTACATTTTTTGCTGTGCTGTTCCGCAAGCCACTGACTTGATTCAGCTTTCAGATACACTGCCTTTATGTAACTGTGCGGGAATCGAAGCGAGGAGCATCGCAACTTTACGATTAGTCAGAGCACTGCTTAATCTTGTAGTCTTAGGCTCTTCATCGTCGTGGATCACAACGGCCGGGAACAGGATGGGGAACAAGAGTGAAGAAAGTATGTTCTTTCCTAACAGAGTATCCCTAAACCATTTTGCTGCGCTTTATTTTTTCTGCAATATTCCCTGTATTTCTCTAGCGTAAAAAGGGCGAGGTAGAAAGCAACGATACTGTAACAATGGCCATTTTAAAAAGGAGAGCTCCTACAACAGCAGCAGTTTCAACTGCGTTGGAAATTAGAAAGGCCCGTTAGCAGCCATGTTCGTGCCATCAGCTTTGTTCCACCACCGGCACGGCACAGCTCCGGGCCTGCTCCTGCCGGCTCTGGGCAAACCCACGTGGCTCTGCACAGCAGAGCTATCAGCCAACGCGTGGCCGTACCGCAGGGAAATCTTTCACCCAGAACACAGGGCAGCTCGCTCCTGGACTGGTCCCAGGCGAACCGCTGCGCTGTTCCCCCCGGCGGGAGCGGTGGAACTCCCGGGGCACACGCGTGGCCGCCGCCCGTTTCCCAGGCCGGGCGCGGGGAGGGCGGGGCGGAGTGGGACGGAACGGCGGGGGCCGCGCGCGCCCGGGCCTCGCCGCGCGCGCAGCCCCGCGCAACGCCGCGCGTAACGCCCCGCCCCGCGAGCCCCCCCTCCCAACTCCCTCCGAGCCCTCCTCACGGCGGCAGCGGCGGGCGCGCGCTGACGCGGGCGGCGCCCATAGGCGGAGAGGCGCGCGCGCTCCGCCTGCCCCCCCCCCCCCCCCCGCCGGTATCTCGGGCCTCGGCCAGCCCCGCCGCGCCGCCCGGGGCCGCGAGCGCGCAACCGCCGGCGCCCACCGGCTCTGCGCGGGCACCGGGCAAGGGCGGGGAGAGGGGGAACCGCCGCGAGAGCGCGCCGGGCAAAGGCGGAGACGGGGAGTCGCCGCCGCCGCGAGCGAGCCCCGCCCCGCCCGCCCGCTCCCCGCCCGCCGGGACCGCTCTGCCCCCCCTCATCCCCCCTTCACCCGCGCGCGCGCCGCTCCCGCGCCGGCCGGGCCGCATGAGCGGCATGAGCGGCTCCGCCTGAGCCTCGCGTGCCCTCCCCCCCTCCCCGCTCCCGCTGGGCCCCGGCGGGCGCCGAGTCCTTCCCGTGCCGCCGCCGAGGATGCTGAAGATGAAGCTGCCCCTGAAGCAGACGAGCCACAAGGCAGCGGCGGCGGAAGATGCGACGGTGGCGGGGTTGAAGGAGCCCGGCGGTGCCCTGGACTGTCACCTCCCGCTGCAGCAGCAGGTGCCCCGGGCCCGCGGGGGCGCCGCGGTGGCGGCGGGGAGGGGGTGCGGGCTGGAGAGGCCGAGCCGGCTGCACGGCCTGGGGCCGGGGCCCGGGCCTGGCCCGCCGCCCCCCCCCGCCGCGCTCGGCGCTCCGGGCGGCGGCGGTCCCGGCTCGGCGGCCGCCCGCACCGACAAGGAGACGGTGTACGAGTGGTTCGGGCTGGTGCTGGGCTCGGCGCAGCGCCTGGAGTTCATGGTGGGGCTGCTGGACCTATGCAACCCGCTGGAGCTGCGGTTCCTGGGCTCCTGCCTGGAGGACCTGGCCCGCAAGGACTACCACTGCCTCCGCGACTCGGAGGCCAAAGCCAACGGGCTCAGCGACCCCGGGCAGCTGGGGGACTTCCGCGACCCCGCCGTGCGCTCCAAGCTCATCGTGTACCTGGCCCTGCTGGGCTCCGAGAACCGCGAGGCCGCCGGCCGCCTGCACCGCCTTCTGCCCCAGGTGGACTCCATCCTGCAGAGCTGCCCGGCGGCGCGGCGGGCCCCGGCCGAGGAGGACGACGACGAGGAGGAGGAGGAGGGGGACATGGTGGTGGTGATGGACGGAGCGGCGGAGAACGGGCAGGCCGGGCTGCCCGCCGCACAGGGCCTGGGCTGCGGCGCGCAGGAGGAGCTGCTTCTGCTCTTCACCATGGCCTCTCTGCACCCGGCCTTCTCCTTCCACCAGCGGGTCACCCTGCGGGAGCACCTGGAGCGGCTGCGGACGGCCCTGTGCAGGGACCAGGAGGAGGAGGAGGGGTTCGGCCGCCACCCAGTCCAGGTAACGCCGCGTCCCGCTCCCTTCCTGCTGCGCCATCTCAGCGGGCGGTTTCCTTCTTCCATCGTTCCCTCCCGTTTTCCTAGGAGGTGGGGGCGGCCGCTTGCCTTTCCCCGAAGCCCCCACATTGGGACGTGGCCTCTCCCGTCCTCCCCCACCCAGCAGTGTCTGCCCCGGCCGCCCCCACAACCTGCTGCAGAGCGTCTACTACGAATTTCTTATTAGGGAGGAAGGACTGATTTTTCTAGCCTGCTGTGCTTTCTGGAGCACTGCTGTTTTTCTGGAACCCTGCCATGCTGGAGTGCATCGTGCACAGTCCTGAACTGGCTGCCTCATATATGCTGTAGGCCATCGTATGCACGACTACCAGCAACAGCTTGACTAAACTTGTAAAAATAGAAATAATAATGCTAGAGTCAGGCCAGAGTGCCTAAGAGAGTGTTTTCTAGGGACTTAAAACAAATAGAACACGTTGAAATAATTTTTATATGGAATCTGCTCCCCTGCCCCCTCTCAAAATGAGACACAGCCTCAAACTTGGCAAGCACCAGGGCAGCAGTCGGGTCACCAGCTCTAAAGCTCGTTTTCTGAAAAGCCACGCTCAGTGAGGTGGCTGACGACATTTGGGATGGGGTGGTAATGATTCCACTAAAGCAACAAATTAAAATGTCACAACTGGAGCTTCTGTTTAGAGGAAAACTGATTTTTTGGGTGGTTGTCAGGAAACAGCAAAGCACATCTTGAAAGCAGATGTGCCACTTGTTGCTAGGAGGTGGCTGTCATCGAGAATAAGAAGTTGTACTGAGTGACACTGAAGCATTCTCTTGTGCAGTAGCTCTGTTTAAGTAGAGGTTTTCCCCCGTGCCATCCACTGCTGCCCTCTTGACTAGCGTTTGCTTTAAAATCTGCCCCGTATTTATGCAGCCAAACCATCGACTTGGAGCTCTGCAGTTTTTGGTCTGTAGATGGCCTCTCATGCAAAGGGGAAGAAAGGGCTGGAAGGTAGATGTTTATAGCACTGTTCCACTGAACACATCAGGTTTTTATCAGGTACTTGACAGGAAAGGGTTCAAAGCAGTAAGGGTTGGGATTTTGGGATTTTTTTTTTTTCTAAGTTTCCTTGCAGTGCGATCCATTTCAGCCACTTGTAGAAAACTGGTTTACGTTGCCTGCCATACAAAAGGAATAGCTCCTTCTTCTGTTTGCTAAAGATGGGATGTGCTCTTGAGGAGTATTCAGAGGAGACGGGATGGGACTGAATTTCCAAGCCTTCAGACATATCAAGTAAATGCCTGTATCATTTAAAGGTCAAAGCACATTTGGCAGCTCATAAACTAATGGGTAGATGTTACAGTCCTGAAATCACAATGAATTCATAGCATCAGTCCAAAAAGTGTTTATTTTGGCTCGCTGGCCTGCATCTATCCCAAAATTAATCCTGACAGTCCATCTTTCCGGGGCGAAGATCGAGCTTCAGGAAGTGGTTAAACTGGACACTGTTCTTTCTGGGTTTAAAGCGCAATTAACCAGAAACTTACTTCCTGCCTGAAACTGGCACAGCAGTTGTAGCTCCTCAGTGTGTCCCACCAGATGCAGTTAGGAGATCAGGCTCCCAACAACTACCAGAATTGCAGTCAGTTCTGTGCAGTATTCTGGCTTCGGTGTAAAAGCAGCCGTCCAGGTTGTGGTGAGTTGGTTTGCTCAGGGAACACTTGAGAGACGCAAGTCAGCTTGGCTGAACATGCACATCACATACTCTGTAGTCTACACTGGAGTGAAATGGCATCCCTTCTGTAGGCTTCCACCCCCCCTCCTTCCCTTTCTTAATGGCTAATTGTAAATACAGCAGTCTCTCTGGGAAATAATGACTGACAGGGAGCAGTAGGATCAGGGGGTTTCCGCTGAGTATTTTCAGTTCACATTCGCAGGGATGGTGGGACCCTTACAGATAGGACACTGAAGGAAATGGATTTGGTGGGAGGGTTTTAAAGACTTCCCTGGCAAAATGCTACTGTACTGTTGGACTTGATTTAAAATTCTGTCGGATGTCTACAGGCCTTTTATCGTCCTTTAATCTCTGAAATTTGAGTGCCTTCAGGGCTCTGTGTTTGTGAACCTGAAGGGTTCAGAAAGACCTCTTATTCGGCTGGGCTCCCTGTCTGGGAACAGCCCGCTCTGTGCCGTGCAGCCCAAGCAGCTCTGCTGCCCGGCATCCCGCGGGGTGGTCGCGGTGCTCCCCGGGCCAGCCCGCAGCCGCACGGGAAGGGCCCGGGCAGGCGGGTCCTGTCGCGGTGGGAGGCGGGCGGGGACTGCCGGGCACGGCGAGGGCAGGACGGGAGTGGGGAGGGCGGCGGGCACACACGGCGCCCCAACCCCCCGAACACCGTCACGGGCCGGAGAACGGCGGGGGGAAGGGGGTGACGCCGCTCTTTGCCTGCGGGGAGGACGGGTGGATCGTGGAAGGCACAGCCCCGCTGCCTCGCGGTGCCGGTGGGGGCGGAGGGGCCGCTCCTCAGCCTCCTCCCCGGGCAGGGCTGCGAGGACAGACGGCCCGCGCCGCTTCCCTTCCCGCCCCCGTCCAACATGGCGGCGGCGGCGCTCCCGGTCACGTGCCCGCGGGCGGCTCCCGTCCCATCCCGCCGGGAAGGGGCGGCGCCGCCGTTGCATAACGGGGAGGGGTCGGCCGGGGGTGCTGCCTCCGCATCCCGGCCGCGGACCTGCTCCCCAGGCGTTGGGGCGAAGCTGTCCCGAGAGGGGCTGTGGTGTGCCCGGTTTATCGAGCACATAAGCGCAAGGGTTGTTTCGTGCCGAGAGGCTGCGAGCTCAGCGCTGGTGTTCCTTTGCTGAGCGCTCTCGGCTCCTGACGGGTCTGAAGGCAGTCACAGAGCTGTTCACATGGGCCGTGAAATAATAATAACGTCTTCCTGTGGCTAACAACAGTTATGTGAAATCAGCCTGCAGAGGTGATGGAGTTCAGACCTGGACCTGAAACAGGTGCTTGGTCAGTTCTGGTGTCAGAATTCCTTAGGGCAAGCACCTTGCTATTGCATATATATGGCATATCTAACAAAATGGCTCGGTTCGAGGTTTCAAGGAGCTATAACATTTAGCTATAGTAAGCAGCTTGCGAGGTTCACCTACAAGGAATTTGCGGGGGATTTACTAGAACATAAAGCAGTTTGCTTTTTCCCATTATTGGGATTATGTCTTCTGGATAGGGCCTGTGCTGTCTGATAAGATTGAGCTCACATTAAAGTTGCTTTATGACAAAGGGTTAACGGGATTGTTGCTCTTTTTTAGGTGTCTCAATTTTAACAATCCTTTAAGAACATAACATTTCTTAGTATATTTTAACAAATTTAGCTCAAAGTGGCTGAGGAATTAAAAAGCTGTAGGAGATAAAAACTGTGAGTGATAGGGCTGGGTGGGATGGGCAGAGCTAGGATTGTCTTAAAAGTGCATAAATTTTGTTTCTTTATAAAAGTGTTCTGAAATAAGGTTTTTGGCTTTTTACACTTCAGGTAGAAACATGATTTTCAGATTTTTAATTTAGGGTGTAGTTTATAGTAACACCTTTTGGAAAAAAGTTATTGGTACATTAAGCTGTGCAGAATATGAACTTTGAATCTAAAGTTGAAATAAAAGAATAAATCAGAACCATTCACATCTGTGGTCATAAACGAAAGATTAATGTGCAAAGATTTTGCTGATACCAGTGTATGTTGTTTTAAGTAACAGAGCACATAGCTTAATTCATGTGTTGATTATTTTTGTTTAATAAGTGCATCATTATCAAAGCTGTTTGATTTTATTGCTTATCTTGGTCCATCCCATCCAGGATCTGAGATCAAAATGCTAAAGTACTGAAGAGCTCTGAATATCTGCTCACATAATAAATGTGGCTTGGGTTAGACACTGGAACATTTAATCAGGCATACTTGACAGTAACAGAACTGAAGTTCTATTGAAATAAGCAATCTCCTGGAGATAATGGTTTGCTGAATAGCATTGTAATTAGCTGGCTGGAGGATTCTTTATAGAAAAAAATCTCTACTTACAAACAAAGGGAAATATCCTATTTACAGAGTATTTTTCTTAGTACACTTCTATTTATAGGGTATTTTGTCTGCAAATTAGAAGAGTGCTTTTATAATTGATCTTCAGTCACTTGCAGCAAGTACCACAAGGTAGTAGAATTTAATTTTAGAATCTAAGAGCTCTGTCTGGGAAGAAGAATACTGGCAATCTCATTTTGAAGCTGCAGTGCACTGTTTCTAGTGTCACAGAGCTGAGTATAAAGAGAAGTGTCTTCAGAATCTGGTTTAAATAAAAGACATAAAGATAAAAAACATGATTTTACTCTTGGCAAAGACCTTTTAAGTGGTGTTACACTCCAGGAAAATACAAATGTTTTACAAGTTTTGTCTACTGAGGTAAAAAGTATTCCAGCTCCTTCACTGAACCTAGTAGCCTTGTCTCTGAAAAGGCATTTCTCTGGCTCCAAAGAGGAGTTAAGGATTTCCAGAAACATTACTGGAAGTTCTCTGGAAAGGAAATCCATAACTAGATAAAAGACAGTGCCTAAAATGAAAGATTTTTGTCTACATGTGTGTGCTAATGCTCCAGGAAATTGCAAAATAAAAACTTTGACTGCTTTGAGTTGTTTTAGTGATTTAATTCTAAATTTGAGGTGTTAGGACAAGTTTGTAGCCTTTCCCAATTGCTTTACACCAGGGTTTATCAGCCTCTTGCTGTTCCCCCTGCTGTTTCTTCTCCAACATAGTAAATAAGTACTGAGGGTGTTGAAAATATACCCATGACTTCCTAAAGCTTGTATTTAGGTTGCTGTAGTTATGCTGCGGTCTGGTTTTCAGTGTTGCCCAGTGTTGACTTATTTGTAGGTAGCAGGATTTCACTGGGCTTGGAGTATTGAGGACTCACAGCTTTTTATGAAGAACTGCAGAAAAGTATGCATACAGCAGCAGTAAGATGGTAGTGTCTATGAAACCTCTGAAGTGTGTAGGATTCTGTCAGCTTAAATCTGTCACCTCATTTAATGGCTGGTATCAGTGTCTAGCCATAACGGCCCTAGAAAACACTACAGCTAGTTCTTCATTAGCTATAAGTAATACAAAATGTCTGTTTTTCCTCCAAGATTTGGTGAATTTCTGTAGTATCCTCCAAGTCTAAGGGTTCATACTTCCAGAGACCAAAGCTTGCAGGGGACATTTTGAGAGATCTGGCTGGAAACTGCATTCCTTTGTGTGTTTCTTGCATTTTGTCAACTTCCTAATCTTGTCCTTTTTGGGAGAAAAAAGTAAAAATACTTTTAAAGTTAAAGAAGATTTAGCACCTTGGGAAGTGTCTTAAGAGTGAGATAACAAGAAGACAGAGAATTTCTGATGTCTAAAGCTGTCACACATGAAAGAATACTTTTCAACTATGCTTTGAGTTCAAGGATTGGACAAAATGACATATTACCCTCTGATGGTAGTAAACCTAGTAATGAAGGCACAGTCTCTTCTCAGGACTGATTGTACTTCAATTAACTACTCTTAAGGGGCAAATGTTTTGTTTAGTATTTCTGTCACTCTACACTGATAGGAGAATAATTTTTTGTATTAGTCTAAACTGCTACATTTAAGTTGGTTTTATTCACTCAACAGACAAGAGGAAGGGTACTGAAGTTACACAGTTTTTTAATGAGCAGCCATCTGACGATACAGTAACACCTAAACTGGTGCATTGCTAGCTATAGCTTCAAGTTCTCTAGTTTGTCATGGGCTAGCTAGATTGGACTGAAACTATGGTTTAGGTCCTGTTAAAAGTTCAGATGCAGGTGAGAGTTAGAACAAGAATGCACTTTGCTCCTATCAAACACAAGGTACGCTATTCCCCCAGTGCTGTAAATCACTGATGTAGCTGGCATGTCTGGTACTTCAAATGTAATTGCCACAGGCCTTGAGAGCTGAAGTTGTTAGTGCTACATAAGAGGTTGGTATGCCCCTTGTCTCAAAACTGTCATGATTTCATACTGCTACAGGTTAGTCAGGATGTGATTGCTGAAGCTGTCACATGCTGTACTTTTCTTCCCTGAATCAGCTGATGTTTTGTTAGAAGGTTTCTGTCTCCATTGTAATATTTTGTTGCTACCTCTTACAGGTGAGCTCTTAAAATAGTTTTACTAAACAAATGTGCTTTAAAGTACACTTAGGCACCTGTGTCAACTCTATGCAGTCCAGCTTACTAGATATGAGTTAATAGGGCTCTTGCCCTATTTTTGAACCCTATATTTGAACCATATGTTCAGCCAGTCAGGCTTTTATTGCGCATGTCGTGGGATTTTTTTGTCTGGTCACAGAACCACAAAAGGACTGAGCTTGGTTGAGACTTCTGGAGATTGTCTTGTGCATCACCTGCCCCCGCTTAAGCAAGGCCACCTACAGCTGGTTCCCTAGGATCATGTTCAGATGACTTTTGAGTATCTTTGTGGATGTAGGCTTCACAACCTCTCTGGGCAACCTGTGCTCAGTCACCATCTCACTGAAAAAGTGTTTCCAGATTTTCAGAGGGAATCTCCTGTGTTTCAGTTTCTACCCATTGCCTCTACTCCTATCACTGGTCACCACTGAAAAGAGCCTGCCTTCATCCTCTTTGCACCTTCCTTTCAGATATGTATGTTTATATATATATATCTATATACACACTTTTATGTGTATAGGTCTTTCTCTGCAAAGCTGCTTTCGAGTTGGTTAGGTCCCAGCTTGTGTGGTTCCTGTAGATGTTCCTCTCCAGATGCAGGATTTTGCATTTTTCCAAGTTGAACTCCCTGAGGTTCCTGTCAGCCCATTTCTCCAACTGTGGTTCTATGTGAAATAAACATTACTGCTCTGGAGGTTGATTCTGCATGTTAAAAGATAGGTTAACAAGGAAACATCTAAGCTGTTTGTTAGTTGTGGCCACAAGAGAGATAATTTGGTAGATCTTTGTGATCTTAGATCTTGAGGCTGATTCTGCTTGTAGTCTTTGCAGAGCTCCCTGCATCTCAAGTCAACGGGACAGTGCCATTGCGTAGTTCAAAGCTTGCAAACTGAAGCCTGGCTTAGCAGCAGTGTCAGTTGGGCAATTGTCTGCAGTCTTGATCTTGCTTTTGCCCAGCAGCTTGTACAAGACTGTACATGGGGGATGCTCTGTTGTATCAACAGTGGTCAGCATGAAACACGTTTTGAAGCATTGCTGCCCTGTATCTTTGCACTTGTGGATATTAAATGCATGTGCTGGGTTTCCATTTAAGATGGCATGAATCTCAGTTCTATCCCTGTATCCAAGCCACAGTGAGAATTAGGTGATGGGGTGCACAGTTGCTCACTGTGTTGAGTAAGGCTTCATCTCTGCTGCTGTTGTCAGCAGGAGGGGGTTCAGCAGCACACAGGTACATGGGGAGCTCACCTGATTGTTACTGATGTTTAGTCTTTGTGCCACAATAGCTATGTAGCAATGTATCTGTGTATCACAGCAGTGAGGCAATAAGGGTAGTAGCTTGGAAGGATTTTTTTAAGCAAATCGTGGTTTTGGTCTTGTAACTGGTACCACATCTCTTAATGTTTATTCTGACATCACTCAAAATTCTAGAAGGTACAGGTGCTGTAGTTGATAACTCACGATCATGAGTTAGACCTTGATTTTTTCCAAGATGCCTTTTTTCATCTGGTTTTGTTTGTCAGTTCCCACTGGCACATGAATGAACAAGCTGTGCCACTTTACATCTGCACAATCTGCAAATGCTGTCACTAATAGCACATTTACTGTAGTCTTGCAGAAAAATAATCTTTCAGATTTGGGCATATAGAACTAATCAAGCTGTCCAGCTGCTGCAAGCAAGTTTACCTTGTTAGTGCTCATCAGAGCTGATGAATGAATAGTTCTCTTATGAAAGTACAGTGCAAACATCAGAAGACTTATGTGCATTAATCACTTGCTCATGATGATTAGTAGGCTATCCAGTAACAGATTTCATTATGTATTGCCAAACCAATGCCAGCGTGACATTTTTTGATCAGCCATCTACCTTAATAAAAGGCACAGTTTGGACATCTGTCATGTGTAGGCTGGCTGAGATCTGCTCAGCTCATGTGATGTTAGGGCAACATCCTTCTCAGCAGGATCTCCACTTCAGACATTTGATCGTTGTGTTAGGGACAAGCACAAGCACCCCTGGACCTCGGGACACAAACAATCCTGGACTTTAGGAGAGCAGACTGTAGCCTCTTCTTCAGAAGTCTGGTTGGTAGAGTACCACGGAATAAAGCCCTAGAGGGAAGAGGGACCCAAGAAAACTGGTTGATATTAAAGAATCACCTTCTCCAAGCTCAGAAGCAGTGCATCCCAATGGAAGAGGAAGTCAGGCAAAAACACTAGGAAGCCTGTGTGGATGAACAAGGAGCTCCTGGACAAACTCAAAATGTGAAAAGGAAGCCTATAGAGTGGAAGAAGAGACAGGTGCCCTGAGAGAAATGCAAACTGTCTGAGCAGCCAGGGTTCAGCTTAGGAATGCTAAAGCCCTCATAGAACCAAATCTGGCCAGGGATGTCAATGGCAACAAGAAAAGCTTCTGTAGGTTCGTTGGTGATAAAAAGAAGACTTGAGAAATTGTGAACCCTCTCCAAAAGTAAATGGGGGACTTGGTTACCTGAGATATGGAGAATAACTTCTTTTGCCTTGGTCTTCGCCATCAAGTTCTCCAGCCCACACCATTGAAGTGGCAGAAGGCAAAGTCAGGGACTGGGAGAATGAAGAACCACCAGCTGTAGGAGAATGGGTTCAAGGCCATGTAAGGAACATGGCAGTGCTCAAGTCAATGGAATCAGATAAGATGCATCCATGGGTCCTGAGGCAACTGACAGTTGAAGTGTCTAGGCCACTATCCATCCTATTTCAGAAGTTGTGGCGGTCTGATGAAGTTTCCATTGACTGGAAAAAGGGAAACATAACCCCCTTTTTAGAAAGGGAAACAAGGAAGACCTGGGGAACTAGAGGCTGGTCAGTTCCACCTCTGTGCCTGCAAGATCATGAAACAGATCCTCCTGGAAACCATCTTAAGGCACATGGAAAATAAGGAGGTCTTTGGTGACGGTCAGCATGGCTTTGCTAAGAGCAGATTGCGCCTGACAAATTTGGTGGCCTTCTGCAATGGGGTTACAGCGCTGGTGGATATGCAAAGAGTGACTGACATCATGTACCTGGACTTGTGCAAAGCATTTGACACTGTCCCACACGGCATCCTTGTCTCTAAACTGGAGAGACATGGATTTGACAGATGGACACTTGGTGGATAAGGAATTGGCTGAATGGTCTCACTCAAAGAGCTGTTTTCAACAGCTCACTGGTCCAAGTGGAGACCAGTGATGAGTGGTGTTCCTCAGGGGTTGGTACTGGGACTGGCACTATTTTACATCTTTGTTGGTGACACATGGTGGGATTGAGTGCACCCTGGGCAAGTTTGCCAATGATGCCAAGTTGCGTGGTTCAGTTGACACACTGGAGAGAAGGCATGGCATTCACAAGGTCCTTGACAGGCTTGAGAGATGGGCCTGTGCAAACCTCAGGAAGTTCAATAAGGCCAAGTGCAAGGTTCTGCTGGTGGGCTGGGGCAATCCTGAGCACAAATACAAGCTGAGCAGAGAATGGATTGAGAATAACCCTGAGGAGGACTTGAGGGTGTTGTTTGAGAAGAAGCTCAATGTGACCCGGCAATGTGTGGTTCCGGCTCAGAAATCCAACTGCATCCTAGATATTAGGAAGAAATCTTTACTGTGAGGATGGTGGAGCACCTGAACAGGTTTCCTAGAGGAGTTGTGGATGCCATCTCCCTGGAAGTGTTCAAGCCCAGGTTGGATGGGGCTGTTAGCAACCTGGTCTAGTGGAAGGTGTCACTGCCCATGGCAGGGGGTTTGAAACTAGGTGAGCTTTAAGGTCCTTTCCAGCCCAGAACATTCTATGATTCTATGATACAGTCCTTGGAAACATCTCAAGTGTTAAGGTTGTTTTTTTTAATATGGTGCTTGCTTTCAACCATATGAGGAAAGATTTGTTTGATACAAAACCCTGGTCTAGATGGTAAAAGCAGACAATTTTTATAGCACTCTCTCAGCTCATTTCACTTTCAAGGAAAAATGTAGTTATTTCTCCAGCCCGTCACAAGGACCCGTGTGATTACCAAATGCATTATCTGGCATCTGGTTTGAGGCCACCCACATTTCTTGCTTCACTGTATTTTAACCATTAGCAGCAGCACTGTGAGCCACAGTAAATCCTTGCTCATGAAAGCCTTACAGTGACATAAGCTTATGCAAGAGTTAACCTTACACTTGCATGTGTGGTGTGAATACAGAATACACAGTTTTATCCATTGACAGGAAATGACTAGCACAGTTAGTGCCATCTAGCATCACCCTCCTCAGCAGTATGCTGGGTTTTGAAGAACTTGTGTTTGTGGTGTGACTGGCACCAGATAGCAACACACAATGTCACTCTTAATATTCACTGGCCCTTCAAACGTCCTAGACTTTCCAGTCACTTGAGTGCTGGAGTTGCCTGCTCTGACAGCGCTTGTATTTTAGGTACTTGTGAGTGTTTGATGTTGGACTGTCACAGTAGGTAACAGCAAAAGAGAAGAGTTGTAGTGCAGCCTGAGACAGGATCTTGTAGGTTGTGAGCTGTGAGGTAACACAGTGACTGCCCTGGATTTCCCTGCTGTTTACTTCCTGCACTGCACTGGGTATTGTGAAAGCCAGCGGTCACAAAACACAGTGCATATTACTGATTTAACTTTCTAGGCAAAGAATTCAAGTGAATGAATTATGAGGGGTTTTTATAGTTATGAATTTATAATCATCAATATCAGGACGTGTTTTAAATACAAGTTTGAACCGTGTAATATTTTGCATTTTAGAGGGGGCCCTCAAATGTGGTTGTAGCTTGCCTGTTACAGAATGCTGCCATGGATAGAAAAGTAACCATTCTAAAATAATTCACTGCAAAAGTATTTGAATGCTGTTACAAAGATATGTATGTGCTATATGAGAAGCAGTTTTGTAGTAGTAGGAGGTGTAGATGCAGCATTTAATGCTTCTTTGACATGAGCTGAACAGAATACTTCTTTGAAGTAAATCTTATTTCTACATCTCTCCTAAAAACTCACGATTTCATTGACTTCTTACATAGCAATTATTTTTTTAGAACACACTGTAACTTATTTTTTTGTTAATCAAAACAACTAGTCTGACTTTGAATGCAAAAGAAGATCTGACTGTAAATTTGGTTGGTTTTAGATCCATTCGTGAATTTTTTTATAATGTGATTAGGTGGGATGAATGAAGTAGTACTTTCAGCCCTTATGCTTATAATTTCAGAGGTGGAAAAAGACATCCTAGAAAAGTAAAAAAAATAGAATAATTTGGGAGTCTCTCACAGAGTTAATACAAATGTCTGTCGTCCTCTGTATGCAGTATGGACAAAAAATATTAAAGCTGCTTTTGACACAGCACGTTGCTGTAGTTTAAGACCTTATCTCTACCAGAGAATTGACATTGATCTTCACTAGAAATCTTGTTCCAGTTGTTAGATTTAATGACAGAAAGACGTTAACTCTCACACCAAAATATGTGCTTAACTTGTTAGTTTGGACATAGCCAGTTACTAGTTCTGCGTTTTATGGACGGTCTTAAACAAATCAGTTTTAACAGGGTACCTTTAATGCTCAAATGCCAACATTTCTGTGAATAATGCGTGACCAGGAGTTAACACTTAAAAAGTGCAAGTACTTGGTTTGATTATGTCCACAGTTGTTATAAAATGTCTTCCAAAACAGTATCAGTGGGATTTTTGAGGAGATCTGGAAGTGTCTCTCCAGAGCATGCTTGTGTGTTGGTTTGTTTGGTTTTTGGGGTTTTTTTGTAGTGAAATAAACTTGGAATTTTGCTAAAGCTGCTAAAATGCAATCTTATTTACATACAGCTATTTTCATGTATTATTCCATATCTGATATTGCACTTTTAATTTATTAGATGTTTGTTGAGATTGTTTACTGAGTGACTGGGAACTGGTGTTTCACCTTGAAGAAACAAAGCATGCTTTATATTTTAAATCTGCTGGCTTTGAAACCTGAAGTTACCAACACTCAGTGTAGAGCACAAACCATACGCTAGTTTAGATGAAACAGCTAAAACAACATTCACTTCCTCAGACCATCTGCAGTGCAGTCTAAAGGCACTTGCTAACTGTGCACTGCTGTTGATGCCACTGATCAAAGTTAGGTTACCAGCATGCCCAGGGCAGGTTTGATGCCTGTACGCTCCTGGGTTTGCATGGGTTGGATGTATTGTTAGGAGTTGCCACAGTTTGTACCCATGCTAGAGATGATGTACCAGCTAAAGCTGGTTTCATCTTACTAAACCAGCTTTACATCTGTCACGTCTGAAGAAGTTTGTTGAAGAATTGTCGAACTGCAGGGGATTCAGATGTCTTTTGCTACCTCTGTGCTTCCTCATTCTGGTCATTCTGTTGTGACAGTCTTTAACAAAATGAGGTAACTAGTCTTGGCTCATGGTTTGTCTCATGCCATTGCACAAGTCCTTGAGGAGAAAAAAAACACACTCTGGCACTTAATTTCAGAATCTTTTACTTCCTGTATTTAAAGAGTACTGTCTGGAGATTTATATTTTTCCTCTACCCATCTTTTATGAAGGTCTTCCAGTGGAGCAGTGTTACTCACTGAGGAACAGACTTTAAACTTTCAAATACACATATGCTACAAAAAGTATTAATGCCTCCCCAGAATTTTGTTTTATACAACTGCTAACAAGATAGATGTTTACCTTCTGCTTACCATGCAGACCAGTTCCTAAATATTCATGGTGCATTCCATGTCCTTTAGTTAGCGTGCTTCTTTTGAAAGCTTTCCCGAGAAACCAACTCTCTGTTTTAGCTTCAGTGCTTAATAAAAAAAGCAATATTTGGTTGATTTGTGGTGCTAAACAGAGACCCACCTTCTCTCCCTCTTCGTGCTGCTGCCACTGTCAGTATGGTGTTTGCATATTGGTGGCATTTAGGTGTTTAATCAGTTAATATGTTACACTACTTGTTACAGAGAGAGATCACTTAAAAGAGATTAATCTAGAAACTTGCTAGTAATTTCCAGTGTTTTATAGTTCTTTGTGGATGTATCTTTTTAAGGCAATGTGTTGGTTCCTCGAAACGTGAAATTACACTGACAAAATGGCAAAAGCAGTTGGACATTTTAAAATATTTCTGACTTTTAGCTTGGTTGGTCAGTTTGGGTGGGAGGGGTTTTTTGTCCATTTGTTTTCTTTTGTTTTAACAAGACTTGGTCATTGAAGAATGTGTAAATTGATACAAAAATGTTTTATCTTAGTTTGAAAATATTATATAGGCTCTTGTTTTCCTACAGAGACCACTTGAAGTCCATGTTCATATTACACTTTCTTCTGGTTTATCATTATTAGCCTAGATTGTTCTTTCTTCTCTTACTTATCTGTCCATGATATCTATCTTGTATGATTTCCCATTCTCTCCCTCCTTATGCACTGTATTAAACCAGGAGAGAGAGAGAGAAAGAAAGAGAGAAAGAGAAAGAAAGAGAGAGAGAGAAAGAAAGAAAGAAAGTGAAAAAGAAAGAGCTGAAGTGGCTAATGATGATCTTTATGCCACTCTCAGGATTTTTCTCCTGTAGAATGCCAAATAAAGCGTAGTTTGTGTGTTTGTTTTTTTTTTTTTAATATTTGCATTTTATAGTAAAGCTTAATAATAGACATGCGATTAAGACACTTTCTTTTTTTTTCCTTCTCTATTTAGAATGACTTTTCCCATAGTGACTGCATGTCGAGTAATGAGACCAGTTTGCTAGAACGAACCACAGCACCTCATGATGGACTACCGATGGCTTCCCATAGACCTCAGCGGGAAGGTACGTTGTCTGCGGTTCATTTTGAGGAACACTAAAATTTGCCTGGAGTTTGAGAAATCTTTTATCTGTCTTGGTGTTCATCTGAAAGAGAAGTATTCTGCAATGATTCTAAGTATAATATCTTCTCTGCTGCGTCCTTGGTCTTTTCTTTATTGTAACAAATTGTCATTCATGTTTGCTGCTAACTACTAGTGAATGAAAGCATGAAAATTGATTGCAAAGGGGCTTTCCACTGAAAAAAGGGATGAGATTAGGGAGAAAACAAGAACATTTAATGCAATTGTATTAATAGTGTCATTACAAGTATTTAGTTTTTTTAAGCAAAACTAAACATGAAGATAATGTGAAACAGTGGATAGATTTTGCTGCTTGATTCAGTTGTATTTGATTAATTGAAAAAAAAAATAAACCCCTCATATTATAGAAGTTTTTATAGAAGTGGGAGTTTGGAGAAGTGCAATCTTAGATAGAAGCCTATCTTTTGGCTCTATTGGGGAGAATGAGACCAAGGCTTCTGAGCATAAACAACTCTAATATGCAATTGCCAGCACCATTTCTTCTCTTTGAAGAAATAAGCATTATTGAAAACAGATTTATTCATACCCTTTATTCTCCAACAGGATCAGCAGATCACTTGTCTACTCAAAATTAGTCAACAGATAGTCTGCAGATAGTAAAGAACTGACAATATAGGAAAATGATTGTTATTTATTTTATCCTCATAAATGTCCTTTTCTCTCTACTGTGGAGATTTAATTGCACTTTGAAGGCAAGCAATTTGAGAGTTTTTGATTCCTTGAAGAAAAAGAAAAGCAACAGAGAAAGATTATGACAGATTACAGACAACAAACCTGTTTCAAATCCTTTTACGGAGTTCAAAGTGTTCATATTCATGAATTAGAAACACAGAGGGAGAATCTCTTTAGTAACACTCTTGAATTAAGTAACAGAAGCACAGAAAGGTTGAATAATTTAATCTAGCAAAAAGCTTAAGTATTCCTCTGCATTGGTATTATCATGGTGAGAAACCACAGTGAAGGATCAGAATACTTTTGTGACATTTGCTATGCAGTTATGTGATAGAGAGTCCCTGCTAACAGAAATCTTCCTGGGTTTAATGCCACTGATAGTAAAAATTGTGTTTTTATTGTCATCTGTGATAAATATGAGTTTTAAAAATCTTGACTTAAAATGGAAGTAGTGTCATGTATACATGCTTGACTTAATCATCCTGAATGCATGTGTTGTGTCCAGAATGGATGTGGAGATGTAGCATGCCTCATTGGCTTGTATATTCAGACATTTCAGCTCGGTCTAGCCATTTAGAATATTTAAAATGTGATTGTGGAAGCAGAATTTTAAAGCAGCCTGTTGACACTGTGGAACTGAAGCTGTGCAGCAGCAACAATGTAATTACCTGTTGTATCACATATTACAGTGAAGTGTGTAAGAATAACATAAAGAAGTTAAGAGTGTTGAAGGTACTGCGTTGTGATATAATTTTTTTATACCTGAGGACAAATTTTGAGCCCTGAGAACATTCAATTGTTTAAAATAAGCACAGTCTCATTAGAGAAATAAAGCTTGTCTGTGAATGTTAATGATGTTAATGGTCTTAGATTCCTAATTAAGTATGCTAAATATGTGCATGTAGTGAAATGCAATTTAAACCACTATTCTCAGTTCCAGTCATGGGAATCAAGTTTTTAATTAAGTTATGAATATGAACTGTGATATCAATTGTAACATTAGCCATTAAGAAATTTTACTGCACCAAAACTCACACTGCACGGTGGTTCTTCTTCTAACAGCACTTTATCTATACCAGACAGGTAAAAATTGAGGTCACTAAAAATTTGTCTTTTCATAGAACATTGATGTATGTTACTGTCTGGCATCCTTAGCTCATCTCAGATTTCTTTGCTTTGTAATGATCAATCTTCATTAGCTGCTAAAAATGAATTGTCTAGCTTTTTAACTCTGAGATAGAAGATTATCAGTATATACCAGCACACTCAGTAGTTGTCTCTCTTTCTGCTGACAGAATTGGAAGCTGTAGCACTATCACTAGGCTGATTTGCTTGGCTTATTTTTCCTTTAAGAAAATTACCAATATTTAGTTCTCTTAGAAATGACGTGTTTGATGGGGATGAGACTTTAATTGTAATTTCAACAAAATTAATTAAAAAACGTTTACCTTGTATTATATGGTAATATCCAAGAATAAGCTTGGTAACATATGCTTACAGGAGGTTTATTTTTTTAAGAAAAAATATTGTTGTTATGGGTAGTTCCCAAAAAACTGCTTAAAAATAATAGATGAAAATCAAAAGGAAAACATTAGCTATTAACATGACCCACCTCCCTCCAAAAATTTTTGAAAGCTTCTAAAGGAAGCATGGATGGTGTAGTGCAGGTCGAGCTGTTTTTAAATAAATTTTTTTTACATGTAAAGGTCTGTTCAGGCTTGTACTGGAATATAATTCTGTTGAATTCTTAGGCCAGCATAGCAGCAAAAGTAAAAAGCTCATCTCAGCTACATAAGGGTTTTTATGTGGAGTATTAACTGAACAACATGGTGTGCCTGCAAGAAAATCTCCAGGCCCTGAAAGCCATATGGTGCTGCTGCTTGCCAGGTCACAGCCAGAACTTGCCTATTTCTGAGTAGGCTATGGGGAAAGAATGTTAAAGCAGCAAGTATTTGGAGTACCTTTCTTCCATTTCAGTTGAGTTTAATGACACTCTTTACAGTATGATTTGAAGTAGCCTTATGCTTCTTCTCTTAGTTTTCTGTTTGTCAACACGCATTTAGGTCTCCTTCAGGCCTTCCCCAAGTCTTTCCTTTCACGTAAGTGCCCTTCAGAAATGTAGTTATTTGGCCTTAGTTTGCCCTCATTATTACTCCATGTTTCAGCAGTGGGGGGTGGGAAGACGCTGTCTCTCGCTTTTCTCAGTGCTTGTTACTTCTTAAGTAAAGATGCAATTTTACTTGCTTTTATTGTCTTTTCACTTACAGTGGTTGTGTTGTTGTAGTTATGTGACTTTTGGTCTGAATAATCTCTTGAATAATACACAGATTCCCGTGATCTTCACTGAATAGGTTTTGGTTAGGGCAGGGAAATACTTGAGAGAATAAGGTTCTACCTGGCACCCCGGCAGTTTGTTACAATAAAACAGCTTCTGAAGAAGAGTAAGGCTGTGTGAGTCAGGAAGTAGCTTACAGGAATGCTCAGAGTGCCTGTGGAAGTAGGGAATGGTTTCAGACTGTTGTTTTGGAGTGCACAATAAGGTGTTTTTCTTTCAGCTGTACACATTGAGAAGATAACCCTGAAAGGAGTACCAAGAAAAAGGGCTGACAAACATTTGGAGTACACATTCAAAGTAAGCAAATAACCTCCAGAATATTAAAATAATTGTCTTCATGATATCTATGTGCCATAAATACATGTAGCTTTTTTCAAATACCAGCTCAGAAGGCAATTTTGAGATTCTTTGAATTATCCTATAATTTCTTTGGTTTCTGTGTGCAAATCAGGTGTTTTATGTAATTGTGGCCGTAAGCTGGGAAGGTGTAAAACACCAGCCATAGCTAGGTATGTGATACCATTCCAGGAAACTTGGCTTCAGTGTAAGATTTCTAACGTTAGTCAGTTGTTTGCTCCAGTGGCATAGGAGCACAGTTCTTGTGTCTGCAGCTATATATTGCTTGGAGTCATATGGCCATCTTTGATCTAGTTTCTGGATGTTTACCATATGAGGATGGCTCTTATGCTTTTTGAGAAAACTGGGAGTTGGTTCATTTGTTTGTTTAGGTAAAAGCAAACAAGCTGGAAAATGGCCACAAACTGGAAGGCCTACCTCATATAGTCTTCATGCACTGTAATAGCTGAGGGCAGCATGTGAAACAATTAGTGGGTGAATTTTAAAACTGAAATGCGGCTTCTTACTACTACGTAAGAGAAACTTTTGGTGCTGAGGTCTGGTATTAAAGACTGTAGGTGTTAAATAATAGCTGCTAAGGCTGTTGGTGATGATGTTCTAATTGAATCAAAGTAGTAATTTTCTTAGTAAGGGCTGATTAACATTATGAGTCATTTTGCCAGCAGATGCAAGTCTGGTAGTATAGTATAAATGTTCCCCTTTTTCACCCAGAAAATAATGGTTTATATCAAACATTGTTACTGGCCATTTGACATGGGTTATTGGACATCTTTAAAGAGGCAAAGTTAAAAACAAAAAAGCCATTTTGAGCTGACAGTTGATGTGTCAGAGTTTGGTATTGTATTCTCTAAATGTATGCACTTTTCTTTATTTGAGGACAGTAATATGTGGAATGTAGCCTTCAAGGTCTTTAAGGTTAACCTGCCTAAATATTTCAGCCTTGTCATAGATCTTTTTTCCAGATAGTCTGTGAAGTGACTACTAGGAAACGTGTAATAGTAGATAAGAGAAGTTTGTACAGAAATCCTATATGGATTATCAGTATTTACTATTTTGAAAATTCAGCATGTAGAGAGATTTGACAGTGGGTTTGAATTTCTTTGTTAAAGGAGGAATGTGGAAATATTCTGGGAAGTATTTCAGTTATCTTGAAACTCTTCCACCTCAGTTCTTTTAGGAAAGAGTTTCCTCTCCTCATCTGCACAGGTATATACTGTGCTCCTCACTACAGACCATTTTGTGCTTATCCAGACACTGCTTTTTTAAGGTTATAACAACAATTGTGGGGCACTGAGGGTAGTTGGCATTTCTGGGGACCAAGTTGAAGGCAGTTGGTGAATGACATTATTCTGTCCACTCTTGGGAGTAAATGAATGTTTATAATTTTCATGTCCATTCTCATTACACAGAATCTTCTCATGTAACTAATTGGAATCTTTAGCCCAGAAGTGGGCTTAAAGCTGGGCAGCACTCATCTAACCAAGCTTACTTATTTTTGTCAAAATATGCATGTGAAGGTGCTGTTTTACTACTTACATGTTGTGTCAGGACAGTAAGCTACTGAAATTTTATACAAGCATATACCAATGTGTTGTCTGATTCTTGAGTACCTTCTTTAGTAGCTTGCAGTACTTTTTAGGACTTGTAGTCTAGAACTTTATATGACTGTGTAAGATTCAAGTCTGAGGCAGATAAAATTATTTTGTTAGTAATATAAACAGATTTTTTTGTTGTTTCATTTTTACTCCTGATAATGGTAATGAGAACTGAATCCAAGATATCTGACCTACAGTCCTTTTCTGTGATAGCTGTTTTTTGTGGTTAGTAATGTCTGATACAAGTCCTGTAATTAAAGAGCCTTCTGCCTGGCTTCTTTCTGCGTCAGTAATCTCCAGGGAATTTATTGCATTTCCCTGGATTTTTTTCATGCTCCCTTTAGCCACAAATAACATGAAGGTGAGCCTAAAATGTACATTCAAAATAAGTATGTGTCTCTGAAAAAGTACACCATTATCCCTGTTTTGTCTGATATTTACCTAATTGCAAGTGTTATCTCTTATCCTGAGATTGTCAGAATTATGGAATTATTCAGATCAGCTAATTGGTATGATACTTGGAAAAAGAAATTTTTCTCATTTTCTTTTCCTTCCTTATTAGGTAACCTGGTCCGATCTTTCGGTAACATGTGTAACAAAAACACACCAGGAGCTTCAGGAATTCCTGCTAAAAGTATGTATTGAAATATAAAAGTAGTCTTTACGCATGAAGTTTGTAACTTCAGAAGTGGTCTAGGAGATTTCTGGGATGTAATTACAGAAACAAAAGCACGCTAGCAGATTTTTGTTCTTGTCAATTGTATTAATCATTTAAGTCATGGATATTGTGATGGCGCATCTTGAGAGAAGAAGCAACTCTGCAGAATGTTTGGGTAGTTTCCCAGGAGGAGACTGTCTCATCTGAAATGGCTCTTACTGTTTTAATTGAACTACCATAAATCTACCAGATGAGTTTTTAGTACTCCCCACAGAGTTCATGTATAGGTACATGCTTGTATGCTTATTCCTGTCCCTGTTAAAATGACCTTTAAGAGTACCATTTGTTATTTTTAATTAGTGAGGCAGAGCCCTAAGCATAACAGTTTGAAATTTACCTGTTGTATTCTTCAGTAGAACAAAGACAGGCCTGTTCACTATCACAGGGAGTTAAATTTGAGGTAAATCTATCAACTATATATGCCTATGTGTGCTTTGTTAAAAAACCTAAAAATTTTCTCCGTTGTATTCCCCCCTGCCCCAAGCAGGGAATGTGTTTGTGTGCATAGGCCATGTGCAGACCCCATCTGCGTAATGACCTCATTATATGTTTCATTGCCAGTGTCTAATATTTTGGGTCCCACCTATTCTGGGAAATTCTGTATGTAAACTCTTCTGGGCACTTCTGGTGTTCTTAACTGCAGTGTTAATTGCATGCGAAAAGCCAGTGACTGTACAAAGGTCGTTGTCTTGTTCACTGTTTAAATTATCAACATTATTTTCAGGCTTTGTAGAAATGAAGAAGTGAGTATTCACAACTGTTTTAATCTAGTTGGAATATCTAATTCCAAGAGTTCCCAGAGCTTGATTTGTGAGGATTTGAATTAGGGGCAGCACGTGTGGTTGCAGCTGGGTTATCCTGCAACACAGGGTACGTGCATCTGCTCCTGAAGAGAACCCTGAAAGCAGATCTGTCATGCAGGATCCTGCACAGCTCTGGGATGAGCATTCAGCTGCACACCTCGTGTTCTCCTACCTGTGTAAGACAAACATCAGTGTCTGAAAAGGACCTCCTAAACCTACTTGCTGCCAGGAGGAGAAGCAAGAAAAACAGACAGGATCTAGGATGTTGCAGAGCTGTTCTGTTTGACAGGTGTAGGGTGTTCTGTGTGCAGAGTCTAGATATATAGGAGATGACAGAACAAAAGGAAGACAACCACAAGTGCTATGAGCTTGCTGAGGTGTTCTGTGGAGAAAGTGCACAGCCGAAAAATATATTTGATTTGTGTTAGTTTGATGTCCTTAAATATAGAAGAAAGAGAATTGTTAAGTAAAGCAGGATAAAAACTTACTCCTTGCTTTAAAAAACAAGAAGTATGAACGCTGTCCACTTCATAAGCACTTGCATTTTGGCTTTTGTTATTCTTGCTTCAAGTCTGCGTGGCACTGTTAAGTAGTATGCTCATTTCCTAGGGACAAAAACGAATGGTCAAAATACTTGATGGAAAATTCCAAGGTTGCTTGTGATAGAAGTAAGATTAATTGTAAAAATTGTTGCAGAATAGAAGCATTTGTAGGAAAAGTAACATAGTAGATGGGAAAACTTGGATGCTTTATATTTAAAGAGCATCTTCTCTTAGGTGATAAGCATGAAAAGGTCTTTGCATGTAGGAAATTACCGACGTATGTGGAGGATTAATAAGCTTGTAAGTAACCAGGCTATCTCATTAGCTGAAGTTAAGTTAAGCACCCAATCTTGGGTTTGTATAAGTGAATCTTTAACTACAGAAGGAATTGCATTCATCTTAACAAAAGTCTTAAAGAAAAAAAAGTTTTCAAGTTTCCAGAGACAAATTTACATACAAAACACTAGGACAGGAGGTTTGCTCATTCCCATGCTTCTGCAGGAACTTTTTAGTACCTTTTAGTTAATACTGACTAATTCTTCAGTCAGAGTTCCACGGTGGTCCGTATTAAAGCCAAAGGGTCTGTTAAGAACAGCTGCTCTCAGCTCTTCTTTCTGGTTTAAATCTAAGACATTTCAGGTGCTATAGCACTGTACTAATCTAATACTAACAGCACCTGTCTGTCTCCATTCCAGAGGTCCCTTTTATTTATGTTACCAAGCATTTATCTACATCAGACACAGCATTCGGTGAAAGGATTACTTAGTGCTGTGCTGTTGTGTTGTACCATAAGCAGGATGTAATATCCAGCTGGCACTCTGGATCAGGTGTGTTCCAAATATACAAGAGGAAGATGCTGCTTTAATGTAAATTACTTTGTGCTGTTGATCATAACTGGTGGCAGGTGTTAACCACATTAGCAATAGCTTTGAACCTTAGTAAAAAAGCATTTTTGCTATGGCAGTTTACTTTTAATTGCCCCAAAATTAAAATACTTTCCTTTTAAAAAATATAGATGAACAAATTTGATCAGCTTTGATGTACCTTAGTACATTATTTTGGAAGTTGCAAATGTGAAAAAACTTTGCTCTGGGGAATATTTTTCTTTTAAAATAGGCATGCTCTTTAGTAGCAAGAATTTTTCTTGCTGAACCTAGAACATCAGAAGACCTGTAGTACTGGCACTGGAAACAGTTACAATGAATTTTGATAAGAAGTTTCAGTGTTAATAGTAGCTGGACAGGGACTTGCTATTGATTAATCTCAATATTGCCTGGAGATAGGCAACTACAGACTGGAGTCTAGTATATTATATGAAACAGTATCTTTTCTACTCCTGTTCCTTTAAAATAGTTTTATATAGATAAGCAATGATAGTACAGTGCATTCAGTCCTCCGTGGTCATTTTTTTCATGTTATTTTCAGACCTAATTTATGTGCGTGAAGGATTTAAATAAATCAAAAATGGCTGTAAACTATTCTGGAAAAGAACATAGTATTGGTAATTTTCTGAATGTAATTCAAATAGAGCTTTAAACTGTTTTATGCCTGGATTTGCCATGAGGATTTACAGCAAAGTGTTTCTCTTGCAAAACTACATGATGTTGATTTGTTGTACCTCAAACTGGAACAACAGAGTTTGTTGTTAATACCAAAAGGTATGTAGACTTAAAGTGAACAAAATGTCAGCTACTCATTTTTCATATTAACCTTTTTCTCAGCTCCCAAAGGAACTGTCTTCTGAAGCATTTGACAAGACTATTTTAAGAGCACTAAATCAGGGTTTTCAGAAGAGGGAAGAACGAAGACATGCTGATCTTGAGCCCATAATCAGGTAAACGTTTTAACAAATAGCCTGAAATGCATCACTTGGAAAGTGATTGAAGTCAAACTACATGACAGTGGAAATTCTGCTGCCAAAATACAATTTATGAAGAAAATGGGAACGCAGTGATGAAATGGATACTCTTGACTCTTTTTCTCTTTTCTTTAAATTGAGACTTTTATTAAACTTAGTTAACTTAGTTCTTAGAAATAATTTTACAGTTACAAAAATATTGTCCTGAGCAGCATTATATAGCAATGATTGGCACTTCTGAAAGGATATTACCTCCATTATACAGTGTATATTTACAAATACTAGAAACAGTAACTTGAGTGCATATGTTTTACTTTTATGACAGGATAGAGAATAATAAAGTAATAAACAGTAATAGTGAAGCATGTATATAAGAAGCATGTATATTAGAAGTAGCTCACACATTTATAAGAAAATGGCCCATACCACATAACCTACTATTTATTGATGAGAGAGCTTGCTGGGATGTGGGACATGTTGGTCAAATCCTGTAACTCAGAGTAGCAGTGTGAATTTGGGGGTGCCTACCTGTTCTGTTTGTTTGCTACAGATATCTTATGTTGGTCCTTTTCTGTCAGAATTGTTCAGCCTAGTTGGAAACAAGTTATTCATCATGTTAGCCCTGTCTCTTGAGTTGGAGTACTTGAAGAATCAGGCACTGCTTTTCAAACTCCAATTCATAATGTTCTGTGGGTCCAAACATTTTGTCCTAATATTTTAGTTAAAGAATATACAGAGCCACTCTGTGCCTCAACCTCCCCCTTCCCATTTTTTTAATTTTTTTTACATTTTTATCTGTAGTTTTTGTATGTCTTTATTGGCTTGATTGTCAAGCCAAAAACTGAATCTGTGTGAACAATTTTGGCTAAAAAACACAGTGGGTTTAAATCAATAAACCTGTTAATTAGAGGTTGGCTGAAGGGAATGTATTGTAATACAGAAAGGTTGCGAAGCCTCACTGCACAGTAATTACGAACCCAAGAGACTCACTTTGAATATAACCTTTGAACACACCCAACTGTATTATAGTAAGCAACTATAATTACAATTTGCAAGTTATGTTGTGAGTATACAGGAATGCTTCACGAATAATCTCAAGAAAATAGAATTACTATATACAAATTCCTTTTTCTTTCAGTGTCAGTTTTAGCATAAATATATACTTATTTGAGGGTTTAAATATGTGCCCAATAGTCAAAAAATTGCTCTCCCCTGCCTCTCCTCCAAAGAAATAGAACTGGGTAGTGTTTCCTGGCAAGTAATAACTGAAACCTTGGCATGTGGGAAGTGAAAACCATTCATTCTTGGCCTGTTGTCTTATCTGAAGCTAAATAGAATTTGTCACTCACCTCCTGGGGACAGACTCAGGCCAGTGCAGAGCAATACTGAGAATCCTACCCTTTGCTCTAAAATTAAAATACTGACATTATAGATAAATTCAGCTTTGTATTTAACCATATAAATGTGTTTTTAGAAAGAGGTGTGTTGTTTTGGGAATTTAAATGCGTTCTCAGTTTAAAAAAAAAACCAAAAAAAGTTAAAATGTAAGGTCCAGTGCTTTTGGACTCAGTTCAAACTCCTCTTCGATAAAATGTTACGAGTGGCTAAAATGTTTGAATTGGGATGGCTCAAAAGCACCTACCTTTTTAAATTAAAAAAAGAAAAAAATCATCATACCAATTTCTTATACTGGCTGTACTCCAGCCTTGTACTAGAACTGAACAGCAAAGCTCAAAAGTAGCATTTAACGTTGTTTATTCTGAACATACAATTTGAAATGTTTGGACTTCTTAAGAACTACCTATTTTGCTATTAAATGGTACTGTAGTAATTTTTTGTGTTCTTTTGATGATTCTATTATTTACAGTTTAACAAACTCTCACTTAAATTTCAGGCAGCTATTTTCAAATACATCACAAGCTTTTCTGCAGAATCAGAGAGTATACAACTTCTTCCAATCAATTTCATCAGAATCTTTGCACACTCACAGTAAGAAATACCCTAATACTGTTTTATATAACAAAAAGTCTATAAAAAGTATTCTTGCTGTCATGCCTAATTAGAGTTTTATAACCTTGTATTCATGATGCGTTATATTCCACTGGTTGTATCTGAACTCCTGGCCAATGAATAGTTCCTAGAGCAGATACTCAGAATTTTGACAATGGCAACATGCTATATATCATCAGCTTATGTTCTTTTCTTTCTTTCTTTTCCTCTGTATCATTTGCTATTAAAATAGATAGTTATGAATTGAATATGTTCAACAGTTTGGCACTTCTTCTTTTACCATATCTTAAACGTCAGAACAAAAAGCTTGAGCTGACCCAAGCTTTTGTTTTCTTTTATAGATTAAGCATCTGTCTTGACATTCAAACTGAGATTTTTTGGGGGTACATAGTACATAAGTGATGGAATGGCCCTAATTTCAGAACATACGGAATTGTGTTCTGAGCACTTGCATTGAAGAGATTTCTTTGGTGAACCTCTTACCAACTTATGTATTACAAATTGTTTGTGCAAGCAAAGCTTGGCTTCTCTCTGTGGATGCCTTCATCCACAAAAGATCTTTGTTTCTGTGGAGTCTTCTTTCAGTGCATGTAATGCACCATGATAGTTTAGGCATTGACTATGAGGCCGCTGCCTCAGAAGTTGAAGAAGATCTTCGTAAGGAATTGAATAAGTTGGAGATTTCAAACAGGCTGCTCAAATGTGTTTGGAAAAAAATAGGGGAATGACAGCTGACTTTAATTTGAATTGATGTGTGCGATCTGTGACAAATATATTCTTTCCATGATGAGATACAGGCATTGTGATCAGGGTGGAAGCTTGTAGGGGCTTTTGTGACTTTTGGGCTAGTGCAGAGCAGAAATGATCTGCAGAACAGGTAGATCAGAAGGGTAAAATAGGCAAATGCCAATTGTATAGGAAGTCTTACAGGTTGTAAAGGGATCATAAATATGGGATAATTTTTATAATAATAAATAAGAGGGTACATGAAAGTGCATGAGGATTTGTCAGACTGGAACATAGGACAGATAGGATGAGGAACTTGATTGTTTCATAGAGAGGAGGAAAGACTCAAATGGAAGATGATTTAAATTTTCAAATACCAAAGAGTCATAAAGAGCACAATCTGTTCTCTTTGACAGAAAGCACTAGGCTTAACTTGTTAGGAGGACCAGGGGCAGGCAAGAACCTGGTGATTACAGACAAGTCCAAAGCAGTGAGACAGGTCTGAGGTCAAGGAAGAAAAAAAGGTTAGTAGGTCAGGGATGAGAACAGGATCAGCAAGGTACATGGCCAGGCACAGGTGTGCCTGCAGTGCAGCCCAGCCAAGGTCCTGAGCTCAAATGTGTGACTCCCAACCCAAAAGACCCTGACACTGAGTTAGATATTAAGAAAGCATTTGGGGAAGAGAATTAGTGGAGTAAATTAAAGTATGAACGATTCATCAGGGGTAGCTTGCAATCCCGTTTCCTCTGGTACAGGCTAATAGAAGCTGTACTAAGACAAAAGTACTCATCCCACCTGTTGCCAAAATCACTTCAATTAAGTGGCTCATGAAGGGTTTTTTTATTGTTGGCCTGTGTTTTTCTGGGTTTATTATTTGGGTTTCCTGGAATCCTGCTAAGCAGGTCTTCATACCTTAAATAATACTTGGGATCTCACACTCAATAATATGTTCAGTAAGTTTAACTATGCCACTGTGGTTCCATTAAGGAGGAAATAAATTAGCTCCCTCCTGGTTCATAACATGAGTTGTTTAGACACTTACTCAGGTTGGAGTAGGCTTTTGATTCCAACAGACTTTATTAGAACATGATCTCTGGGGATTTAGTATCTTCAATGCAGACAATATCCAGAAGGATCTTCCCATCAATGTTTCAAGCTCCTAAGCAACAGCTTTCAGATGCTTTTACCTGCAGTAACTTGGAACTTTTTGAGAGGGAAAGAGTAGACTCCTAGAATTAGATTCATTATTAAACTAAGTCCTTTATCAGAGCATGGCAGTGGTACAACAAAACTGTTAATATTGTTCCTTCTTTTTTTTTTTCATCCCATCTGGCATGAAAAGGTAAAAATTGTGTGTGAAGACTGTGTTAAGGGCACTAGAAGACTTTAGCCCGGACTAGGTGTCTTTTGGTAGGCGAATGATTTGACAATGGAGGAGTGTAATTTGTTGCAGAAGAATGCTAGTAACCATCATTGGTCTCCTTTCGTTTTCTGTTGTAAAACAAAAAAAATTATAAAGCAAAGTCTGAAGTGCAGCATATTTTAGATACTATTTTCTTCAAAATAAAAGTATCTCCAAAGAGCCTTTACTCTTGGAGGTGGCCTGCTTTGAAGCAGGCGATGTTCAAATTATTGCCACACGCAAACCAGTGAGTTCAGTCTTCCATTTCCCTAGCTTCCAATTCAGTGCAGGCATTCAGGAACTGTCCAGTTGTTCAAGATCTATAAAGTTACTACATGAACTTTATTCTCTGCAGGTAACTTACAACCCTCTTTGAAGACGGTTAAGACACCAGAACACTTCAAGGAGGACAGTTCAGAAGCTTCAAGTCAGGAGGAAGGTAGTTGTGTACTCAAAGGTGGTTCTTTGAGATATTTTACCACACGCAGTTCTAAAAAATGGTACACTTGACAGATTTCTTCCTTGATACAGAGTGAGAGATTTGAATGAAATCTGCTATGCAAAGGAAGATTTTTTGTGTACTTCCACCAGTTTCCTTAAGAGGTTGCTCTGTAATTCAGGGAGTGGCACTGTTCATAGACAGCTCAAAGGCAGAAGTTCACAACTGTGTTGGAAACTGTGTTGAACAAGCAGGAAGATATACATTATAATTTACTTAAACCAAGATTATTTGTAGCTTTTCACGTCTTCACCTATTTATTTTTCAGTTACCAGGGTTCAGAGTTGAGTGCAGCATTTCAAGAGTCTGCAGACTGTTTTGCATTAAATGTGCCCAATTTATTGAGCTTCTGGTTTTACACAGAAAGGATGTTCAGGGGTTCCTCTTCTTATTTTTAACCTATGCTGTTTTTATACTGTGGAGTGTTAATAAGTTTGTAGTGAGTATTGATTACAGTCTGAAAGCTGGTGTTTTTCCAATTGCTCAAAAACAGTTCACATATGGAAGCAGCAGCCTAGTGCCTGGTCAGTAATTTCATTCTGAAAGCAACAGCAAGCCAGCTATGTATTGTTTTTGGTAGCAAATAGGTAGAAGCTCCTGGTAGGGGGAAAGATGAGAAATGGGACTGATAGGTGGACCCAGACCACCGAACACTTACTCTAGCTTTCACAGAATGACAGCACTCTTATCCTGTTTCACGTTAATAAGTTTGCAGTTCATCTTATGTGCAGTCAGTAATCCACATATGCAGTTTGAACAGCTGTTTCTTATGAAAGATATTACCATATTCTTCCTCAGAGTTCAGAACACACCAAGTAAATTTAAAATTTAATTGGAAATTACTCAAATAGTTTTTCACATAAAAGTATAATAATCTCTTCACCTGGTGAAACTACAAATGCATTTCAGAAGACCTTTTGTGCCATTTTAGTGAACTGTTACCAGAAACTTAAAAATTGTATTTTTTTTTCCTTAGATTTTTAAACCATTATTTGGACTTATGTGTAGCATTGAGAGGAGTCCAAGCAAAATGGTACCAAGAATACTAAGATCATCACAGCTAGAATAAAGAAAAGTTGCTTTTGTTAAAATTTAACAGTTGCCTTAAAGAAATGGGTAAACAGTGTCTCTAAAGTTCTTGATTTTTGTTTCATAGAATCAAAGAATGGTTTGAGTTGGAAGTGACCTTAAAGATCATCTAGTTCCAGCCCACTTGCCACAGGCAGGGAACCTTCCACTAGACCATGCTGCTCAGAGCCCCATCCAATCTGGCCTTGGAGCAGTATCCCTTTTAGTCAGATGTAATTTGTAAAGCTTTACTTGCATAGTGAATTTTGACTTTCAAAATGCAATACTTTTGTTTAAGATTTGTCTTCATTTGTTATTCAGAATGTGTGACGTAGTTTTGAGAATAATTTCAGCAGTTCAGAAAAAATTACAAAATTTTGTGGTTTCCCTGACTCATTCCTGTCTTCTCTCTCTGTTCTTTCATACTGACTGGTACTCAGTCACACATTTAGTCTTTAGGATTAAATGTAGAGGTCTGCAAACATTAACAGTTTTCATAGTTCCTCTCTTTTTGCTTCATTCTTCTGTGAAATGGAAGGTAAAGAGTCTTGATTATATCATCTGTACAAACTGATCTGTCCTCTATGCAACACCTGTTAATTTCAGCACTGTAAATTAAGCCTTACCTTGTTTAATGGAGCTGCCTTCTGCTATGTGTCTGGTAGTGATGGAAAGATGAATTTGTTGGATTGATCTAAAAGAACAAATGGGAATTGCTATTGAAATTATGCTTTGTTTATTTTTTCCAGATGTAATGCAACACACATCAGTTCACAAGAAACATAATGGAAAAGGTCCTGTTGCCAAGTAGGTACTAAGATGTAATGTGACCATGCTACATGTCTGAACTTCCTTTGTTAGTGCTTTGAGAGTATGTGTCCTTCTAGATTAAAGCTTGTTTATGAGATTTTTGTTTGTTTAGAGTGGGGTGTTCTGGTCTTATTTTTGTTGTTTGTGAGGTTAATACACTTAATCTGTATTAGAAAAATAATTCAGATGATACTATTTCTAAATCTGTAGGTCTAGGTCATTTGGATATCTCTTATTTCCCCAAATTTTGTGAATCTTCACTATTTGAATTGATGTTTTGATTAGCTTAAATCTATATGGCATGTATTTTCCTGTGTGCACATATCCCTGTGAATACACAGAAAATCTCCAGTGTTGTGGATTTCTTGGGTTCTTTCCACTTTCTTAAATTATTGTTTTATATTCTATTGCACATCTTGTAAGCAGTTTCGAATGCTTATTTACAGAGGTGTTTGGTAAGTAAACTGGAATTTCAGCATGTCTTGTACTTTCAAGTAAACTGGATTTCTGCCATTGTGGGAACTGAGTAACATTTCATATTGCAGTAACCTTGATGAAGCAGCTTGCCAACAGCCCTGCATTAAAAGGCACTTTCAATTATCAATTTAAGTATTTTGATAAGAATTTAAAAGTGTTAATTCTTTATCTTTTTTTTTATCCTGTCAGCGGTAAGGCATGATTTTGTACGAGACATGAGAAGTTTATAGGTCCATGTGCCCTACTAACTCTGTCAGAACCCTGACTGTTTTTCCATCAGTTTTTGTTGAGCAGTGGTGTCAGACCTAGTTAAATATTACTTCTGACTGGCTGCTGTAGAGCAAAGCTTCAGTGGAAGGCATCATAAAGTCCAAAGTAAATGCCAATTACAACTCCACTTTCCCAGCACTACTCAAAACTACCAGTCCTGAAGGTAAAAATATAAAGCCAGATGACTATTTTGAAATTGAAACAAGGACAGCTGCAGTGTGATCTGTAGGTAACTGCAATATTATGAAGTAATTCCAGCTTTGTCATTAACAATAAGGAAGAAAGAAGATGAATTCAAAATACGTTTCTCTCTGGAAAATTTACCCTCATCTTTGTGTGTAGAAATATTCAAGGAAACTCTTCTCTCAATAACTGTTCTCTACAAATTCTTTTATTCTGAATTTTGCATCAAATTATAGTAGACAAATGAAAAAGGAACTCCCGTTATGTTCAGATCATTAGTATAACTTTAGAGCACAAGAACTCCTGTAACTTACATCTTTTAAATTGCTTGAAAATTCTAAGGGTTTTCTGATGCAAAAATGTGTATGTTGGTAAGAAAAGCCTGCAAGTTTGTTCACATCAGCATAACTTGTTTTTTTTTTTCTTTTCAGCAGCACTAGCAGTGCAAAATGTTCTTCACTGGATAGCCTTAACATACAGCACTCGGAGCAAAATGGGGTAATGGACTGGAGAAGGAAAAGCTGTATTGTCCAGCAGCACCCAGAGCACTGTACAAATCTACTTGACCAGGTATGTTGCTATTTTTAATTCAAAGCCATATTCTGAGACACTTGAGAAGACTATGCACTACACATGATGAGATTTAGCTTTAAAAAATGAAGGGCTCTGCTAAAATTATGTAAATAAGTGTTGAAGTTCAAGTTGCTACTGACTTACCTTGATTAGAAAACTCATAATTACTTACTGCCTCAGAAAGTTGCATATTTTCTTTATGAATTAAAACAAAACTTCCCAGTAGGATACAAGTAGTCAGAAAAGTCTAGTGTTAATTTCTAATCAGGCACTTTCCTATTACTGTAGTGTTGTCGTCAGAGAGGATTTCAGAATGCCTGGGCAATTTCTCTGATTGCAAGGAACAAACTAGAAACTGTATTAATAACTAAATCATATTAATTCTACAGGAGCTACAACAGGTTAAATGTCTTCTTTCTATCTCATCTGCATTATTTAGGTAACTTAAGTATTAATCTTTGAAAAAAGTAAATAGCAAGATGCATTGACACTTTTTGTGTGATTTGTGTCTCTTCAGTGCTCAATCCTCATTGTGAATATAGATGAGAAGAATATTTATAAATAATATACTGAAACTGGGGAAGGAAGGTTGCTCACTGCTTATATCTGAAAAACCTTGAATGTTAGAATTGCTTGATGTTACTCTTACACTACACGCAGAATTTGGCTATTGACTATTTTGCGGGGAATAGCAAGCCAAATGAAAACAGTTTCCTTATTTCACAAAGCAGGGTAATGAATTGAGATTGCTTCTAAAGGTGAAATGGTAGGCTGCATCAAAGTCTGAAATACTGAAAGCTTGAGGCAAGAAAAAAGTTAATTTACTAAAGCAGAGGAAAAGCTGTTTCTTTTTGAAGGAAGTCCAAATACAAACATTTGGACATATTATTTCAGAGTTTTCACAAATTTTTCTTCTTTGTCAAATATGAGTTATTGCTAATAGCTAGCAATAGCATACTTAAAGGATTGTGTAGATGCTATGTTTTTTCTTATGTGCTTTTAGGTTGTATTCTAGAGTTTACTAGCTTAAACCTCCAGTTTAAGGCTAGATACCTGCTTGTCACTATGTAGAAATAATTTGTCACGTGTACTTCCCACCCCTAGCTATCAAATAATTTCATTTACATCAATAACTTTTGTAGCTTGTTAAGCCTGGTAATTAGCCTTTTTAGCAGGTATGTGATGAAACACATTTGGTTTTATCCTCAGGAGGAAAGGACAAGCATGCAAAAAATAATCTGATTGATACCTTTGCCAAATATGAGTTATTACTAACAGCTAGTAGTAATTCTAAAGTAGCGATTTGCTGAGTGTTTTGCTGATAATGGCATAAACACAAGACAAGATGCATTATTTTTAGAGGCCCAGATGCACTGAACAAGTACTTATTTGGATGGTTATAGCACTTTGGAGTGCACTAGTCTTGGACTCAGGGACCTGTTGATCTAGAAGGGTTTTTTGTTGGCTTTCATGATACAAGTTCTATTGTTTTACTGGCATCTTTGTATTTTCTGTCTAGCATACAGTGGAAAAACGAAGTCTGTCTGCAGTAAGCAAGAAGAAAGGAAAGCCGCAGCTGGAAAAGTAGGTTTCCAAAGCGACTGGTAGTCCAGAAACAGAGTGTAATGTGTTGACTCTGATAAACAGAGTCTCCAATCAATTATGTGCTTTCTTTTGCTATTGTGGAACGAGAGCTGGCGTAGTGTGAGGCCAGGCTACTAGGCTACATAAAAATCCTTATTTTCTGTGAAGAAGTAACTTGAAAAAGAGAATGTAAATTAATGGATTCATTTCTCAAAATATCCCTTGTCGTTTAGCAAAAAGATGAAGGAGTGGAAGTAGGTTCTTAACCAATACTGAATTGCCTTTTTCCATTTATAGTTATTTAAAAGTTAAAAGGTGTTAAACTGTCCAGAATATACTGAAAATCAAATAAGGATTGACAGCGGCATTTAACATCATGCAGTGGGTGGTAACTGGCTGAAATGTTTTATTGAAGATAATTTGCACATCAGAGGGCTTCAGAACTTCCTGTGGGTGACACAACCCTGCACTGTGAGAAGTGAAAGCACTTCCAGCCTTATAATCTGTCTTACTTCAGAGTTTGTGCCATTTTGTTACTCTATAGCCAGATGCTTTTATGGTGGACTGGTGTACAGCATCAGCTGCACCATTTCCTTTTTTGTGTCTTTTCTTATTTAGATCTTTATTCATAGTATTTAATAACACTGTTTGGAGCGTAGTTTCTGGTATATTGCACCAGCAGCCTTTAGTTATTCATTTATTATTTAAATTTCATGTTATATCTATTAAATACGCATTTCTGGCCTGGAGTCACTGCCTTTTTTTTACATTCGCATTATGTGTTCATTCACGGTACGTTATTTGTGTCCGTGCATTTACAAAAATACCCATGACAATTATTTACACAGGGAGAAAGCAAAGAAAACCGAGTGCCGGTTGAATAATAGGAGCAATGGAGTTCGAGTTGCAGCATCACAGCACATCCGTACTGGGACAGCAAAAGGTAAGGTGTTTTTTCCCAAGCTATTTGTGAGAAACAGAATTCCAGCTTTGCTGATTTATTCAAGTTCCTCTGTAAAAGGGAAATCACAAGTCTGCAATCTGTTTTGGTGAAAGTCAGCATGTTGGTAGTCTAGTTTGTGCTTTGACTTGCTGTATAGAACATTAGACTCAGTCTTCTTTATGCAGTTGCATAGGGTGTGTCTCTTTTCATGCTTAGGTGGCAAAATACTAGTAAAGCCTCCATAAGTTGATTTATGTGGTGTAGTAGTTGCAGAAACAGTTACTGTTGGGCTACTTCTGTATGAAATTTAGCAGTCTAGAGTGTGTGGAGGCCCTGTATATTGTCATTAGTGTTCTCTTTACGGCCTACTGGTTTCTTCATCTATTGTGGAGTGGCCCATGAGGAACCTTTATAGAAACCTCTGGTGCAAACTGTTGATGAACTGTAATGTGTAAACCAAATGACTACTGAGCTACAACACAGAACTGTGTATGCTGCCCTAGCAGGGTTTTCAGGTTTGGGTAATCCAGCAAAATGTAGTGTCTAGGCCAAAACTTATGTACATTGGTCAGTTTTAAGACAAAATTATATTTGTGTTCCTTTAGTAAATTGAGTCTCCAAGCTTTATTACAAATTTCTGAAGGTCTACCCATTGATTTTGCCTTCTTAGTGTTTTTTGAAGTTCACAATAACAATTGCAGCTTTGACTCTCTTTTATGTAGTTTATATGACAGAAGGTTGACAAAGAGTTTGCCTTTTCCAACACCACCTAATTGGCCTAAGTGTTGTAAGGATTCTTAAAAGTGCCTTGTCTTTCTGTTGCTTCCAGTTGTGGACAATCTTGATTAAGCTTTCTTTCTTCTCTCTGCATCTTACATTTGAGAGTTCCAGGTGGATCCCATTCTGAATTACTGATGTGTTTTTTGGGCGAGTGTTTTTACCTTCTACAAACAGTATTTGACTAAAACTTTAAGAATTCATTTCACAAACTTAGCAAAACCAGAACAGTTTTGCAAACATATAGTTAAGGGCTGTACAAGCAGAAAACATACTCTACAGCAGAACTTTGCTTTGTACATTTCTGATTGATTACTGTTTTTGTAGTCAGGCACTAAGCTTTTATGAACTGTCGATGACTTTAGGAGGTGGTGCAAGTTTGGGTGACAAAGTTAAATAGGGAATGTTTTGCCGTGGTTGTGTTTGCTCACTACTCCCACTCTACAGATGTGAGACTGCCTGCCTGATCGCTGTTGGCTGGTTCAAGAAGCAGCTGTAACCCACAGAAGCTGAAAGCCATTATGTCCTCCTCAGAGACAGGCTTGCTACCTATATAAATGTTAAAATGTCTTTTGAGATACTTATTGGAGACATAGTCTAACAAAAAAAAAATCATGTTGCAGTCTGAATCTCTGCCTAGTTTTATATATCCGGGCTTGGTTTGGAATGCCTTATTTTGAGTCCATATACTCTTAACTGCATCATGTTTTATTCCATTCTTCATTCCTATTTTTAGCTTTTCTGAGACATGGGTTAGTTACACCGGGAACTTTTTTAAGACTCGATACATTGTGACCAGCACTTTAGACTCTGGTTTTCAGTGATTGGAAGTTGACACTGGGACTCCAGATTATATTAGCTGTTCAGAGCTCTTGTTAAAATAATTTAACCAATTACGGGATTAATCCAGGAAATTATTTCAAAAATTGAAACATTAAGGCAGCTTTTTGATAACCCATCGCAACCTGTTAAACTTGCAGTAGCAAGTTTTTTAAAATACTATTTTATTTATAAATTATTATTGTAATTAATAAAATAAGTAATAGTGTTCTAATTTTTTGTGCTGGGATTTTGCCAACCAATGTTTTGGGTGTTGGGATTTCTTTGCAGCTAGTGTCTGCCATAGATTCTGAGAGAGAGTGAATTTGTCATTCTTCTTCCCCTCTGAGGCTGAACTTGAAAGCCAAACCATGGTAGCTACCGACTCTGAAAGGTGGTTTGCAGCAAATGAGTGTCCCATGATCCATTCAGAGATCAGAAAACAATTTAACACTTTTTTCAGTTCACTACTCTTTCTTTAAACAGGATTTGTTGATAGGGTTTGCTTAAAGCCTGTTCTAGAAGAGCGAATTGTAAAATGATGTATTGTTTTGATGTTGCCTGCTGAGTTAGCTTTCTGCCTGTGCTGGTAGGACCGAGAAGTATTGCAGCTCTTCCAATGGAAATGTTTGATCGCTACCATTCAGAGGAAATTGTTGTTGTAGTGTGATCTGGTATGAGCAAAAGTCATTAAGGGCCATCATTCTTTTCACTGCTTTGCATAAATATCAATTTTCAGTATCACCTTCTGTAACACCAAGGATTCAGTCATCAGAAATTCTGGGACAAGACCAGTCCTGAATGCTGGGCGTGGAAATGCTAGGAATACAGGGGACAGGTGCTATTAAGTAGGAACAGGCAAAAATCTGAAGTAGTGTGAAATGTGAGCAAACCAAAATAACCTCACTTCCATACACTGAGATTAAAAATAAGAATGACAACTTTTATTTTTAGATCTGAATCTGGACGCTGGATCTGGTCATGATACTTGTGGAGAAACATCATCTGAAAGTTACAGTTCTCCTTCTAGTCCACGACATGATGGGAGGGAAAGCTTTGATAGTGAAGAAGAAAAAGACAGAGGTTGTATTTATGGAAAGTGTGCATAAATGCCTTTATTCCTAGACTAATGTCTTTCTTGTATTAATTTTAATTAGTATTTTAGTTTTATTATCTCCTTTTTTTTTTTTCTGAACTAGCCAGTAAGTAAGTAGTGAATGAAAATTATTTTGCTTTGTGAGTTTCATGACTGGATGATTTGACAGCTTCTAGCAAATAACAGGATTGTTTGAATACCACTGAGTTTTAGGTTACTACAGATATGTAGTAATTTTTTACCTCAGTGGCATAGCTCTCTTGAGAAATTTCCACAGTACAGTAATGTGAAAAACACTGGCATGAAAGGGGCTGGTTTTATATCAAATTATGTGTGTTACGTCTGAGAGCTCCATCTTTTTGTACTGGTAGTTTGCCACTGTTCCAAATTTGGGTAAGCTGTGGTAATGTCTTTCTAGGCAGATGAAAATTCCTAATTCAGTCCATGTTCTATTCTTCACATTTGCAGATAAACACAAATCAAAGACACAGTAGCTAGTTAGGCCAGTGGATATAGGCAAGTGATGGAGATGGACCTAGCTTAATTTGGATGATTGAAAAGAATCTCAAAGTTGTTACAGTTCAGGAAGACCTAACTATCATTCATGTCATCAAACTTATGAGGTTTTATATGGGTAAACGAGGTCAGGGCATGATTCTCTATTGCTTGAGATTCATTCTTCTGGCTGACGAATGCTTTTGTCCCCATAGATACAGACAGCAATTCTGAGGACTCTGGGAATCAAAATACCACCAGGTTTACAGGCTACAGTGCTGTCAGTTCATCAAATATGAACAAATCATCTGCTCAGATATCTTCGGTGAATAATGAAAATGGGAGCCTTTCAGAAGATCCTTTGAATGCAAAGTTTCAACATATTTCCTTCATGCCTGCCTTACACTGTGTGATGCACAGCGCTGCCCAAAAGCCGGAAGCAGTTGTCCCACCGCCCATATCTGCAGATGGTAAAACGATGGGAATGCTTGTTACCACGCCTGTCGCTGTCTCGCCAGTGAGAGAGTCTGCGAATTCCCCGCCTGGTGGAATGGGCCCAGTCACCTCTGGTGAACCTGAGAAACGTCTTGAGCTGATGGCTTCCCCTTTGCCAGTCCCATCCACCTTTCTTCCACATTCTGTCCAGCCTGGTAGCCCTGCTTTGCATCTGGCAATACATAGATTGAAAATGCCCTCTCCACAGGGATCATCGGAGAGTTGCACAGTTAATGGACCACAGCAGCCAACAGGAAACTTAAGTATTGGATCACCAAATACTGCCTTTATCCCAGTCCACAATCCAGGTAGTTTCCCAGGATCCCCAGTTCCTACAACAGATCCCATCACAAAACCTGCATCCCAGGTGGTAGGACTGAATCAAATGGTGCCTCACATTGAGGGAAACCCAGGAGCAATCCCTCAGCCTACCAATCTAAAGGTAGTTCTTCCAGCAGCCGGTCTCTCCACAGCAGCACCACCGCCTCCACCAGCTTCGTACGCTTTGCCAGGCAGTCCTCACGCTCCCAGTGTGTTGCCCAACCAGAATACAAACGTGCTAAGCACTGGAGCAACTTCCTCACCACCTCAGTCCGCTGGCTTAGGTGTTGGTCAGGTCCAGTCCACTGTTCCTCCTGCAATACCGACACACACGCCAGGCCCTGCCCCCAGCCCGAGCCCCGCTCTAACACACAGCACTGCACAGAGTGACAGCACATCCTACATTAACGCTGTTGGGAATAATAACACTAACGGGACAATGTTACCTCCGCAGCAGTTGGGATCTGGTCCTTGTGGTTCTTGTGGACGTAGGTGTAGCTGTGGGACCAATGGCAGCCTTCAGATTAATAGCTATTTTTATCATAACCCGCTTCATGGACAAGTCTACAGAGTTCCATCTTTCTTCCCTCTGCCATCACTTTGCAATGGCAGCTACCTCAATCAAGCACATCAAAGCAATGGAACACAACTTCCGTTCTTCCTGCCTCAGTCTCCGTATGCAAACGGGCTTATGCATGACCCAGTGATGGGGAGCCAAGCCAACTATGGTATGCAGCAGATGGCAGGATTTTCGAGGTTCTATCCCGTATATCCAGCACCTAACGTAGTTGCCAACACAAATGGGTCAGGACCCAAGAAGAATGGGAATGTTTCATGTTACAATTGTGGTGTAAGTGGACACTATGCGCAGGACTGTAAGCAGTCATCCATGGAGGCCAGTCAACAAGGTAATCATGATAACTCCCAGCGGACTTGCTTTTGAGTTTAGCAGTTTCTCTTTACCTTTCTGAATGTGCTGGTTTTGGTCTTGCAGAAAGGTGTGCGTGCGTGTGTATGTTTTGTGTAAATGGTTGTGCACTAGTGACCTGCTCTAAAACTGCAAAGTATCTTATCTCTCCTGAAAACCTTGTAGAACAGTGCAAGGGAACGGGGTTCACAGTGTGAAGTTGAAAATGGGTGTGAATTGAAGCTGGAAAGTCAAATGATACCAGTCCTAAATTGTCCTTCTTTTTTCACTGGTTTGATTTTGACATTATGTTGAGACTTGCATGTTGTCTCAGTTTTTCCATTCCCATTCAATGGGGTCTTTTTTGAGAGAATTCATTGGCAAAAAAGGGAAATTGCTGTCTGTGATATGACCTTGGATTTCTAAAACTTGTGAGAATTTAAAGAAAAAACAATAGACTGGCCATTTCGTAGTCTAACTAAGGCTTACCTTTGCCCAGTCAGCTATCCTTCTGTGTCCCATCATGCAACACATTTAACTTCTCAGACAAGTTGCAGCAAAAAGCAGAAACCAAATGAAACTAAAAATCAAAGGAACGGTTTCCATTTCTCTCTCCGTCCAGAAGAATGGGGGAAAGTGCAGTGTTTGCATTGAGCATAAGCTGTTTTTGGTTCTTGTACTTATGCCCATTCTGACTTCACTTGTTTGATTGGACTGGAACAGGAAGGATGAACCTTGATGGGGGTCATCTTTTCTTTGCATTTTTCCAGTAAAGCTCAAGTCCTGTATCTATGCTCTATATCTTTTTTAAATTTACAGTTCTAGCAAGCAGATGAAAGAAAACAGGGTAAAGTCTAAGGACCTACTTTAAAAGGACTGGAGGATGATAGTGCCTTTTGAAGAGCATGTCCATTTTGATACCTTGTAGTGGTTTTGTAATCCATTTTAATTGTGAGCAGTGACTTAGTAGTTCTCTTTCCTGTTTTAGGCACTTACAGACTGAGATACGCACCTCCCCCTCCCCCTTCCAATGATACCTTGGATTCTGCAGACTGAAACAAGTAAACATTGCCTACTTAAACTGAAGCTTGGGAAACTGGGGAAAGGTGTGTGTGTGGGAGGGAGGGGCTGGTCTTGTGTTTTGGGACATTCCCGGTTTTATATTCTTTTGGAATTTTTCATTGCTTTTGCACCTCTGTTCCGTACAAAAGAAGAAAGCTGAGTCCCTGGTCTCCTCCTGGTTCTACAAAAGGCTTGCATAACGCATGTAATTCAAACACACAGCCAAACAATCAGACAGAGCATTCAAACCATGCTTTTGCACTGAAGACTTGAGACATGTGCAATGTTTACTGCAGTTTTAAAAAAAAAAAAAAAAAATTCCTCTGACCTCTGACATCACTGGTGGAGCAGCCATATGGTGAAAGAAGAAACTTGGTCATGTTCCCCACCACAATCTTCTTCCCTCCCTCCCTCTTCTCCTTTATGCTGCTGTTTTCTTTTCTTTCCCTGGTTGTCCACGTGGATTCGTTGGACTTGCATGAGTGTTTAGCAGTTCATACAGACCCTGCCCGTACTCTAAATTTAATGCTCATGAATTGAGGGGAGATGTTCAAACGTCCTATTAGCAGAGTCCAAAGGAAAACACAATACTCTATGTGTACTATATGTGATAATAATTCATATACGCAGCTCTTGAGAGGCCCAAGTAAATGAAAATACATAGAGCAGGAAGGGGCTGAAACCGTGTGGACTGGAACAGATTGAGGAAATGAACGAGCCTAAATTGACAGATTTTTCTTCCCTTGTAGCTTTTTAGCCTGTATGTTCAGCAACAAAGGTGAAAAAAATGGTATGAATGTTGTACTCAGTGTGTTTGCATTTGTAATGAAAGTTGACAGCATTTTTTCCTTTTTTAAAGCTATTCTACATCGTGTCAACACAGAATGAACATTACTTGATTGATTATTTTTTTCCTAAACTATTACAGTGTTGCATTGTACTTAGAATGTAAATGTTTTATTTCAAACTGAACAAAAGCTATGGTTTTCTACAAAATAGTCAGGTATTAGTATTAGAACCTGTCTACCAAATAGCAAAGTCACTATTTTATAACAATTTACCACTATGCGTAATTACGGTATAATGTGAAAGACTGAAATGAGTGTTAAGATGGTATTAAACATGTCAGTATCATGAGTAAGTTTAATGCTGCTGTATTTTTTATTTTATTTTTAAAAGCCAATATATGTACTAAATTGCTTCCAGGTAATATTTGATTTCCTAAAGTGCACTGAGGTTATCTGGAAGACGAGTGTGTTTTTTGACTGCTGCATTCAACACCGATGAACAACTACCACTGTATATCCATAGGGTTTGGCATTCCTCACAGTTCATGGCAGAAATGTTCTTTCTTAAAATCAGACCCAGTGTCCGGTAGAGGGATGAAATAAAAATCAATCTTTGGTTCAGCCATCTAATAAATTGCTAAACAAAAAACTTGAAGAAAAAAAAAAAAAGCTTGATTACTACATTTCTTCATAGGTAGCATTTATATTTATAGCACCAGTGTACATTTTGAAACTTTTTTCTTGGAGGGGGGGGATGGGGAGGGAGGTAGATGAAAGCTTTAATTTAAAAAAAAAAAAAAAGTTTAAGTAGTAAATGAAAATTATTTTGATTAAAATTTTTATTTGATCTGGGTATTTTTGGACCACTTGAAATGAATGAACTGCGTTTGAGTTTAAGTGAGGGTGTTAAACCACCAATGGACTTGTATTGTGAATTACCTGCCAGTTGTACTTTATGGAACTTATTTTATGATTTAAAATACTGTACTGTAAATAGGAGGTATGTTACCTTCTCTTTATTTGTATGTTTACCATATACTTTGATATTTGAAATGTACTGGAAAGGTCACTTATATTTCTAGAAGAGATTGGATTTTATGCAACCTTTTTCCTTGAATTAACAGCAATAAAAAAAAAGAAAAAAAGTACCTGTGTGCATGTACTGTCATTTATCACTGAGAATGATGAACCACTGGGTATAGGGATGGGATCATGCCATGTTTTGGCAAAGGCACTGTTTTGTTTGGAATCTGTCACTTTTGAGACAAAGTTGAGAGTGTTTGACTTTAACTGAGGTCAGTCTTGTGTCTGAAGTCATGATACTGTATCTTGATTTAAACTTCTTCAAGATACATACATCTCTTGGGAGAGAGAGGTTGACCCAGGACTTGGACCTCAGCTCTTTCAGAACAGTTAAGCCTATCTTATTGTGATGGCTCCTGGATTTGGGCTAAAACCCAAACATACCTGTTTTTTGTTTTTTTTTCTTTTTGACTGCCATGCAAATAATTTGTGTGCTAGTCATGTAATAACTGGAAAGTGAGATCTTTCTCTTATTTCTAAAATATATGGAAGGGCAACAGGAGTTGCCAGGAGTAGGGAAGAAGCTTAGAAATGTGCAGCTTACAGCTGAAGGGTCTGATAGGAATGTAGTATCTGAATGTGCTCGGGTTGTACTTGGGAAGGGTACTGAGGACTCTATCACCTCACTTTACTATACAGACAGTGTTTCTAATTCCTGCTGCTTAGCTGCAGCTTATCTATGGAGCTGAGGACCACAGACTATCTTGGATCTTTATCCCAGCTCACTCCCTAGAACAACCTACTTCTTGAGAAACCAACTAAGGTGATGAGGAGGCTGAAAGTTGCCCATGAACCCAACCCCTTTTCTTCAGACAACTCCCATAATAATGGTGGGGTGTTGAGCCCAGGTGTCACGGACACATCACACAGCTTCCATTGCTGCAAGTGCCTTGTGTGCCCTCCCTGGACACGAGGGAGTGCAAACACCTGTCCAGGGAGTTTATAAATTATCATATTACTCTGAAAGTACAGTGTGCTACCGTACTCTTTTACATACTCTCATTTGCCTCTGTGCTGCAAACAGCCCTGACTTGGACAGATCCTGGTTGCATTTATCAATTCAGAAATGTAAAAATACATAACCTCTGGCACAGCAAATGGTATGAAATGCCTCAGTTTTCTAAGGCTTGTTTTGCTGGCAGCACTTGTACCTGGCTGTCTTTTCTGGCTGCACCACCACTGTCTGTGCACTCGGTTTAACTACAGCTGCAGTTCAAGACAGAGATTCTCTCTCCTGCTGAGAGGTTTGGAAGCTGTTGAATGCCCCGAAGGTAAATTCAAAAATCCCAGTAGTTGGTTGGCCTGAGCAGCTATCCAAGCTGTCCAGGAGTGACTCCTGAGTACTGGTTTGCAGTAGTGCTGCAGATTGTGCAAACCTATTGTTTGTACAAACCATTTGGTTCCTAAGGCTGGAAGAAAAAACTAATAATGAGGCAGGCCGTGGGGAGGATTGGAAAGATGGGAGCATAAGGGCTGTTATGATGCACACTGCTTGCTGTGAGTTAACAGATGGCCTCGTTTTCCCAGCTAAGCGACCTTAGGATGGCAGAGGTGGCCTAATGCCTAGGTCTTGGCTTAGCTGATACTATGGGGGAAGTGCACGAATAGAGTGTACATGCGTCATGCCAAGGTAGGCAGAAAGTAAAAAGGTGCGGAAAGGTACATTGAGAACTGCAAAACTTGACCAGTGCCAAGCTACTTCAGTTTTAGAGAGATGGAAATACCATCGCAGCTTGTTTCTGCTTTGCTCATGGTGTGAGCCTCTGAAGGTGCGCTGGCCTGGGCTGCCCTCCTAAATAAGGTTGCCTAAATTCTGTGCACACAAAAAAGCAGCTTTGGGCAACAGAGCTTCCTGCTCAGGGCTGGTGACTGCAGCTGCTGGAGTGGGGCACAATATACATAAAGGCCATGCAGACTGCCCTTGTGCATGTGAGGAAGAAGAGGTGTCCTAAAGGCATAGTCATGGGTTTATATTAGAGTTCAAGCGCTGTCTCAGTTTCATGGAACAGGTTCCAGGTAATAACCTACAGTCCTGTGCGCCTTGCACAAAGGAGGAAGAAAAATCACACCTTGGAGTGTTATGGCAAGGAGAGCATGCTGCCTCCCTGGCCATGGCTGCTGCATTCCCTGGCCCCTAACTGGAGTAGAGAAATAGGGTTTTCATTTTGAACCAGCCTTTGAGCTGACAGCAGTGGACAGTCATGTTCCCGAGCCAAATTAAACTGTACATTGTGGTAGATTAGAGATCAAAACAAACGTATGAACAGCTGTACTTGGTCAGGTCAAAAGGCCACTTGTGCCTGCAGCTTGCCTCAGCGGTGATCAGTAGCAGATACTTCAGAAGAAAGTTCTTTTAATAGGAAAAACTGAAAGACAAGTGGTAATTACTGCAAACACGTCGCCTAGCCAAGTGGCGTGAGTCTCAGGTTCATCTTCACAATAGGTGGCAGCATAACTCTACCATTGGAATATATGGGAACTTCTTAGGTACCACATAAAGACACTTCAGTTTAATTTGGTTTTGGCATCTTCATGAAGCTAAAAGTAAGCTAAGTAACCTTTGACTTCTGATTTTGTGATGTTAGTTTCTGTTGGGTTTTCTCATGCTTATGTATTTCTCACATGAAGAGCATACTAATTGTTGTCTCTCAAACAAACAAACAAACAAACATTCTGAATGTGTGGCCAGCAGGTTGAGGGAGGTGATTCTACCCCTCTGCTCCCCTGAGGTGTGACCCCACCTGGAGGACTGTGTCCAGCTCTGAGGTCCCCAACATGAGCAGGATATGGACCTGCTGTCGTGAGTCCAGTGAAGGGCCCCGACTGATAATCAGAGGGCTAGAACACCTCTCCTGTGAGGAAAGGCTAAGAAAGCTGGGGTTATTCAGCCTGGAGAAAAAGAGGCTCTAGGGAGACCTTATCATGGCCTTAATACTTAATAATACTTAAAGAGAGCCCTACAAGTAAAATGGGGACAAAGTTTTAGTAGAGTCATAGTTTTAAAGAATGACAGATTAGATATTAGGAAGAAATTCTTTACTATATGGGTGGCAAAACATTGGCACACGATGCCCAGGGGGAAGGTAGTTGCCCCATCCCAAAAAACGTTCAAAGTCAGGTTGGATTGGGTCTCTGTGCAACCTGATCTAGTGGAAGGTGTCCCCACTCATTGCAGGGAGGTCGGACTAGGCGACCTTTAAAGCTCCCTTCCAACCCAAACCAGAGCTAAAATAGCCCAAGTGTCGCAGTGAATATTGCAGACCCAGAGAATTGCAGCCAAGTGTGAAAACTGTGTCTTAAGAACTACTGAGCGTTGAAATGGTTCTAGATACTTGTATTCATACAAGAAATGCTTTCTGAGCACCGTGGAGCTTTTTTTTGTAAAGCAGAGTAGTTCTTGAGGGAGTCTGGTGATCCTTCAGGATAATGTCTCTTACTTATCTCTCTCTACTTAGCCTGAAGGCCCACAGATCAGATATTTATCTGGAATATCTCATGCTTAGGAACATGTTGCCCAAGAGACAGAACATAATAAAACCATTGTTTTTAATATCGATACGTGCTCCCTGACTAGTATAGAGGGTCACTGTTGTATGAATGGGTCAATAAAACAAGGCACAAAAATGCAGGCTGAAAAAAGTGCTGAACTTCGTAAAAGGATAGAAAAGCTGTGTCTTAAACACTTGTGCATTCACTCTCCTCTTTGATCTAAAATGTCGATTTTTTTATTGACCTCTACAATATGCATTTTTTCCCAAGGCAGAGGATGCTGATAACTGATACAAAGGTAAGAGTTAACTCCTACCAATGCTCCTTGGTGCGAGTAAGGAAAGATAGGAATTGTTGATTAAAAAATTATTTGCCACGTGAGTTTGGTGTTAAAATCCTGGTTAGGGACTTCTTAGAAAAAACCCTGTATGATACATACTAAATTATAATTTGCATGATTAAATTAAAATAGTTTTGTTTTACATCATTTGTAGTTTGCTGCAATTTCAACAGCTTCAGATTTCTTTCTTGTTTTAACTGAAACGAAGGTTTGAAACTGATGGCCTGTCTAGGCAGAGGAAATATAACACATAAAAGTAATTGTGTTGCTATCAAAATGCTCTTTTCCTTTTTTTTCTAATGTTTTTTACAGGATATGCACATGCCCCAACAAAAGAGCAAACAGCTTAGCTGTGGCAAGACTTCTGGATGAAACCATCATGGGACTTATTTTAATTACTCCTTTAAGACCAGACTGGCTCTGAGGCACATCTTGACAAGGACTCGTGGGTATTTCAGACCAGGCATGGAAATCCTGGCCTCTGTCAGCATACAAAACAAAAATCGCGAATGAAAGGAGCAGTAACATGAGGAGAGGAGGGCTGGGGAAAGCAACAGCAGCACTAAAAAAATATGAAAAGATGTTGGGGTGAGAAAATTTCCACACATCACTTGATTTCTACCCGCAGCTCAGATCAATTTCATAGCAAAGAACTTCAAAGAGTAACTGCGTCGAGTTGGTACAAAACCAGCTGAATTCTGCGTGTCACCACAGTGCAGTTGACCAGATCAGACACATAACACAGAAGAGAGGTGCTTCCAGCACTCTGCATAAGGCTGAATTATGTGGATATGGAACAGACTAGGACAGTACATTTAAAACCTCACAGTATTCATAATTGTTACAGCTACACGGAGTTGTCAGCTAGCTAAGATGCATATTTAGGGTGCTTTCTTCCTTTGATTTGTTTTCCATATTTAATTTATGTGTTTGCCTGGGGTTTTTTTCATCTCACTTTTGCCCTGGTTAGCCTTTTTAAAGTCTCTTTCACGTGTGTGCTAGAACCATGCACAGGATGGAGGGGCACTTGAAATGCATTAATCTGTGATATAAAATTCCCAAATGATAATGCAGTGTGCTAATTCAAAATAAAGTAAACAGTGCAAGAGGGCAACTCTTGGAGTGTGAGCCTGTGCCAGTACCTGCCACTGGAAAGGCAGCTGAATGGGAGCTGGAACTTTTGCTCCGCACTTTGAAACCGTCAAAATTTTCTTCCTTTCTGAGGAAGAATGTCTCATTTCTATTCTGTTCTCAGGTGGAGGAGGCAAAGAATGGGATGCTAATTCAGAGCTAGACAGGAAAACAAATGTGGTTGGCTACTCTGAAACTAAAGCTTTATGCCCAAAGGCTGTCACAGCTCTAGCACCACTGGAGAGAGCAGCTGCCCTAAGATGTAGCTGTCACTTAGGCCAAGCCGGACATGTCTAGCCAAGTTGCTAGAGACTTAACGACAGCACTTTCTTAAATTTTGTTCTTGACTGTGGAAGGGAATATTGTAATGCTTTTTTTGCCATCTGTTGCCAGCAGGTTCCTAATGCCGATGACTGCATGGTACAACTGGTGGGAAGGTGCTGTGCTTCACTGCCTAGTGCAGACCTGGCAGGTTGGCAGGAGCAGGGCACTCATCTCCTGAGCGGCCTTCTGGCTCAGGACACAGGGCCCGCTGCCCAAAGCCTGGTATAGGAGTTTGAAGAAAGAGAATGCTGATGTTCAATTTCTGAGATTTTTTCAGGCACCCAGGTGACCTGTGTTTTCATTTGCACTGACGGCCCCATCCTTTCTGGCAAAGACAACAGAAGTAGGAGGTGTTTAGTTCACTTCAGCAGGGACCATCCTGTGGCTCACAGGTTACATCTCAAACTGCATTTAGCTGGTGATCTGCCCTGACCTTCCTGCTTTTCCTAGAGCAGCTTGGATCCCCTGGGGCAGGGGAATGCCACCTCCTGGCCAGTGGCAGGTGACGTACACAGCAGCTTGGCAGCTTCCAAGCAGGTTTTGATTTGTGTATGAGGAGGGGTGAGTGCCCTGCTGCACCCAATGGCAGAGGAGTGGGCATTGTCATCAGGAGCCACGGTGGGACCAAGACTGCTTGCTGGTGGTCATAACTTCATTTATGAACTTCAGTTATTTCTGCTTTTTAATCTATTTTAAAAGCAAAAATCTTCCTAGCAAGTAGAGCAAGGATTGCGACAGAGTGGGTCAAGCCAGCCCGACATTACCCATGGTGTGTATAGTCAGAGCTGGGCCCTTACTTTTTTTTATTTCCCAAACAAAACTTCTTGATTAATGCCTTAAAGTTTCATCTTTCAGCTCTTCAGTGCACATCTTTAACCAGTTTTAGACAATTTCCATATCCAAAAGACTTTAGTGCTTCAGGCTTTCTCAGTCAGAGGGAAGAGTATGGGAGCCCTCTCCCCTCCCCACAGGGCATTGTCACTCAGCCTCTATTTTTCAGCCTTTTTTGTTTGGAAATGTATCTAGTTTCCTTCTGAACTCTTTAAAGCTCCTTACTTCAATGACAGATGTGGGTAACGCATTCCATATGCTCTCTTCCCTTTGGTCCATGAGCTCTTCCCATCTCTGATGGAGGAACAACCCAGACCCCTCCTGTTGCCACTTAAAAGCTGGGAAGCACCCTTGGTTCCTTAATAAAATTAAACAAAATTATTTTTGCTTCACACACTCTCTCTCTTGAGCCACACACAGCCTCGTGTTGCTCTGCTTAGGTGTTTGCATATTGTCCCTCACTGTTTCATCCGTGCCAGGATATTATTTTTACAGCTGGCCATGCCTTTGATAGAAGGGAACATGAGAGTTTAAAGGCAGGAGAGGGAGCGATGGTGGGGGTGCCTCTGCAGCTGCCTGCACCGTCCCCACGTGGGGAGCTGTGCTTCCCTGACCCGCCACGCACGGCACCAGCGGGGTGTCCTCTCAATAAAGGGTGAGGGAAAAATAAGCTAAAGTTAATGCAAAAATGAGCAGCTGGCATCAGCAGGGCCTTGGGAGCACTGATGTGCCTTAACGAGCCTTCCCAGCCTCCCATGGGGACTCTGTCTGCCCTCCCCTGCGCCCAGCAGCCCTGGTTTGGCTCAGCCAGGGGCTTTGGTGCTGCTGGAGTGATGCTGCTCCTGTGCCTCGTCCCAGATGAGTGACAGCCAGGTCTTCCCGGGTGGGTGTTAGACCCACGTTTTAGGTGCTTCCCTTTCCTGCTGCTCCTGCCCAGAAGCCTCAGGTGGTCCCTGGACCTGCCCCATTGATACACTTGGTCTGGGGCTGTTGATGCACCCGTGCCCAGCTCCCCGCTCTGCGGGGGGGGCTGTGGGGCAGCCGGGGTCCCTCTCCCTGGCGGGGCAGCCTCACTCTCCTGCATCTCCCTGGCAAGCATCTCTTCATCTTGCGTGACATCTCTTCTGCAACATGCTGTCTGAAAACCCATGGTGGACGGCAAATAAAGATAGCGGACATCCAGTCTGCAGAAGACGCCATTTCAAGTGCTTGACAATTGCAGCAAAGCCAAAGAGCAAAACACAGCTGGGGAGAGGGAAGAAGGCGTGGAAAGATTCAGACTAAAATGTAGCTAATAGAGTCACCAGATATCGTTTATTTAAGTCTGGTTGAGGTTCAAATTCAGTCCCAGGTATACTCTGGAACTAATTTCTGTCATGTGACAAATGGAAAGCCAAAGCAATGCCGTGCTGGTTGAGCCGGCTGAGTCCTTCCAGAGAAGCAAACAGGGCTTTGCAGCCACACTTTTACACGAGTATTTTTGCAGCAGTGTGGAAGCCATTAAACTGTGTGGTTATGGATTTCACCGCTCATTTGAGACCTATTAAAATAAGGTATTACAGCACACGCCTGAGGCAGCTGGGACAGGTGAAAGAGGGCAGATTCAGCACTGGACTGCCGTTGCCTTATCAAAGGCAAAAGCAAAATACATTCCTCTAATTTACAGATACTGTAGTCTCAGCTAAAAACTCACTTGCCTGCATTTGTCAGCACTTGGGGTCTAAAATGTCACTTTTCCCTCCCTGAGACAAACAGCAGCGATAATCCCGTAGTGCTGCCTCACAAACGTGAATGCAAATGCATTGAGTGGGAGTTGTTTCATTTCCAGAGATATTCCAATCCTACAGGCACCTTGTTTCCAGTCTAGGGCTTTGCCTGCCCTTTGTTTTATCTGTGAGGACCAGAGCAGCTCTGTCTGGGCTCTCACCAGTGGGGTGTGCAATAGCACCTGGGAGGAGCAACCTGGGCTCAGCTGGGCACGGTTATCCAGATGAAAGGCAAGGTCATTTCTCCCTTCATCACCATTTCCACTGGGCTGCCTCTGTTGGGTCTCATCTAATTTTTAGCCACAAATCCTACTGTGCTGCCCCCTCCCATGTTCTTGCCTCACTTTGCTCACAGTGAGGCAAAAGGCCTGCCACTGGGTGGGCTGGACAATACTTTCTCTTCTCAGTTATGCCATTTTCCTGTGGTTTCCCTCTGTTTCATCCCTCTGGGAATGCTGTATGCTGCTGCTTGTCTGGCTCAGTGTGTCCACAAAGACCTTGCTCCATCCTGTTTTGGATTTCACTGGCTGTAAGTTACTTCTCTTTTAATTAGTTTATGTATTTTTATCCTGTGTTGTTTATTATAGCATCATGTTATGTTTGGATGATGTCATGTTTTGGCTCAAAGAGCTTTAAAAGTTCAAAAAATGTAATTGGAGACAAATTCTTTCCGGATTCATTTTCTTCTGACCATCAAGCAGCTTGTACTTGTCTTCTCCCATGTGTGGAGCACCAATTACAGAGAGGAGACAAAGCCTGCCTGTGTCCAGGACATGGGATGTTGGACAGGAGCTTCAGTGTGGTTTCTCTCCCTTGTGGGATTTAAGAGGAAACTCAGGAGTAGGCGAGGTCCAGTGGTAATCAGAGTTAAGTGGGTGCCAGGAGGATGACAAACCTCTAGACTGGCATGGCATGCAGTGGAAATGCAACATGTATTCAGGATCCTTCTGCTGCCCCAAAGGACCAAAGCAGACCTGAACTTGGCTATGCTACAGACCAAGGGAAACATGAGGCTTAGACACAAGTAGCGGCAGAAATCTCACTCAGCACAACAGGCAGATCTCAGTAACTCAGCAGTGCCCTCATCTTCCTTCCTCTGCCTGGAAACTGGCTTTTTCTCCTCCCTCAGGTACTTGGGGTATCTGCTTGGGGCAAAGGATCTCTGAAGCCACCATCAGTGCTGAGGGTTGAGGCTCTCCTCCCTTGAGAGGCTTATCTCTCTCTTCTGTTATAAATGAAACCACAATTTGTTTGAACACACTCTTTCTCCTTTGCTCCCTGATTTCATGCCCTCATGCTGAAATGCCAGCTGAAAACAGAACAGCAGAAAAAACCTTCCAGATTAATGTACGCAGACAAATCGCAAGCTGAGAAACGCAGTTCATTCCTTCCCTGTCCTTGCCTTCAAGGCTTTTGCTGGAGTATCTCAATAATCCTTGTAGGTTCCTTCCAACTCAAAATATTCTGTGATTCTGTGTCTCTTGCAGCCCCTAGTGAATGCTGGTGAGGTGGGAATGTGTCTCCATCTCCTGCCCCAACCCAGCTGTGCTGCCAGTACCACAGGTCTTAGAAATCCCCTAGGACTATGGGTGGCCTTTCATTCCCACCACTGATACATCAAGTGCCCTCTGTAAGCTGGCTGAACAAGAACTATAGGACACATCACTTTGAGATTCATCATGGCAATTCCTTGATGAGCTGCTGTCTTCTCCTGCCCTACTTAGTGCTGTCTCCGTTATTGTTGTAGACAGGGGGCTTGATTCAAGTAGCCCACACATAGATGTCTAGCATCATTTAAGGAACTTGGCACACCCCAGCAGGCCTCCAGCTGCCTCTCCAGGATGTCTCCTCTATGTCTTGAGCCTTATTTTCTATCTCTGTGTTGCTGCCAGAAGTAGCTGTGGGGGGCTTGGGTGTCAGTGAGACATTCAGGTGCAGGCAGCTGAAGGAGGCCTTTGCTGCACGCCCTTTACAGTGGGAACAATGGGCAAAATTAACAATTATCAATTAAGATCAATTGATTATCAGTTTGTCCTCTCTGTTGTGCTAGTTACAAGTGGAATGGCATATAAAGAGAGGCACACCCACTGAAGGTTGATAGCCAAGCTTGGCACCACTGCTTCTGATGGGGACTCCTCTCTCCCTCTGGTGCTGTGGACTTCCCTTCTCTTTCTATTGCTCTTCCTTTGCTCTGAGCATGTCCCTTATGAGAGGGTGAGTACAGCCATGTGTGTCACTCCCTGTCCTGACCAGAGGGGAAGCTGTCCTATTCTGCAGATGTCCAGCTGCTGGGAGGTTTGTGGCACGGGGATTTTTTTCTTCTCTTTTTGAGCCTACAGACCATGCCTCAAGTACATCGACATACCTATAGTATGTAGAGGGGTCTTAAAATTCAAGTTATCTGCACACTTAAGATTTCTCTATATAATCAGTTCCATGCCACTGTGAGACACAGACATGCTTTTGTCCCCCATCACACTGGTTGTAAACAGTGATATGAAGCTGAAAGCGTAAATCCTATTGTGTGCAGCAAGCATTTCTCTGGAAGAAATGCATCCAACTGGTGTTAGGACCCCAGGGCTACACCCATGTTCTTAAATCAGGCCTGTTTCCTGGCCGTGAGATGGGGCTCATAGTGCTGTTAGACCCCATGCAGCTGACCCTTCTGCCCCAAAGTGCAAAGTGGTCTCCACATTCTGACTCTTGGGCATTTGCCCACGCTGTCCCTGGGACCGCTGCCCAGGCAGATGCAGCTGGGCTCTGATGGGATGATGCTGTCCTGTGTGTTTCTGATGGACAAGGGCCCTTTGTGCACTGCCTGGACCTGTGTAGGTCATCTCTATGTCCTTGATGTAGTCATGAAGTGGGGGGATGGGAAAGTAAGGGAAGGGAGGGAGGGAATGAGAGCACCTGAGTTAGAGGCCAAATGCTAGTTTAAGAAAGAATGTGGATCCCCTCTGTAGAGAAAAAAACCCAAAACACTGATGAGTAATTCAATAGGTCGTTAGGAAACACTCTCTGTCGGTAGCCCTTGTTCTTTTGATAGATTTCAATTTCCCAGGCATCACCTTGGAATATCATACTGCTATGATGAGCAAGTCTCAGAAAACTTTGAGGTTTGCAGGTCCTTCTTGTCACAAATACTCAGTGAGCCAATTAGGAAAGATGCCCTTCTGCATTTGCTCTTTGTGTGAATAGAGAAAAACTCGTTGGGGGTGTGATGGTAGGTGGCTGTCATGGCCACAGTGATCATGAAATAGTTGAGTTTGTGTTTCAGTGTAATGAGAAAAAAGGACAGCAGAGTTGCTACCCTGGACTTCAGGAGAGCTAACTTTAGGCCACTTGGGAGCTATTTAGGAAAGCACCCTGGGAATCTGCTTATGGGGGCCTAAGAGTTTAGAAGCACTGGTCAAATTTTAAGAATTGCCTTTTAGAAGCACAGGAGCAGGCAATTCCACTGTATATCATTATTGCAGAGAATAAAGGGTGTAAGTGGGGATGGAGTGCCACCTGTGCTGAAGCTTGCAGGTAGTTTGACGTTGTGTGAACTGCTGTTGTTGATCCCAGTGAGGTCTCTGCTCAGAAATCTGAGACAGGTGTTTCAAACACCAAAACGAATTCATTCTCTGCCTTAGACCCATTGCATTTACTTTCTCCCTTGTTGCTGTGTATGCATCAACACAGCTGCTGGGAGAGGGTCGGTGCACCCACTGGAGCCACACCATGTGTAACAGATCAGGTACTCCCTCCCCTAAGCTTAGTCTCTTCTTCCTTTCTCCAAAACCTGAAAAAAGAAAAGCTCCTTTAAGTGACGTATTAAAAAAGGAGAAAATAGCTGTTTTGTAGGCAAAGCTGTTGGCTCTCTCTCACTGTAAGTTGGTGGTGGCTTCTGCAAAGGCTTCCAAAATCTCTTCCTAAGAGCTAAGCTACTTGCTTGTGCCTGTGTAATGTAGAGGCAGCTTTGTCATGAGCTTCGTCTGAGGTGCAGCACTGGCCACGTGAGCTTGGCTGGCCAGAACCAGAGGGCAGAGTTAGCCCTGGCTTCCTGGATCAGGAAACGAGTGCAACAGTAATTGCCTTTATTTCTGTATTGCCTCCAGCCTGCCTCACAGAGGGATTTTAATGCTCTCACTCATGGGAATTGGTCCTACAAACCCTGGGTTGGTGATTTTGTGAGTGGGAGCCTCAGCATTCATTTGCTTCCCGCTCAGGGTCCCCTCACCAGTGTAACCCCCCCACTGCCAGTGCCGCTTCCTTGGCTGCGTGTGGTCCTTTTGCCAAATCCTGATATTTTTTATTTTTGGCTAGCATCAGAATGGAGCTGCAGAATAATTGCTCTTCCACTTTGCTCTTAAATAGGCCATGCTGCTCGCCTGCATAAATGTTCTCTTCATGCATCTTGTCATTCTGCCTTGCAGGCTTCTTGGAGAGGAAAAAAAAAACCCAAACCACTTTATTTTTTTTAAAAGATGCCTTTTCCTCCTCATGAATTGCCCTTGCTCTGTATGATAGCCAGCAACTGGACCCAAAGAATGAATACTAACAGCTTTCCCAAGGTGCAATTCAGCTATAGGACATCCCATATATCTGGGGGCTGTCCTGTAAGACCTTGCAGGCAGCGGGATTGAAGCTGGGGCAGAAGGTCACCTCGGCAGCTCCACTCCACTCAAGCACTTGACCTATAGCCAAAGCCAGGTTTTAACCACGGGTCTGCAAATCCCAGTAACATGGGCGGACGAGCCACAGATGCAAGTCAGTCTTCTCCGGGATGAAAGCTTTTGCTGTCAAGATGTTCAAAGGGAAACGTCCTGAGGCTGAAATCTGCTGGTGTGCACTGGCTCCTGCTCCAGAGGCTAGCCACGTGCCTCGGCTTGTCTCAGACCCGCAGGGAGGGAGGGTTGGATGGAGGGAGAGAGTCCTGGGGGAAGGGTAGAGAGGAGCAAGCCAGGCTCTGCAAAGCTGGCTGCCGTGCCCTGCCCTGCTCCCCCGTGCCTGCCCGCCCAGATGCAAATGTGTTCGCCTCAAATGCTATAGGACTTGGCTGTAGACCATGCAGAGCTTTGGCTCTACCATTAAGCACAGTACCGAAGAATTTTCCCTCCTTGCTCGAGTACTTGCCTGCAGAGATCACACAACTAATCTTGTCTGAGTTTATGCGACCTGATTATTTATTGAAACAAAAGCTGGATCAGCCTTTGGTGCTGGTCAGCTTTTACTGCGATGTTTCCCCGGTGCACAGAGGCCACCCTGAAGGAAACACATGGGCGAAACCGAACCACTCACCGTGCTAGGCTGAAGCCCATGTCATTCTTGCAGAGACAAGGTGGAACTAGTTACACACACACAGAAAAAAAGGCACCTGTGCCTGGAGGGGCAAGGAAAGGAAGGTGTCGTGCTAGAAGCTGCTTAGCTCGCTTTGCATGACTCCACATATTTGGAAGAAAAGAGGAGTGGCACCAAAGTGTGGCCTGAGATTGTTGCCTCAGGCTGTGCTTGGCTTTACAGGCACTGAGGTAAGGGCAAGCCCAGGTTTTGTGTTTTAACATGGTGAAATGGAATGTAGGGGCTTAAGAGACATCATGAAACTCCTGTCCAAGGCTTGCAACCTCTACCATTACCCCAGCTCACTGTAGACTTCTTTCTGCAGACTGCTCTAGCTCTGCTAGAGTGGTAATTAGGCTGGATTTTGCCCTACTCTCCAATGAAAGGTTGTCTGGGAACATCCTTGCTCTGATGATTAGAAACCAGATAAGAAGATGGGAGCTGCTGATGTGTGGTCAGCTGAAGGATCCTTCTGAGTATCATATGTCCAGCATTAGTCAGTAGTGTATTTACACAGAAAAAGCGAGATCTCTTAAATTTAGAGAACTTAGAATATAACCAAACCAAACAAATTGTCATCCTCTCTGGAAGAAAACACAAAGCATTTGTGAGACCACATCTAAGTTGTTCCATGTCTAATTGTAGGGTCCTTGGTAACAGAGCAAGTCCAGCAGAAGGATGTGGTGTACCAGGAGAGGACAAGAGAGCTGGGCTTCTCCAGCCTTAAGAAGAGGAGGCTGAAAGGAGACCTTACTGTTGTCTGACATTATCTTACAGGAAATACAGAGCCAAAATCACCTTGGAAGTGCACAGTGAAAGGATGAGAGGCACCAAACAGAAGTTATATACAAAGAAATCCCAATTAGACATTAGCAAATAACTTTCACAGGGATGCCGGTCAAACCACCTCCTGCAGGGCTGTGTGAGGCTCTCCCAGCAAAACCTTATTCTGACTTTGAATCTGGCTGTGCTTTGGGGAGGGACTGGGTCAGATGATCTCTTCTGACCTTATTTATTGTGTGATTCTATGTTTTGGTTATAGATACACCTGATTTTATTTCATTTTTTTTATTTATATGTATGTTTTTAGTTCAGGCAACTATGAGTGTAATCACCATTGTCCAACAATTCTCAAAATAAGACCCAATTTTCACTTCCTTATAGTATTACCAGATGTCATTCATTTACTTTGCCAGTGAAGCTCTTCATGCAGCACCTTTTCTTTCAGTATGTTAATCTATTTCCCTTTGCTATTCCAGTTTACATGCTCTAACTATTTCCAAGAACAAGATTTCTGAAAAAGCCACAACCAAGAGCCAGCAGCATCTCCAGCAGGTGTGGCTTACGGGGTTATGTGGACGATCAAGGTCCACACTTGAGCTCAGCCCCTTTTTTCCAGACAGTGGCATCAACAGCTTGTGAGGGTGTCTCTCAGTACTGCTGGTGTTGGTGGGAGCTCTGCTCCAAAATCTGACCCCAGCCCACAGGGGTTTAGTGCCCAGAGGAGGTGCCCCAGGTTTGGTGCCGGTGGCTCATGTGGTGGCTCTTTATTTACATATCAGGGACAGAATCCAACCTCTTGATGTCAAGATCAATCAGGCAAGTACAAACCAAGGTGGGACAGCAGATCCAAAAGGAACTAGGTCCTTCCCCTCTGCCACTCACAAAAGTCCAATTGCTCTGAATTCGCTGCTCTCTGAAGTCAACAGTACCACGCTTGGTTAAAATGTCTGTGACCTCCACACCATCCTCTCTGTAATGCTTTAACTACATCCGGTGAAAACCATATTTCAAATGAAGCTGGTGGGTCTCTGGGGCATGAGCAAATCCTCCAGCATTACTGTCCATATTGCCCTTTTTGCAGCCTCTCCTTTAATGCTTTAATGCAGAAGGTGGCACTTAAAATGGACAGTCATACTCAAAGGACCAACACACTCCTTTGTGAACCCTTCATGAGCTCAAGAAAAAAATCAATAAGGGGTTTAAAAAGACCATCAACATCATATTTCATCTCTGTGTTAGCAAATCTGCAGAAAAAGTCTAGGGTTGTTTTGCATCTTGGATAAAAAAAAAAGGTTAATAAAAAATGCCATGTAGGATTGCCTGCAGGGGATTAGGTTTCATTATAACACTTTAAACAAACATGGAAATCTTAGTGTAAGCTTCTCAAAGATTAAGCACTCATGAACTTGGGAAGAAAGAGCACAAGGCTGAGACCTGGGAGACTTTATGATTGCTGTCTTCTCTGCCACCATACAATCTGTGGTGTGGCCATGTCCTCTTCATTCAAGCCAGATCTTTCAGGCTAACTTCTGCCTTCTGATTTCAGTGGGATCTGAGGACTTAAACACTGTTTGCTGGGTTTTTTCTCTTTCAGTGCTGCCTGCTTATCTTCGAGGCATTGCAAGAGCTCTGAGACGAAGACTGGTCCCTACAGGCTTGTAAAATGATGAGATCTGATCTTTATTTCTCTCTTCTGAGGGTCCTTATAAGGAGTTGTGTTGCCACATGCTGGTGTCCACACTTCATCTGTGTCCAGAGTCACTGGCCACAGCTTGAGGTCTGTTGCTGTAAAGAGAGACACCGATGTTAATGGCTCTTGTGAGGTGCAGCCAAGGGCTGAAGTGAGGCTGCAATGCCTCATCATGTTGTGTGACTGGTGCCAGAGCCCTGAGCTTGCTGGGAGCTGCTGACAGCAGGGCCCATCCAGGGCACACACAGCCCCACTCCGTACATGGTTCTTCATCCTTCTGTGCACATTCACAGCTTGTGTGGGAGAAGGTACACAAATTAAGTGTCCCCTCCTTTTTTATTAAAAAACCCAACAAACGAACCATTGATCTTGACGAGAATAAAAACTCCTCTCATAATATCAGACTGCGCATTCCCACCCCCACCAAAGGCCACAGCGAAGTAGCTACTTGCTCTGTCCTACAGCCCAGGGCTGCACCAGTGACCCCCACGTGCTCACGTGCAGTGGCACCTGACTCACTGCCTTCTCCGGGTGGAGCAAAACGTCTTGCATGGTGATACCTCCGCTGACCCCAGGTACAAAGGTTGGCCAGTGCTTGTGTGTGGGTGGCAGGAGCGGTTTTCCTCCTCCTCTTTCATGTGACATAAATGGGAGTGACCCAGGGTTCATGAATCCCAGACAGAAAATATCAGGAGTGGAAAGCAGAGCTAGCCAGAAGCTATGGACTGTCAGGCAATGCATATTTTTATTTGCAAGGCTCATTTTGGGCAGGGGACGTGTGGCAGTTTGGTACGTTAAGGTAAGGGCTGGTGGTCTTTCCAGTGTGTAAAATGGCATCCACACATCCAGTTCAAATACAAAATTACAGTTGTCATGAACTTACTTCAGCTTCTGACCTCCTTTCCCTCACACTTTGTGGGAAAAAGGGGATTGTTCCCTGTTTGCCCGAACAAGAAGGTGGTGTTCGTTCTGTGTATCTGTACACAGTCGGGCAGGAAGAGGTATGTGTGGTGTACAAATACACTCATACAGCTTTGATTGCACAGTTGTATCATAGTGGGGGTGGAAACCAAACAATATTGTGTAACAGCAGAAGGTTTTTCCAGACTTACACAACGGTTGGATCCTGTACTGGAGATCAAGAAACTCCTACTAATTGATTTCAGATATTGAAGCACACCCTAGGTACTGGAAGCTTGGTACATTACATAGACACCCCCTAAAGCTGTCCCAGTATAGTTGACAACATTTTAATTTGTTTTGCATCAAGATTAATGTGCTTGGCATAATAGAGAGGAAGAAAGATATAAGAGGCAAGGTGTCTAATAGCTTTCCATGAGGAAAAAAGTCAAAGCAGCAGCAAAATCCAAGTACATTGGATGATCATGACAACTTGACAAAGCACACTTCTACGTGTGGTCACAGTGAAGCCTAAAGTGCACACTTTGAAAAGCCAGGGGGAAGCAATCCTTGTCAAACCTGGCTTCCCCAACATATATCAGACATATCCAGGGCAGCTCATGCTGCCACAGGAGCACATCTTGGGGAAAAAAAAAAAAAAAAAAAAAAGGTAGTAAACTGCTTCTGATAATCTAGCTTATAGAAACAGGAATGTTTTAGAAGAAGTGCCCTGGTAAATTCCTTGCAGTTGCAGCATCTTGGTTATTTCTGGGAGATGGATGAAGTTGCTGTTTTCTGATGTGTCCCCAGTAGACGCTCTTTGAGGAGACAAGCACTTCCAGGCAGAGACACCTAAGTTCAGCTGGGACCCCCACAAGACCAGATTTGGAGAGATGAAGTCTTTTTTCTGCTTTCTTGCTTTTGTCAAGTGCACCGTAGCTCCACAGTCAATGTCGGCAGCCTCTTCCCTTGCTGCAGAAACTCCTCTGAAAGGCAGCCCTGGCCGCTAATATAGATCTGGTGATACAGCAAAAAAACACGCCCACACATCAAAACCAGAAGTATTAGGGTTACTACAGAGACCCAAGCTACTGATGAAATCAGAAATTGATTTCTGTCATACATGGGAAGCCAGGAAGAGCTTGGTGCCGGAGTCAGGTTGGGAAAAATGACTAGGAAAGATGCCATGCTCCCAAGTGAAGCCTTCAGCCACCAAATGCCCTGCTAAGGGGCTGATGTCATTAAGATTGGGAAGTTCACTGCTGTGATATGAGATTTATTTGTCAGTGGAGCTGTGGCATGAAACTTGTGCAGATACTATGAATAGAAATTGTGTGTCAGGACTTACCCGTTGCTGCAGTGAAAACCAAAGTCAGGAGTTGTCCTCTGTCACAAGAGAGAGTTCACGCAAAGTCGTGAGATTTCATCTCTTGCTTTCAGTCCCTGCATTTTATATCAGCTCCCTGTGATTAAATGAAGCTTACAGCACGGTTTTATAGCACAGCCTGTGCTTCTCATAAAATCTCTTGGCAAGAAAGAATTTTACTCAAGATACACAGTGAAAACAACAAGGCTTTTTCCATAACCACAAAATAATTGTCCTAGAACTACTACTGTACCAAATAGAACCTGTTCTCATTATGTCTTTTGTTTATTGGCAAACACAGTGCTCACTGCGATGAGGAATGTTTGAAAAGCAGAATCTTGTGATAGATTTTATCCAAGATATTTTTGTGTTCACAGGGCACATTACTGACAGTGGCTCTGTGCCTCATGACAAGTTCAGAGAATAATAAATTACTAGAAAAAATTTTTGTATTCCAAAAACCAGCATTTATGCCCGTCAGTAAGAACCTCACTGTACTTACTAAGGCTGGTCAAAAGAAATAGTTTTCTGTATATTTTGTAAAAGCTTTGAATAATTTTTACTTCCTGCATTTTTTAACTTATCTTAAAAATAAAGTAAGTTCAAAAATCCTTTCCTTATTTTGAGATCTGATTTTTTTTTCTTTTTTTTAAAGAAACACCAAATGCCAGAGGAGGACATTACCAGGATTTACAGTGTCCCAGTCCAAATTTGCACCCTGTCCCAGGCCAGCCAAATTCCCATTAGGACTTGAGGTTCAGCCAGCAATACAATTCCTGTTTCACTTTCTGTCCTTTTTTTTTGGAGCTGACTCACCATCTTTGTCATTCCGGCACACCGGATCATCTTAAGGACTGTGGCCAACCGAAAGCAGCATCCCCCTGAGCTGGTACCCAGAGGGTTCTCTGGGAAATGGGAAGCACTGCTCCTGCTACAAAAGAAGCTCTATGATGTCACGTTTTACAACTGGGACAGAGAGGTTAGAGAACCACTTTCAGACAGTGCTTTTTGCACCAGTATGTGGAAAAAGGTAAAACCCCTCATTTTATAATTTCTTGCCTCCCTCAATTTTCTTCTTTTCAAACCCTAAATGACCCAGATGAAAAGAACAGCGCTAGAGTTTTGCTCACCCACAATTAGGAAGGAAACAAGTTTAAACTGTGTATGTTTTGTCTGTGGCAAAGGGAAGACTCGTGCTCTGCAGTCTGCCCCCAAAATTACTCCTAATAAGGCTAAACAGTGTTTTGCAACCGGGCTCTCAGCAAGCAATGAGCTGCCCTCAGAAGGCACGCCTGCATGAGAGCACCAAAATGCCAGCGTGCTTTTGCTTGTATCATGCTATTGTCATTATAATGGAAAATAACGAGCTGTAAACAAATTATATGTCTCGATACAGCCTTTTAATGAGTTGAGGTGCATACCTAGTGGTAGGTAAAAGGTAAAACAACAGCACTAGACAAGTCATTTCTGGACCCATTACAAGTAATTTGCAAGTGCAGGCAACCCAGTTTTGCAATCTCACTCATCTTATTTCCTCCAAACCCTACATCTTTGCCAGCAACAGCATGCTCTGGCTTTCTTTTTTTTATTTTGGAGAGGTTTGCCTTTACTCAGCTCTCTTGCCCTGGCTTTGCTTGTGCAAGCATCGATAAATGTTTAACTCCATTGATACTTCTAGCCTGGAGTAACAGAGAAAAGCAAGTGTTCTATGGACAGGGATTAATATTTTCTCCTAAATTTGCCGTTTTAATTATTATTAAAAGAAATTAGGGTTATATTTGCCTAAAGGTGCAACTTTTGTTACACGCTTCACAAAAATCTGAAGTAATTGCTGTAAGCTTCGTCAGGCAATTTCAGCAAATTGGAGCACGTTCCTGAGCCTGTGCCTCGCTGCTTATCCTGCAGCCTTGTGTTTTCCTAATCTGCCCTACACGGAGGGAACTCCCTGGCAGACAGCTACAGTACAGAGGGACACTGATAAACAAAAATGAAAGCAAAGGCATGCACTCGGCAGGTACCTATTAAGCAAGACCTCTCGACTTCGGGCTGCAGAAGCCAAAAAGGTATGCAGGTTCCTGGCAGGCAGCTCAATGAGGGGGAATAGGGCACACAGACAAAACTGCAGGAGCTGCTGGGAGCCCCAGCATCGCTGTAAAGGAAGAGGAATTCATATGCCAGCAAGCACTGAGTAAAGCAGTACAACTCCACTTAGGATGCTGGGGAAAAAAAGTCTGGCAGTGGAAAAGGCATACTGAGGGATTTAAGGGATGAGACAAAGCAGTTGATTTGCCCCAGCTCCTTGTACCTATGGGTTCTGGACAGGCACAGGTCTTTACGCTATAACGCAGCTCAGTGTAAGAAGGGACCTGGCCCCATGAGTCGTAGGCAACGTGTGGACCCTGGTGCAGAGGCACAGCAAGCCCCTAGAACACGAGGGGTGGCATGACAATGCCTGGCGTGGCACAGTGCTTGCTGGCTTCATTTCCCTGGGAATCTTAAAGCCTTTTCAAATTGATAGCCCATTCCCTGGCCATTATAGGACAATTTCTTAACCAGTGTTTTGGGGGAAAAAACCCCAAAACAAAACAAACCCAACCAAAGCCAACCCTCCAGCACCGCGGCTTAGAAAAATTAACCGGGTTCAGCTGATCTTACCACTAGGAAATGCTGGCTTCTCCCAGAGCAGTGTCTGCTATAAGAGCAAAAAAAAAAAAAAAAAAAAGAATAAGGGAAGGGCTGAATAAGAAAAGGGGAAACACACATACCAGTTTGGAGTAGGAGCTTAGGAACGTTTACCTACAGCATCAGCCCACATCACAGCCAAGGCGAGCAGAGGCCAGATGCTGGGTTTCTGCTTGTGCATGACTGCAGGCACCTTGAAATAGGAGCAAAACCCCCCTGAAAACCGAGTTTTGCCATTTGGGGAAAGACAGGCACACACACCGTGCAAAATGTAGGTCAGGGCCACGGGTATGAGCTGGGGTGCTCTGCAGGGACCTGTGCGACGGACTAGCCAAGCTGCACAAAGGGAAAACATATCAAGATCCCGTACAGCTGGCCTGTGCTTGTATCACTCACTAAATATTTGATGAATGCTAACTGCCTAACCTACTTTACTCCTTTCCCCTACCGCAGCGTTAACTGGCTTCTCCATTTTTATTCTATTATTGATGCATTTTAAGGAAGACACTGTCTCATGACCAAACAATGATCTTAGATGTGAGATAAAAGAGGAGATGCAAAAAGGAAAGGGTAAAACAGACAACCCTAGGAAGAGGAAAGCAATATGTGGGCCAAGGAAAATGTAAATTGAGTGGCAGGGCACTGTCACCATTTTACAGTAGAGGGGAAACCAGCAAAGTCTAGGGGTGAAAGTATGTGGAGAATCAAATTAATCTTCTCTCTCTTCTTTAAAAAAAAAAAAAAAAGAAAAATTATTTCACCCTGGGAACTGCACATGCATGAATCTTATTGACACAAATATATTTTGAAGTTCCATGCTAATCCAAACAATATCTAGTTTTGCCACCACAAAAATATTCATGAAGGAGAAAGAAAAGGGGGCACAGGCAGGAGTCCAAATGGCAGAAGGGTTTTTACTTGACAGGCACCTCAGTAAGGTCAGTCGGCGTGTGGTTCTGCTCATACTGCTGAGAGCAGAGATCACTGAGCCAGGGCACTCTCTGGCCTTATCAAAATCAGGGAAAACAGACAAGGAGCAATAAAAAATAAACCACAGTTATATTGGATGATGTGCCACAATGGCCCTTGCTCCAGTATTTCAGAAGCCAGGGTTCATTTTAATCAAGCACAGGTCTACTGAGCAGAGCCGCTCATGGCACATCAGGGGATGTGTAGCTGCAGCTCCGTCAGCAAAGAGCCATTTTTCTTCATTACTAACAAAACATGGTTCTTTTGTTTCTGGCTTTTTGGTCAGCCAAAGAGAAGGAAGAAATTGTGGCTAAGTGGCAGAGAGCAGCCACTGGCTTTTTTCAAAGATAATGTCAAGTACCTGTACGCTGGCATTCCTGTTTCCCACTCATCGCCCCTCCCTGTGTTGCATCGGAGATATCCCTGCTTCCCAGTTTGAAACGGTGCAACAGCTCCATCATTAATCATATGGCTGAGCACCAAGTTTCCTTCAGGCTGATTTATGCTGTAGAAGAGTATTTTTCACTCTGAACTGACTCTTTTCAGTGCAACAGGACTGTGAGAAATTTACCTCAATTTGGTCCTGCGAGCCGGGGTGGGACATGCGTGTCTGTGACAGTCACATTTGTGCATATCTGCAAATGCACATATCTCTTGTGCTGGCTCTGTGAGCAAAGCCTGGGTCATGCTGTTTCCATGAAACCTGCTGATTTACTGCTTGATGTTACTTATAGTGACAGGTACCAGGGCATGATTCACTTATTTGCTCTCTAAAAGCTCCACCTTTTATTCTTCAATTGTATCTTCCATCCTCAGCGCAGGAGGGAAATGCCCAGGAAGAGGAGGCTTTGTGAGCAGCACATACAAAGCATCGCCTCAACATGCAGGAGCAAGCAAGGGCCAAGGCATAAGCCAAGAGGGGATTATCAAGGGACATCAGGAATCACATTCTACATGAATCACATCAGGAATTACATTCTATGGTTCCATGATCTCTACTCCCTGAAATGAAAAAGCTTTCATCGCTCTCCTTTCTGTAGGAGAAGCATTTAATGCCTTTTAGTTTCTATTTCTCTTCTCCAGAACACCAGTTGCATGTGGGTGCATAATACAAATATCAGCAGCACCAGTGGGTAAGATAGGTGACTTTAATAAGGAAAGAGTTCATGCAGAAGTTAATTATTTGCAAATTGCCAGTGATACTTTGACCTCAGATACTTGAAGACCTGGCTAATGACACCTCTAGGCCATGAGTAGTTAGCTGTCTGTAAGACTTGATGGAGGATGAATCAAGCTATGACTTGTCAAGAAGGACAAATAGGGTGGTGCCTTTTAAACTGGGGGCAAAGGAGAAAACTGGCCAACTTAATTTCAATGCCCTGGAAAATATTGGAGCAAATAATCAAATATGGGCTAGTTCACACTTGGTGGTAAAAGGAACAAGCTCTAAATGAGCTAAAGCAATTTTATTTCCTTTTCCAGCTAGTCGTCAGTCTTACAGAAAAGAGAGAGGCAGTAAATGTCATGTCTCTTGGCTTCTGAGTACTTTTGAAAGTGTCTCTGTTGCCATTCTCATCATAAGTAAGCTCAAAAGAGATTTGTGAGAGAGTGACACAAAGCTTGTCAAACCGTTGCAAGAGGGAGAGTGGCAGCAGGCACAGTGTCAAGATGTACCAGGAACAGCAGGGCAGGCTGCCAGGGCTTGGCATCCTCACTGGTGCCACTGAGGGGACGCTATGTTGGTCTGCCCCCCCTGCCCCACGGGGTGGGATGGGGAGAAACACATGGTGCAATTCAGAGCAGGGACAAGTTCATATGAGATGGTGCTATCAGGAACAACAGACAAATCCAGCCGGGCAATAGCCTGGCTGGCAGATGACTGGGCAGTAACCTGTCTTGTGAGCTAAAGCCTGGGAGCACCGTGTTTCTGAGACAAAGGCAAACACAATGCTGGGATGTACAAACAAGAGCATGGCTTCCAAGGTGCAGGCAGAAGCCCTTTTTCTCTGCCCTGCTGGAAGTCAGGCAGTTGGTTTTGGAGTATGGCACTCCAAGAACTACCTCAGCTGGATGTGGTGTCGGCGGGCAGGGGGCCTGGAGAACATCACCAGTGAGGCAAGACCAAGTGCACTGCCGTTGTTTTGCCTGAAGGAAGAAGAGTATTTCAACATGTGGGGCTGCAAAGCGGAAGGCAATTACCCTGCTCTCTGCCTGTGGGGCAGCAAGGCAGTTTCGGGTTAGTCACTGGCAAATAATTACAGCTGGTCAGGGCAGCAGGGCAGAGGACAGAGAGCAGACAGACTGGAGGCAATGGAGCCTCCATCACTGCATATCTAAAAGGCAACCTGTTGGAACAATGTGGGTGCAGTTTATATACTATTATTGACATTATGCTATAAGTAATATTTTTGTATGGTATCTATTATACCCTAAGTCAGTAAGAGACAGTAAACATCCCAGTGGGATCCCTTCCAGCATTCATTCTTCACTGAGCAGAGCTCAGACTGAAATTCTACATGCTGCACATAATTTATAGGAGAAAAACCAGCCATGCAGGACACAGCATGAATGCCAAGTGGGAAATGTCCCCCACCACAGTGCACTAGCCCATGCTCTTCAGGCCTTAAGACACATCCAGATTTGGGGTCTGTCAGAGGCTCCAGCAAGCCAATATATGTAGATAGTGAAGAGCAGCAGGGCAAAATCTGATTCATCCCTAAGTACTAAAACAGCACAGGCCAGGGACCATGAAGAAAGATTTGCCTACAGATGAGGAAGGGAGCAAAACCAGTATCCTTTTGGGTTTGGGGCTCTTAGAGCAAACTTTGCACACACTTTCAAATGCATCCCCCTTTCTGAAGAAGCAAATGCAGAGTTTAAGCCTTCCAAGGAGCTGGAGCTTTAAGAGAGACAAAGTAATCTGTGACTTGTGCTGTCGGATGTCTGCGTTGCCTCTTCTCCTGCCCACATGCCTGAGTCTGACTAAATTTGAAAGGGCAGTTTCAGATATTTCAGTTTGCCTCAAGGGGCTGATGGCAAGAAGAAAAAAATTGAAGATCTTTTTAGCTGTGGGTGCATAGCTGGCCTGTGACACTCTGACTTGTACGCCCCTGCAAACAGCAAACTACATTCTAGGAATTACTCTTTCACGAGCTAATGAAAGGCATTTTGATAATTACACCAAGCATAAGGGAAACATCTCTATAGTTATTCAGTAACTAAGATACTTTGTCAACACAGATGTGACAGGGTTCTTATTGCCTACTTAGTTACTCAAAAAAAATTGAATTATTTACAAGAGGTATTCAATACATTGCATTTGCTAATGCTGCATTTTGGTGCTATGGCTATGGAAATAAAGATTATTTAATAGCCCACAGCTTGTCGTTTTTGCATCATAGTGGAGCTCCTTTCTAAAAAGAAAAGGCTTCCAGGAAATATTTTAGATGTGTTAAGTGCATTTTATTGGATAGCAAATTAAATTGACATAGTGATTCAGAAGACACTAGTATTGTGAACTTAATGGTAATTATCTCCCAATTAACATCTAAAGACATGCATTGTTTTGAAGAAACCTGCACCACCAGGGGCATTTAAGGACCCCTGAGTTTATTTTTGGTAAATATGGCAGAAAAAAAAGTAAAGATTATTGACAGAGGCCACCTTCTGTCTGTGGGTCAGTGAAGTCACCTCCTCCTAAGCATCACAAAAATGAAAACTGTGCTATGAGAAAACAGCTGTTTAGAAGGATCTTTTTAAGCATGGATGCTGGCATACTGCTGGGAGCTTGGCTGTTTTTAATGTTTTGCTACTGCCTTTTGATTTATTATGTGTTCCATTCTCTTCCCCCCCCCCCACCCGCTGTTTCAAAATGAATGAAAAGATATTAGCTGTGACAAACAGTATGGGGAACGCGTGCACGGAAGAGGTGAACCTAGAAGTATGAAAAAAACCCGCAGTGTTCGATATTCCGCAGTTGGATTTAATTAGGATAATTAATTGTTGCTCTTTTGCAAGTGGAATGAAGTGTGCAAAGCCAAAGACAAGTGGCTCGATGGAGCTGGAAGGAGGGGGCAGAAGCCGCCGGCTCCACCGCCAGCTGGCCAGGAGAGCTCCCTTCCCCGTGGCGAACGGCACAAACCCTCGCCGCCTTCGCACACCTCGCCATAACCACACATTCCTAGGGCCAATCTGCTGCCACGGGCCTGATCCGCAGCTCCCCGAGCTCACACGCACCTTCCTCCGCCCCGGGGGATCCCCAGTCGCCTGCACTGTCTCTGGTTGCCGGCAGCAGCTTGGCCCTCTGGAGGGACAAGGTGGGGCTGCCTTCATTAAAACTCCCTTTAATTGTCAGCGAGCATGGAGTATTATGCGAACAAATTTCGCTGAAAATGAGGAAAGGAGGAAATCATAGGGGAAAAAAATATGACAAGATCCCCTGCTGCTCTGAAGCAGCTCCCTCGCTCTTTCTAAAGTAGGCTGCATAAATATTGATCTAGCCAGGATATGCCCTACATTCATTTGCACAGACATTATAAATGTGCTTGAGAATGAGAAATCAATCTTGTTTTTCTGCACAGTAACCATGTACAGTGAAGAATGTGTACAGATAATGCAAATCACAGTTCTCAGGCTTGCCGCTTACACATGGAGTTAGAAAAGGCATTTTTGGGAAATGCATGAGAAAAAGATCTTCTTACCTATTTGTTTATTTTCAAATATTTCCATTAATCCCTATACAGACCACTTTAAAAACATGCCCACTCCAATTCTAGCTATAATCTCTCATCTAACTAATTTTCCGTATTTGGGCTCCTGAATTTGTTTAGGTTACTGTTTCATAACCTCCTCCAAAGTGAGGTGAGGTATAACCTTAGGCATCCTTATAACTTTATTGCTCCCTATGTCATTAGCCTTCCATCTGGTTGAGCACTGCAACACTGCAACTGGGAAAATCATATCATTAGGTTGCAAAAGCAGTAGAGTTCCTGCACTAAAGAGACACAGGGTGGCTTCTGAAACACTGGGTGATGAATAATTAATATGTAATTGCTGGATAATCTGTTCAGACAGTCCAAGTGTTGGAAATTTATTAGTATTTTTTTTTCTGGAGAATGCTGCTACTAAAATAATAAAAATTAACAAGCCCCCTCTTGTTATAACCCTGCTTAATAATAGACATAGTGTAAAGCTGCCACATCTTGCTATATATTGCAGTGAAAGATTCTGCCTCATTACGAAGCAAAGTATATGTGTTCCTTAAGTAGAAGATATGACAAATATTAGGTGACAGAGATAAGGATTTGCATGTTCACGTGTATTGGAAAAAGAAAATTATTCAACTCTTTCTGAAATATGTGATTTACCTTCTTTGAGCTACCATTTGGCTGGTTCCTCTGCCAATTTTATTGGCTTGACTCATTGTTTTCAGTTATTTTCATCTCCATTTACGCATTCCAAATAACATCTCCTCTACAGAAATGTTTTAGAATGATTTAGAATGTTTTTGTTGTTTCAAAGAGGAAAAAATTTTAAATTAAAAATGCAGATTCCCTTTTCATAAACAAAACTCCAGCACAAGATGATGCAGTAAACAAACGGAGTAGGCTTTATATGGTGAAAATGGTATGTTTAAAAACTTGGCAAAGGCAGGAAGAAAAGATGAGTCAAGTGATCTCTGTTTTTTATAATTACCCTCCATGCTGACAGAGCTCATCACCATTGGCCTCAAAATGAAATAATTGTCATGCTGCATTTCAAAGCTGTGATTAAGGAGCTGAGGGATTGTCTTTCTGTTTCACAATATTGTTATATATGGAGATACCTATACTTTGAGGATGTTGAACAGAGAATATTTCTGTGTTACACAAGTTTGGTTTATTTTAACACTGACTGAAATATGCAGAACTTGATAATCTATCCATTTACTCTTGGTGACTAATGATCCTGCTTTAAAATGCTGGATATTCTTATAATGGGCAGATGCTCTACATTATAAAATGTGTTTTGTTCAGCAGTACATTCAATGTGATTTGTAGCTACGGTGCAGAAGCAATCCAAAATGATAAATTTGCTTACTGAAGGTAGCTGCCAGGCTGTACTAAATGGGGGAACAGAAGCACCAGCTTAGAGAAAGCAGTGTATTCCAACAAAATAATTTCAGCCAAAGAAATGGAGCTTAGAGAATAATGCAATGTTACAGCTGAAGTACCAGGATAATTGAGCCTATAACATCTGCTCAAATGTAGTGACACCAAAAATAAGCCCTTCCGTCTGTGTTGTTATTCCTTGTTAACGCAGAGTGAAAACGTGACATGACCCCAGCACATCAGGGAATTTGGGAACAGAAGCAGCTTGCTATCACAATTACCCTTCCCTTGCCAAACAAGGAACTTTCTCAGCAAAACTATAACAAAGACATTGCTTGGATTTTTTTTCCAAAAACTTTTACAAGAAGGAAAATGGGAGCATGTACTTAATTAACCCCTTTAATAAGGGATGTTCTTGTGACTGTTTTACAGCTGGAACAAAGAGTTAGGGTTACGGTGTTTGATTGCTTTTTGCTTGATTTTTGCCTTGATGTAATGTTGAATCACAGAATGGTTTAGGTTGGAAGGGACCTTAAAGATCCCCTAGTTCCCACTTCCTTGCCATGAGCAGGGACACCTTCCACTAGCCTGCTCAATTAGAAATTAATAAACTTCTCATAAGACATCGTATTGAATCATTCCTGAAAGAAAAAGAGAGAAGTGGTGCAATGAAAAAAATTTGTGTGTTGTAAGGACTAACTCTCCTAAGATTTTCCTTCTATTGCAAATTACTGTTGAGTTTGATTAACAAGAACACTTAATTTGCTTATTCTGCTTTGTTGTGATTTCCCCTGATTTGAAGCAGTGGGAAACCAATCCTAGCCCCTGTCCAGCAAATCCACTCTCAAATACATGCTGCTAGTTTCCCTTCCACAGTATAAACACAAGGGAATATTCAATTAAGCTGAAAATGGACACATTTTAAAACTGATAAAAAGGAAATAAATTTTTTGCACAGCATGCAATTACTCAGACAAATCCCTTCCTTCCTGGTAGCATCACAACCAAAATCTTCGCAGGAGCTGAAAGAGGACTGCTAATACATGTATAAAAATAAACAAGAGCTTTGGAAGGGATTTACACACTTATGCTTGTGCAGTAAAGCCAGCATCCAAACACTGCAGTTTTGGGAAAAAATTTCTGAGGCTGGCTGTCCCACACCATCTACAATCACTCTCCTTTGATCTTTCCTTCAAGTGTATGGTAATAACCCTTTGCAGCAGGACGCTATCTAGAAGGACCAGTAGTCTAATCCACTTATATTCCTGAAAGACGTAGGTAGGAAATCCTGCAAGTGATTTACAAATCATTTCAGCATTTCGACTCTTGCCAAAAAAGAGCCGCTGGTTAGGTATTTGACAATCTGTCGTTACACTCGTTCAACGCGACCACGTATACAACCGATTCCTTGCTGTGTGACTCAGGCTGCTAATTACAGCCTGTCAAGTCTCGCCTCATCTAGGTTTTGTGCATGATGAGGCCCTGGGTGGTGTGATCTCACTTTGACGTTTGCCCTGTTCCGGGAAGAATGACCTCCTCGGGAGGTCCAGAGGTCATCCACCATAATGTACCTTACTTATCAATATTTCCTCTCTCTAGAGAGATGTGTTAATTGGAAGTCTTGTATAGAGGCTTTCTGAGTTTCTTGGCTTTTTTCAGTCCATGCATCCCTTTAGGGCTACACTTTGGTCTTGGAGCAGCCTGTATTTGTGCCTGCCTGATCTCTGTTACTCCACAGTGACTCCAGAGCAGTGTGACCATGACCACACCACTGATGACAGAAGAGAGTCAGCAGAGCCTTTCTAGCTGCTTCTTTTTGCACATTCCCTCACAGCTTCCCCAAGAGCTTCTGAGTCTAGTTGCTGGTCTTAGAGAGCTACATGGTCTGTCTGATTTCAAAGACCATTCACTCTCAGGGTAAGTGATGAAGATCAGTTCATTCCTGACAGCAAATGCTCCCTCAAGGCAGCAGAACTCTGGTTAAAGCACCTGAAAACAAAGCGTCACATGCTGGGAATGAGCAGATACTTTTTGCAAGTAATGCCACCATGGGGGGAAAATGATGTGGTAAATGGGTTTCCACCAGTCACCTCAGAATCCGCTGTAAGTTCCTTGTAAACTGTGTGGTCTGATAGGAAGAAAATGTAAGAAGGCAGCCAAGAATGGTAGGACACAAAACATTTGGCTATCACACCGAAACACATGCAGCCCAGCTGTGCAAAGCCACGATGGATGTGAGCCCTGGCCAGCAGCCCATCTGCAAATGCTGTGAAGAAAAGCTCTATGGCTAGATCTGGTGTGCTGTACTATAGACCAGCCACAGGGACAAAATACCACTCCTCTTGGGGTTCTTTCAAAAGCCCAATTGCCCACAGTCAAGGTATCAAGGCAGCTGCATCCCTCTTCTTCTTCAGCTTTACAAGAAAACTCCTCACTGTGTGCTGCAGGCAACATGTTTATCAGAAAACGGGTGCTTGAAAGCTTTAGTTCCTGGCATTATGCAATTGCAGACCCACGACTGGTGCAGGGAAGACGTTTGGTGTGGCAAAGCGTCAGGTTGCTGGAAGCTGAAGTTTTTGATACTATTATGAAACAGGTTATCAGTATCTATTGGCAGAAACAATGTTCCTAAAAATTCAGCTGACTTTCAAAGCACAGCATTGCCCAACTGCGTGGGGGCCACGGATGGGTTTTCTCATGTTCATTGCCTGTCATGTCAAGAGGCTGATGAAAATGTAACCCCAAGGCATGTCTCGATCTGTGGGATAGGTAGGTCATGGGCCCTTAATAACCTGGAGAACATGCTACCAGTGACAGTGCCTGGGCATGTATGTGCCTGGGAAAAGTAAGAGCTTCTTCTACTATAGCAATGAGAATTCACATCAGTTTGGCGAATCTGGTTTATCCTTGCTTTGATAAGAGCAGGTGGAGTCTCACAGACCATTTAGATCTGTTGTTAGCACTTAGAGAGCAACAAAGGACACCTTTGGTAAGCCAAAAGCAGGATGCTGCTGCCTGTGAAAAAGTTTGGATGCCAAATAAATACACGTGACTGTAGTTTGCTGTATTCTCACCAACATCTTCAAAGGTAACAATGCAGGTTTTCACCTCAGCAAAATCTGGAAGCTAAAATATTAGCTGTCCACCCTTTTCTATGGCTTTTCTTTGTAACAGTGCAAGGCCAGCTTTTGCACAGGCTGGCGGAGAGCGTGGAGCGAGGCCTCCCAGTGATCCCCACAGTGGGTTACTGACCTGTCATATGACCTGTTATGTGACCTGTTGGTGCAATGATAGACTTATTTTCCTGGAAGTTTTGTTTAGCCTCACCCATCAATACCAAACTCATTCCCATCATTCCGGTGTATTACAAAGAGCTTTCTTAATCTTATGCAACAGCGTGTCACAGCCCTGTGACTACACAGTCATAGCTGAGATAGCTGAGCAAGTGTGCAAGGGAGGGGTGGAGATTTCAGGCTGAGGCACCGTGTGTAGCCATGATGAGGTGCTGCTGACATGGCACACAAAAGAAATTCGGCACACAAGTTCATGGCTGCCAGCCCAGAAGTCAATGGGCATTTTGTCACTAGAGTAGCTAATGAAAGAAACCCTAGCCTGCTGTCCTAGATTTAACTCCTTCTAGTAATTTTCATCAAGGCATCAACTCAGATATGTTCCCTTCAGATTTCCCAAAAGCCCTTCTGAGAGGGCTGCCTGGGGAGCCACCAGATGTGGCAGTGAACTATTTTAGTATTAACTTCTAGGTTGATCCTGCCAATATTTTAATTGTACAAGGCTTTATTTTGTTAATTTCCTTGGAGGTTTTCTGTGTCTACTCTTCACAAGATACACCTTTGGTGCTGAAGAACTAAAGTTAAAAATGTTCCTTCAAAGGGCATAATGTGCATCTTTGTTTATTCTTCCAGTAAATTACTATAGTTGCAGCTGTTCATAGCACTCTGTACTAGGATAAATCATCAGTAACACGTATTTTGAGAGTTTAGCTTCCATCATGCTATTCTCACTTCAGTGCTTATGCCATTCACAAATAAATAACACACATTTACGTGATAGATTCTTACTGTATTAAAGTGATACCTGAGATTCTTCAGGCATAATTCATTTCAGTGAAGGGCATTTCCATCACCAGTCTGACAGCGCTGCTCCAGTCATACTGGCACACTGGAGCAGCAGCACACCACGCAGAAGAGGCAAATACAAGTAAGTAGGGGCACAACATTTCTAAGCCAACTTTGTTGCCAAACTTATTGTACGGCGGAAACATATCCTCGGTCTTGCATGAAGGGCCTTTATGTACAGCCTTTTAACAACAGCCAGTATCCTCTAAGATATTTACAAGGGAATTAATGGGAGATGACTAACCTCGTAAAAAGCTGATACCAAAAATGCCGGAATCTCTTGGGTCACTTCAAATACGCCAGTCATGCTATTTACAGCGTTATGTAAAACCATCGCATTGAAGGCACTGTGTTGACTGCAGCTTAATGAATCCACATTAATCCATCTCTATCAGTAGTGATGAATACTGTACCTTGAGGAGTTGTAGGGCTCTGAAACAAAAAGGGCTTAAGATGCCATATGAACATGAAAGATAAAAAGAAATAATTACAAGGAGGGATTTATAAAGTTCTGGAAGAGAATCTTTTAGAGCATTAATATTTAACAGGCAATGAAACCATTTTAATTTAAAAAAACTAATAAACAAAACATGCAGCTTAAAGTGGAAGAGTTGAAGACACAGTAAGAGGATTAGTGTATGGGCTTGCTGAGTCTACTGGCAGCTACAAGCTCTGGCTTTGCAAATAGTATCAACACAAAATAAAAGCAAAATTTGTAAAATACTGGTTTAATTTTAATTCAGTATTTAATATAACACTAGAAGGTATAACATAGACCTGTAATTAGTCCAGGTAAAAAAGCTGGGGTTTCTTTTCCTCAAATTTGCTTCCTCTGTGCATGGCTTTCAGCCACATGGTTGACTCAGTATCAGCTGCTTATTTCCTTGAACTGCAATGGAGATGCTGCTGTTTTCTTCTGTAAAATGCTTTCTTCATGTGTGACAGGAACAAGAAGTTTATGCTGGAGAAGAAATTCCAAAATTTGCTAAGAAAGCTGCACCTCCTGGCTGTTTAACTGCAATGCTAACATAACTCAGCCTGTGCCTGTCACAAGGGGAAACATTTGTGTTATCAAAGGATCTCCACACCACACTGCTGCTGATGGCTTAGGAAAACCTTACCCTGCTGTAAACAGTATAGGTTAGTTCTACAAGAAACTGAAATTCAAGTGGCCACGTACTGCAAGTGAGTATCACTGTCAGTTGAACAACCTTACAGTGGGATTCTGCACCTGGTTCCAAACCCTCTGCCCAGAGGAAGCTGGGACAGGACTCCAGTTCAGCAAGAAGGAAGCTTCACAGCCTGGTGCTCCACTTTCAGAACACAGGAACCTGACTTGTGTCAATCCCCTTGAGAGGGGTTTAATGCCCAGCCAAGAAGATACTTGCCTCTTTTCTCCTCCTTCGGTTTTATGGAAATATTTACATTTACTCACATTTGTAACATGCTTTGAAGTGCAGTGCTGAAGAACATGTAGTAGTGTCAATATTACTCGTATGGAAGTGGTTTTGGAATCAGAAATATAGAAAAACCCTTGCTGGAAATTATTTAGGGAGCTGTAGGTACAAATAATCTCCTGGGTCATACAAATCCAGAGTTTCTGAATATATAAAAAAAGGGCAACTGTATGATAATTTGCAGCCTTTAAATTATATTTCAGCCATTGAATAATGGAAACTTCTCAGCTCAAGAATATTTATCAGCTGTATTCTCAACCTAAGAACACATTTAAACTTAAGAGTTTCCCTGAATAAGCACCATCTTAAATACTTTACTATACTGAAGGCCTTGCACACCAAGATGAGCACAACTAATGTGGAACATATACACACTATTTTGTTTAAGCTGGGGCAGCAATCAACATAAAAGTTCAGTATCTTGCTATCTGCATATCAAATTTGTTCCTACAACTGTGGCAACTGCAAATATGGGTGAGGGATACAGGTATAGCATTTTACAAAATGAAATTAATCCCTACCGATAAAATTAAGTATTATTTTGAGAACACTTTCCATATGATAACATTCAATTTCCCTTTACAAAGAATTATATTGTTTAATTTGAAATGGTCCCTTTGCTCATCCATCCCCTGGTCTTTGAATCACTTGTACAATGAAAAATGTTTTGTCTTTTGTTTCAGCATTTTGACATTGAAATAAATCTTTTGCTTTGTTATCTGTAGGGAAATTCTCTCTTACTAGAAAAACAAGCTACTAAAGAAGAGAGCTGAGTAAGCTCCCTAACATTCTGCAGGGTTGAAGGACATTAAATTATTTCTTTCTAAGCTGCCTCCCCACCTTCACATGTTAACTGGAATCACTAAAATGATTCATACCTTCTTAAAGCACAGATGAACATTTAACAGCACCATTGATGATGACTTATAGCAAAGAAAGTAAAAATATAATCTTTCCCACACTAGTATTTCTCAGCAGTCATCTCAGCTTTTGATCCAGAACTGACTTGTCAGTCAATTTTTCTGTAGTCAAGGACTGAGGATTAAGCAATTCCTGTTTAATGAGGGCACACTATTCTACAATGATATCCTTGAAAACAAAACTGAAACTGGGTAATCATTGCCTGTTTGATATAATTAAAAACAAAAATCTCTTTGAGTGTAGTTCATGGTGAATCTGAGTTTACAAAGGCTATTTACTATCCCATTGCAGCAGACATTTCAGAAAACTAGACAGAACCAATAAGTCATCATTGAATTGCCCAGTAAAATATTAATTGCAGCTAAACCAAGGGAATACAGGAAATAAAGTAGTATAATGTAAACAAAGAACAGAACTGTCAGTAATATGAATTGAAGCTGAACCTGGTCCTCTCTTCATAATGAAAGAGTAAGGAAAATCACAGACATCAGCTGATGTCCATAATCTGTCCCTTCCCCTGTAGAAACATCTAGTAACAGCACAATGTATCCCCGAGGGCTTTACAGGAATCTGTGAGAAATGTGGGAGGCAGATTTCAGAAGAGGCTGAACAGGAGTTAACACACTCCAAGCAGCACTGCAGTTGCTCAGTCAGCTCCACGGATGCGTACGGCAGCCTGGTGCCTCCTGCTGTAGCTGTAGCAGCTGTCAGCAGAGATGTAGGCAGTGAAGATCACAACAGCTCCAGCCTCTGTGAGGATTTCAGCTAAAGTCTGATAACTCTGGATGTAACATTGTCCTCAAAAGTCATCTTGTGTTTTCAAAACCTTCTGGCATTTTCCTGCCACTGTCTGTGGGAGTGAATAATTTGTTCATTCAGTATAAAGACTTTTGGTATGGAGTAGTTTATAGTAACCTCCAATATATTACTTTTTACTCCCTTATTTTTTGTTGACAACTCCTGTAATCAGAAAACTCTTCCTCAAGACTGTGAGATTCTGGTTGGAAAACTGCAGACTGCAAACTGTCCTGTTTCATTTTACCTGTCTTCCAAACAGCTGTCATCAATCCAGCTTTAGGAAAGGGAAATGTGTATTTTGCCCTTCCACTTCCTCCTCACAAACATCAATTTCATAAGCTCCGTTACCATGTCTGACAACAGCAGTTAATCCCTATCAAAATTCACAGTTCTAGGAGAGTTTAGGAGTATATATCAGTTCCTGGGAAATGGAAAATAGCAGAGTTTTCTTATAAGCATGAAAGTTCAATTTAAATATGCATATCTTTAGAGATTTCAAGCACACTTCCCTGCATAAAGCAAAAATAACCAGGCTGAGTAGAGCTAACATTTAGAGGTGCTAGGTCATTACAGAAACTGCCACCTTCATATTCAGCAAAGCATGGAGAGCAACAGCGCAGTCCCTTTTCTCCTCACAGTGCAACTCCGGGCTCACAGAATGCCAGGAGGCTCATTGCAGCCTTCTGCTCCTGAGCAAATTTCACAGGGCAGCCATAAATCCAACAACTTTCCCACCCTCAGGAGTTTAGACATTTTGTTTTTTAATTGCATAAAGCCCTTCACTGGCAAGACTGTTGGCAGTGGTGAGTTAGCCTGGCAAGAGGGAGAGCGAGGTCAGCTCAGTCCCCAGCCACCTCTTCGAGCTGTATCGCAGGCAGCCACTGCTCTGTGAGGACTAGCTCTGTAAATCCAGAGCTGGAATTATACCAGTCCATCCCATGGAGGGTCTGACCTAAGGCTATTTAAATGACCTTAACTTCGTGTTCCTACACTACACAAACTATCTCACCAAAGGAGACAAATAGACCGTGTTTAGTCTACCAAAGAGAAAAAATAAAGCCTGCCAGGGAATACTATTGCTGCTGCTAAGCACCTTGGGGGTAAATGTTCTGGAGCTGAAAAAAATAAAAGCTGTTTGAGTGAAAGGGCAATGCAATGCTGGCATGTGAGCAAATGTGCATAGACTACCCATGTGTAAAATTCAGGCTAAAAATTGGAAGGAATTTCCCAATAGTGAAGGCAGGATGGCCCTGGGACAGTCTTCTAGTTAGGGCAGAGGACAAATCAGCTCAGTTCATTTCAAATTGATGTTTAGCTTGTCTATCTGTCATGTTAGGGGGACATCACTAACATGTAGGATGCAGTATCTCCGGTCACAAAGGAGAAAACTGGAAGCCCCAGGAGACTTCTCTTTGGTTCTGTGTTCTGGATTTTTTCTCTGTGTGCATGAACATTCAGGTATTTCAACAGTTTGAGAAAAGTGGAGCTCCTTTGTCCCTGCTCCCCTCAAGGAAGAGAAGGGCTGGAAAGCGTGCTCTAGAAACTCTCTTCTTTCAAGTATTACCATTAATAATAATGTCCCTAGAGTTTGCTGTCTCCTTCTTCTGAGTGTGTCCTTATGTGCGTGTTTGCATGTAGAACATCTCTCTCACACATTTAATTCAGGAGACCTGGAGTAACCTCCATAAAGTAGGTGGCACAAGGGTGGTGCAAAGCAGTAGAAATAAACCAGAGTGTATGAAGCAGCCAGAACTAGAGCTTGATATACTGAGTGCTGCACTTCTGTTGTGTGCTGCTAATGTCAAAGGAGGTTTTGGGCACCAGTTTAAGCCTTTAATGGCCAAGTGCTGCAGTCACCCTCTGTCAGCCCATGCTCTTGAATTCCAGAGATGCTCTTTCTGGTGACTGCGGCTCTAGGTACGAGCCAGCACAAACTGCATGATCAGACCATCATTAATTTTCAGGTTGTTCTGTTCAGAAGGTGGGTGGTTTTCACATAAAGGTAAAACATCAGCTTTATTGTTACAAAAAAAGCCTTTTAAAAGGTAACTATATGTTTCCATTGCAAGTTCCTTGGAGAATATCTCTGTTTTCTGTGCTTTGTTTCACCTGCTTCTGAGGGGGATAAAGACAGTAATGTGGAAGTGTAGAGAAATGTTTTATTAGGAGAGGTAAACTATAATTTTATCGTGGTTCTGGATTATTTGTGGTTCATATACTATACGTAGACACTAAAAAGACAGTCCAACCAAAAATAATCTTTCACTAAGAGTTTTTCTTGGGGTTCTTTGTGATGATTTATCTCCCCTAATATTGATGTAACTGGTCAATTGCCCAGAACTCCCAATTTATTACAGTCTATTGTGTTTTTGATGAATATCTGGCAAGATGCTTCACTGTGATTTTACACAGTGTATTAAAAAGGAAAGATCTCAGGCAGTTACAACCCCATCCAGCCGGCATTACTCAGCTAAAACATCTTCAGGAGCACAGATTTCTCTAAATCCATTGTATGGCGTCCTTACAGTATGAAAACTCACACATTCACACTGCTAATGGAATGTATCTGATTGTAATTGTCCTTTTCAGCAATTTGTTTAAAACCACAGTGGTGTTTTTTTTTTTTTTTTTTTTTTTTTTAATGTTTCTATTTAATTGCTGCTTCTAAGCAATTTTCCAGAAGTAAGTATTATTGGTAGTTTTAGTCACTGATATACAATGACAGACTAATAGCACTGAAACTTTCTTTGCAAGTCTACTCATAGAGCAGCTCTTTTCTGGTACGTGTGCGTATATAGATAGATGTTTCCCACCCACATTTCCATGCCTCTCTCCATCTTGGATCTGAAGCCCTCTTCATGCAAAAAGGTTGCCCGGGCTCAGTTGCTTGGGTTATGCGCCGAGGGAGCTAATAGGGAGAACAGACTGGACAGAGCGGGATGAGTGTGGTCACTGGACCTTCCGACCAGACTTGAGGGATACAACTGCGGAGCTTAGGACCAAGTCCCGGAATAATTTTAACGCGGGTTCAGCTCCATGCCGTGCGGAGTGAGGAGCGGTGGCGGCTCGCTGCGCCTCCTGAGAGTCAATGCTGGGTAGCGGAGTGACTTCCACCATGTCCCGGGCTGCCGCCCTCGCGCACGGCCAGGCACCGGGCTCTCACCCCGGAGCCTGCGCGGCCCACGGAGGAATCGGGAAGTCGGGCGGTGGGAAGCCACGGAACTGCCAGGACTTGCGGTCGGCTCGGGACTACAGCTCCCGTCAGCCCCCGCGCGGCGGCAGCCCGCCACCGCCGCCACGGCCCCGTTCCCGCCCCTCCCGAGGCTGGCCGGGAATCACGCCGTGTGTTTATCGCACAGGCCCCGCCCCGCCGCGCGAGCGGTGGCGTCACCCTCGCGAGCCGCCCTCGCTGCCTGTCGGCTGATTAATATTCATGAGCCGCGCGCGCGCGGGGAGCGGCGGACGGCGGCGGGATCGCTCGCTCCTTCCCTGCCTCCCGCCCTCCCTCCCTTCCTAATGGCGCTGGCGACAGCCGGGCAGCGGGGCTGAGCCGGGCACCGGCGGAATGCTCCCCGCTGCTGCTACGTAATCCCAACCCCCTGGGACGCGGCGCCGCGCTCCGCTCGGCCCCCCCCCCGCGCCGAGCGGCGCTCCCAGCAGGGCGGCGGCGGCGGCATCCCCGGCCCCGCGGGCGATGGAGCCCGCGCAGCAGCGAGCGGCAGAAGCCCCGGCGGCGGCGGCGGCGGGAAGCGGGCCCGGGGAAACGGAGAGCGGCTCCCCGAGCAGGAGGAGTCAGGCGGAGAGCGGCGCGGAGCCGTCGGGCGGCGGCGGGCAGCTGGACGGCAAAGCAGCCGGCGGCCCGCGGCGGAGGCGAGGGGGAGCTGGCGGCTTCGCTCCCCCCGCGGCGCTGGCGGCCAGCGGGACTCCGGCGGCCCCCGGCGGGGCCGGCAGCGCCAACTCCCTGCTCCTGCGGCGGGGGAGACTGAAGAGGAACCTCTCCGCCGCCGCCCCCTCGCCCGCCGGCGCCCCGGCGCCCTCGCTGGGCACCCGCAGCTTGGACAGGAAGGCGCTGCTGCTGCTGAAGCCGCCCCGGCAGCTGCAGCCCCTGCAGCCCCCGGAGCGGGACTGGGTGCGGCGGGACCTGCAGCGGGGTTGCGTCCACGTCTACGAGCGGCACATGAACTGCTACCTACGCCCGGTGCTGTGCACCCTGGAGACCACGGCGGCTGAGGTGGCCGCCCGGCTGCAGCAGCTCGGCCACCGGGGCGGCAGCAGCGTGGTGCGAGTGCTGGGCAAGACGGGCGCGCCGCCGCCGCCGCAGCCCCCGCCCGAGCCGCCGGCGGGCCCCGCCGGGGCGCCGCCCGAGCCCGCGGCCGAGGGGCTGCGGCCGCCGCCGGAGGAGAGGCCGAGGAGCCGGCGGGGGACGCGGAGCGGGTTGTCCGGAGGAGGCTGCGGGGAAGCGGCGCGGCCCGACCGGCTGCCGCTGGGCAACGGCGCCGAGGAGAGCGACTTGGCCGGCGGCCGGCCGAGCCCGGCGCCCTCCGACCTCAGCCCCGGGGCGCCGCCGGCCGAACTGTACCTTGCGGGGCCGCCGCTCTCCTGCCCCTCCCTCCTGGGGGAGCTGGGGCCGGCCGGCTCCGACACTGAGAGCTTCAGCCCCAGCGCCGAGAGCGTCTCTGACCGGCTGGACCCCTACAGCAGCGGTGGCGGCGGCGGCTCGTCCTCCTCAGAGGAGCTGGAGGTGGAGCCGGCACCCCCCGACGGGGTGGAAGAAACAGGTGCGGGGCCGGGCCGGGGTCCCCCCTGCTCGGGGGAGCTGCCCCCGGGGCGGGCAGGGGGGGTGCCGGCGGGCGCGGCCGGCGGGCGGGAGCCTCCGGCGGGGCCGCCAGCCTTGTACGTGCAGCTCCACGGGGAGACCAGCCGGCGGCTGGAGGCCCACGAGAAGCCGCTGCAGATCCAGAACGACTACCTCTCCCAGCTGGGCTTCCGGGACCTGTGGCGGGTGCAGGAGGAGGGCATGGACTCGGAGACCGGCTGCCTCATCCGCTTCTATGCCGGTGAGTGGGGCCGGCGGGGGTGGTGGCTGTGGGGAAGGGGCGGGGGCCGCGCCCACCGGCCGGGCTGCTGCAGGGGCGAACGCGGGGCATGAGGGCGGCTGGGCACTGCCCCTCTGCTGGGGCTGTCCCCCCTCACGGTGAAGGTGGCCTGGGGCTGTCCCCTCTCACGGCCCGCGGGTGTCTCCGCGCCGGCGAGGGGCCGTTCGGCGGCGGGAAGCGCTGCCCGGAGCCGAGTGCCGGGAGAAGCCGCGGTGTCAGTGGCGCTCAGGCTGCCCCAGCGCTGTGCCCGGGGCAGCCTCCCCTCCCTTCAGCGCCTGGGTAATGGAGGTAGCGCGTGTGTTGTTTTCCCGTTCCCAGCAGCGGCACTGGGCGTTCGAGGTTAAATCACCCTTAATCTACTGCTTTCCCTAGTGACGAGGAATTGCATCGCTGCCGCTGCCGGGCACGGGAGGTCGAAGGCTGTTCCAAGTGTTTGCGGGATGCCGGCGGATCGCTCACGGCTTAGCTGAGCTGCGTGCTCGCTCCCTCCGGAGAGCGCGGAGCCCGCCCTGTCATAGCGGAGCGGAGGGCACGGCCGGCCCGTCCCTTAAGGGGGAAGCCCCGCGCAGTTTTGCCCCTGCAGGACGTTCCAGCAGCGCGGGGCGCGCAGATGCCTGAGCTGAGAGCCGTGCATTCCTGCAGACACAATCCTGCGCTTGACTTTCCGCGTTGTTGCCACTTGCGATCAGTTTTCCCCCTTTGTCAGAGTACTAGGACTTTACTGAGAGACTGAGGCAGTAAGCGAGGAAAGTAGGGAAGCACAGGTCATGTCCTTTGGAAACGGGGTGATCAAAACCTTTATAATGGAAAGGGAGAAGCTTTTTAATGAAGCTTTGCTGCTACGACCTACAGTACAGAATTTGGGGAGTACTGGGTGGAAAGGTTGGCTCTCACGTTGTAATTATGCGACCTTCTGCGGTTTTAGAGAGGTTTAAAAATACTTGGTTCAGTTGAATTGGTTTGTATAAAATACTTATTGTAATCTTGACACTGCTTTCGTTTTAACTGTCCTGTTCTCTTCAAATGGGAGAAATTAATGACCATAGAAACATTCAAATACCTAGTAAGCTTTCCTGTGAAATAGGTAAATGTGATATCCAGAGATGAGGTCATGCAAGCAAAGTAGCAAACGCCATCCATCCCCTTGCTGAGTTGGCTGAGCAGAGTGGTCCTTCAATGAACCGTGAGAATTCAGTGCTTTAGCTCTGAAAAATACAGATTCTCTTTTCTCGAGTGAATTCCGCTGAATGTCAAATAGAGTCGGTAATGGTGGGGTGGGAAGGAGAGCAGTACCCTGGATAAGTGCCCTTTATTCAGAAGAGAATGTGGGAGTGGTGACAAGTGGTCAATTCAGCTTTTCTTCAGATTTTTTGGATTGTACAATGACCCCAGCATAACGAGTGCAGAAGCAGTATTTGTTCAAGGAATTGACAGAAATAGGTTAGATACATTTGGGTTAGAAAGTAGCTTAAAATACTCTTTTTCAGATGATGATTGGGGTCTTTTGTGTTTCTCTACTGTGCTGTTGAGGATGGAAATCAGCAGGTGATGCTGAGTGTGATGTTGCTTCCTCTATTTCCAGTCCCACCGTTAAAGGGGGATGCACACATATGTTTTAAATTGGGACAGCTGTGTGCCTGCTTTTCCAACAGGATGTGTTCTAAAGAAAACACAACCGGGAAACATAGTGAAGTCTTGCACACAGTTAAGACTGTTTGCATGTAGTTCTAATGCATTAAATGATTAATTATACATGCTAAGTGAGGATGTTCCAACTCTGTTTTATTTCAATGTCTCAACTTGATTGCTAACGTAGCTTGTACATTTTTAGACTTCCTTGTACAGAACTGCCAGATAGGAGGGTATTTCTGTGAGCGTACATAGGATCAAATTAATGCAAATTTCTTGTGCAAGTTCATATGCTAAGAAGTATGCCTCTGTACTTCAAAAGTAAAGTGTTTTTTGAAACCCTTATCTCTTTGAGGGGATCTGTGATCAACATCTAAAACACCTGTGATCAGGTGCTTGTAACAGAAAGGTTGCAGCACCTAATGTACCGGACCAGCCAAAAACAGCTAAGAAAATATTACTGACATGAAATCATACCGATTTTATGTAACTGTCTTGGCAGGTTATCTCTGCTTCCTTATTTTATACACACACACACACACCCTGCAATGATGAAAGGGAGGGAAGGAGAGATACTTAAAAAGAATACACACCATATTACATTGGAAAGGGGAGTGGTTTCTTTGGCCCCAAAGTTAGGTGTTTTGCTTAGGAGAAGTACTTTTCTAATAAATGATCCTCCAGAATCATACCCTAAGGAAAGCTTTAAAACAGTGATTTCCTGTTTGCCTGGGACTTCATTGGTTTAAGCGGCTTGGCTTGTCCCAATGGATAGAGAACTGCTAGCATCTCTATCCCTGTAATTTCCTGCAAGCTGTCTCAGTAGGATTTGGTGATCCTGGTCTTGTACTGATGTGAAATGGCATAAACCTAGGTTGGATTTATTGCATCGCTTCTAAAAAGAATTCTTTCACCAAATCCCCTTGGAGTGGGGAGAGAAGAAGAGAGGACACTGATGACTTTGGGGCTTTTTTATTTCTGTAGAGTGACAGTTTTAAGACTGGAATATTCTGTACTGAAACTTAATATTACAAATTCCAAATAAAATGATACAGCCAATAATTTTAGTGATTGCTGTAGGCTGGTAACTTCTCCATGGAAGCTGGAAAGCAAAGATTAAAAAATTAGTTTTTAGGAGAACTGGGGAGAATCACATTTTTTTGCTATGACAAAACAGCTTTCTTAGTAAGTAGCGGTTCACAAACATGCTGTAAATGAAATGTCTAGTCTTTTAAAATCCCTCAAAACCAAAATGGGACATTAGAAAGGTAAAAGTGCTTCCTCTGTGTTGCCTTGGTTTGTTTCAGAATGTGGTTAGTGCATGTTTATTCTGGTATCTCCTCTCATTTTCTTCCTTAACAGTGTGAATGTGGTTGATTTGTTCTCTAAGCATTAAACCAGTAACACCATTGCTGAAACAAAATCCCGTACAGCTTTAAGGGGCTGATCCTACTCCCTGTAACATCAGTTTTAGCAAAACTGGGCATTAGTGACTGGTCATGCATGTTAACTTTTCTCTCTGTTGAAATCTATCTTAACAAAAGATACTATCCTTAAAGTTTGAAATACTTAATCTCTATTTAAAAGGATATGGTTGAATAGCTTTCTGCTGAGATACTGTGTTACTGAGTTATGGAACTGTGTAAGAATCTGTAGTGCAATTACAGTAATGATATCGTCGCTGGGAGACTGATTAGGTCAGACTTACTAAGCTATTCCTTAAGTCATAAGAATGGCTGTGATCCAGAAGACTTTTTGCAAACAAGTTATGGCATTCCATATTGGTCTGTAAAAATAATTGTTGTCCCAGTGTCCCTGACTTTTCTATCACTTGCATGTAGAAGGGAAAATAGACTAACACACCAATCTCATAATTTAAAAACTGCAAAATTGCTTATTTATTTTGAGACTTTGGATCAAAAATAAGCATGGCATTATATGCAGGACTGTGTTCTGCAGCATCTGCATGTCAAGGAGTATGAGTAACCTGATCTTGGTCTTGAAGACTGGAGTAGTACAATGGATGTTTGAGGCTTTTTTGTTTTACTGCTGAAAGGTGATGTTGTTTCTGATTCTGGCACTTAGCCACCATTAAATTCTCTCCTCCTTGATGTGACACAGGGCTTCTGCACCTGCTGGTGTCAGATATATCACTTTTTAAGTAGATGACTGCCTATAGGCAGAATACTAAGAAATGCCAGATGTCATTAGGGGTGTTAATTTTGCATCTGGCTGTCATATTTTATTTGGGGAAGAGGTCCTTTTGCCTTGTGTGGCCTTTTAGAAAGCTGTGAGGAAAAAGAAGTCTAGTTTGGTCGTAAAGTACATTATAAGAAATGTTGTTCTGTCCAGTATGAAGATAAGGGTGGGAAGATCTAGTGTCATGATCAGTTGCAGTGATCTAAGAAATTATGTTTACTTGTCGTCTTTAAAAGAAGCACACCTTTTAGTTTGAGTCATACTAAAACTTCCGTCTGTATGGATGGAAACATGGTTTTAGATGCTTACTCTTAATGTGCAAGCCCCGTAGGTCTGGCAGTGCAGAGCTTTGTGGAATATGATGCATTGAATTCCTGGCTGCTTGTTGAGCTACTTGATGAATAACTCGGCTCAGGTATTTAATATGTTGATAAACTCGATTTAAAGGTGACTACGGTCCAATTTCGAGGGGGGAAAGCATGCCAAAGACAGACCTGCTTCTTATCTGAGGATGGGAGAACAACTGTGCCCTAAAGAGCTGCTTGTGGAGCATTGACTTAGTTCTGACATCCAGTATGTTATTTAACATCAAAGCAACTAATTCACGTTAGTGTGAATGGATATTTTTTTTGCAGGTACGATAAGAGAGTTCTCTGTGAACTTGTTAAAACCAAACAGAAAAGCAACCTCTGCCTAGGGATGCCATGGTCCTGATTTTTTTTTCTTCCTAATGTGACCTGGACATACATTTTTACCTTGTAATCTTTTATATGTTGATATCTGTTGCAAAGAGAAGTAATACCTTAAACTTGCCTCTTTGGGAAACTCTCAAATTTCAGTTACACAGCATGTTTAAATCCAAGCTTGGTCCTTGTCAGAACCAAAGTAATGACATTTCTAGTCCTATTCTGTAGGAAAGTTTAAAATGGCTGCAGTGCCTCTGGCTGGCTCCACCTGTTCATGTGCATAGCCCTTGTCTTATCTCCTGTTGGAATTGGGTCTTTCTAAGGTAGACAGCTTTCAGGGGGGCTCTGAGGGCGCAGCAGCCTCTCCTCCTGTGCAGGAGGAGTCGTGCAGATAATGCTGGAATGCTGGTTCCACCGCAGCTGAGCTTTGGTATGTGACAGCTGTTAAGTACAATGGTTTTTGCAACTTTTAAATTCTGTTGTACTCCTGGCTAGCATCCATAACTTAAGTATGTGTGAAGTACCAACACAGGAGATTTTAGTGTGATGTACATAACAGTTACTATATATACTAAATATGTAGTATCTAAATTAGTACATCCAGGAGCTGAATGTCTTCACTGCAGCATCCCCTCTCCATTTTGATACTGTCCCTCTTATATTTTTTACTGGTTATTTCTGTTAATTTTTGAAACTGCAAATAAACATCCCCTTGATGATGGAATTGCTGATATACCTAAAAGTCTTTTGCAATCAAAACAACCATCTGTTCTGTTAGGACACTGACAGGTTGCTGTGCATCTAAAGCATGGTTCTTGGGAAGTACTGCTTAATAATACAAAAAAAAGATTCATTCGCACTAGCGTTAGCAAGTGGTTAACTACCAAAACCTACTTTGTAGGTTTATAAAACAATGTAAAGAGAGATTTATTTGTTGTTTAAGTGATCCTCTGGAAAAGAGACAAGTATAAGATAACCTGCCTGAGCAAGTTGGTTTGAAAAATATATGCATACAGAATTCCATAGAATAGGAGTTTACAGATGGAAATCCTGGAGAGTGCTACTTGTTACATTCTCCCTTTTAATTTGGAGGGAACCTGCACCTCCCATGCTCCCAGCTTAATTTCCGTCTGCATTTAAGCTGTTAGTATCTTGATTTAGGGGGGAAAAAAGACAAAGAAACCAAAGACTGACCTATTTGCCTTGGACAGTAGATGCAAAGATAGTTTGACTTAGTCTTCGGTGTTTCATTATTTTGCTGCTTATGGAATGGGGCACATTGGCATTTTAGATCAGATAAATGTGCTTGTGTACTTGTTTTCAGCTTCCCTTGAGTCAATTCAATTGCTCTGTTTAGAACTTGTGCTCAAATGAGGGTTTGCACTTTGGGAAGCTGCATGTCTGGAGTAGCCCTGTAAAAACTATATTCTTTAACTCAGAGAACTGAGTGTTGCATTTACCTTTGAGGTTTTGTTGGTAAAATATTTGTGTGTGTGTGTGCAGATGGAACAGACTTTGATGCTTAGAGTCAGTTGCAGTTTATGTGGAGAAAATAACTCAAGTAAAAGGGATGGGGTGGGATATACCAAAATATCTTCAGTTTGTAAGCTTCGCTGTTTTGGCCATGTGATTCCAGCTTCTTTTTTTCCTTCTCATAGAGTTTAGGATAACCATGAACCTTCGTAAACAATTAAAAACTTTTAGACTCACTGAAAAATGAGCGTGTCTTAGCTTCTTCTAGATTTGGCTCTTAAGACAGGAATTCTGAAGCATTAAGATCTTCACAGGATGTTTAAGAAACTTTGCAGGAGGACAGTGGTCCTCATTTTAAATATAAGCAATAATATCTTGCTTATGAAAATCATCTGAGAGATTGGAAGCCTGAGTTAAAATTACAACTGCATGGTAATGCCAGAGTTGTGTATAGATTTGTGGTAGTTCAGCTCTATATTTTGTCAGAAAATTTCTGTGAAAATTCTAGAATTCTAGTGCCTTCGTTTATTCTTTGTATAACTTCTGTTCTTAAATAGTAGCTGCAGCATTATCTTTTTGGCGAGAATAATTTGTACATTTTTCACTAGAAAGTAGCTTGTATTAGTAATAGATTCGTTATTTTTTCTAGGTAGGCTGGCATTTATCCACTCTGGTATCTTAACATAGATACAGTTTTCCAGAAATAACAGCTGGCAGATTCTAATCAAACATTTTCCCATTGATTGCTGTTATATACTAAAGCCATCTTAAGTATTGGCAATTTTAAACTTAAGTATTATTATTTATGGTATATTTTAGTTAACTGTTAATTTTTTTTTAATCTTATGTCTGCTATATGATAAAATGTTACTTGTAAAGACTAGACATCACTTGCTGTTTGGAATGCAGCAGCTGTTGTAACAGCACAGAGGAATGTATGTGGGTTGTAAATTAATAAAAACATCGTGTCCTGCTGAAATTCCAATTAGGACTTCAGGTAGGCAAGATTAATAGTAGAACTAGTTTTCTGTGGTGTCCGTGCTGACACACCCACTGTGGTGTTTGCTTTTTTTTTTTAAGAAAGGTACTGGTAGTAATCACTCTTTGGAGTCTTCTCTGTAAGTCACCATGGATGTGGTCACCAGGGCCCTCCGTACCCTCTGCCTCTGTCACATAGAATCATTTAGTTACGTAAGTTGATAGTCCAAATTCTTGATGCCAGTTGCCACTACCAGAATTCCTATTGCTTCCCTGCTTAGCTAACTAGCTAGTCCTGACCCTTGGGGTGTGATGGCTGAGACTTTCTGCTCCTGTGGATGTGCTTAAATATGTGGAAGAATCGGAATAGTGCAGAATTTCTTGGGGGTTTTGTGCCCCCCCCCCCCTCCTCTCTCATCCCCCCATTACTTAGGGGACAAAAATTGTTCTTTGGAGAACATTGCATTTAAAAATGACAGCTGTTATATTAGGAAGAAAGACCTCCTGAAGTGAAGAGTCATTTAATTTCACAACGTGGCATACTATTCTTTGAAGCTTTTTCCGTCGATGGGGAAGTAAAATTTCTTCCAGCTGGCTTTGACTTATTTGGAGGGATGCTGAAAATACTCATTGCTAAACTAACTGTGTGTTCCTCGATTTGACAGCTAAGAATAGCTATTCACATATTGATGCAAAATACTGAGTTTCAGGGGATTTTTCTCTCCAGTTTTATCTAGCTTGGAAGGAAAAAGAAATTGTGCAAATGGAGAAGATTTTTAGGGCTCAACTCAACATTTTTTTTGTCCCTCTGCAGGGTATTAATTGTTCCTGGTCTTGTGCAGTGGCAACGGGAATCTTCAACTTTACTAGGCTCTGGATTGTAGTCATAATTTTCAAACCTCCATAATAGCCACTTGAACCGGTTTCTCTCATCTGCAGGCACCCCAGATGCCATGCCAACTTATTTAAATAAAGACAAAACAATGGGCCTTGGTCCAAGGGGTAACGAGGAGCTGGAATGCCTTTGAAGTTCAGGACCCTGGGCTGTAGGTGCGATTTACATAAACCTCATTATGTAATCTGAATGCAGTTTCTCTTCCTGTTTGTTCGATTTATGAAGCTTTGTGTCCAAAGAGAAAGAGATAGTAAGACCTGTAATTAAGATAAGTAGCAGGCCACTCCTTTTTTGAATGCATGCTCTGGTGAGGAGAGGATTGTGGATGCAGCATTAAGGGTAGAACAAAACCTGGGATTCAGGCACCTTCAGTCAATGAGAATAATACTGACTCTTTTCCTTTGAAAAAGCTGCATACTTCTTTAAACAATAACTGTGACTGTTCAAACTATTATTTACTTTAATATAAATGGTACAGAAAAGCTTTAAGTTCTTAGTAAGAACAATTTTGCTTTTATATAAGCCATAGATGGGCTCCATCTAAGTAGCTCTCTGTTTCGAAGCTGCCTTGAAATTCGTATGTTTCTAAGTGGACGGTGAGTTTTCTCATCAGAATTGTGTATAATGACGTTTTTTTGTTGTCAATCAAGTACTTGCCTTGTCTTACTGTCAGACCCTTTCCAACCTTTTCCTTAGAGCAGATAATAACTAGTAGCGCTGGGTTTGTGATTAGACTTTTGCAAGCAGCAAAGCTAACTTACGTGTGTGATCTGCTTGCTCTTTACGTTATCGGTCAGATCCACCAATGACTTCTTTGCATGAGTTATTTTATGATTACTGACTCAAATTCATAGAATTGCTAAGGTTCAAAAAGACCTCTAAGGTCATTGGGTTCAACCTTTGATCAAACACCTCCATGCCAACTAAACACTAAGTGCCATGTCCAGTCACTTGAACACTTAGGGATGGTGTCTCCACGACTGCCTTGGGCAGCCTGTTCCAAAGCCTGACCACCTGTTCAGTGAAGAAATTCTTTCTGATTTCCAACTTGAACATGTTGGTGCAGCTTGAGGCTATGTTCTTTCATACTAAGGGAGGAGGCTGACCCCCACCTTGTTACAGCCCCCTTTTGGGTAGTTGTAGAGAGTGAGTCTCCCCCGAGCCTTCTTTTCTCCAGGCTAAACAACCCCAGTACCCTCAACAGCTCTTCGTAAAACTTGTTCTCCAGACCCTTCAGCAGTTTTGTTGCCTTTCTCTGGACACATTTCAGCACCCCAATGTCTTTCTTGTAGTGAAGGGCCCGGGACTGGATACAGACTCGAGGTGTGGCCTCACCAGTGCTGAGTACAGGGGGATGATCACTGCCCTACTCCTGCTGGCCACACTATTTCCAGTACAAGCCAGGATACCATTGGCCTTCTTGACCGCTGCTGGCTCTTGTTCAAACACACTCAGGTCCTTTTTTGCTGGGCAGCTTTCCAGCCACTGTTCTCCAAGCCTTTAATGCACGGGGTTGCTGTGATAGAAGTGCAGGAGTAAGTAAGAAGTGCAGAAGTAAGTGATGGAGGAATGTGTTTTTCCTTCTACTGTGTCTTACGTAGTGGGACAGACAGACCTCTAGGGAACATCAGTCTTGGTGAGCAGTCAGTTATGAGACTTACTAGGTTGTCTCAGAGGTAATTATTGTGTATCGCTATTGACTTTCTGCATCTACGTCTGTTTGCTTTCTTGCTATAAAGCTTATCTGTTGCAATAAAGAAGTTGATGACAAGAACTGTTATGAACGAAGTGGTGGAACATCTGGAAGAAGGGGTAGCATGGATAATGAACTGAAGTTAATAGGCTAGGAGCTCTTGGTTTCTTCTGGTACCAGTATTAGGTGGCCACAAACAGTAAAGTAAGACAGTTTGCAGACAGGTTGCAAACAGGATGTGTCTCAAAGTGAAGTTAATCACGTATGTATGGGAGATGCAATTTAACATTTCAGAAATACCAACAGGAGCTTATTGAAAGCTGTGTAATATTGTAATTATATGAAATTATTTCCGAGGACTTTTAATATACTGGTTTGGTAATAAGTGTGGAGCTTATAGTATGGTTGTGTGGATTAAAAAGTCATTAGTTAGAAGTAGACCTGAGTTTATGTCCTTTCAGAGCAAGCAGTTAACCTTTTTGTCTTGGTTGTCCTAGTTAATAAAAGAAAGGACTGGCTGAGAATTGGAATCTAAATTGTTTGAAGTGTCCAAGCTTTGTGAAGTTGCTGTGAATATGTCTTTTTTTTTTTTTTTTTAATTAGTTGTTTTTTTGGTGGGGGGGGGTGTTGTTTGGTGACATGAAAAACATGTCCCTTGTCTGTATCAATTAAATTAGAGCCTGTAGCCTGTATATTTCCTGTGAATAAACAGAAGATTAATGTGAAACATTTCAGACTACTAAATACAGAAAGTGTTTCCATTTCAGGACTTCTGGAACAATAGTATCATCTGTATAAGCATATTCATCCTCACTAAGATTAGACTGTAGCACTGAGAACTGCTTGGTTTCTGTCTCTTTAATCTTCTTAATCAAATGACAACTTTAATTCCTGCTAATATGAGAAGAGTATGCTAAATTATTTTACTTAATTTAGTTTTACAGATTATATCTTGGGTATGTCTTTTGTAAGAAAAATGTTTTGGAATGTTTCTTTTCTGAATCCATGTGATAAAAGATCCTGGTTTATTTTGCAACTTGCAGCTTTTGCCTTCATAATTAAAGCCTAGAATGAAAATGTAGTAATCAGTATTGCAAGATAATGTACTACAGAGATTAAGACACCTTGTAGCCAGCAGTGGACTAAGTCCTATTCCTCTATCAGTGTCAGAGTGTTTGGAGAAAACGATCTACTGGAGCCTGAGGTATATATATGATACTTAATTTGCAACAGTGCGTCAGGTGTGATCTTTTATATAGTGCTCCACTGGAGTGTGAGCAGTTCTATCACCTCTTGCTGCTTCAGTTCTGTGTTAATAGCAGATGTATTTTGAGCTCCTGGCAAATAACTGATACTACTTACACTGCTGAAATGGGGGAATGCAGATTTGTCACCTTAGTTATAAAAACAGCACTGTCTTGAGAGTGTCAGCAGATTGCAAACCATAGATCAACTGTAGATCCTTTTAGCCTAGGATATGCAGCTAGACTCTTCCCCCCCTCCTTTTTCCTTCTTTTTTTTTTTTTTTTCTCCTTTGTCCCTGTTTGTCTTTTTGTTTGGTGTTTGGGTTTTTTTTTTTTTTCCCTCCTCTTTTTCCTTTTTGGTTCCCCCTCCCCTTTTTTCTTCTTTTTTTTTTTTTTCTTTTCTTTTTTTTCCCCTTCTTTCCCTCCTCTTTTTTTCTGCAGAAAGTTTTTGAACATTCTTGGCTGCATTTATCAACCCACCTATTTTGTACAGTTTTAGTCCTCTTATTTAAGAACTTAGGATGCTTTTCTTCAGTGTGTGTGTGTATCAGCAGGCCTCTCGTGTGTTCCTCATCCCCCCACGCCCTGCATCTATAAGGCTATGTATCAAATAGTACCACTGCATAACTTGTGGAGAAGAGTGTTTGTTCTAGCATGGCTAACACAGGGCTGCAAAAACTACTAAGTTTCTCTCCAGAAAGTCACAGCACATGGCTACAAAAGATTCAACAAATTGCTATCTGTATGTCAACAATGTAAAATCAGGCAACAGTCAAAAGAGATGAAAGAACAGAGCCTTAAAGCAGTTTAAGGTGTATAGTACCTGTATGTTACAGGGAAAAAAACCCTGAAGGTTGGTTGGTTTGTTTAAATAAAGGGTTCTGTGTCACTTCTATGTTCTTCATCCAGCAGACCATCTCTTGCATTTTAGGAGCAAAGGTTGTGGCCTGGGTAATGTTCTGAAATGCATGTCTATTAGAAGAATTTGTAAACTGGTTATGAAAGAAAGAAAAAAGTCTAATTTTGCATAGTAAGAGTTATGGCTGACAGTAAAAGAGGTCATGCTGTTATAGCTTTTGAACCTAAAATTGGATGTACTGATTCTTTAGTGTTAGACTGACTTGTAAACAGTGGTATTACATGCAGCATGTCCATAAAGCTTATGCTTTTTAGGAATGTGTACAGCAAACATGGGAGAGATTTGGCATTTGGCACTGCTCTCTTGCTTGCTGTCACCAGCTAAGCTAGGCATGACCAACTAGTCAAGTCGAATAAAATATGCAGTTAGCAATCATTGTCCTTCATGAATTATGAAGGAAAGTGCTGCTATGGATTGTGGCACAAGGAAAGTCTAGTCTACACTTGTAACCCTGAAAAAGGATGGATTCCTGGTAGGCAGGTTCTGGGAACCCAGCATGCAGACTTCTGTCTGGGGAAATAGTGCAATATCCTTATTTTGCTAATGAAAGATTAGACAAACCTTGTCTTATCATTTATACATAAACATCCTGTTCCGTCTTTTTGGATTCTCTCGAGCATTTTCTTCTCTGCACCGGAGTTATTGTCCTTTTGGCAACTCTTGCTTAGAGGATACATCCCTGTGGGACTGTCTGCAGACAGGCACACCTGGCGGCTTTGCTCTGATTGTGAATGCTGGTTTGCTTCCCTTCTTGTTGAAAAGCGTGGTGGTAGCTAGTTATAGGCCTCACTAAGCAATGTCAGCATGGCCACTACTGTGAGCATTTCACTGTGATTTGACTGGAAGGAGGACTGTCACCTTTCTGGCAAGGCAGAAGGATGAGGTGCTGGTGTCAGTAAATGTGTCACGTGTACCAGCCTGAGTTCCCAAATCGTAAGCACAGCTAGCTGAACTGTAAAAATAAGTACTCAGTGCTGTGGGTCACTTTGATCTTTCCCTCTGTGTGCTATTCTCACCCTATCCATTTTCTTGTGTGCATGTGAGGCTGTTGAGAGATTTGGTGAGTGGCAGAGTCCTCAATAAGAGGAAGCTGCTCTCATTTTGTTTCCTAATGACCTGTAAGGCAAATTGCGGAGTGCCTTTGTTCCTTGGTAGTTATAAAGGGAGGGAAGGTAGCACGTGATTGGAAAAAAGGTAGAATTTATGTCATCTCACTGTTTAATGGCGGTTGTTACTCTTAATAATGCGTGTGCTTTAAGTTTCATTGAAGGCACTTGAATTGAAAAGAAGATTTGAATGCTGACGTATGAATTTGTCTAGTCAGGGGTTGAAGGTACAGAGATGAATACAGTTGTAGCTTGTTTGCAAGTGTCACGAGTCTCCTGGTTAATGAAGACCAAAGGTAAAAAACCTCATGTGGTAAAGAAGCATGTCTTGTCTCAAACTAGCTGGTGAGGGCTCTTGCCTGCAGGTCGAGCAGTGCTCTGCCACCACCGCCAGCTCTGCTGGACTCTGGCATAAGCGTGGTGGTGACATCACCCTGAGGAGAGGGGGAAGGCTAGGCAGAGTCACTGGAGCTGCTTGTTCTGCGCAGGCACTCGGGAAAGGGTTTCTTTCGTATGCTGTCTAATAGATTCAGCCTTTTATTTTATAATATAATTAAATAACCAAGCCTTTGTGAGGCTCCTGAATTCCTTTAATTTAGCGGCAGCACAGAAGCTGAATTCAGAGCATTCATGGGCCTGTACTATCTCCCTGACTACTTGCCAGGTCTATTCATGCTGTTCTGAGTGCAGGAAGTTCTCACATTCATTCAGGGTTGGGGGGGGGGGTGGAAGGCGTTGTGTGGTTGGCTTTTTTTTTTTTTTGTAAGCAAGGGAAATGGTTATAAGGAAAATTCTTCAGCGATTCCTTGGGACCCATTTACCAACTGTTAATCTGTGAGTAAATAATGGGAACAGTTTATACACTTGGCAGCTCTTGAGAAAGAGCAAAGAATCATGAAAAGTTCACAGTCCACAGCCCCGAGATAGCTGAATACTTTGGTATGTTAGGATTTGTCTGAACAGGGATAGATCAGTACTTTTTTGTTAGCACATGCAATCTTACATAGTCTGAAGTACCAAGTTTGATGAGAAAAACTTTATGCTGGTGTGTGGTAGCTGGCTGCTTATATTTAACTTGCTCAAGTTAAATAATTCCTTTTCTACTTGAGTTTTAAGGCTCTAGTCAATATGTTCATCATCTTATACAGACTGTTACTAATGCTGTCTCAATGAGGGGCGAGGTAGTGTATGTGCTGCCTGGTGAGGGAAAAGCTGGTAAGAGTGGCTTTCCTTTGGTTTAAGGGAAGGGTAGAGGTAGGGAAGACAAGAAGGTGAAACAAAACTGAGAAAACAATGACCAAAGTAAAGCAAGTAGTCAGGAACTACAAAATGCTTTGCAAACTTAAGCATTCATTTTGCTTCCCAGGAACTGTCCCAGACCTCTAATCTGTGGTATCTAATCTTTATAGCTAGATACCACAGTGATAGACAATTCTGACTTGTGTAAAGTGCATTGGAAAAGGGAAAGTGGCTTCTCGGTGTGATTTTTCTCCTGCTACAGCTGAGCTGTTGTGGAAAGCCCACAGCTCTCTAGGGTGAGTATAGCAGGTATTGGGCAAATTGCCATTTTCACCAAAGCAAACAGAATTGGGGTAGTATAGACTCTCCTGCGGAGCTCATGTTTGCTTGTTAATTGCTGCCTCTGGGTTGTCTGTTGCAAAATGAAGAGAGAAATGCTTCTCAGGACAGTTGGATTTGGTTTTCATTTGGAGTTGGAGTTTCATTCCTTTCCTTTTTAATTTCTGTAAGAAAAAGCATTGTGCTTATACTCTGTCAGTGAATGTTTGTGTTCTTTTTGCCCTTTTCTCTTTCCGTCCTCCAGCTTACAAGGTTTAGAGATCAGTCTGAATTCCTCTTCACGAGATTAAGTCTTTTGAACGAAGTAGTTTTCTTAAGGTATCATTGTTTCTGGATCACGGTCTGCTAAGAACATTTACGTACAGATTATGGCACATGTTACCACACGTGCAACTGTGAAAGTTAAAACAAGTGTCTGGGTTGTTCTAGGAAAAACAAGGAAGCAAGGAGTGTAAAAATTTCTGCTGCTGGGTAGCCTCTTCATGTTGCTTTTTTTTTGTTTTCCCCTCTCCAACTTCAGAACCATGAGTTTTGATTTCTGTTTTCTATTACAAGTACTGGTGCTGAATATCCATGGCAGCTTTTTCCTTTTAGAACAGCTTACCATTTTAAGCTCTGAAAGTACTGTGGCAGCTTTACTTTTTACAGATTTGTATTAAAAACCTTCTGCTTGCCTGTATGTGTAAAATTATATATTACATACAAGTTTTTAATCTCTTCAGAGTTTAGAAGTTCACTACTTAAACTTATTTTGTGAACCCAGTTTCATAATAAGACTAAAAAATGCATCGAGGCACAGATTTGCTTCAAGGTTGGTTTTCTGGTATTTTTTTTTAACAGCTTGTGAAAGTCTTTAGCAAAATGAAGATAAATAGCATCAGCTATTCCACACGTTCTGGAGTAGTGGAGGAGGGGAGTGTGTCAGTTGAGGGAAGGTTTACAAGTTAAAACTTCTGTTGCCAGGCAGCCCAAGAAGTGAGTTGGCATCACTTGAAAATGAGTGCAAATTATGGCTTGCTGTTGGAGCAGAGTGGACAATGGAGAAAAAAAGGAGTGTGAAGAGAATCTTGACTGTGTTGAAATTAGTTTGTTTTGCCTTCCAGAATACAGAATTTTAAAGAAGAGATTACAATCTTTGAAAGTCTAACAGTATTGTGAGTAAGAAAAGAGCTGGGCTACACAGAAAGTGTAATTCCCACCCTTTCTTTATTATTATAGCATGTTATGGTGAGTTAATGACTGCTGTTACAAAATGGGGTGTTTGAACATGTGTGGTTATACTATTGCTCCTCCTAGCTGCAAGAGTAGTGAGTCGATGAGTGCTCGAGTCGCCTGTCCTGCTGTAGTGCCAAGTCTTTTTGTTTAGCTCCTGGCTTATATAAGCAAGTTGAGCACTTGCCATGAGATCCCTTGTGCAAGGTACCACTCTCCATAGGATTGTGTTGTTCTCTCTGCCTTTATAATCTGCTGTTAGGGACCTATCACACAGGTAAACTAGCAGTCAAAGGCTTACTGTGTGGATGAGCTTTCCATATAAAAACCATCTTTGTTTTTATTGAAAGCTGCTTCTTGCATGTCTCCTTTCCTCACCAACAGTGGTGTGTAGCATTTGCTCTGTTGAATATACGCCTCTTTAAGATTAAACTTGTCAGTGTGCATGTGTTCAGCAGAATGTTGTAAGATAGTAATTAATGCTGTAGCCATCATGTGAACGGAAAATATTTCTGCAAACATGTCTATATGTCTAGATACTTAAGAGGATAAAATTAGGCTTTGGAATTTCCCCCTGGTCCTGTTTAACATAGCCAGCTCTTAGACAGACTTTTATTATGGTGATAATGGTTATCTGTCGTTGTTTCACTTTTAATGTGAACCTTGCACTGTCCTTTGCAGGAGCGTAACACGCAAACCAGTAGCAGCTGGGGCAAGTCAGGACAGTCAGATGGAGGTTGCGTTGTTATGTTCTGTCACCTGGCAAGCTTCTGTCATTTCTTCAGTTTCCTTGCAAGTTTAAAAACCGTTGTAGTTGTTGTATAGCACCTTTCTTGAAAATAGTTAAATATTTCTGCTTCAAACCCTAACAGTTGGAAAGTACAGGCATATATTCATTCACAGGTCTTCAGTGTTTGCATTTTGAGTATAAAAGACACTGATTTAGCTGAGACTCAGAATTCCTGTGGGATTCATATGTCCATACAGGATAAAACTTAACTGTATAATCTTACTGATACAACAGTACCGTGTTCTTCTTTTGGCCCACTTTTTTTTTTTTTTGAGGGGGGAATTATTTAGGAAGGCTTTGGCAAAACTTGTGGCACCTGGTCCTTTCCCCTCCATATTGCTGAAAATTGTGAAAAACATTTTTTTTTAGTGCACACATTTCTTCCATAGGTATGTTAAAACTGTGGAGACAAATGGTGAATTGCTTTTTTCTTCTTCCCTTTTATTTTGCTATTTCATCTCTATCAGTAAGCATTCCCAAAAATAAAACAGAGGTAATGCTATCTTCTTGAGCAATCAAATAGTAGAAAAAAATGAGGTGACACGGTAGAGTTTTTGATGGCTGCATATGGGAGAGGATTCATGATGGTTTGACTGAGCAGTGGCAGCCACAAGCAAGGTAGATTCCAGAAGGTGTTGGTAAAGCGTGAGTGTGATGAGAAAATAATCTCTCTAGGCTATGCGTGGTGTTCAACTTTGCTGCAAATGTAAGCGCTGAAATCCTTTGTCCCAAGTGTGCTTGAGTGCAAAGTTCATTCTGTAATGACGCTTTTCACCCAGTCTGTCTATCTGGTCTTTCTGCATCTGGTACAAGGATTCCTGCAAGCTATGGGAATAGTAACAGAAAGATAACTTCCTTGCTGCACATGAAGAAATGGAAGCCCATTACTCCTCAGCTGCCTTGCCCTTTGCAGCATTTGCATGGGGGGATGTCTGTGTGTCATGTTCAGTGCTGCTGCCTGTTGTATCAGGGCTCCTGCTGCCCCTGAGCTTTCTTCAGGCTTCTGGTTGTAGCACATCCAGAAGGCCATGGACTTTTGCCCTTTTGTTGGGAGTTCTATCTTGGAAGCTGGATGCTTTCAAGGTGGAGATTTTCCTTTTCTGCTGTGGTATGACTCTGACATTATGGAAAGTCACAAGAGCAGCAGCCTTTTGGTTTCTGCAGTGTGCGGGTGGCCAGTGCTGCAAGCTGCAGCATTCATTTCCCTTCTGAGGAAACCTTCCAACAAATTGGCTGGGCATGATGCTGTGCTGTCACACAGTTATCTAAAGCAGTCAAGCATTCTTCCATTTTAAATGACTGGACTGTCTGTCTGGAGCTGCATTTGGGTTGTGAGTATTAACACGGATGTTTGATGTGGCCCTGATGTTGGAACATATAATAGCTTGCATTAGCAAGTTGCTAGGCTAAATCATCCAAAACTTCAGTGGCCACAGATCCCTTGTTTTATTAAAACCTCCTGTTAGTTAGTTATCTGGTTGCAAGAAATCATTGGAGCATTTTTCCAGAGTCTTAATTTGCTGAGGAATCAAATTGTTGCTTGAAGGACTCTGGTCTTCCTTTTCCTTCAATTCTTCTTGAAAAAAAAAAAATTAAAAAAAAAATCAGAATTTAAAGATTTTAAATGTAGAAGTTAGAAGAAAAAATGGAGGGACTGGGAGGGGTGTTTGAAAGGCAGAACTTGCTTTGAGTCCCTACTAAAACAGAAAGAAAATAAGCTGTCGTTTAACATCTTTAGATTTAAGCTTTGTTTCTGCCCGGCTTCACAATCAGACTAGGTAAACACTACTAATCAAGTGTGTTGCTCTAATTTTTGTACACTTTAAACCTTAATCAGACTTCAGAGCATTACTTTCAAGCAATTATCTAAATGACTGAGATTAAATATTTGTGATTTTTTTGGCTGTGTATACTTTCTACTGCATAGAAAAATGCAGTCATAGGCAAGAGCTTTGCTGTTGTAGTGGTTTTAAGGGCAGGCAAGAGGGCATGCAGAGAGCAAATATAGAATTTCCCGAGGGGTGAGGCAGTGCAGGCTGCTCTGTCAACTCCATTGCTCTATTGCCTCTTAAAAATTAGTGATTATTAATTAGCGTGGAAGATCAGAGAATCCATCTTTTAATAAAGCAAATTGGTTTACAGCATGGGGAGGGTTCTCGATTGGTGGTTTGTTACGTGCTGTTCTGAACCACTGTTTTTGGAGGCTCTGGGGAGTCTGTCACTGCTTGCACAGCTTCAGGGAAATCTGACCCTTGACTGCCAAAGGGCAGCTCTGGGATGAATGTAAATGAAATCCGTTTCCTTTCACGGGATTTCTGTACTGAAGACAACACTCTATTACATTTCTTCCAGAAGGCTTCCTGAAGGAGCTGCTTTTGTTAAGTCCTGGGTTAGGTGGGGCTTTGTGCTCAACTCTTCTGGATCTGCTTTGAAAGGAGAACACACTGTCTTGTTCTTACTAGGCTGCTGGGCATGGTTAACTAAAATGTATGAAATCTGTGCCATGAAGTATCTTGTTATTGTTTGTTATTTCTTTCAGCCTGTAGAAATGAGTGGAAATAGGATAAACCTTTTGAAAAGAGGAATCTTGCTTTGTCTGAGTGGGTGGGTGTATGTAGCCCCGCTGGCTTGTTTTTACTGTGGTGTACGTGACATTTCTGTGCTCTGTTAGCATAGTCTTTTTTACTCCTTGCTGTGGACTAATGTGCAGTAAGTCCTTTTTTTTGATATTAGCCAATCTTTGTGATGGATTAATTTTGTTCTGATGATTTTTTTGTTTGGTTATTGTTTTTTTTTTTTTTTTTTTTTGTATTTTTTTTTTTTAAGTATTATTTTTTTCTTCAGTTGCAGTAACAAGGCCTTGCTTTGGCATCACCTAGAAGTCATGCCTGTTAAGCTCAGTGCAGTTATTCTTACATGTTTGAATGGGCCTAATGCTGCTCACTAGGAAATGCTACTTACAGGGTTGCCTTCCATAGACAAGTTGTTCCATCCTAATGTCTGCAAGACACTGAGTCTGACAAACATGTTTTTGAGGGTCAGATTTGTAGGGTTCAGGAGACAGTACTTCTTATTTCCTTTTTGCCCTACTGGCACTTGGGGGCTCCAGAAGAGTCTTAAAATAAGGTAAATGAATGTCAGTACCATTACCTGTGCCTCTGGACATCTGCTGTATAGCTGAACAAGGAACAGTGCTATCTAACTGTGCACCCCTGTGCATGTGCATTTTGTTATTAGAAAGTTTTTTTTTATGATGGTCACTGTAAAATCAGATAGTACTGATGTGACATTGTTTTTAAAACATCTTAAAAAATCTTACTTCAAAAGTATTTAAAGTGAGGAGTTTGCCTGTATCTCTAGCAGTTGTTGAATTCTCACAGGCTTCTAACTTAAGCCTTTTTAAAAATAAATGTGTAAATATTTACACGATACCTTTCTGGGTGAGTATCCTCCCACAGCTCCGGCTGCATACCATCCGATCCACATATTACAGGCTATATATTGAACCTGTGCTGTTATTTTGTATAAAGTATGATAATAATGTAATTTTAGCACTAATAAATCAAAAGCTTAAACTCCATTCTCTTTCACCTTTCTTTATTATAATATCTGGATGCTGAAATAAGACAAGTTGCATGCAGTTAAGTGACCAGCTCTTGTGGGGATACCAAGGGACAAAGCTAGAACACAAAATTCATAGTGTCTTTGCTTCTTGAAGTTTGAGATGCTTCTGTCCTTTTTGTGTAGGAATCAATAATATGTGTATGAAGGCTGCACATATAAAACTTGCTTTCTGAATCAAAGGAAACTGCATCAGTGTAATAGGTAAAAGAAACTTATCTTCCTAGTTTTAAGAAACTCATCAAGGGGAAATTTGATCTTCTCTTTCCTTTTCCTTCCAGGTGCTGGGTTGTCACCTTGCAAAGGAACTTTGCTCATTGTATAATTCGTATTTTGAAATATGTTTAATTCTGCAGAAAGCTTTCTTACTACAGAGTACTGTATAATGTGTTACAGCTAAAGAAAACATTTTCAAAATTCTTAAATGTCAATTAAAAATTCTCCAATAGTGACGTGCAAGAATTTGAAATAGAGAACATTGCACTTCTGAACACAAAAATTGAAGGTTAAGCCTGGATGCTCCAACTTGCATAACTTTTAAAGACTTAAGCTCCAGGCATAAACAAAACAGTCCATCCTGCTATTCTCCAAAGCAGCACTTGGTGCTGATTAGAGAATTGCTTTGGGGTAACTTGCACAGTAGTGGTAGTATCATGTTGACATATCTACTGGCATCCCCTCCATCCAGAGGTCAGTAGAAAAGATTAAAAAGTTGGAGAAACTGGTATGATATAAAAGGTTGATTAAAACTGAGCATTTTGAACTGGTACTTGTTTTTTTTTTTCACTTGGTTTCTCCACTGTGCAGATGGCCAAAATGTTGGGAGGAAATACTTTTGCTTTGTAGAGTGTGCTTGTTTTTCCTGGGAGATCCTTTGGGAGAAAGGTTCTTCTGGCCTGCCTTGCTGACAAAGCAAGCAGAGCACCAGCTAGAAAACTGTTGGGTAGGAAGTAGTCTTTTAGATCTTCTCGAGTTCAATATTTCAGCTAGGTGTCTGGGTAGTATTTGTAGCATGGGTATTCTTTTGGTGGGGGTGGGATAGGGAGGAGGGGTTGTTAAAAAAGCCTTCTTTTGGACAGTACTGCCTTACTGGGGTTTATCTAAAATTCATCGGCTTTGTGTGAGTTGACCAGTTACTAAGTAGCCTTGGCGTGTAAAAGAACTATGTGACCCCTTTTGCAGCGGTGTGGTTGACATGCAGATGAAATGCTCACACAGGGAGCTGACTTCCAGAACAGATCGCGTTGGCTGTAAAATGCAGATTTTAAAACACAAATTAAAACTGTGTGATTGTTAAACTAATGGGATTGCTTGCTTAAATTTAAGACAGATGTATTTATCAGAGATTTAAGAAGATCCTTTCTCTGTCTGCATTGTTGTGGTACTTTACGTGAGCACTTGGATATGTTCTGTGCTTCTCCCAGAATCATTGCTAGAGAAGAGTCTACTTGGCTAACAAGGCAATAGGGTAGCTTGGGCAGCTATTTTAATAGGAGGATTGTGTGTATTCAGATACTGTTTTGGAAGAAGCTGGGTTGGTTTGTTTGAATTTTTGGAGCAATGCTTTATTGCCTTCCTTGAAATTCACCATCAGACTATATTCGAAATGAGTTGGTGGCTGTTATCTGTTTGTTCTTATATGAAGATTCTAATGCTAAGAGGGAAACATGTTTAGGCATAAAGATGTGCTTGGGAAGGGGCACGGGAAAGGGGAGAAAAGAGAAAGTGATTTATGTGTTACCTTGTCTCTTTTTCCTCATTGGTCTCCATGATGAGCTCTATTTTTAGGAGGAAGTGCTCTCCTAAGGCAGTATTGGTTAAAGTGTTTACATATAACAGGGGAAAAGAAATATGTTATACTGATCCCCTCAAAGGTACTGCATATACTGCAGTTCTATCTCCTTGTGGAATGTGGGTGATCGTAGAAAAGGAATGCTTCAAGTAATTGAGTAAGGAATTTAAAAAGTTAGTGGAGATTTACTTTAGATGCTAGCAAAATGGATTTGATCTAAACCTAAACGCTTGATGTTGAATACAATCCAAAACTCAGTGCTTTCATCCCATCTAACACAATGTTGTTTCAGCCATCACTGCACTGTGAACTGAAATGTAAGCAAAATGAATGTGGTTTGACTCTGTAAATGAGCGTTTTTTTAGGGGTATGTCTATCTCAAAATTTCTCAACTACTTCTTGTAATGAGATTTTCAGAATTAGCCTGCCTGGAGACAAATAAGCTGTGCAGGAGAAAAGAAGTCATTAGGTTTTGCATATTATACTCTCCCATAGATGCTAACATCCTCTCTCAGTGCTGCACCTCTTTGTAGCATTTAAGATCTTTCCTATTTAAAAACATGGTTCTGAAGTCTTTTCTCCTAGAGAAGAAATGAATGTGCTGTTATTCTGCGGTAGTGGGATGAGTTCCACCCCATTAAATGTAGCTTCAGAGGTGTCTGCCAGGGTGTTCCACCTACAGGCTTCTTGACTAAGCTGGAGTCTGTTTTTGTGTATTCTGGATACCTACTCTGCTGCTCTCCTTCCTCATTGCCTTTGGAATCTTGAGCTCCAGTGTTTCTTGGTCACCACAGGCACAGTTGCTGTTGACTGCTGTAAGCCAAGTCAGCTCCTCTTTAGTCAACAATAGATAAAGCTGTAAAAGATGGAGATATGTGTACTGGAGCTTCCCTGAAGTGACTGAACCTGGCAAGTCAGATTTTATATCTGAGTTCTTTTGTGGGTGTTTCCAATATCCCTGCTTAAAGAAGCAGCTCTGAGTGCATTTAAAGATCAGATTAGCATGCAGAATATTTCTCTTTAATTTATAGCTCCTGTTGTAGATTTACCACATGCATTTAGTAGTTCACTTGTGCTCTGTTTCTTTTTGCCATAGTTGCAGGAAGAAATTGGTGACTAATTTCATGTTTTGCTTACTCCTCTGTCCCACGTCCCCCAGTGTAGTTTTGTTTACTTCTACAATGTCTGAGGCCATTGAAGTGTACCCTAACTGTGCTGGGAGGGAAAACTGGGTGACTTCCTGAAATTTAGTAATAGAGGGGGAAAATGGGTAGCACCCTGCCACTGTATTTATCATAGAATGGGTAAAATTATGTGTGTGTATATAAATATATATATGTAGTAGCAAAAATACAAGTATAAAATGACAATGTTAAAAACGGGTGGGTTTGGTTGCCTTACTAATGCTTAGGTCTCTGACCTTTTTGAGGTACCCAGGAACACATAATTCTTCTGTTGCTGCAGAGACAGCCTTTTATGATAAGTAAGTTATGTAGATAATGAGGATCTTGGAATACTTTGGATGTTAGACTTACAGTGAGGATACCTCAAGTCCTCTCCTGTAGGAAAAAGTATTTTCAAAAAATACTTCTGTAGGTATTAATAATACTTTGCGGTTTCTGGATTTTATTTTATTCTGGGTTTATGTGGTTTATTTACTTTGGTTTACTTTTTTATTTAGGTGTCTTCTGTCTGTAGATGTTAATGGCAAGTATTTCATATTTTACTGTAAACCTCTCTCTAATGAGGCTCTTGAATTTTTGTTCAAAGGTGCAGTAGAGTGAAATACATTTTATTGTCTTGTTTTTTTTTTTTTTCCTGCTAGACTCCTTTGGTGCATAAAACGTTATCCTTTGTTACCCATGTGACAGAGCAGGTGTGTCCTTGAGGCTGTCAGCTCAGACTAAGAAATGTTTCCAACTGGATTCTGAGTTTCTGTTACGTTCATAAAAGATGATTTTAAGTGGGAAGAAGTTAATTGGTGGATGAGTGATGACTTTGGCCAGTGGAAGGTAGGAGTTTACGGTGTAGAGGCTGCATGAAAAACATAGGAGTTGGAAAGATGTAAATTGTTCTAATCAAAGGTTACATAGAAAGTAGAGGTACTGCGAATGGGTATGGTACTTGGGTTTTTGAAGATAGACTTAATTCTCAGAAATGACCTATGTGTCTGTATGGAAGTTGGCTGAATATAGTGCAGAAAGAATTGGAGACAGAATTAGACCAGACTGTTTTGAGGCTTTTCCAAGAATAGAAAGCAAGAGAAATAACATTTGTACGTGTGGAGCTGAGGGAAAATGGGATGCTGGATTAAACAGATCTAGCTCTGAGGTGTTCTTAGAGTTCAAAGGAGTTCTTGCCAGTTGAGGGTCTTTTACCCTGCCTTACATGTGTAAGGGCTTTCTAATAATAAACAGAAAATTCTTAACTTAGATTGTGAAATCTGCATATGAGAGAGAAAAATCTCTTTCCAGGTTACTAATGCTTGCATCACTGAACTGGAAGTTATGTCTCTTGTGAATTAAAATTTGAGATTCGTTAGCATTTCTGCATGGAAGTATATTTTCTTGTCCAAGTTAGTGCGTGTGTGTGCAAAATTATTTTCAAGCTGTTTTAAGCAAAACTTTAGATGTCAGTGAATTCACTTCTAGATATTTTTAGAATGTGATGTTTTGTCTTTAAAAGATATTAACTATTTCAGAGTTGAAGAACAAGTAGCCCAAGGAGATTTGAAATAACTTTGTGGAACATTGGCAAACCTTTGCAAAAGCGTTCTGCTGCTGCTTTTGCAGAAAGAATTTGAACTGCAGAGATCGTTCTCCAGCACATGCCTGTTGTAGGTCCTCTCTTATTCTGCAGCTGTTTTATGAAGTAAGGAAGTTGAGAGGTATGTAGTGAGTCATTTGTATTAAAGGCTACCATGGCTTTATTTGTAAAAGCATCTCCTATAGAGCTCTTGTTCTTTTTTTTTGCTGCTTAAAAATATGCACAGGAGGTAGAGTTTAACAGCAGAAAATTCAACTGGAGGAAATAGAAAAGCAACTTTGCATTCTTACAGAAAGCACTACATCTTACATGACTTCTCTAAATGACTCTGTTCAGGTACTTTTTAATACATAAGGTTAGTAGGGAACTGCCATTTGATTTTCAATTTTTATGACTTTCAATTATTTGAATAATATCCTTGTCAGAAATGGAGGCTAAATTTGTGTGGAATGAGATTATAGTATCTAGTTTCTTCTAAGTAGTTACTCTTTGTTTTCTCTTACAAGTGTTGTATATTCTTCAAAACAGCTTACACAACTCTTAATAAGGAGTTCTTTACTCTCTATAAGGGCCTGTTTAGGATTCATCTTGCCTTGGATAGCATGAGTAAGCATACTCTCCTAGGTCAGCTGTGGTAATTAAATCTTAGATAAATCAATTGTGTTTTCATTAGTTTATAAAATTGGGTATTCACTGCAATAGAAATGATACTCATTTCATAGTTTTGATAGTAATTATGTTTAATCCAAGTACAGATGAATTCAGTCTTTGTGTATGAAAAAAACTGAAATAAACCCAGCACTCAAAAATGCATAGCTTGAAAGGCTTGTGTGCCTGCTTTTTCTAGCTAAAGAGTTGTCTCAAAAATATGCCTACCAGTATCTCTTTGTCCTACAGTGCGTGTGGCTTACTTCATACCTGTGGGATGGTGTCAGAAAAAACTTAAAGACTGGTGCTCACTGAATTCTGCAATTAAACAAAAATTGATTTTAAGTGTGAATTGGTGCAGAAATCCGTCTTCAGTTTGGCTTTTTAATTTATTTTTCCAGGTAAGGCAAACTGTGAATTCCCTTTGAAGAAGTACAGAAGACTGGCACATAATCAAAGTCCTGCTGCAGTGGTTTTGTTCAGTTTTTAGCTGTATTCCAAATTTATGAGTCCCTATTACAGCAAACAAGGAGGATTGACCTCTAAAATACTATAAGTTGAATTTACAGTATTAATAATTTTCTTTATACATGTGATTATATTCTTCCTTTTAAATGTGACTTCAGTGTCTGAGATGAGGGTTGTTCCCTGCTTGTACAAAAGCAAAGGCTTAGATGGCACTGCCACATTTAACCTAAATTACTCCATCAGGTACTTTAAACTGAAAAATAGGGAGTTCCAGCTGGCTGTCCTTGCTGGGTTAAAACTCAAGGGCACTTCACTGGTTTGTGAGCTGAAGAATTTCCAGGAAGAGAAGAGATTAAATAAAAGTGGTGTTCTTTATTTAAAAAAGAAGAACAAACAGTATTTGAAGGTGTCATTGCACAAATTTTTAAGCTCTTGAGAGAATACTTAAGCTTGTCTGTTTAGTGGTGAACATAATTGATTCACCTTCTCATTGCACAGAACATAACTCAGTTATGGTAGGAGCAAACATTGTCTCCAGAGATGCAAGCTTGAGTGGATATTTGAGACCTGGCCTCCATCCAGCAAATGATGCCATTACTTCTCTTACTTCTGGTGCTTAAAATCTTTAACACTAGAGTGCTTCTGTGGGAATTAATGCAAACAAGGGAAGGGTGGAACTGAAGGGTTTTTTTTAATTATTCATAGTCTAAATGTATTTGACATATTTAACAGAATGTGTTTGTTGCACGAGTCCAGTAATGAATGTGGTATTAATTCTCCTTTCATTACTTTAGCTGCTGGCCTGTAGTTTTTTTTTCCTTTATTTTGTTTTTTTTTTGTGTTGTTTTTTAGTTGTTGTTAATCCCTACCTGGAACCAAGTTTGAGATCCTTGACTTGAGAATACAGTATTGAGGCTTGTTTCAGAGTGACTTGTCAATCTTTTAAGCAGAGGAGTTACTGTCCTTTTCCACAGTACTGTTTCTGTTGTGGCTCTAAGTCCACTTTATCTGCTGAAAACCAGCAGAGTGGCCAGAAGCATGGCATGAGGCAAACCCAGGCTATAACAGACATTTGGGTTTTATTTTATTAAAAACCCGAAGAAGAAATCATGGTATAACTTGGTTCAGAAGGGACTTCTGGGTCTTGGATGATCTCACTTCCCCCTTTAGAGTCTGTCAGGTCTGGTTAGATTAAGTTATTCAAGGTTTTACCTGGTAAAATTGGGAATTATTCCCATGGAAATGGGACAGGCTGCAGTGTAGCTTTGTACCACTCATCACAAGCCTTGAGCCTGGTGGTATTATCCACTTATTTGGCTCATATCATTAACTGAGGATGCTACGGGAGACCAAGCAAAAGGTGTTGCTAAAACAGCAGTGAAAAAACATCCACTGCTTTTCCTTTGCCTGTACAGACCCCACTCAGTGTCCCTTGAATACAGTCAGGTTGGTCGGATGCCGTCTAGTCTCTTGCTGTCAGATCCTTGTCCTTCACATGCCCAGGAATGGCTTCCAGGAGGATTGGCTCTGTAATGACTTCTGCTGCACTGACAGACCCTAGATGGACATGCTCTTTACCATCCAAAGAGGATGGTGGGGCTAGTGACCTCCAGAGCTCTGCTCCAAGCAGTGTGTCTGTGGTCTTACACTAGTGGGATTGCCAGTGAATCTGGGATTTGCTATTGCAGGCTATGCTGCTGGCACCTGGAACTTCTGGAGAACTGGCTTTTCTAGCCTGCAGATCTGAGTGTTACTTCTCGTGTGTGGTTCCTTATTCAGGCACTTTTTAGGCTTAGTTTTTACTCTGAGAAATTACTTCAGAGCAGCAGAAGTCTTGTCTTGAGCATCACGTTTTGTGTTCTGGTTCACTGGGGAGATAGACCTTGTGCAGATTTAGAAGGGAATCACAGTTCCCATAAGACTTCTGGATTTGAATTATTGCTAAGTATAGAAGTAGTTTGGTTTGAACCTGCTATAAAACATATAGACAGTGCACTTCATTAAAGATCTTTTGTATTTATATACTGATACAAATGTTAGCTTGTCTTGGATTGAAGTACAAAATGGAAATTGTACCTGTTTTTCAGAAGGTCTTAGTAAAAGCTGTAGCTGGTTTTGGCTCTAGGTGCATTTTTTCATTGGAACAGCCAAAATACAGACAATTGTCTCCTGAAGCTATGAGTGTTCTCTGGCAGAAAGTTGTTGAGGAAAAGAGTTATGAAATCTTGGGATTTTTGGTGGAAGGAAAAGTTTGGCTGGGAAAGTTTGACTTCTGCTTAAAAAAAGTATATTTTTAGTGTTGCAGGTAAAATGAAATAATTGTCTGTTATTAGTGCAGTTATAGCCATCTATTGAGAAGTATAAGCACTGGAAAGGGAAATAGAGTTTTTATTTCTATGCCTGAGCTGAAACTTTTGAGGTGGAGAAATTTGCCTTGATTAAGGGTACCGTGATTATTCAGGATTTGTAAGCGTGCTTTAACTTGTGTTTGGATTTCTGGCTGTTTGGAAAAATTGCTTCTCCTTTGTGAATGTACTTCTGGCTTCAGGGGTCAAACTTTCGAAGCTGAGCATGAGTAACTTGAACAGTCCTTGTTTAATCTATTTGTGCTGTTACAGTTGAGCTTGTAATTACATGTTCAATCCAGTGTGCCCTTCTAGAAAAGTATGTGTTGCTGTTCTGCAAGAGTCCAAAACAAGTGTTTGTATTCAGCTAATTGCATTCCTTCAGCCAATGTGCAGTCTTTAAAAATTAGAGACTTCAATATACTTACTGCAGTAAATTAGGTAGAACAGTTAGTCTCCTCCTTTGGAACAGAATATGTTTGGAAAAAATCTTTATGAATGTTTTATGTGTGTTTCTGTAATAGAGAAAAGGGTGAAGTATTTATTAATGTTATTTGTTATTTGAATTTTTTACTATGTCTGGGTGGGAGGTTACCCAGCCATGTAATAGAGTAGGTTCTGAAATCCTGTTGTTTCTGTTGCCCTCTGAAGATGGCACAGGAATCTTCAGAGCATGGGATAGATGCCGCTTTTTCATATTTCTCCTGCATATTTCAGTGTTGTTGGCCTGCTCGCCTTCACAGAAGCTCAGTAATGAAGGAACTGGGAGCTCACACCAGTCTAACTTAGGGGACTGACAGCTCACAGCAGTCGAACTAGTGCTTTTCAATCTTTTTCATAATGTAAACAAGGTAGCTCTTAAAATGCTACGTGCTGTTTTAGGAGATAGAGTCTGATGTTTTCTAAAATCTGTCTGGCAATGTGGGATAACAGTTTTCTCAATTTGAGCTCTTATGTGGGTAAATATGGTGGTGGTTGTAAAATAAAGTGGATGTTTGGGCAGATTTGTGTAAGTGTGTTAAAGTCTCTGATTTAGGAAAGTCTAAACTGGCACTGATACAGAATGTATGGTGAGTAAAGGAATCTGTATTTCTCACCTGGAAAGGATGTGGAAAGTTAGCACGTTGTGATTTTTGAAATTTGTGGTTGGGCTCCAATGTGGAAGAATTTGTGAGACACCTGAGAAGAAAAAAAAAATGTAGATGCTGACTTTTATATCTTCTTTCTGTTGTTTATGGACTTAATGAGTTCATAACAAAAATTTGGTTTTGATGTTAGACATGGATGGGTGCTCTTCCTCTTCACAAAGTCTGTGTCTGCTGTATAAGATGCAACTTTCCTTACTTAGCAGTAGATTACAATGGTTAGAATATTTTTCTGCTGCTTATTCTCAGACCAGCCATGCCTTAATGCTTCTTAGATGAAGCTTGGATAAATGTATGCTCAGTTGATAGATTACTGAGTTGTTAAATTGTGAGGTTTGGGTCTAGTCCTGGCTTGGGTTTTCACCTGTAGTTCCTTACAGAGAGTACTTTTGAGTTCTGTCTTGAGCATTTATTGTGCTGTCTGTTCTGTGTGATAGGCTTAGATAAATGCTAGATTGTAATGCTGATGGTAACAAACAGCTATTGTACTCTGCTCTCCAGAATGAATGTCTGCTGTGTTCTGTAATTACTCTGGGGTAAAAGAGGACACTTAAGTTCTTAAAGTAAGCCATTTTCTGCTGCTTTTCTGGGTAACAGGCATCCAGGCTGTGGAGAGAGCTTGTGTTGTCACTTCAAGCAGAAGACTATGATACTGGTTTATTCCAGTCTACTCTTCTCAATTTGTCTAGCAGAGACCTTCCTGTAATGAGACCTCTTGCAAGTTTGTGTTTTGTTGTTGGTTTTGGGGAGGTGTGTGAGGCAGAAAGTGGCGTGTAACATTGCCAATAAGAAAGCTGTGTTTTAACTCCTTAACTCAGATTGGGACTGAGTATGTATTCCTGTCTGATTCTGTCTCTGTGTCTTACTGATGTGTGGTTTCATCTGGAAGAGTTCTGTAACAGGGCAGTTGAGCATCAAGATGTTGGACTCCTAATCTTCAGTGGGTGTTGCTAGTCACTTTTTGCTCAGTTACTGTGCAATAGCATGATGGATTTGTCTTCCTGGAAGCAGTCAGGGTGTTCAGTCCATGCATTCCCTTGGTACCTTAAATCTTGGGCATTCATTTGTGTAGTACTTTTAGCTGAAAAATAGCATGTGGTGAGGGGGAAGGGGAGAATGGTTCTTGATGGCATTCACAACAGCTATGTAATAGCTTGGAGTTTGGGTTTCTCCATTCCAGTGCTGTGTTTTCTCCCTTAGCTGTTACTCCGTGCAAGAACTAATGGGCATCCATATGGCATGACGGATGCCTTACAGAGACCGAAATGAATATTTCATCACGCCTCCCAAAAGATAATGTGTAGTCTACTAAGCAGCTTTTTTACAGCAAGTAGCTCAGCTTCCTGAGAATATCACAGCCTCCAAGTATTTGTCTCTTTGAGGGAGAGGGGGCTTGGGCTTCAGGCTCTGCAGCTTGAGAAGCTGACGTAATCTAGTTCTTGCTCACCAGCCTGGGTGGTCAGGATAAGCTGTAGATCTGATTATAAAATTATGTTTAGTAACAGGGGCTGCCTAACTGTACTTTTTAGGTTTTTTGGTGTTATTTGCAGGCTTTGGCAACCTAGCAGCTAGCTTAGAGGTAAAAGAGGTATGTTGTGGTGGAATGTTGAGTGGGACTTTTTTGTTAGTTTGCTTGGTTGTTAGGTCGTGCCTTTTTTTTTGTTTGTTGGTTCGTTTTGGTTTTTTTGCTGTTTTTATTTGTGTCTTTCTTTTTCTCCCCATCCTGAAATGTTCCTGGAAATAACATCTTCCTTGTCAGAATGCTTTGTGACAAGGTGAAAACACTGAGAGTGCACTCCCTGGCTGCGGTGTCTAATCACAGCAGCATGGAAGTGCTGATTAGTGTTCTTGAGAAGTTATTGACCATCGGGTTGGAAATATTGTTCCTTGAGGAATGGAAGCGGTTTTAACCAAGAAGGTTAAAAAGAACTTCTGGTGTTCACTAGTGTAGGGGATTTGAAGGCATACAAAACTGGACTGTTCCAATAGGTGGTCATAAACCCTCAAGCCAGTAGTCTGGTTCTTCAGAAGTTTTCTTCTGCCTTCCTTCTCCAACAGGGGAAATACAAGGTTTGGCAGGGACAGTGGATCATTTTTCATACATGGCTCCCTGCTTTTTCCAGACATCCAAGTGCAGGGGAGCATCATTGCTCTCATGAGGATGCTGACAGGAACAGGCACTGTAGAGTGTTCTCCATGTCACTGAGCACCATGAAAGAGCTGTGATGGGAAGAGTATTGGGGGACAGCACTGGACAAGGTCTGTTCCCTTCCCATGGGCTGTCACTGTTGAGTTGTTTGAAGTCCTTTCTGAGAGGAGTCGAGGATATTGCGTTAGGGCAGTTCTGATCTCTCCTGTAGAGGTGGTGCTACTCAACTTTTTGTTAGAGGCAGCTGATATATCCATAGGGGTGTATATGAGCTGCATTTGCTGTCTCTGAAGATACCTCTGCTTTTATTTTAGGTAGGCAAAGGCTGCCCCTCTCTTTAGGGTGTATGATTCATAAATACTTTTTTTTTTTTATGATTGATTTAATCCTGTAAGTTAAAAAAAGAAATGGAGAAGGCGTTTTAATAAAACGCAGACCATGATCGCTGGATTTACATCCTCTGCAGCAAATAGCTAAGGCAGCTAAGAAAAAAAACAGGGTCTTTGAAGCAATTCAAGGACTAAAATTTTTCTGGTTTATGGCTTGTACAATACAGTCAAAACAGGTAGTGATCCTGCATTTGTTTGCATTGTCAGACAGCTTTCCAATATATGAGAAAGCAATGCAGTTGCTGGTATGATAACCAAACTGTTTGGGCTTATGTTTTCCATACAGAGTATCTGCTTTATTTTGGATTATTTTTAGAAAACCTCAAGAAAAATATTTAAACTACATTCAGGAAAGATTTAAGGCAATTAAATCGCCTTCCTGTGGAAGAGGTAGGACTGTGTATATGGTGAGGAGAGGAGTGTTAACAGCTTTAGCACTTCTGGTGAAATAAAAATTTGTGAGACAGTATGTATTTTACTCTTTCAGTGAAAATCTCAAACTTCTGTATCACTTTCCAAGCAACTGAAAAGCTCACTGTACACATAATTGGAGGAAGTGTAGTTTGGAAACTCTGTTCTTGGAAGATGGCAGTTCTGTGAAACATTGAGCTTCTGGCCCCCTGAAATGGTAAGGAGGATTTCTCCGACTGCATATAGGATGCAAGAAGTGCTATTTTTGTATAGGATGCAAGTGAAAACGAGGATATCCTTTTCCTTTATAAATTCTTTTTTAAACTTTTCAAAGGCAATATTGGGGGTTACAAGTTTGACTTGCTAGCAAACGGGAATGAGAAACCATCTTGGTATTGCCCCTAAATCTAAAGCCTTTTAAATATGCATTTTATTTCTGTGACTGGCTTCAACTGCCAGACTGTTTGGCAGGTTATAGATCTTTATTTCCCAAGTGTTTATGTCCTATCCCTGTGTTTTCATCTTTACTTGAGTGTTTAGCAAAGGCTTTGAGGTGTAACCAATTTCCTTGGATAACAAGTCGTCAGTGTTCTGTTTTGCCCATATTGGAATCTCATTAACTTTCATGCATATTTTACCTTTAGGAAATTACTTAATGCTTCATGAAGGCTTCAAATGGGGTACGAGTGATAAACTCTTTCTCATGGCACAGCTGTTTGGCTTTGTAGGGTATTGCATGTTTCATCCTAAAACAAGGAGGAGTCTCTGCATGATTTCTGGCCAAAAGCTTAATGCAGTCTTACAAAATGAGTGAGCTTGACGTGTGTTTACTGTGGGAGAGCCTCCCCTGGTATTTATTACTGAAGACTGGAATTTAAGTCTAGTTTTCTTTGCTGGGGAGAAAAAAAAAAGTCAGTTGCAGCTTCAGATGAATGATTTTTTTTTTTTAACAAGACATTTTTTCTGAGTTTGGCTCTTTCAGATAGGCTATTCTTGGTTTTTTATTGCTGCTGCTGTTTCAAATTGAGACCCTTCAACTATATCTAAATAATCTCCTGTAGGGATTTTTAGACTGTGATAGTTCTTGAGATTTGTAGGGAAGGGGAGGAATTGGTTTGCTGTCTCACATCTTTCAAGCAAATTGAACAACTCAGGCACAGAGCAGTTGATTGCAGCACTCTAAGATAGGTGGGCCTGATGAACATACAGTGTGGTTTCTCTGTGTTGTTTAAAGTGTAGTATTCAGCAAAACTTGCAGAAGTAATTTTCTTTGTACACAAACCTGGAAAAATACTAGAGCCTTAACCACAGTGTGAATGGATTACACTTTAGAACGTAACTGCACTCTCCCTGACACACAAAATGAACAGATGATATGGTTCTGGTTTTGTTAAATAATTGTGTGGTTTCTCTCCAAATGTAGCTGCTATAATTTAAAAAATGGAATAGGATTGCTTTGAGAAATTAAGTAATGAAATAATGAAAAAGAGAAGGAATGCAGGGAAACCTCACTCCTTTCAGCTTCTCTGCAGCTCTTCAGTGAGAAAGAATGGTATTCCATGTCCCTGGGAATTCATACTAGTGTGTGCTCTTGCTAAGTTAGCAGTCTACAGAATAATGGGCAATTCTTGTAATTGGTACCTTTCCTATTTAGGCTTACAAAGACTGGTGACAGGTTTTTAAATTTAATTGCAAACCCACGTCTGAATGTTCTTAAAGAACTTGTTAGTACCACGAGCCACTGGGATAGTGGCTTCTCTTGTACAAGAGGAAGTTTGCCAACAGTGACGTCTTGACTGCTATGCAGAGAGTCCTTAAGATTGTGTTTTATGAGGAGGGTGAGAGAAACTTGGATGGGTCTCAGCAAAATCTTTAGCAGGGAGTGGAGAAAAATCTGAGAGAAAGCCTCATAATTTGCTCCCTGATGTTAAATTATAGATCAGTTTTCCTTCCATACCAAATAGCTGCTTCAGCTTTTGTTATGACACAATATGAAGACCAGATTTTGCTGAACTTGCCAACATAACTAAGCCAATATTGGTCAAATTCTTAATCTGCTTCTTGGTTCATTTTCTGTTACTGGGGAGACTGCTGATATTGAGAAGGAAAAAACCTTAGTGAGCTGACCAGGGTTGGAAAGTTGAAAGAATATTTTTTCAGACTTGAAAATGCTGGGACTTAAAAAGATGCTTTTACTTGATATTCCTCTTTCACTTTGCAATTATATTTCACTTATAGATAGAAAGGATGATGAAAATATGCCAGAGCTTGCTCGTTGTTCTAACCAAACTCTGCTTTTGTCAAAAAAACCCATGTTAACGTGTTTTCATTTCTGGAACTTTGAACTTATTTAATAAGGCAGATGAACACTGTGAAGATTGTGGTGTTTGCTAGTGCTTTTCCAGTTGTACAGTTTTTCAGACACGATGTCTAAAGAGTTTCTTCTCATTTAAGCCATAGAGTTCATACATAGGCCTTGTGCAGCTAAGATTCTCTTTCCTTATTTCGTAGGGTTTTGTTTTCTTCTCTTTTTTTTTTTTTCTGTGTTCCTCTTCATTCTGCATTCAGCCCAGCCATCGTTGGCTGGAACTAATTGCTACATCTTGCTGCAGAGTTGCTCAAGGCAGGTGACAAGAGGCGAGAGAGACCTTTTCTTGCTTTGAATTATTCAGTAGTGAGCCTCTAGTTGACATTTCTAATATTAAGTTTTAATAGAGGCTTCCTCCTCTGGTAATGCATCTGGATTGCTTGCTTGGTAGACAGATTTTTTTAGGATTATTTTTTCATGGAAGTAATGAAATCAGTTAGTAGGAAACCTTCTGCATCCTTCTGTGAAAGGCTTCTGTCTGCATGTCACCCATATGCCCCTACAGTAATATAGCACATAGATATTCATAAAACTGGCCACTAGGTTGTGGCAGGCACACACTTAGAATGGTCCTTTTAAGAGGAAAGTATAAAATAACTATTATTGGTATTTACTGACTGGGGAAAATCTCCTCTTCAATGACCCACACCCTTCTTAAAGCACTTTTCAACTGGGATCCTGTAGTAGCAAAGCTTCAATGACTTCTAAAGAAATCCCTCTTAGCAAACAGGCTGATTACCAATACTCCACTGGCTTTCTGTTCAGAGCTGGGCTGGCTTTTCAGCAAATAGGAGGAGTCATGTTTCTCTCTGTATATGTGTTTGCACTCTTGAGTTGAGAGATGTATCATCATGGGCAATGCTGAGGGGAAGAAACAAACTTCTCCTTTATAATGCCGTCCACCCTGTGGGAAACTGTTGCTGGTTTGTCCACTGGGTCTTGTAGAACAGCTTTTAATGAAGAAAAACTTCATGTACAATGTATAAAGGCCAATCAGTATTGGAGCACTGCAGCTGACTTAGTGTGGCATGCTTGCTCAAGAACACACACAGTTCGACTTCATCTGTTGTAAATAACAAACTTTTATATTGGAGAAGTATCAGGAGTTTTGAGTCAAACTCTGCTCTGTAAGATGATCAGTGTTCTTTAGTGCGCAGGCTGCTGTACTGGTAGCAGATGGGGAAAACAAAGGTTGACAGTCATAGCTGGAAGACTAGGATAACTTCTGGTGTTTCTCTCATAGCAGCTGGGACTCTAGAAAGCAGGAAAACTGCAATGAAGGGTATGGAATGGAACAGACAGAAAAGATGAAAGGGAAAATATGCCTAAACATACAAATTCCTGAGAGTTGCCTCCTCTTTTTTCTGGTGTGGTTTTTTTTTTTCTTCTTTTCCTCTACTCGCACTAAATGTACACAACTCCTATAGCACAGGAACCACACAGGCTGTGAAAGCAACTGTTACTATTTCAAGGTAGTGTTTATTAATACTGTTTTAATTTAGCTTGTTTCCCATCCAAGTTGCAGTATTTTACATGATGGGTAAAATAGATAAAACCTTTCTTCTCTTATTCTGGAGACAATTAAAGCAAGTATTACTTATTTTCAATTCTGTCGCTTCAAGAGGGAAGTAGTCCAGTGTGCACTGTTTTAAATATTATGTATGATATCCCCTTTAAGAACTCCTTCGATAGCTGCTGGCAGAACATTCTGATGCAGATGAAGAAATCCTACCATGGAGACTGCAGTTTAAAACGGAGCAGCCAGAGTCTGCTGCTGAAGGAACTCTTGCTATTTCTGTCAGCAGAGACTTTGCACTGTGTCAGGGTAGCTTATAAAGTCTGATGAGCCACATCAAAGCTGTAAATCAGTTGGTAAAAGCTCTAGTGATACATCAGTTCTGCAAAGCCTTGTCAACTCAGTCTTATGCAAAGCAATTGCCATCTTAATGTGTGTTGGAGTGTCATCTTCAAAGAGTTGAAAGCATTTTTTCAATAATAGCATATTTTACATTTTTTTAAAAGAAAAATTCATTTTAAATGAGAAGTGTTGTCTAGAGCTAGGCTTTGCTGCTTTGTTTCTCAGTTTCTTGCTTATCCATAAAAAATGAATTATAGAGGTGCAAGAGCTGCAGAAACAGAGTTGCATGTTACTTGTCACCAGAAAGAAACCATGGCTGTCATCGAGTCCTGAAATGCCCAAGTTTCATCCAATTACATAAGTTATACTAAAAATAACACTGTTATACTCAACACTTGGAAAACTGAAAGGGAAGGATTTTTTTGGGGGGGGAGGTATGTGCATTGTGATTGTCCACCTTTTGTAGGCAGCTTAGAAGACTCTGCACAAATCAGGCTTGATGTCAAGGAAACAGTTTGTTGAGTTTTTGCTTTATTTCTAATAGAGATGCAGTGACTGCAGGCAAGAGAGTGTCTTTGCAGTTAGCTTCATAGAAAACAGTGTTTCATATCCTTATTTTTTATCAAGCCACTTACTGATTGACTTAAATCACAGCTTTTTTGCAGTTGTTTCTTGCTTTCTAGATCTTTCTTTTTAATTAGATGTACTTTAGCAAGTCAAGATATCAGTTCTTAAGACAGTGGGAGTAGTAAAACTTTGCTGTCTGAAGGAAAGAGCTGGAGAATGAGAGATGATGAGATTCTGCCTGTACCACTGACTCACTATGGCCTGAGGCAAGACTGACTGTCTTCTTAACTGTCTGATGAAGATGATACTTGTCTTGTGGTGGTAATTGTTAGCATGTGAGACAGTTAATGGAGAAATGAAGTGTTCAGTGCATCTGAGGAGTAAGTAAGGCAGAGGCTGCTAGCTATAAGAAGATAAAACAATTTTGTCTCATTTCCAGAGCAAGACCCCCTGCTATCTGAGGTTAGTACTATGCACAAGTAAACTCCCTCTTTCAGAGGTGTGAATGTTCTTCTGCACAGTGGAAAACACTTCCAGCCTTTCTTTTCTAATCTGTTCCCTCTATACTTATGTTAAGTTTCGGCTGATAAATTTTAAGAACTTTGAAGGCCTGACTGATGGAGCCTCAATGTAACTACTACTCAATGTAGCATGTGATTCTTTTTAATATGAGAGTAATATTTTGCAAGTCCAGTAACTTCTGTTGTTACTTGGCAAAGTTTGTGAGCAGGCTTGGGCTCATGAGCTCTCACTGAGCACAGTAAGATAGTTGTGTAACAGGAGATGACAGCTATAGTGCCTGTGAAAGGAAGGAACTCTATGCCACATGTATTGAGTCTTCCTGACATACAGTTTCCATCCAGTTGCTCCTAGTATTGACAGAGTTGATCTAGAACATCTTTTGAGTAGCTGCTGCTTTGGCAGTTCTCATTAGGATGCTCTGACCAGAAATTAAAATGAGTGTTTTCAAAACTTTTTTTCAGGGAAGCAAGTAACTGATGACAGACAGTTGTCCACACCAGCTTTATAGTATATTCCTAACATGAGTTCCATTTCTAGATCCTAAAAAAGGCAATTTACTTCTGCAAGGAATTATTCCTTAGCAAATTCACATTGTAGGTGTTGGGTAAAAATCTTATTTTCTGAGAAACAGGATTTGTACTTCCCTTCCGCTCTGGATTTTTCAGAGTGCATTTGGAGTGATACTGAGGTCAGAGGGTATAAAAAGAGTATCTACAAGGTAGATTCCCTTTGTCTGACGGTTAATTTGTTAGTTATGTTATGCACGAAGATCTAAGTCATGTTCTTCACAGGAACATGAGCGCATTCAGGGAAGTGGTGGCCTTGGCAGAAGCAAGCTGCTTGGGATAGGTTTGTGTTTTGTGCGTGCACATGTGCCTCAGGGTTTTTTATCTTTGTGGGTGTAAATTTGCTGCTTGTATCTAGATATCATCTAGCATAGTGAGTTCCTGTGTTACGATGAGGATTCCCAGGTGAAATAAGTACATAGAAACAGTTAAAGCAGAGGGCTTAGATGAGACTGTTGCGAACAAAGGAGACATCAGCAAAGTGGTGACAGCATGGTAGAGAAGAGTAGTGAAATATCTTTAATCATACCTTGCTAGCATGTGGCTTTATTTTTTTTTTTTATTTTTTTAAATTTTTTTTAATTTTTTTTTTAATTTTTTTTTTTTTTTGCTTCTTTAAAGAGATCAGAAGGTTTCTGAGATGGTCTGCAATGACTCATTTGAAGTCAATTAACTCACCAGTATTCTGCAGGTAGAAGCTACATCCTTCTAAACTCTGCTGACCTTCCCTTCACAATCACAGCAGTTTTCAAGAGTGGCCTATTCATGTGCAGAAAATAATTTCCCTGTGGCAAAGAGTGTTGTTTTGTAGCTTCACAAAACCCAGTGCAAAGGTGTGAGACTTCCCTTGAGCTGTTTCTTTTAGGTTCCTGGCATTCTTACATGCTCTTAACTTGAAAAGTACTTGATATAGGAATGGGAGACTGAGGGTAAGTTCCGTGATGGTAAGGGTAGGCAATATACTAGTTTTGAATTAGTTACCTGGAGTGTTCTGTGATGGCTAATGGCACCTTTGGCACTAATTAATTGTGCATTGTCTGTGTTACCTGCCTCTGCTGCTCTATTTTTCTCTGCTAAGGCTGTTTTTCTAATTCAGATTTAAAAAAAAAAAAAAAAAAAGTCTGTGTGTGACCCTGCTCCCCTGAAAAGCCCTTAATTTAGAAAAATAAAAGAGAACACTATTTTTCTGGTATCTGGAAGGGATTGGATTTGTTCCTGCAGAAGCCCAGTCTGGTATGAAATCAGAGGGGCTACTGCTACCTTTTGCTTGCTGGCACAAGAAGAGAAAGGACAGTGTATGCTGATTAGATAATAAGCTTGATAAGGAGGTTAAGTCTTTAAATTCTAACAACATACCTGTGTAGGTTATCTTGTCCAAAAGTTTTTGTTGTGGTTTTTTTTGTTTGTTTGTTTGCCTTTTTTTTTTTTTTTTAATATAAACGGGAAACATTAAGAATGGGTATCAGCTTTCTCTTTAGGTGGAATATTAAGATCAAATCTAAGTGTAGGGAAAAAAAAATATCTTGATGTGCGAAATCAGAATCAGCTATGCAGGTAGGACAGATACCACAAACTGTTTCCAAATTTCAGAATGACCTCCTGGATAGGTTCCTTTCAGTTGCTTCAAGTGAAATCTGCCTACTTTTGCTATTAAAGGTTCTAATAGTGTAGGTTCCTGAAAGGAAATGTTTATTAGCAAAACACATCTGGTTTCTTGTTCTTTTAAAGTTGTTAGAAGAACCGGATGCTTTGGTGTTGAAGCATTACACACTGGAGACGATGCACTCCTCTATACAGTGAAACCTTTTAGCATCTGTGTTGGAAATCATTAAAACAACTTAAACTGTTGCTTTGGTTGATAATGACTTTTAGGCTGAGATTTTTTTTTGAGACCCTAGCATTTGAAGATCTGCAAAGTGCGACACCACACAGACTTCTTATATTTTCAGCTTGTTGTTGATAAGCAAAGTCCCTGCCATGGGACTGCAAGAACAAATGATCAACCGTGTGGTAAAAGGAACTTCCTATGAGCTTGTTCTTGCTTAAGCTTTACTACTTTATATGAAGTTTTGTTTGGAAAGTCTTTTTATTTTAGAAAAGTTTCTAGCCCCCAATTGTAATTGCAGTGTGTCTGTGTAAAATGTACTTCTGTCTTCCACAGAATTATTGAGGGACTTTTAACCTATTTCACCATTAATAAAGTACATATTTTGCTTTGTCTTTTAGTCTAATACGCATAATTTCAGCTTTCATCACATTATATTGTTACATATTTCCCAGACTGGGAGATCTTGGATTTTTCATCGATCATAGAGGAGAGTTGAAGGCTGAATCGCCGCTTTTCCTTTTCAGAATAGACTAAATGGATCAAACTCTTCATGGATTTCACTTAAAAGTCAATTTTTTTTTTTTCATTTTTTCTTTTTCTTGAATCAGATCTCATTTTAGTCTTCAAGCTGTGTATTTCAGACCTGCTCATAGTATTTCACTAACAGTTGCATCAGTAATACAACACTTTTAATCCTATTTACTATTGTCTATTTATATTCTCAAGGATGAAGTCAGCCCTTTTGACCTAGCAGCATGGAGCTTTCCTGATTCAGGTGGGAAAACAGACCAGACTCGTGTATTTAAAACTGCTGTACAGGGGTGTCAAGTCTGACCTATTGTCAAGACTACCATGTGTGTCTTGGGTCAGCTACTGCAAGTACATGCTGCAGATATTTTGTTGTTGTTATGTTGGGATTTTGTTTGTTTGTTTCCTCCAGTTATCTGGAAGTAAAACAGGTCTTTCTGAATTAAATGGCTTCAAAATATTTCACGTAGCCATTCCTACTTAACCAAAGAGATCTGAATTTCATCTAGGCCTGTTAATAGCTTTGTGGAAACCAGGTTCTGTTATTTTTGTCTTTTTCAACTACTTGCCAACTTACTCTGAGAATTTTTAAATTTTTTTCTTCTCCTCCATTCGTAGCTTCCATCTGATTAGATCTTCTGTTGGCACCACATTACTCTCTTTGACTGAGCTCTCTTGAAGTCTTTACAGGATCACTTTCCTTACACCTCTTTGTGGATTAACACTGGTGTTCCACTTGAAATGCCACCCACAAGACTGACAGTCACCAGCCAAGGTAATGTTAGCAATTGCTGGGAAGGTAATCACCTACAAGTTAATGAGATGCAATTGCGGTTGTCATTTGTACACTGGCCTCTGATGCCTGTCAAATGCATCAGCTGGTTTGTCACCTGAACCTGCCTGATCATTTATGGCTTTGCATTTATTCACTGACAGCTGTATGGTTTCATCCTCTGCAACTAATCCTGTTCACTGTCTATTGATGACCAGCCCTCTTAGTTATTTGTTACTCCTTCTGATAGTCACTGAAAGCATCCCTACCAGCCCTCACTAGGCTTTGCTCACCCTCAGTTCTCTGCATCTTTTATGGCCAGCTGACCAGCTGATTTGACACTATTTTACTGCACAGTATGAAGAAAATATCTGTCAAATGCCTGCTAGAAGTCTTACTTTAGCATAATTACCATTTTCAGAAAAGGTCTGTGTTTCTGGAGGGATGCGCTTACATCTGTTTTGGTTAAAAACAAGTTGATTTGGTATGAATAAGCTTATTTTACTGTCTCGTAATATAGAGCCTAGAAGGCCTCAAGGACCTTTCCTGGTTCACTTAGGAAAAAGCATGGCTTTCTTCCGGTGCTGCAGAGCTTTCCAGATTTTTTTTTTCATTTCTTCTAATTCAATAGCGTTGTTAAAAGGAATAGCTGTAGGATGGGAGTGAGGTGGAAGAACCTTTAGAGCAAGGATATTATTTATTTTGGAGGTGAGGTGGTGCTTTGTTTTTTTTCTTTTGGGTTTGTTTGGTTGGTTTGGTTTTTTTTGTTTGTTTGTTTGTTTGTCTGGGTTTTTTTAAGCTTCAAAGTGTAAGCTGTCTTTTTCAATAACCAGAATTAGGAATGTAGCCTCTGCTGAACTGTTAAAAGCAATAAAATTGGTACATAGACATAGGCAAGCTGACATTTAATAACATATAGTACAGAAGTGCTTGTGAGTAATTGAATTGGGTTCTTGCAATGTTAGGCACAGTACAAAATACTAATTCCTGCCCTTGAGATCTGTGTATAGGCCAGCCAAAACCGAGGTAATTCAAGCAAGCATAAACAAGCAGAGTGGTAAGTGTAGTGGGGCAGGTGTGTTTGTTAAGCAGCTGCTTTGCTTTCTGGTCTCTGATTAAGTGTGGATTAACCTAATGGAAAGAGGTGAAGGCGAGTTGCAGGGGAGCAGGAGGGAAAGGTGAGAATAGCGTTGCAGTCAGTTACTGAGAAGCTGGATTTGGAAATAATGGGGGAGAAATCACATCTGGCATTAAGAACCAAGATGTTGCTTCTCAGTCTGTTAGAGGGAGGGCTGGAGGAGGAAGAGGAGTGAGGATCAGGGTAGCTCACAAGGCCAGCGACTTCCTTGCGGTCTAAAATGACTACAATAAGAGATACACTCCTACTGTCCTTTAGACTGTGAGAGCTGTTTCCCCAGCTTTGTTTACTCTTCAGTGTGAGCTGTGGCAATAAAAATATTTACAGTAATTAGAAAAACTAATCCTTTATGGGAAGCAGAGGCAGTGATTATACCACTTACATGTTCTTATGCACTTCCTGGTGTGATTAAAAGCAATTGTTTATTTGTGTGGTTCTCTGTCAACCCTTTCTTCATTCCCTTTTTCTTTGCTAATTGAAAAACAAATACCTTCTCCCCTGTCTATTTGGCTAATGGCTGCTTAGTGGTAAGGATATTTCCAAAGACCTTACTTTAACTGAGAGAGGTTGATCAATATGTTTTGTGGAAGGATGTGCAATCGAGTTTTCTGTCACTCTTGACTTGTCATTTAGCTCCCCCATTATCATCAGTGAACCTGGAAGTACCAGTGTTCTGTAGGACATGGAGATTCCCTTGGAGCCTCTCCTGTTTTAGGGGCTTCCAGCTGAATCACAGTTGTCCCTCCTGTGGTGGCTGTGAATCATTATAACTTTCCTAATGATGGAACACTGGTCTCTTGTGGTCTGCTATAATAGGATGAGTCACCAAAGTGTTGTCTAATGGCTGTTAAAATATCTTAAAGTAATTTTGTTATTTAACTTACTTATTCTAAAAGTGATGCTCATATTTGTTACCTATTACTTACAGTATATCTAGTTCTACAGCATCCCTTGCTGTAGATGCAGATGATGTGAACTTTCAGAGGATTAAGGCATGTCTGCTCTGACTGCACTGGGCTTGAACAGCCAAAGTCTTGTTTTCTTTTAACTAAAAAGGTAACTGTTTAGAGTTCAGAGACAGAATAAATAAAGTGTCATTTGCTTTTCTGTAGGTTTGTAGGTCTATGGAATACATACACTTTTGACATGAGCTGAAGTTGGAGCCTCTATAATTCACAGGGACAAGAAGATGATTGAAAGTTGAGGATGTCTCAAACTAAGGAATTAAACATCTGCCTCTAGTAATAGCATCTATCAATGTCTTAAAGGCAGACCTATCAGCCCATATCCTTGTGACCTTGATTTTACCCCAAAATGGGAGATCATGGATGTCAATACTGGTGGAGTTTAAAGCAGTGTTTGAAATTGGTTGGTGCAAGCTACTTTGAACGTATGTGACTGCCAGTTATTGTTGGATTTGATGCTTGAGGTATGGGACAAAGAATACACAGGGAGCTTTTTGTAAGTTCTGTCAGCCTCTTCTCTTGGCTGATGTAGTTTTTCTGTGTCCTAGGCTTATTCCCATTGCAAAGCTAGTGGGAATGGGTGGGGTTTCAGGACAGACTTCAGTGGTATTTAAGAGGGCAAAGGTGATCTCCTCTTAAAAGAGGAGCTTTCTTCCAAGCTGGTGGAATGATTTTAGCATAGGTAATTTCCATGAGGGAATTAAATATTTCCATCTCTGAAATGACTGAGAAGTACCTGATCCATATTTTATTGTTTCTGGGAGAAATACCCTTTCTTGTTTCACTGTGCAGTGGATGGAGCAGGCTGCTGTGTGTAACTTCACAGTTCTGTGATTTCTGTGTCTAGTATTCTGTGTTTGTGTTGCATCATCTGTCCTTGATCAGTGATGGAAGAAAGAAGGCTCTTTCAAACACTCTGTAGTTGTCAAAAGTGTGCTACAAATGGTACAGATAGCAGCTTAGCACCGAGAAGGAGTCTTAGCTATCAGAGCTGTGAATCTCAGAGCTGTGGTGGTTTGGGGGTTTTCTCTTATTTCTCATGCTCATACCTTAGTTTGGAGGGCAGGGGGATATGAATAGTGAACAAATACATCATCACCTGAGAGGGTTTTGTGGATGAATAGTGTCTTTGGAGAAAGTAGCAAATAGGGTTCATCTCCATCTTGCAGCACAGACGTGTGCTGTGGCTCTCCTGTCACAGGATTGCTGCGGGGTAGGGGAGGGCCTTGTAGTCAATGCTGTAGGCTGTCAGTGCATGAAGGATACCCACGTCTCTAGCAGGGAAAACACTGCTAAGCCTGGTACAGTGTTTTGCTTTTCTTCACTGTTTTCTGTAGATAAGTCTGTGCTCCTTGGAAGAGGCTACAGGAGTGTAAGTTGGCCCAAGACTAATTGCAACTGTAAAGCAATCTCTGGTCTGTTGTGCTGTTGGCACTAAGCTAAATATTTAAAAGTGAGCTTAACCAAGAATGGGATATACCACCAGGGAGCTGTGGCTGTTCCATCTGACTCTTCAAATTAATTCTAGAGCTTGGAGATGAAGTTTGAGAGCAAGCAGCCTGGGGGCTCAAACAATAAATTGCGAATTGAGAAGCGATATTTTAAGAATTTTGTGACTGTAGGGGTGAGGGGTTAACATGCTTAAGGCATGGTAGTATTTTTTCCTTGCATCAGTTTCTGCACTGAGACCAATAAGCTTAAAACTCTTCACAAGGTATTTAAAATGAAAGCCAACTTGAAGCAAATTTATGAGAAACAAATGGATGAGGGAGCGCGGAGGTGCTGCTGCTGACCCCACAGGTGGAATGGAATGTGTCTGTTTACAGCAGCATAAAAATAACCCTGTCAGGACATGCGTTTCCTAGGCAGGAATATCCTTAACTCTCCTCTTAGTTTATGTTGTTCTTATACAAACAATACAAACTCAATCTGTTAATCTGTGTGTTTGTTAAGCCAGTATAAACGGAAGTTTAAATATCTGATACTTACCTGAAGGAGCCAGATGATGTCAGACTGCTGTGGGTTATCTGATGGAGATGCCACACTGTTACATTCAACTTCCATAGCCTTGCTTTTCAGTGACATTTCGGGCTGTTGTTGTTTTTCCTCCTACTCAGTTAGTACAATAGCACACTTTTCTGGCTCAGCATTTGTCAGGGCACCAAACCTATGGGCAGGGAGCCTGGAGAGCATTCAAAAAGCAGGGCATGAGCTCTTTTTAGCACATTCACGTAACGTAACCTTCTGCATTGCTGTTCGCTTCATCGGAGTGGCCTCTCAGCTCAGCAGCCTTTCTACTTCAGAGAAAGGTTTGGCACATATTTAAATCAGCATGCTCTGGTGTGGTGTATCAACTGGGAGGGTTGTTTGTTTGAAATGAATAATACGGAGACTTTTGTTGCCAAGGAATAAGAGACCTGCTTTGGAATCAAGGTCTGGAACATGCTAGTTTTAATGCTGCTACATTTGGTGATGCCTTGTTTCATAGGCAAGCAACTTGTGAACAAGTTTTCCCAGGAAAGTACAGTCTATAATATAATGAAGACTAGTGGTGGATTTCTTCCTTTTTGAAACACTATCTGAAGTAGGTTTCGTGATCCTCTTTTATAGGTAAGTCATTTTAATCTAAAATGTTTTTGTGTAAGGGTTTGGGAGTTTCTCTAGCTGTAGTTTGGAGACCACTGTGCACTTTGTACATCCCCTAAATGGTATTTTGGCATGGGAAAGGTTCAGATTTAGCCCACATGGTTTGGGGATGTTGCTCTTTACCTTTTCTCAGTGTGTTCCCAGATCTAAAAGATTACTTCAGCTATTGGACTCTGATTTGGATGTTGATGTGCAAATGAACATATGACTAATCATATGTAGCTGTAGAACTTCTTGCCTGAGTACTTTCATGCTAAGTGTCCCGTTAAAGGAAGGTTCTCCTGTGTCTTCTCCTAGTGTTTCCACTTAAAACCACACATTGCCATCACTTTTGCAGACTGATTACAGTGATATAATTTTATATGGTGGGAGAAATGGAATGAGACTTTGTGTAGTGAATATTGTTAGTATGGGGATTTAGAGTGAAAGTATTCAGTTCATGAGATTGCTGCCTGACTTGTTATCTCTGAATTTTAACATGTGAGGGAAGTCACTTGCAATTAGCAGATGTGGAAATTACAAGGTGAAAAGGAGATGAAATTGGATTCTAAAAGGATTCAATGAGAAACTTAGCTTAAAAAAAAAACTCAAAAGAAAAAGCTGTTTTGTAGCAGAAGAATTTCATGGTCTGACCAACTGTGTGTTCCCACAAACAAGTGTACTGTCATGGCTGTGGGTGGTAAGGGAAAGGAACACTGGAAATTAACTGCAGAAGCGGGGGTAGAAGGGATGAGAATACCTTCAGATGATCCTGTTGCTTAACAGGCCTCATGATGTCGAGAAACAATGGTCTGAGGAGGAACCCTTAAGGGAATCTTGTATTCAGAGAGCAGAGGCAGTATGCAAGATGGCTCTATATGGAGTGAATTGGCAGACAGTTTTAGGGGGGAGCAGGACAGGAGGGCAGTGTTTGCATTTATTCTGTTTCAGTATTGCTACAGTTAACCATTCCCTTGAAATTTCCTATTGTTGAGGAGCAACGTGCAGTTAATGACCAGGCATTTCATGGAGAGATCAGTCCTGTAAGGAGAAGCAACTACTGAGTGAGCAATCTTTTGGAACTGGGGGGAGAAAGGGGGAAAGTGTTGCAGAGGTGAGTTGAGGAGATAGCAATCCTGTGGTGAAACCATTTAAGCTGCTTGTATGAAAGAGAAAGAGCCAGACATAACTCATCTCTCTGCAGAGCCCACGAGACTGCTTGCCTGTATGTAAAGACAAGTAGCTGCAGCAATTTGCAAAACTCATGTTACCATTATTGGATGCTACTCTATTGAGATCTAGCTTATGTGCTTTACTGTTGAAATATTATTAAAAGATTAATAGAGCTTCATCATTGTTGACAAAACAGCCCCGTAGCAGCAATAGAGCAGCCTAGACCGCCTAACCTATGCAACAGCATAAACATGCGCTCTTTCTTCCTAGAATATGAAAAGTATGTTGTACTGAGTAACTAGCATACTTGCTGTTCTGTCTGCTCTAGCTGATGTTGAACATAGCAAATCCTTATCTGTGCTAGGAGTTTTGAGCGGGTTCTCTGTATGTTGCTTCAGTGCAAAACTACTTAAAATATTAGTTGACTACCTCAAAAGTTGTCTTCAAAAGTGTTAAAATTAAAAAATGTCAGTTCTAAAATAGCTTCTTCCCTTACACGGGAAGATGAATTAGGTTGACTGTACTGTAAAAAAAATTTCTCAGGCTGCTACATTGATAATTCGTTATCAGACGCAGAGGTTTAGTTCTTCCTTCTCCCTCCCTCCTGCACAGTGAAAGTGACTTTCAGTTCAAGGGAGATGGAATTGTGGTTTATGCTGCAAGCTGTTGTATGGATGTGGAGAAATGCTGAAATAATCCTAAACATTCATGATCTATTGCAGTTTTAATTAGAAAAAATGAGACATGAGAAAGTTGTCAGCTCTTAGAAATTAAATGGGCAAACTCAATGTGAGTGCCAAGGGCAGTAAACTTGTATTTTTTTGAGAGGCTGAAAATATTTAGGTGTTGTAAGTATCAAAGGAGGGATAACTGTTTAACATTAGCTGTTAATCAGATATTTTTATGGTTTGGTAAGTGAATAAATAGAAAATTTTGTATTTAAAATTTATTATTTTATTTAAAAAACATTATTTAACCTTTTCATTTATTGCACTTAAAAATGTTTCCTATACTCACTTCTACTGTATTTTCTGTAAGCTTTCAATTTCTATGACAAGATGGAATAAATTTTTTTTTTAAACAAAGAATGTAGCATCGCAGTTCTCTTTACATTGTTATGAAATTACTGATGAAAAAGAATTCAGAAAAAAATTTTGTGGTTATTTGGGTTTTTTCCCCTCCTCCCATGTAACTTGGCTAACCCTTGTTAAATCTTTTGGTGCCTTGATACTTGTTCACAAAGCATACCTAACCTTCTCAACTTGTGAGAAAGAATCTGACTGGTACTGTTGTTTCTGCTCTTGGCCTGAGTGTCATGCCACTGATTTGGTGTATGTTGATGTCCCTTCTGTGGAGTTACTTCTGTTTCTGTTAAAACTCCCACTTTAATTTTAGACAGCATAGTGAATTGCAGCTGAGATGTGCTTGTGGGTTTTTTTCCTCACTGTTTAGTTGCTCCTGGTGTCCTGTACTCCTTGTGTGGTGTGTGACCCCTTAATGTCCTTGCCTGCCATACTCCTTTTGTTGCTTTAATAACAAAGCCTGAGAAATCAGGAGAGGATTAAACATCCTCCAGCTGACCTCTGATGATGAAGTTTTACTGTTGGATTTAGGTGTAATAAGGAAACCACAAGACATGGGACTTGGGTGGGATTTCATGTAATTTAAAAGCAGCATCCAAGTCTTTTCAGTCCATAAAACTTAGTCTCTTTGCCATTAAGACCAATATTGAAGCTCAGCTGATGTTCATTTGAAATACCAAAATTTCTGAGGAAGGATTCCAGAGAAAAGGTAAATTGACAGGAGCAACTCAACAAAATTTTAGTTGCATTTGCTTTTGAGCAGACTATTTCCCATTCAGCTGTGACATAAATAAGGATTGTATGTATTTGAATTCGTGTAGTCTCTGGCTTCAATAGATGTTAATTCAAGTGAGATTTTTGAGGAGCAATATTGTCATTTCTGCTTAACTGAGATCTGTTCTTCGTCTGCTATGGAGAGGATCAGCTATTTCTGTGTGGGCAGTGTTTGCTGATGCCGCATCTGAGGTGGCTCTGAAAATACTGAACATCAGCAGCCTTCAGCTTTTGGATTTTTTTTTTTTTCCTTTTAAGGTGGTGAAGTTGATCCACCACTTTGAAGTTGCCAATGTGGTTTTAGGAATCTTGTTTTAAGTTATGACTGTGACTCATTACTCTTTTTCTGGCTTAAGAATGTACAGGGATTTGGGGACAAAATGATGGTTTAATAATGTTACAGAAGAATGTTGTCTCCAGGAAACCATAGACAAAGATTTGTAGTTGGGACACTTCAAATTTGCAGGTGGTTCCTTTTTCTTGTGCCTTACTGAAAAAGTTTAGTTTTATGTTGGAACAGAAATAGCTTTGTCTAGTTCTTAATAAAATATTGGGCTCTAAACTTTAAGACTGTGCTCTTGTGTAATCCATAAACTTGGGGGTGAGTTGGGCCATCCCCCCTTTTCATCAAAACTGAGCATTACACATAGGCTTTTTTATTTTGCTTGGGAAATGTGATTTGTTTCTATTTTGTATACATCTACTTTGAAGTCCTGTTGCAAGCATACTTCATGCTAAACTTTGAGGTAGCTTAGTTCAGGAAAAGAAACTTTATCTGAGCCGGATTTTTAGCTGCAGGAGTTCGTCAGCATCAAGGCCCTTCAGAAGACAGGCTTATCTGTCTCCATGTGACAGATTTGCTTTCTGTTCCTCAAAACCACAACATGTGCTGTGGAATCTCATCCGTGTTTGAAGTAAAGACATCTTTCATCTGAGCATGGAGCTGTTTTGTTTAATGCTTCTGTTTTCCATTGGCATTTCTAGAGCAAGCAGAAAAGTGAGTGTGCAAGTAAGACTTAGGAGCTGCTTTCTGGTTGAGAAGTGGACATGGGCACACTGACTTTAAGCTTTCTAACTTTGTGTAATTCTGTCTCTCTTTGTAGGCTTTGTGAAGAGATGAAGGCAGTCATTCTCAAAGAGAACTTTATATTGAAGCAGGTGACTTCTCATTCTCTCACCTGCTTTGTAAGAGTTTAATAGTTACCTCCGTACGCTTGAAGACTGAGCATGTCATGTAGAGCAGTCTGCAAAGGGGGCTTCCACCTGCATGCTTTTCTAACAGCTGAAATCATGTGGGTGTCATTACCTGTTGTCTTGAGTGCCATTTCTCATCACGGAGTGCATCCCCATTGTGCATGGTGGAGGATTGCTGGCTCCTTTGCTCCTGAGAAAGAGCTTTGTGCGTTTTGGTCTCTGCAGGACAGTGTCGGCATAATCTTGGACAGCAAAATTTAACTCTATAGGATGGGCTAAGAAGCAAAAAAGATCACTTGCAAATGGGAAGCAATATCCTTAGAATGGATATGCATTGAGCATCTTAAAACCCTGACAGCCTTATGGTGCTTTACACTGGGATGACTGACCTTGGGGGGAAAAAAAAAAAAAAAAAAAGAAACAATGGGAGACTGTGACTGTATGACTAGTTTTGGTGTAATATTACTTTTTTTCCACCTTGCTATCGTGTTAGCTGGTATAGGGTTTGTATTCCAGGTGTCAGGATCTGTCCTGTGGCATGTGGAAAATAGTTTCATATGGCTGTGAGAAAAGAACGTACCAAAAGCAGTGATCCAGAAATAGCCAGTCTGGTCAGAGAACTGGTATTCAAGATGCCTGCCTGGTGTATGTCTGTCCCTTTTATAAATAATCTTTCAAAAAGTGTGGGATGTTCTGGGGTTTTGTTTATTTTGGGGTTTGGAGTTGGGTTTTTTGAGTTTGTTTTTGGCTTTCTTCTTGCTGTGTGCAGCGACCTGGCTGAAGTTGCTGGATTGACAGGGTCTGTATATGGGAGTATTTAAACTGAGTAGTCTTCTGCTTGTGCAAGTTGTGAAGTGAAATGAAATGGTACTTGCCCCTGTAGTCCTGAATCACTGTCCAGCAAAATCTGATGGTGCTTCTTCTCTTCCCAAGTTCTTAAACCTAAGTGGAAAGAAAAAGCACCAAGTAGGGAGTTCCCTTTCTGGTTTTAACGTTACAGATAGGGAAATCCTGAAACTGCATGGCTTGCCTCTTATGGATTTGGTCTTTTAAGAAAAGAAACCCAGGGATGTGGAATGGAGAGACAGGATTTCAGGTATAACCTTTTTTCCAATTTTTTTTTTTTTTTGAGGACAGTGCACATTAGGCACTTCTAACCCTGTTATGGGTATAGATGGAAATAGCACTTAGGGCTTTAAGGGATGAGAACCCGCTAGAAAAGCATTGCTTTCTTCAAAAATGTGATTTGCCATTAGCTATTCACTTGTCTCTTGAACAGCATTTCCTTTCTTCAGTAAAAACAGAAGTGGAAGGAATTACTTCCTTGAGTACTGAAACAAGAGTGGAACTAACTCCTCCACTGCCAGCAGGGATTCTTTGGGAAAATACGCCTTTATTCACAGTGCAGATTCTTGTGTGTTTCTGCATCTACCAAAAAAGCATCATGGTCTTGATAGAGGGACTTGGTAGGGATAATTCATGTGCAGTTGAGAGAGTTTTTCTTTCAACCAGCACACACTCCAGTTTAAATGAAAACTTGCGTGTGGTAACTTCTGTGTGGTTCTGCCAACCCCCTTCTTTAAACTTAAATACATACAAATATATAGGTATGTGAGAAAGTGATAAGTCTCGTCTAAGAAGGCCTATAGGCAGATAAGGAGGCTTAGGTCAGGTTTGGGGCCTCAGTAGTCTTTGAGACTCTCATGGTGGAAGAGATTGAGTTGAGCCGGTGTGTGGGGCGTGCAGAGCAGCAGGGACAGGCATCCAGGCTCTGCCACTGTTGTGTGGCTCATGCTGGTATGAAGAATCAAAAACTTCAGTGATCTTGAAAATACTGTTTGCTTCATAAATGGGCAAGAAGGGAAGTGCCTTGGTTAAATTTGTCAGCATAGTCTGGCCCAGAGCCATGAATTTTCTTAACCAGTTGCAGGAACATATTTTTCTCTTGATGGTATAGGATAGTGAAACAACCACAGAGCTAGTTTGCCATTTACTTATTGTGAAAAACATATATATCTTACATCTTCCCTTCTAACCCCGCTCCTTGCCATGTAGTGAGCTATGGGAATTAGGCTTAGGCTCCCAGATATGATATAGTGTTACCCTGTAAACCATAATGCATATCTTTTTTCCAGTAAATTCTGTCTTGCCTACATCCTACACCTTGCTGACTGCACATCCATAACCTGTGTGATTTCTCACAGCAAACAAGTCCAGAGGCTAACTTCCTTGATTGTTTTCTGTGGAAAACCTTCCATCTTAAATAGGTAAATTGAAAATGACTCTTCAAACAGAGGAGCTCTGAGAATGTACCCACCAGCTCTGGGAAGCTGCTTGCTTTCTTCAAATCCAAACAAAGAGCAGACAGTGTATATTTGAAAGCCTTTTTGTCATGATTCAGATCACTTGTCCCAGTTTCCAAAGCCGACTCAATAATGTCAGTTTGAGACTTACAATGGGATATGTCAGTATTTATTCTACCTCTTCTCTACTTCATAACATCCTAGTCCCATTATTTCATCCCTGCTCTTCTCCCATTGTTAAATAGCTTGATTCTGTCAGGTTGAATAAATATCTAAATTCTGTCCACTGGAGAATGGCTCAGTTTCATCAGCAGATACAAATGCACACAATTTCTAGAAAATGGAGCAGCACATTGTTGCTGCCTTTGTCTGTGTGTCTGTGGGCTACCCTTCTGCACAAACCACTGAAACAGAGATGAGGTGATGAGAGAGCTACAGCTCCTGGTGTCCATAGGCTCTACCTTTTGTGCTCTTAAGTGAGCAGGCAGTTTTGAGAGCCCAGCACCCGTGGGCTATACTTTGGCCACCCATGTATTCATATATCATGGGTGATGATAAAAGAAATTGTTTTAACTGCTGATTGCTGCAAACATGCTGAAGTAGCATGTTGCATTTTGTAAATATGATTTGGAGCTAATGAAGCAGATCAGAGAGAAGAAGTCTTTTACATAATGCCATTGCTTCAGCACTAATATGACTAATCTGTTTGGACAAATAACGATGAACTTCTGAATGGCTTATTGCAGGATGCTTGAGTAACTCGGTTAGAAACAACAACCTTTGTACTGGCATGATAATCTTTTTATAAGAACAAGTGGCTCGGTTCTCTTCAGAAGTGTACTATTTTTGTTTCAGAGCAGTGGGATGACAAGTCTTGGGATAATGCATTAATAAAATAAGAGAGAAAAAAGATCAACCGAACTGCATTGTAATTGCAGGCTGCAAAATGTTATTTGGATCATCATTTGTGGATACAGGAGAGAGAGGAGAATGGGACCAGGGATGCATAGTGGTGTGTTGAGGGGCAGATAAAACTGCTAATGGCTGCCTATAGAAAGTTTGCACCTTTACTAGAAAAAAGTGTTTCCTAATTCATCCCTACACTAAGGAATTAATAAACAACCCCCCTAATTTTCAATGTTACTAGGTTTTTACAGACTCTAAACAAATCTGTGTCAATTCCACTTCGAGGGGTCTGGTGACAGGGTATTTTTATGTTTAATAGATTCATAGGCTTCTTTTACCTTTCTGTATACTTCTATGTTATATGCTGTACTAGAAGAATAGTACCAGAAGATTGAATCTCTAATGATAAAGGCTGAATTTACTTTTCTCCCCAGATTGGTATAATGCTGTTGGCTTGTCCTCTTTAAAATGTTAGTTTAAAATGTGCTACCCTGCAGTGGTGGCTAGCTATCAAGGAGAGGAGACAATAGCTCAAATAACTTATAAATATGGGACTTGGTCGTCGCTTCAAGTTATTAAAATTACGTAGATGTCCTATGTCAAGTAGCGGTTTTGTGGCTTTATGCTTCTTCTGTAGAAGCTGGGTAGGTTTTTTAAACCTCATAGGAAGACAGTATTCCAGAGACAGAGATTCTGGTGAAGTGAAAAGCATGTAGCAGCCTCGGAGCCTTAGCATTCCCTGTCTTCCAGCCTGGTACGGTCTTTGTTTTTGTCAAGGGTAAACCTGCAACAAGAAGCTATCTGTGCCATGCTGGATGAGTCTTGTACCTGATAGCATCTTTTGTCTTTCAGTAATATACCTCAGAGAAATGTGTCTTAAATGTGTTCTGTTCCTCTTTTGTTTTCATTAAATAATAGATTTAGTATTGCCTTGGAGGATTACTGTCCTTTAGCTTAAGGAGGAATTTAGAAGAGTACAGTAAATGGCCTTATTCAATGGGAGTCTTAATTTGTTTGAGTTGTGAAGGTAGAGCTGAAGGTGACTTGATAAGGAATGCTTTGAAAGGACAGATTTCTTGAATGTGCTTTTTTCATCATTGCAATCTTCTGGCCAGATCTCTCTCTAAAACTGCTGCTGTCACATTTTTACCTTTCAGCAGGTGTCCTTTACAGAAGAGTTATGAGCATTTCTGATGCGTCTCTGTGAAAATTATGTTTAATCATGAGGAAACTCACTGTTGCAACTATTTCCAAGAAACGTAGAAGTAGTCCTGAGCTACTGTACCGAGGTTATCATTGTGACAATACTTAGTTAGGACTGGGAAGTTTGCAAATAGATTTTGAGGAAAGTCTGACTTCAAATACTGAATTGTATTTACTTTGTTCCCAAACAGATTTTTCCCCTAATGAGTGTCGAATGAACACAGCTGCTCCACTTGCAGCTTGCATAGGAAACTTTAAAAGTAATTTTGCCTGTGTGTTTTCTTTTATTTTGTTTCTATTTTCCCCCACCCCCCGAAATGGTAAACAAAGCATAAACTTCAGAATGCAAGAAAAGCAAGGGAAAGAAGTTTGGGTTTCAATCCAGCATCCTGAGGCCTAGCACAGTGCTCTCAGATAATTTCCATTCTCCACAAGCAAACTTTACTGAGGGAACATGAGAATTTTCTTTCCGTGCGTTGGGTTCTCTGTGGTGAAAACTTAATACCACGTGTGGATTAAGAATGTCTTTTTGCATTAGCTTAAAATGTCTTGGAAAAGATTGCCTTCATGTTCATTTTAAAGTAACTGCTTCTAGTAAAATAAAAATCCCAGTACAACCTTTTTCAGAGCTGATCTATCTTCTTACTTTTAAAATTACTCAGTTATATAGATTCGACTATTTCAAATAAAGCTGATAAGACCAATATCTCTTTCAGATTAGACTTTGAATAAAAAAGGGTCTCAATTAAGAAGCGAAGAAGTTAATTAGAAAAAGAAGTTGTTTCCTTTAGTGATCAGGTTCTGGTGGACTGATGAGTTTATTTTTCAAAGACAGTCAAAGGATTTTGAAGCTACATGGGGTCCTCAGACTGTACTTCATGGTTCAGTAAGACAAGACCTCAGTGACAGCTGGCTAACTCATCGCATCCTTGGAACTGAAGTTTCTGAGTCTCCAAGTCCTAGTTCAAACAAAGCCTATTTTTTGGAGGAGTGGTCAGTTCTGTTTCTGCAGCAAGTTCTGGTTGGCTTGTTACTGAGTATTAGAATATGCTAGCCAGCCTTCCTCAGTGGTGTCCTACAAATTTGAGTGCCTTTTTCCTAAAGCTCATTAAGACAAGCTTTCCACTGTTTACTTCAAGCATAGACATTTGTCAAGCCTCTGTGACTGATGATATGGCACTCTTGGTTCCTGGTTCAGCATTGGTGTAGTAATGTGCTTTGTATAATTTTGAATTATGAATTTAAGGTAGCTTCAGGGAAAGGATCTCTGCCATGTCAAGTGACTGTGATCTTGGTTTATGCAATAAGCCTTCCTAACAGGATTTTTGTCGGTTCTTGTCATTCTTGGGGAACACGTGAACCACTGCTGAAGTCAGCTTGTGGAGACAGCGGTGAGTTCTGCCCTGGAAGTAGCAAAAAAAAAGGAATACTGAAAAACATTTCAAGTAGTTGGAAAGAAAGTGATTATAGAAAAAAAGTCTCACTGAGAATAGAGGCCAAGAAACTGGAGTAATTTTTTTGCTGAAATACTAAGTTGTATAAATGTTTAAGTACAGCTGCCATACTTGCTCAAAGACTCTCTGTTTATGAACAGTCAAGACAACTGTATGCTTTTGTAGGAAGAAGACAAAGCAAATGTGAATCAAAGTGTTTTTAAACTCACCTAGTGAGTTCTCACATTATATTAACAATTCTAATGACAAAGAGTTCAGTGAAGCAGCAAGAGAAAGTATGTCTAAACAGCTTTTTGTACTATAAGTTAGTATGGAAAATGCAAACTGGATGAGGTAAACTACACCTTTCCTTTCCCTTAATTACCTTCTGGGTCACTGGCTTACTTTGCTTCAAAAACCAGCAGGAGGCCACTACAAAATTACAGATTTATGAGTAGGACACTGAGCAAGACAAACTAGGGCAACAGGGGGAAGTGTTTTCCTGCATTGGAGGGGCAATTCTCCCTCTCGTTCTTACTTTCCATTAAACCTCTGCAGGTGTTCCATTGGTGTAAGACTGTTTGTAAGCCTTCCTCTCATCGTCTAGGTTTGATAGCAAAACCGAAATACTGATGCTGGTGTCCCTTGAAGCTGAAAGCAGTTTTTGGTGATTGTGGCTGCATTTTTCCTGTGTTGCCGTGCCGTTGATTCCTCAAGGTCTCGGAGAGGTGCTTCTGCTGGCGGTAGAGGCATGGGTTCCTTGCTTGGTGCTCCAGCCAGGGAGGGCCTGCTCTCAGGGCCTCCTCTCAGGGCCTCATTCTGCTCCCCGTACGCACGCACCAGCACACACACACCCGTGCACGCGTGTGCTCAGAGCCCCCTGCGAGCATGACTGGAGCAGTTTGAACTCGGTTAGCACAGATTCACCTATTTGGGCAGCAATAGCTGACTGAGCAGCTGGTTCCTATTTTATTTAGTGAACTGGTACTGGTGGTGGTGGTGGGGTCAACAAACTTGGCCTGTTGCCTAATGCCCTGAGATGTGTTTACCAACAATTGAAATCGGTGAGGGCAGAGTAGTGGATTCACTCCAGGGACTTACGTGAGTCCCCTGTATCCAGCAGAGTGCTGCGAGTGTCATCAGCTGTTGAACATCAGGCTTGACTTAAATTGTTGCTGATAAAAATATTATGTCTGATTCCTCTTTTTGCAATGTTCTTTCTTGGAGTGCCATCTCCTTGTGTATGCCTTCACACTTAGTGCACGAGCCAGTGTATCAACTTAAGTATTTTCTACTATTCCTGCTTAGTTTTGCTCAAGATTTAAGAGAAGCTGTTTTCAAGAACATATCCTTTATTTTTAGGTTAGTGCATATTCAGAATATGAAGGACATATAAGAGAAAATAAAGCTGGTTGCTTTCTTCGTAAGTGGAGGGGCAGGTACTGGGCTCTACACTCTTGTGACCAGTGACGGGGCACAAGGGAATGGCATGAAGCTGAGTAAAGGGACAGTTAGGTTGGATATCAGGAAAAGGTTCTTCCCCCCGAGGGTGGTTGGGCACTGGAACAGGATCCCCAGGGAAGTGATTGCAGCACCAAGCATGAGTTAAGAAGTGTTTGGACAACACTCTCAGGCACATGGTGTGACACTTGGGGTGTCCTGTGCAGGGCCAGGAGTTGGACTTGATGATTCTGATGGGTCCTTTCCATCTCAGCATATTCTATGATTTGATTATTTTTCATAAAAAATGACATTAAATAATTTTATGGTCTTTCAGTTCAAGTCTCATTGTCCTCATGTAGCCAAATGTGATCTGTCCAGCTATCTAGAAATCATCTGCTAGTTAAAACACCTAGAAATTAGAGTGTCTTACTAAATCCATTAAGGTAGAAGTACTGTGTATGAAATTTTGTATTTTAAAAAAAAATCCAAAGCATCAGCAATGTGAGTTGTACTGATTTGAAGTATAATGGAATGATATTAATTTGGAAGTTGTCAGTGTTCGACGTTTTCTACCCAATGTGCTTCCCTTGTGCAAAGTAAATAGTTTGTAATTAAAATTAATTACTGTTTTGCTCCTAATAATTTATTTCACTGTACAAGTTTTTGTTTCAGTGATATTACAAGTTAAAGTGCTGCAAGTATAATATATCCTTGACCTTTTCCTTTCTTGCTGAGGTGGAGATGAAGATATTTGGAATGTAAATAGGCAGTGTTAAAAAAAAAAAAAGTCTTCAGGAATCTCAATTCTCCCTCAAAGAAGGGTGAGTGGGCAGAGGAATCAAGATGATAGTATTTTGGGAAGGATTCCTTTCAAAATCTGTCCAAATGATTTTAAAACTTAATCCTGCAAATGTTTGTGAATGAGAGAGCATCACAGACTTTTTCTGACATTTTTCTGACAGTGAAGCTTCATGTGTGTTGTAGAGAGATGAGCTTTAGCAGTGGTCTTTATTGTGGACATGTGGCTGTGTCCACTCACACAGTAGGTCTCTGGAAAGGGGAGGCAAATGAATTTTGATCCACCTTTTTTTGTTCCTCTCTTTTATTCAGTTCAGTGAAACAGTCTGGTGAGGTAGGAGGAGAAGATTTCTGCCGTTAGGATACTCGGTCATAAAGTCCAGGCCATTTGCATTCCTCTGCATGGAGTTGACTTGTGAAAGGGCTTTTAGAAAGACAAATGATCCCTTCCTCTGGAAGGACACAGGCACTTAAGACAATTGGTCAGCTAGAGTGGGTGGATCAAAACGGAGAGGCTGCTTAAATGAGATCGTGCATATTTTAGGTTTTTCCCCTGATGACGGAGTAGAGGGTTCAATACAATTTTAATAAGATTAAGATGTGCTGAATTTTCAAGTGATGTGTGTTTGAGGGGAGTGGTTTTGGTTTTGTTGGGGACTTTTTATTTGGTTTTAGGTGCTAGTATTGGACAAGGATCAATGGTGGAACAGTTTCATTTGCTCAGGTTTCTTTAAAGTAAGCGGATTAACAACTATGCCTCTATATAGCCGCAATATTTTTTCCGATGGTAGAGAAAGCGTTCATTCCTATGGAAGAAAAATGAAATACTTTTATGGTCTAACCATAATCAATATACTTAAATGGACTTACTTGTACTGTGTATTAAACTGAACACTGTCCAGCTGGACTGCTGTCTTGGCATTGAGAGGTCTTGGGTTCAAGTGCCAGTAAAAAAACTGCTGAGGATGGGGTCCTCTCATAGGTAGGTGCGCACTTCAGACTCTTCTGGGTGTTTTCACTGAGAGGAGAAAGCTCTGACAAGTAGCCTCAGGTTGATCCCACTCGTGTTGTACAAAGTACTCATGGTGGGTATTTATGAATCCCTTTCTAAAATTATAGTGAACCAGAGTTAAAGTGGGACTCTGATGAATTTTCAAGTTCCTGAGGTTGTTTTTAGCACACTCACTTTCCTGTCAAAGCTGAATTCATGAACTTGTTTTGATTTCTCCTAGATAACTTCCTGAGGCTTCAGGAGCTTTAAATCAGACTGTGCACTTATAAAACTGGACCTTTGTACAGGCTTTTTCTCCACTTGCTACAGGTGTAGAAGCTGTCAACATTTTTCCTACAGGAATGCGTAGCATCAAACAAGAAACCTTAGAGTGTAGTCAGGTTTATGAGCTAACATTTGTGATTGTCCTTTCACAGACCCTTGGACTGCTTTGGACAGAAAACTGATGGGTTTGGGGATGACTCAGATGTGCGATAGTTGATTTAATTTAAAAAGGGAATGGAAAAAGCCAATGTTTTCTGGTTTTTTCCTCTCCTTTGTAATAAAACCATATGACGTGCACTCCTAGACAATTCCCATATGCCATCCAGTTACTTCTAGTCTCTGTGGTAGAAAAGAGAAGAAACTGTGTCAAACCTGATATCTGTAGGCATGTGATAAATCTTCCTTGCCTGTTTCCAAGGGTAGAAAGGCATTGGGAAAATGTTCCCTTTCATGTTTCTCTATGATACATCTCTCTCTACTGTTTCCTTCTTCTCACTTATAAAATTGAGTTTCCTTCCTTTGTCTTGGTTTCGCCCCCCCCTCAGGAATGCAGTCTGAAGTACAGAGTTTTGACACAAGTTGCCTTTTACTGCTGACATACATGTTTAATGTATGTTGGCATAATCCAACCTTTGTCATGTAAATTTTAAAAAAGCAAACACTTGAATGACAGAAGTCGATTTAGAGTGACTCAGAGTACGTGTTCTTTAGCAAGAAAACAAAGTGAATGACTATAAGCAGGCAGAAGTCAGAGTAGTGAAGCTTTCCAAGGGTGTCTGGAGATCCTGTCTCTCCTTTTTCATCATCTAGGCTTCTGTGTGATTCTTTGAAGCTGCTCTTGCTGATAAGAGAGAAGTGAAAAATAAGGGCTGTTATGGGTGTAGTTAGGAACGGTCTCTAACTACAGAGTTGGAGGAGAGAGCAGCGGGGGGAGAGGGAACTGGAAGATATGTACTCTGTGCTACTTACTGAACTCAGACTTGCAAACCAAAAAGGCTATTGTTTCGACTAACTTTTTTAAAGAAGGGTTTGCGTGAACATAAAATCACATGCATGCACAAATATTGACTACTGGTATGAGGGAAAAGAGCCAAGGTATAGATATAAAATGTATGAACTAAGCTTACCTAGCAAGTTGTGGACACACTGGCTCAAATAATGGAGTAAGATTGGCTTATAAGAATATTGCTCAGCCAGAATTCCTTCTAGCCATAACTTGGAAATCTCATGTTGATGAAGCTGAATTTTAAATGACGGATAATTCTCTGAGTAATTGCTTGTGCTATTTCTTCTGGCTTTTATATTTTTTTGTCTTTGTGCAACTTTAAGCAGTCACTCAACCCTTACCTACTAGTTCCTCATTTTTATTTATTAGGTAGTGTGGCTTTTGACTGTAAGTGTTGACAATTCCAAATCCAGTATTCTGGCCTTCTCTTTGCTAGGCTAAGCTTTGGAGGCACTTGACACTGGACAGCTTATGTGTTTCAGTATATCCATTTTAACCTATACATTTCAGTATTGTTCCACATCAGTTATTTGTGATTTTTTTTAAATTAGACCTGTTTGACATATGCTAGTAATAGCCTTGCAATACTGTACAGAACTGTTTTGATGTAAGCTGCTTATCAACTGGGTCCTGTGATAAATCTTGAGTTGAGATTTTGATCTATACAATAATACTGGTACTGTTGTAGGAAGTGTTGTACTTAAAATGCTTTACCTTAACAAGGATTTAGATTACTACATGCTTTTAGAGATGTAGAATACCTGACTTGTTTCTTCTGATGAAAGAGCAAGGAGAAAATCATTGTACTTGAACTTGAATACATTTAACGTAAAAAATAGCTTAATCATCTTGCAGTTGGTGGAATTTTAGTCTAGAATACATTGGAAGATGACATTCGTGTTATGTATGAAGTTCATCCAAAACAATTCTAGCATGCATATGTGTTCCTCTATAGCTTTTTTAAACATTTGACTACCCACATCTTCCATCCTCAGGGCAAGGCAGGTACGTGCAAGGGCGTGTGGAGATTTGCTCAACTTTTGCTGGTAAGGAGCATGGATTTATATCTTTATGCCATAGTACTAAGACATACAGATGAACTTCTGCCAGGGGCTGTCATTCTTCCTCCTCAGAGGAGTGTGTGTTCAAGTAGTTATTTTGAGCTTCCATTGCCATGCCTCATGTTGAGCATCTAACACTGATAAAACCTGAAAGCCGCTGTTAACTTCAGTGGAGTCATCAGTGTAATTTTGCTCTTCAATTCCATCAAGACTCCAGCTTTGCCTAAAACAGTTGGTTAGCTCAGAGTTTTTGCCAATACAGCAATTGCTTTAGACAGGGTAAGTATCCTTTGGGATGCAAGGGATTTTACTGTGCTTGTGGCTTTATTGTGCATTGGGAGTATAATAAGTAGAATTCAATTTTTGCATGACTTCACAAAAATAAATGTGCATCTCCAGTGCTCTGTTCAGCTGTGCTTTATGGGGCTTGAACTGGGGAGAAAGGGAAAAGATCAGTTGAACATTCATTGGGTCCCATCCTACAGAAGCTGTGCATGCAAGTCATGGTACTACTGGTAAGTTAGTAAGGCCCAGTGTTTTTGGCCCCACCTATTGCATTTTCACCTTTTTAATATCAGTGCACAGCATTGTAAAACTGTTCAGAAAGTGAAGTTTCTTGAGGCCATCTTAATAAGGGATGGTTTGAAAGGTGTTGCTAAAGTATTCTTTTAAAGAAATATATGTAACAAATTTGATCAAATACTAGTACAGATCTTCCCAGTGCAAGACTAATTCTGTTTAAAATTTACTTTGAGCAAAAGTACTTGGTAGATGATGTCACTATGAACTTATTCAGTACTTCCTGAAATGAATCCTGAGATCATGATGGGAAAGTTGTTTAGATAATACTTCCTGGAAGCCTCTTTATCATTATTGCAGCTTTTTACAACTTTGTTAAAGCACAGGAGGAAGATGACATTTTTTCTTGATGGTTCATTTTCAGGATATTTCAGTTATTTCTCCATACAGAGGTGTCATTTGGGGCTTTCCCAGAGGAGTTAGTATTGAGTTTTCCTACTGAAAAGCAAGTGACTCTCTTCCCTTTTCAAGCTTCAGAAGTAAATGTTTGGACATAACAGAATTCAGCCTACAGTCCGTTGTAGTTCATTGCAAGCAGAAGTTGGAACATCCAGTATGTCTTGAGAGCCTCATTGTTTTGCTGAAATAAACAAACCTGCATGCATGTAACTTTCTTGGATTTCTTGCAGACAAGTGAAGTGGATGCAAATGCATAGTTCTCAGTTTGAATGTGAGCTGCAGGAGTAGTCTGTAGGGATAGATGGAATGAAAAATTTAAAAACAGGTGGGTTGGGGTTGAATCTGTGTTTTGGAGGTCTGCTTCTGCAAGCTGAACTGTAAAATCTGTTAAAACACCTTGGAGCAGCTAGATCTGGAGTTGACTTGTTACAGTTAAAACAGTTTGGTTCCAAGGCTTTGGGTTTGCTTTCTCTGCATAGTAATCCAGATGAATTTCCACTGTGCTTGCTTGCTTTTAATTGCAAGTAGCATCCTGTCCACCACTGCGTATCCTACTTTAGCCTGTTGCTTTTATTAAGTTGTTCTAGTGTAGGAGTTGTGCTGGTTAACAATGGCTCTTGAATTCTGCTGAATCACTGTAAGTTTTTCTTCAGAAGCTTTTGCTTATTGTAAGTTGATATTTAGTTTTTGACAGTGAAGTTATTGCAGTAATTTTCTATGGATATATGTGACATTTGATAGAAAAGCTTTTCAGAAAAGTAAGTTTTGTTAAATTTTGCCTGTGATATCCTTTGAAGTGTTGATACCATGGTTTTAGGGTTCCTGTGTGGAGAATGGTGAGTCTTGCGAGAACAAGATACAGGGAATGATCAAGTGAACAAACGTTGAGCTCTGTCTCAGTGGGGGAAGAGGGGTATTTTCTAGATTATGAAATACATACTAACCTTTCCTCCAGTGAGGATTTACTCTTAAGTGGAAGACAGGATTGTTGCTATTAAACTAGTAACTATGTTTTATTGTATCATATCATATAGAGATAATGCTTGTTTTTAAGGATGATCCTCCTGTAAAGTAGGAGGAACATGTTTCACAAAGACTGAAGTCATGTCTGTCTTCTACTCTGCCAGTTTTGTCTCATATTGAATGTTTCTTTCTAGAAAAAAACCAAGGTAATATAGCTTAGTAAAATCCAGCATTTGGGGTCTGCTTTTGTTTCTCAGGTTGAAAGACAGCAGCCTTCAAGTGGTGGAGCTTGAACTGCTAATTCCTAAAAGAAACTTAACTACTTCAGAGCTTCCCCAGTGCCCATATAAGACATAGTACAGCAAAATGAGGAGTATAATGAGTAAACTGTGTAACTAAGCTAATAGCTACATGCCCTTAAGAACACTGTAATGGTGACAGAGTCCCTCTTTGACAGAGCAGTACGGAATCTATTGGCATCTTTATAAGTGGATTTGATAGCAAAAATTCAATTGCTGATTTTGGAATGGTTTACCAGGTGAAACTTTGATTGATATATGTATCTTGGTCTGTTACCTTTGCAAAAGCATCTTGCTGGTAAAGATTACAAGGTGAATACTTGGTCTTAGTTAAACATAAAACCTGCTAATTCTGTGCCTTTGTTCTTAAAATATGATAGTGTGGACCCTCACAAGGAAAAATACTTCTAATAAGCATGTAACTGTAAGTAGGTTTTCTTCATAAGTTTCAAATAAAAATGAGAGCAGTAAAATAGTTTCAGAGGTTTTACTTGTGCTTTTCTGCTTCCTTTGCCGCCCCTCCTTTTTTTAAAATCCAACTTGCTGCTTTATTTTTATACATCTCATTGCACCGGGCCTTGCCTGAAGTCATCACTGCTGTTCTTAGTTTGACAAGAATGAAAGGAGAAGCAACCTAATTCGACTGAGAAGCTTCAAAAACATTACAGGCAGTAGCTTCATCTCTATTCAGTGAAAGGGCTTGAGCAAAAGTTGAAATCTGCTGAATGATCTGGCAGTAAAGGTTCAACAACAGCTATTGTGGCAATTTCCCAAAAGGTGGGCAAAGACACTCAAGGACTTTCGGTGTTTTGAGCTAATTGAGGCCTCTTTGCACTTACATTTAGGCAGGACCAGGGCTGAGTCTCAGTTGGCTGGTTCACAGGCAAGGTGTGATGTGTTCCTGATTTCCACTCAGAGGGGTAGTGGGGACAGTGCTCCAAGTGTGAACTGAGGGGCTGCCACCCACCATGCTGGTTTCACCTGACCAGCTGGGAAATAACCCTGCTTTCCCTAGTGGATTCAGACCAAAATCTTAAAAACTGAATGGTAGGTGTTCTTTTTTCTCCAATGCACACAAGAATTGATATTCACAGAATGTTAGCATGTGAAGTATCTTATTTCTGAAATGACTTGCTGAAAGTTGTGGGTGGGTTTCATTACACATCCTCTCTAGCAGCAGCCACTGTGTCACAGCTCTGGCCCCTACGTGCCATTCCTTTTCTCTCCATGCTGAGCTACTCACCGTGAGCTGTCCCTAGGGCCTCTCATTCAAAAAGAGAAGCAAGAAACTAAAGCAGCCTGTTTTGTCTGAAAGAGCTTGGGGACAGCTTGCACAGAACAGCTGATGTGGTAGGGCTGATGCAATGCTGGCCTAGGGCCAGGCGCCCAACAGTGTGCAGATGAGGATGACGACCTCTGTAGCTGCCCAGCTGTAGCAGGAAAAGTACATCCCTAAATTAGGCACTCGGAGTCATTCAGTCACTTCTGAAAAGTTTCAAACTTAGACAGTATTCCTACTGAATAATAACTTAAGCCTCTCTTACCACTGGTGAATACTCAAGACAACTCAGGGCGGGCAGTCTCTCCAGCTGGCCAGGCTGCCTGCACCATGCAGGTTGCGAGGAATTTTTAGTTTTCATTCCATCAAACCAATATTAGTAATAAAAATAAGACCCGCTGCACAGAAGTGAACATGTTTCTTATGTCAACACTTTTCCCTGCTCTTACTTTGTAATGTCTGAAGTTGTTCTTTAGAGGCAGACTTCACGGGCTGTACTTTTCAAACAGGAGGGAATAATGAGTACTTGCAACTTAATCAGCCGTAGAGCTGCAGAGAGGCTTTTTTTTTTTCTCCCCAAGTACTTTTATGTCCCATAATGAGCTGGTATTCTATAACTTCTGATGGTAATGTATTCCATGTGTCTTCCATTGCTGGGATAAAGAGCTTAACTCCAGAATCCAAAGCAAGTGGTTTTGGGTATTTATTTAATAAGGTTTTAAGTCTTTACACTAGGTGGGATGTCAGTATGTTGCGTACCTGGATCTTCCTCAGGCTGCTCGTGGCAAGGTCTTAGTTCTTCAATACTGTGGAAAGATCACTTGTGTCGTATCTATGCTTCCTATGAAGCAGGATGGGTTTTGTGGTTCAAGTCACAGTTAGGCTGTTTCAGTCAAATTCCTTGCTTTTTTTTGTCCTTGTTGTGAATACTACTGGTTTCCCTCCAGGACTCAAGACATGCAAAAACTGAGAGGAATTCAACCATGAATATCAAGATAGCCAAATGAGTGGTCTGCTTATAATTCCTTGAGGCATCTCCTCTAATGCCTCACACAGAACAAAAGTTCTGTTGTGGGGGTGCTTAGGAGTTGCTGTAGTCTTGGAGACCTGACAGAAATGAAAAGTAATCTTTTTATGGTTTCTTGCTAAAATACTCAAACTACTCTGGTTGGGCTTAGCGTTTGAAAAACATTTTCTGGTATGCAGCTCTTCTAGATGTTCTGGCATATTTGCCTCCACTCTGATCAGTGCAGCAATAATTACATTTAAAGTTTTTGGCAGTATTCAAATTTGTTTCGAGTCACAAAGGATCATCATTACCACTTTATCTGCATGATTATTACAGGCCCCTGTGAAAATTCATCTGCTCCCTTCAGGGTTAGTTAAAACTGAAGAAAAATCTGAATGTGAATCTCATGCAGCCTTCTAAATCTTGAACAGGAGGTCTGTAAGGCAGATTGAGGAACATAATTTCAGAACTGCTGATGCTTTTAGTGGAAACAGTGCTTCCGCTGGCACTGGCAGGTTACCTCAAAACCAGCTGATTTTTGGTGGTGATGCTGTAGTTATGCCGTAATTTATGGTGTTTGATTCTTAGCCTAAAGGAATTCCAGTGTAGTCCAGATTGCCCCCCATCTCTCATGTACTTATATGGAAGAAAAAGATCATTTGCCTTCTCATTTGATTATTTTCCAGGTCATAGAAAAGGCAGGTACAGTTCTTAGCCCTTCCCTTGTCCTCCACTTCCCAGCCTGTCAGGGATGAGCCCTCTTGCAGGAGACTCTGCCACCTGCTGCTTTCCTCCCTGAAGTGAGGAACAGCCAGCCTTAGATGGCTTCACACTTTCCAAGTCCCGTCCCGCTTCTGCTGTGGCAGAGCTCACTGTCATTTAAACTTTTCCTGCTTTTATGCTCTCTTGGCAGCAAGTATCTGAGCTCTTTAAAGCTGCAGTCTGTCCAAGCTTATTTTTCAGTAGGCAAGGCTGCTGCTTTTCAAACAGCTTTTGCTCATAGTTACCTGCAAAACTTCTGCAGATATAGGAATCTGGTTCCACAACTAGTTGGAATGTCCTTGAATAACCTCTGCTTAGAATCAAAATAAGCCAGTGGCTTTTGACTCCTTTTTTTTTTTTTTTTTCCCCTACTTACATGATAATGGAACACTATGATACTATCAAATACCAATTACTACAACCCTTTAGCAGGAAGAAAATGGAATATGTGAGCAGATTGCGTCTCAGGCAACAACATGTGATCCAATATTAAACACGAGCTTTTCAAGTTATAGAATCATGGAAGAGCCTAGGTTGGAAAGGACCTTGAAAGATCATCTGGTCCAACCAGATGGTTGGTTATGTAGTGAAGTAGACAAGAATAGGAAGAGAGAAACCATTTGCTTTAATAAAATAGGCCCAGTGTTTTATTTCTGTATGTTCTCATCAAGAACCTTCTGGCTCTCACTTAGCAAAGGGTAGTACTTTTTGGGAAAAAGCACCTTAAATCCTTTGAAGGGTTCCTTTGGATTTAAAGGAGTTGTTTAATTTTTTTATTTTTTTTTAATTATTATTTTTTTTATTTGTGGGAATAACTAAAGGTTCTTATCCCAGTAATTTTTCCAATCAAATATGAAGTTTGAGAGAAAATACCGTTCATATCTAGCACGATTACTTCTAGTGATAGCTCTGTTCTGGCTTTCCTAGTAAACCTTTACTAATGATAGTAATTGTTACTGTGACTTACAACCTCTGTGAATTTATATGAAATTTTAAGAACTGCCTTTTAGAGACTTCTGAGTAGTTTTACAGGCCCAGCTGTGCCTAGCTTCATGTAGCTAGTTCAAGAGTCTGATTACCCGATGTTCTAGTTGTTTTACCACTGGACTAGGCAGGGTAATGTTACTTCTCAGTTACTCCAGAATGCTGTTGTGTTTCCTACCAAGCCTCTTGGCTGCTGCACTGCAGCTGGAGCTTGTACTCTGCTATCCACCATAATCCTGAAGAACTTCTGAGGTTTTGTGTTTTCCAGGACACAGGTCTGCCGTATTAAGTGCAAATTATGCCCTTTGTTCCTGGATGGGTAAAGTTGCATTAGGCTATGTTGAAGTGCTAAACGAGCTTGTCTTCCCAAGGGATTGAGGTCATGCCTTGCAGTCCGAAGGGGCTCAGTCAGCAGTGGGTTGTGCTTTTCCAGTGAAGTTAGACAGCCCAGTCAGAAACAGACCCCAGAAGGTGATCATAAAATATAATTTTTGAGGTGAAACTGCCCACACCCTGGATAACTATTTCTTATACAACCGTACTATTAATATTTACAGGCACTCTTTACTCCATTACAGAGATTTGATTGTTTCTGTGTGATTAATTCTTTAATCAATGTTCTGCGGCATGAAGCCCATTGTTCTGCACAAACTACTTAAATTATCAGTTACTTTAAGAACCAAATGTTTCATATTCCAAATGTAATGTTTGATTCAGCTTTTGTGTTTGTTAAGGCTGAGTTGCTCTGATTTACTCACTTGTGTTCCCTATCAGTCATCTTGTAGCTTTGCAGAATGGGTGCCCCCTATTTCCCTCTATTCTGTTGGGCAAAGAGTTTTTCCACAGCTTCTGTAGTTGGATAGGAATTTGCTTGGCAGTGAAATTACTGCTTTCTTGGAGCACCTCTTTTTGTATTTGATGCTGATACCTTGTGGGCATTAAAGTTTGTCTTTCAGCTTCAAGCAGCAGCAATGTTCCTGCAGATCCAAACTGGCAGACATCGGTAGCCTAAATGCTAGTGTTTATTAGAGCAGAGCAAGGCTTGAGGGTAACTATGCCAAGTGTTGGCTCATTAAATTGGCAGAAAGATTCATGAAGGCTGCTTTTAAAGATAAGGACAAGAATTGGCACGGGCTAGGCGGGGGTGAGACAATGGCAGTGGGGAGGGCATGTGGTAGGTGTCTTCTATCTTTCTGTAGATAATTTGAAGGCAAGAGCAGACTCATTGAGACAAATGAGCTGTCATGCAAGCAGGAATAATAGCAAGTTGAAGTAATAGTGGGCAGCACTTGTCGCTGCTGGAGGTCAGTTGGCATTGGTCTGAAATACCAATGTTAGAAGATAGGATCGAGTCTCTGCTTTTCTGGAGTCCTAACTAGCCATCAAGTCCATGTGTTTAAGAATTTTAGTGAACACTGGTGGAAGAAAATGGGTGATTTATCTTTTATCGTGATGGGGAAGCTACTTGGAATTAACACAGCCTTTAGTTTGTTTATCCAGGGGAGATACCTCCCAGAGTTTCACCAACACCAGTGTTCGTACATAAATGTGGACTGGTTTAACCTGAATGTGATTAGCTCTTGACTCTGTTTGCAGAAGACTTAGTATATTTGGATGATTCAGATCTGGGCTGGACTGTTTAGGACCTGATAGGGTAAGCTGATGTAGATAAATGCCTCAGATAAGATTGAGTAAATTGTGCTTCTTCCCGTTTACATCCTAAGAGAACATGGTTCTTTTAGAGCAGAGATGAGAGGTACTTGTCTTTGTGTTGCCATTGCTCATGATGGTTTCTGTAGAGTAGAATGTTATTAATAGATTAGATTAGTAGAGTCTGAGACATTTAAAGTAATTTAACAGATTTGGTCTAATTGGAAGTTATGCTAATAATCTAAATTATTATAAATATTGAATTAATTGTAATACAGACAAAAGAACTTCACACTTGCTGAAAGTCTACTCAGACTGAAGCAGGATCTTTGAGGGTTTCATCTAGGGTTGCACCTGCTTACATTGTGGCTGAGTGTATAACCTCTGCTGTGGGGTTTGGATTGAGCAGGGTGGACTGGGGAAAGTAGGAACTGAATTCTTTGGGAAGCTACTGAAGCTATTCAAACCACACTCTGAGGTATAGCCAGAAGAGGCATGGAAGTGAAAAGATAAAGGTCAGCATGCAGTACATCACCCACTTCTGCAGTTATCAAGCAGGCAATATGACCTCAGCAGTAACCACTTACTTACTGTTGCAGATGAACATTTGATTTCCAGGTTCCGTAGAGAAGATGGGTACCATTAATTGGTACTTCAGTGACTATTGCAGATTATTTAATGTGATCTGCTCTTCATGATACCAACCTGTCATATACCTCTCCCTGTGAAAGAAGTCTGTACTGAACCTGATATTAAATTACCTGCTTACATGGTATTGAAGCTGCATTTGTCATGCTGCAGTTTGTAGCTTGAAAATTTGCTGATAAAGTCTCAGGATGACTTGAAGTGAAAGAGGCAAAGATTTTCTGTGATTAAGTGGTTGCTTTTGTTTCTATTTCAGGAAAGCCCCACAGCATTGGCAGCTCCGAACGGATTCAGCTCTCAGGAATGTACAATGTTCGAAAAGGGAAAATACATTTGCCAGTCAACAGATGGACAAGACGCCAAGCTATCCTTTGTGGAACATGCCTAATTGTCTCATCAGTAAAAGAAAGCCAGACTGGAAAGATGCATGTTCTCCCTTTAATTGGTGGAAAAGTAAGATATTTTATTTTATGTGGTTGCTTAGTTAACCCCTACCTCTTTACACAGAGAAGGTTGCATTCAGTTGGGATTATTCTGACCCTTCAAAAGCTTGTTCCTGTGAATGGGATTTTCATAGTATATGAATGACTTTTGATTATGGTCAGTCACGTTCAACAATTTTGGATGCACAATCAATTTTTTTCTCTTGTGTGCAATGTTAAGTGCTTTATATGTGCAATAGCACATAGCTAAAGGATACATACAGCTCTGTTGTGTATGATCTGTGCCACATTAGCTCATCCATATTGTATCCATGCTGGTTTACTCTTAAGGTCCGAAAATTAACCAGTAAGGGTGTGGGCTTATTTTGAACATTGGGGAGTTTTGAGTGTTCAGCATTGTTTGAGTAGTGGTCTGTTGTAAGCTAATAATAAACAGCAATAAACATTTTTACTTGTGGAAAGCTGAAACTGGACTTTTTCCTGATTGATTACATCTGAAACCCAGGAGTTCCCAACTGAACACAAGGAAATTTTTTTTTTTTTCACTGTGACAGTGATAGAGTACTGACAAAGGTTACGTAGAGGGGTGATGAATTCTTCATGACCCCTGGAGATATTTAAAAACTGTATGGGCAACTATTTGTAGGTGGCCCTGCTTGAGCAGAAGACCCGTAGAGATCCCTTCCCACCTTAACCATGCTGTGAAACTGTAGCGAAGACAGTAAGGTTACATTACTATTTCAACCTAAAGAGTGTTTCAGGACACTACTATTTGGCTTGTTTAGCCAAGGTAAAGGGAAGAGAATCATTAGCTTGAGGATGAATTTACACCTGAAATAATCTTCCTTTACTTGGCATACAGATAAGTTGAATTCTAAAAAGCTATTGGGTGAGGAACAAGCTTTGCAATATTACATATGCAGACTAGAGTTGATTTATTAATATTCTATATTAACAATGTGAAAAGTAGTGCTGCCTTCCAGGAGCTGTTTTTCCTGTCTCCTTTCATGATTCTTCACATGATTCTTCAACTCTTCCCTGGAGATAATGAAGCAGAGACATTGTCCTCTTTTAGCAACAATGTGTGAACTCCTGACAGTGAATTGTATTCCTGGCTGTAGGATACTGGAGAGGACAGGATTCAGGTTCCCATTGGCCCTCTCTTTGAGATGGAAAATATATATATTTTTGAATTTAAAAAGGGAAAAGGTTATGTACCTTTTTTAATTGCTTAACATGGAATTTCTAAGTTGCTTTTACACAGATATGCTTTGTGTGATGTAAAACATGCAGACTGTGTTAAGCAGAAAGTTGACAACAAATTTTAAAAGAAAAGGATAACTAAGCTCAGAAAAATGTACTGAGGGCTTCTGCTGACAAAGCTTGGGAGGAGGATGCTTGGCACAGAACTAAGTGTTTTTTTGAATTATTGCTCAAAAAATATTCTTCCTCAACCCCATAAATACTCTGCACTTCCTGGTTTGCAAAGGCTTTCCAGAATGCTGTGCTGAGACATGGAGACCATAAGTTGTGTGGGACTACTCGTGTATGGTAGCAGAATGATGTATTCTGGGTGTTTTTTAGCAAGTTGAAAAATGCCAAAGAATTTAATTGGGCTGTAAGAGAAGCATTTTGTTAAGCCTGTTTTTAATAACCAGGAGTATAAATTGTATTTTTTTTTAGGTTGCATAAAAACAGCCTTAAATGTGTTTCACTGGCCAACCTTTTATGGTGTTCAATCTCTATTAAAATGTTGACGTTTTTGGTGGTTTTCTCCTTTAGTTTCGTTGTCCTTCTGTTCTCATTCCTTGCCTGTGTAGATTTTGTGAATATTTGACAGCCAAGATCCAACTTGAGTGTTTGAGATGGTTAGTCCAGCTCTAATTGATGAGTTCCTCTTGGGCACACTTAAACTTTGCCCTGGGGAGTTCTTCAAAGAGGCTTTTGATTCTTGTTGACTAACAGTTTTGTGTTTCTGCTGTAGGTGGAAGAAGTGAAAAAGCACCAGCACTGTTTAGCATTTAGCTCCTCTGGACCTCAAAGCCAGACCTACTACATTTGTTTCGATAACTTCACTGAATATCTGCGTTGGCTGCGACAAGCATCAAAGGTGAGAATAGTGCTGACTCCTTCCTGAAAGGGATGTCTATAGAGTTTCCCCCAGTTCAGGCTTCTCCATGCAGCTTTACATTCCCTCTTCTGGGTTGACTGTCATGAACTTTATAATGTTTTTGTTTTTTTTTTTTTTTTAAAATAAGCTATAAGCAATCATTTTCTGTCAGTGAAAAAAAGTTGCCAACTAAAACCTTTGTAAAGCAAATTTTATACTGTGCTTAGAGCACAATTATGAGAATCTAGGGCCTGCATTATTTCATTTGAATCTTCAGTTCCACTTTGTGTTGTTGAAAGGTTGTTTTTGCAGTTAGCTGTTTTGTCTCTTAATCCCTACTACCTTTTTGATAAATCCTCCCAAAGTAAATTGCATATCTCGAACCATTATATTTTCATATTTTTTTACCATGTGAGTTCTTCTGCTGTGCTGTTAGCATTCTCTTTGGTTTTCTGGTTGGGCCTAAATCGTTCATTAGTTTTATACTTGATAGGACTGTCCGTGCTCTTTACTATGTTAAAGCAACTTAGTTTTATGTAGTAATACTCAGAGGTATTCATGTCACACTAGATCTGTTTTGTCTTTTTAAGTTGCAATAATGTGTTATCCAGCCTATTGCCAGTGATAGAACCTTGGCTGTGGGCTTTTTTAAGAGGTTGGATTTTCTTTGAGCAGTAACGAATGCACCTCCCAACACAGGCATCATTTAAAATGTCTTTTAAGTTTTTTTTCTAGTAAGTTTTAAGATTCTTTTTAAAGAAGCTGTTCAGGCGTATCTGCTTAGGTCTGTTAAGCCTCAAGGTAAAAATCCCCAAGGGATGTTTTATGAGACGGTGAGGCACGGTCTGTCAGGTTTTTGAGTTCTTGCCGCTTTGTGGCTCTCTCTGGGACAGTAGTGCCCTTTCATCTCCAGAGGGTGTGACATCAGATAAATGAAAGGCAAATCTAATGAGTGAGGAAAACAGTGGAAAACAATGAACTTCAGAAGCAGAGATAAATGGCTAGAAACCCCCTCTGAATTACTGGCAGCATAAGCTTGTTCTGTGCCATGCTGTGCTTCTCTCTTTCTGGTTCGCCCAAATGACTAACAGAATCGGGACGATAGCCAGCATGAGAACATATCCCCATGCACTCATGATAACCTCCCATTTTTCTTATGTAAGAGTGGAAAGAAAATACATAGTTTCAAGTGTTTTTTCAGACTATCAGAACTGAAGAAACTTTCTTTGCTATTCTTTTAGTTGGTAAAACGTGCTTCAAGTTAAAAATTAAACATTTGCCCAAACTCCCCAGCCCTCAAACCTGAGTCTTGGGTGTTCTGCATTTGTGGATTTTGAAACAGTACTTTGCCACTTCAATTTGCTTTTTTGATGTGTGGAGTTCCTATCCTTAGATTGAAAAACACAGACAAGCATGACAGTATGCAAGGCAGTCCTTTGGGAAGTGCTGCACAGTAACACTGTTTCTGAAGAACAGAAACAAATAAGCTAGTAATACTGCAAATTTACTCAAAGGTCCTCCAGCTGATGCTGTTTGTGTCCAAGTGCTTAGTTTTAAGGTGCAGCCCACCTGATTTACATGTATAGAAAAATGTGAAAAAAGTTTAATCTTCAGCTCTGTAGTTCAGGCAAGCTGACATTCTCATGCTGGGAAAAAACCCCAACATTTATATGAGGTATTCTGCATAAGGTGTTTAGAAACTACTCAAGTTTAAAGCTGTTGAAATATTACTACTAACCAAGAAAATACTGTATAAAGCACTGTATTTTTAAAGTCAAGCAAATTTAGGAAAGGAGATGATATGGCTCTCAAAGTCTGAGCTTCTGGTTACTCATTAGGAGCTAGGTCACATGATGCTTACAGATTCTTCTTCCATTATGGTTTTGTATATAGTACTTGCAACTTTGTGAGTTGTTATGAATAATATTTAAGACTGTATTTTAAATATAGATGTTGTTTAATGGCACTTGTTTTGAAAGTGACATTTGTGTGTTTACTTATGTTCAGTGGTAGTTTTTCTGCAGTCCTTCATGTTCCCAATGTGAGCTGCTGGAAACTGAGGGTTCTGATACTTACTAGGGTAATGGAAGCTTTAATTATAAATTTTAATGCAGAAGGAAATCCCTGGTGAAATATTTTATTAAAATTGCTGAATTCAGTTTTTAACTATGAAAAAATATTCACGTTTGTCTTCTATATTCTTTAAAAGAGCTAGAAGATGATGTTATTTTAACTTCTAAATAACAAGCTCCATCTTGAAAGGAGACTTTGCGAAAAATTCTTGCTCTGCAGTCTTTCCCCCTCACAGAATACTGGCAATGTTGACTTTTTAGTGGTGTTTCAGAATGAGACAAATCCTAATGCATCGCTCCTGCAATAAATATGTGTATGCTAAAGAAGATTTGAATTCATGTTTGCAGAAGCTTGGTTTCAGTTTAATTAAAAATGAGCATCAGTCCTGTGTAATCAGATTCATTGTAACAGTGAAATCTATTATAACCAAGACACCTCTCATGCTCTGCCCCAGTAAATTTTTGGAAGGAATTTGTGAATAGGTATTAGAATTAGTTTTCTTGTATGTATGTGTTCTGAGGTGAACAGAACTCCTGTTTTCAGGACAGACTGGAATTATTGCACGAATACTGACCTAAATATTGAACTTGGTGACATACTTATTCCAAATAGGTCACTTTAAGATATGCTGATTTAGTCTCAAACAGAATATTTTTAAAAGCTGGAAATGTGTCTTGTTCGTTAATATTGATAGTTCTATACCACAGTTCAGTTCTTTCCTTTTACTTTCCAAAAACTGGAGTCCTAATTAGGGAAGCTCAAAAGGAAAACAACAACAACAACAGATTTGGTCCTTCGTGATCTAATGCATTCGTTCTGTTGCCAAATGTTGAAAAATAAGCTTATGCAACTGGGAGGGGGAGCAGAGGGGAAAGAAAGGAACATTTTCATGGCTTTAAAGAATTTTGTCTGCATAAAGTTGTCATGATGGTTCTGGAACTGGCACAATTACTTGCAGAGCAAATCTGCCACTGTTTGCTACTTGAATGTCAAATGCAGAAGGACAGGGCAAAGAATGTGCATATAACAATGAGGAGAATATGGTCAGGACTTTCCCCATTTGCCACTTGCAAAAGCTAAAAAGCTACAGCCTTAGTGTAGAACAGAGAGAGGTGTTTGTGTAAGGTGTTATGGAGTGGTGGGACTTGTTGCTGGGAGCTTGTATTTGGGATGTGGTGGCAAGCTCCTGCTGTTTGACACTTCTAACAGCTGAAGGTAAACATTTTTCAACATGTGAAATGGCTGTTGTAAGTGTTGATTGCAACTATGACATGACATGTTTCGTGACATGGATAGTTTGGCTGGAGTAAAAAAGGCCTAGCAGTCCTCTATGTTCCAAGGCATAGAGTTAAAATGGTATGTCAGTATCTGCCTCAGAAATTCAGTATTGCAGAGTTTAAACCAGGACATATTACAGAATTTTATCTTCTTCAAATAGAGTGTGCCACTGGGCATGCCGAGACGGGTTGTCTGACCCCGCAGGACTTGTCTCCTCTGGGCTGGAGGAGAGCAGGAAGTGTGTCGACAGCTTCATGCTACAATTATTTCCTGCTTTAGTGCTCAGTTCAGCAGGGCAGGTAGAGGAAGAGAGGCGATGAGAGATGAGTACTATAAATAATGCTTGGCTGCCTCGCATAAGCCGCCTGTGCGTGGCTGCACCATAACGTGTAGGTAGGTAGAGACGTCCAGGTGCACGGCCCTACGTGTCTGCACACCACTGACTGCATCCGGGTGGAGCTGGACATCTGTGGCTATAGTGACATCATGTTTAGTGGGGAATAAGGTGGTGTGTGGGGCTTAGGTGCCTATACACAAAGAACCCTCCTGTTTTAAATGCAGGCAATATGCAGAAAGAGGTCCTCGGTTTAAAACCTATCAAACGTAAGAGTTTTCTCCTGGGAGCCTTTGTATTTTCCCTTCCTTGCTTCAGTCACCTTTGTCTTCAAGTCTGCAGTGGAAGTGTGTGGTGTTCCAGACAACCTTACCCTGCTGTGAAAAGAGAAAAACTAAATTATGATGTCAGTGTACATTATGTTTGAAAAGTGCTAAAAATAGCACAGATAGCAAACTTAAGGGAGAAGGGTGTGCTGCCATATTGGCCTTACTCCTTTTGTGTCAGTGCAGAATGCTCTCTTCATACATTTATTTGCACAGTGAAATTAGCAGAAAATAAGAACACATTTGAATTTAATATATACTATACAAGTAAGTAATACAGGAGCCTCTGCAGCTGTAATCTGTCTTTCTTCAACTTATGCAGAGATCTACCTGAAGCAGCAGTATAGTTTCTAGCATTTTTTTTTTCCTCCTAAGTTATCTGGTTCTGACCATCTGCCTCAGTCTTTTGGTTATTTTTTTGGTTCAAGTTTGGCAATTGTGTTCAGAGACTGTTATGAAAGGTGAGTATGGTCTCTGTAAAGAGGACAAAGATGATCTGTGACTCTAGTAACAGGATTTTTATTTCTGGTGAGGAGGAAACGTTTGAGTCCTGACCCTACCCTTGGTGTTACAGACCACATTTATATAAATAAATTCTATAGAAATTAAAAATCAATTCTTGAACTTTACAGTTCTGCAAATACATTTCCAAAATGGGAGACCAAGATGATTAGCTTGTGCATGGTCCTGGAATGGTGCTGAGGAAATGCAGTGAGCAACGGTTGAGCATTACTGCTAAAGATGTACCTGCATTTCAGCTGTGCATCATCTACCTTTGAGACAGGGAAAGACAGATAATAAACCATGGGACTGCTTTTTGCTTTAGCACAGAAGATTCATTAATTAAAATGATGGGTAATAAGTCATGTGCACTTGTGCATATAGCTTCATCTTTATTTCAGATACTATCGGATATTAACGTCTGACTTTCTCACGTCAGCCATGGTCAATAAGGAAAAGCTGTGTGAGAAAGTTCCACACCAGCTTCATTGTGGAACACAGACTTTGCAGAGCTTTTTAATACAAAATACAGCCTCCAGTCTGTTAAGAAGGTTTGAAGGCCACTAATGTCATGGTTAAATTTGCTCTACATTGTATTTGCCTTGGCTTGTCCCCTAGGTGATTGACCTGTTTCATATGGGTTTCTAAATACTATAATGAGCTGTAAGGTCTTTATGGAGTTCATCATTGCAGTGATTTGTATTACCAAACCTCAGTTGTCTCTGAAGGCATTAAGGACAGGCATTTCTAATGCTTGTCAAAACCAGTTCAGAGTACCTTTTTTCCAAAGCCTTGGCCGCAGAGCAGTGCCAATGGTGAGCATAGCGAGAAATCATATGCAAGGATAAAGTAGTTTATTTTAAATTATTTGGGATGCTGCTTGCTACAGTGCTGCCAATTCATAGTTTTGAGTCACTGGATGCACTGTCTCCTCTCCAGGTATCTGTTTAGTCTTGTAAGCAAAGGATAACCTTCTTGTGGAGGAATACTATGGAGAACTTTGCCCTAGTTTGTATGCAATCTGAATTTCTAAATTAGTATTTTTTTTTTTAAACTTTGGCTGTTGGATATCACCTTTGGTCATTCTATAGAGAACAGTTGTGTGCAACAAACAGACTATTTGTGCTGCAGTTAGGAGTTTCTGACACTTTCTTTTAGCTTAATAATCTTAGTCCATGTGTTTGAATGTGCCATTGTGATTCTGGACTGCCGTGTTTGTGTGTGCTGGGGACAGTTTGGAGGTCAGAGACTTGCTGGCTTCTGAGAAGGTTACCATGCAGTAGTTGGTTTGTTTCTTGTTGTTGTGCTTGTAGGCTTGAAAATGAATCTCTCGTCTAGTATGACCTAAAAGTGAGTTTAGTGTACCAGCAACAACAGAGGCATCTTTTGAAAACAGCCTTTAACCAAGGCTTGTTTTCTTTGAGGATAACTATTTGGGTTTCTTCACACTTGTGAGACTAAGCAACACTGTTAGCCTATTGCAAAAGTTGATTCAACATCTAATGAAGACAAGAGAACCCTGAAAGGATTTCTCTTTTTTTTTTTTTTTCTGGGGGTGAGGGGCTTTTTTTGAGGTGATCCTTACTTACAAGGAAACATGGTGACTCTAAGTTTAGTACAAGGAAACCGTTTTTTCCTCTAATACCATCAAATGACAATATTGAGATAATACTTTGTCTAAAAATAGAGCCCTAAAAATAAACCCACAACTTCCTTTTGGCGGTGATTACAAGTATTCAAACATAAACAAACCTCTGGTTTCCACACGGAACTTGACTTCCTTTTCTCTGTGTGTGCAAAATCTTCAATATTTCAGGCCTTTGCTCTGCAGACATTCTAGTTGCTCTTGCTGTGGGTGGCTCCTTGTCATCTTAAATGTGAAAGCAGAAGGTTGGGCAAAGCAAACTTGAAGCTGGTTTTGTTTCTCTTTTGATGATAACACTTGAAAGTGTTCCTCCTTCTCTTTCCCTGCAAAACTTACTGTTTTGTGCATTTTGTTGTTAGGGGTTGGTTGATGTTTTGGATATGAACTTCTGGGTGTGTTTCAGTGTAGTCTGTCTTAATGGCTCAGGAGGGAAGCTCGGTGTTTTGGCTCAGCTGCTTAGTTTTGCATGTCAGAATAGTTCATCTGATTCCAAGATGGTGTATTGGTGACTTCAAGATTTTCTTTGTTTTAGAGAGTATGTGGTTCTTGTTTTGGACTTCATGCCTTCACTTAATAAGAGCTACTGAAGTATTGCAGCCAAGAGTGAGAACAGAAAACTAGGTATTGCCCACACATCTGCATAGCATTAAAATATCATCTTTTGAAGTCTCCAAATCAGGTTCTGATATTATTGAAGCTGAATTTGTGCAGCTCTTGAATAAATACAGGAAGGCATTTCCTAGAAGCTCAGTGAGGTGTTGCAGATGTTACCTTTTATGGTATGTTCAATCCAGAAGGATTCCCAAGTGTTTTCAGTCATCTCTGGGAGTGAAGAGGCAGAAATGAGTAGGGGAATGTTGCTTTGCTTGAAATGAAGCTTGGGAGAATCAAGTGTCTGCAGTGAGCAGCTCCCATGAGATATGAGGGGATTGACAGGACTGGCATATTGCACAATACTTCGGTACGTATAAGGTGATAACAGAGTCAGTCTTGACACTGAACGGCTGTAACATTGAAAGCATTTCCAAGCAAAGTCTAGCAGGAAGGAAAAAAGGAGAGGAATTATTAGCAAAAATTAATTTTAGGGATGTGTGCTGTCCTTAGTCAGTGGAGAAGGATAAAGGTCTCCAGGGAGAGGAGAGAACAAGTGCTGGAGACCGGTTTTAGGCCCCTAGCCAGTAGAGCTATAGTTGTGCTTATTTGTTTTATAAAACACTTGGGTCAGAAGGCCTTTCTGAGTTACAGGGAAATAAAAGCATTAAAATATTTCATCTCATCTGTAGAATTTGTCTTCATCTAATTGTAGAATTAATCCATATGATGCAGCTGCGTTGGAGAACCTAGATCAGAAACTGAATCACATAACCTCTTATTTAACACCAACTAACAAAATCCTACCACCCCCTCTGCATGGGACTTGGGATACTCAGGAAAGTGAACATCTAGTGGAAGTCTCACTGGCAAGAATCTGAAATCTATAGTAAATCATGGAATGGTTTGGAATAAATTTCAAAGGCCATCTAGTTCCAAAACCCATTCCATGGGCAGGGATACTTTCCATTAGACCAAGTTCCTCAAAGCCCCATCCGACCTGACCTCACTTCCAGGGATGTGGCAGCCACAACTTTTCTGGGCAACCTTTTATCTTTGTGGCCCTCCTCTGGAACTGCTTGAACAAGTTTACATCATTCTTATGTTGAGGACCTCAGACCTGGATGCAGTATTCCAGATGGGGTCTCACAAGGGCAGAGTAGAGGCAGAGAATCACCTGCCTTGACCTAATGGCCCACCCCTCTTTTGATTCAGCTGAGAATGCAGTTGGCCTTCTGGTCTGCAAGCGCACACTATTGGCTCATGTCTGGCTAAGGTCATCCCTTGTTGATCTTAGCAGTCACTCCATCATAGAAGGCCACCAGATTGGTCAGTTATGATTTCCTCTTAGTGTCTTCCATGCCTTAGAATTGGTTCCATAAAGATTTGCTCCATGGTTTTCCCATGATGAAATGAATAAATGCTGAAAGAAAGTCTTTGCTGGAGGGCTGCTCATTGTGAAGTGTGCTTGCTTGGCAGTACAGCAGCTTGTCTTTACAAAAAAAAAATAATCTAACAGAAATGGTAAGAAGAACGAACTTTTGTGAGACTGTCACCTCTTTTGCAGTATTTACAGATGAACTGTTTTCAGTCAAGATGTTTTAAGGATGTTAATATTCCTTGCTTCAAGAAATGGAGATTCACATGCCTGAATTATAAGTAGATTAATGCTACCGCTAATTACTGTCACTTAACTCCAAGTTGCATCTTAAGCCTTGTCCTTGCAGGGATCTTATCAGTGTGAACATCTCAGCATGACTACCACCAAGGTGCAGTGTTAATATTATTCCCTTTGTAATATTGATATCACTGTACGATCTCCAAAAGAAGAGCACTTTTCATTCTGGAGGAACAAAAATGCTCATACTCTGGTAATGACTTCAGATAATACCCAGCATTTCCAAATGACAGGTGATGAATGTCACTTTTTTTGACAAATTATTGCTTTCAAGATCTTGATGTTAAACTTGGGACACCGACTCTCACGTCAATGAATTTTTTTCTGGACTCCTATCACAAAAGTTAAAGGAGCACAACTTCTGGTTAATCCCTTCAACATTTCCCCCTCCCCACGTTAGTTTGTTAATACTATTTTCAGTTACATTGTTAGAGGTTTGCACAAGGGCTAAAGGTAGAAGTGAGCTATTTCTGCGTGCTATGTAAAACTTTGTTCGGAGATACAGAGAGCAGAGCAGGGACAAGTTAAATAATATTTGTGCCCCTGAGTCCTGCTGGCGTGAGGTGTTTGTACCAGAGGCTTTTGGCTGCATTAGCTGCAGAGGAGAGATGGGGAGAGAGAGGTGTGTGTCCCGTGAATGCTGCCATGCTGGCACGTGCTCCTGCCCTTCTTCTTAGTAGGCATTTACTACTCTTTCCTATGGCGTTGCCTGTTCAGTTTGGGAATCTGGATGACGCACTTTCAAGCTTCTGCTGAGTTTTTTATTTTCTATGCAAGCTCTTAGCTTGAGTTATCATGCATCTAATTTAATGTTTAAAAGAAAACAAAAAGAAAAGGCCAGAAAAGCCAGTACAGTGCCTTTTCACCCTTGGGTTGCACCAGTTTCGAAAGTTGTGATTTAAAATGAAAATATATGACTTTAAAAAAAAAGCAAACGTTTTTATTCCTTTTCCCTCAACCTCCTTCATTTTTGGCATTAGCTTGTTTACCAGTCTGAGCAGTTCCTCAGCTCTTGGCTGTGGCTGAGGGCACCAGTGTGTTTCCTGGCTGTGGAATTCAGCTCAGCAGAGGGAGGCCTCTCTGCTGAGTGGGGCTTTGATGTTCGAATAGAAAGGAGGATTAAGATTTGAAGCAAGGCTGGTTCTGAGGTGAGGAGAACCTGTTTGCTCTAAATTAGTTTAGGTATTTCAAGCCAGTGTATCACTGTTAGTTAAGCCTTTTGCCGGCATTAGTGGGATGTGATAATTATGAAACTGTTTAGGAACAAATCCTAAAGGAGAAAGATTACACTCCCTTTGCATTAGCATGTCTACAGCAGGTATAATTTAACATTGTCATCTCAGTTCAAACAGACTGGGAATTTGGCTGCCTGTACAGTGTGGGCTGTTTAGTTATTTTGTCTTCTGTTGAAGTCCTAAGCAGTAATTTCTTATCTGAATAGAGCTATAGGCAGTGGGTTGACGGTAAACAGGAAAAAGACATAATTACGTTGGTTTAAATTCACACCACAGGTCACACCAAAAGATGTCCTTGTGTAAACAAGGCCTGTGTTTGTCCAAACAGCTGGGTTCAGCTGTGCCCATTGCTGACATCCATTGTCAGCAACAGATCATTTTTGTAGTATAGCCAAGGCTTTGAAACAAAGACGATAATCAGTCTTGTTGCATGGCTTGGTGACAGAGGTGTCATTATACTGATGGACAAAGCAAAGTGGTTTTTTAGCCCTGTGTAGCAAGAAGCAGCAAGAATATTGGTTGGTGCACGTATTTTTCTATATTTTTGTTGCCAGCTGCTAAAGATTTACAGTGAACTCATACCGTACTTTCACAAGTCTTGAAATACTGTTTCCTTTTTAAATATAATAACTAAAAAAAAAAAAAATCAAAACACCTTGGTGAACCTTTTTTATTTAAGATACTTCTAGTTTTTTTGAATTGTTGTTTATACTTGTAAGTGCTATCGTGGCACAAGTAACAGATGTTTAAAAGTGAGTTTTCATATTTGGGAAACTCCTTTGGCACATGTGCAACTCTTAGGTGGGGAGGAGCAGAAGGCATACTGCCCAAGGGAGGGAGAGTGCTCTTCAGCAGCATTATTTGTGGTGATATTCACAGAACAAAGCTGTATTTCATTGCTGCTGGGGGAAAACTGAAAGCACGATGACAGCTTTTTGGTGTTTGCAATGCGTAGATCCAGGGTTCTTTGTAGTACATGTGCTATAGTTGCACACCACTTCTTCAAAACTGCATTTCAGTTTGACATATTCATATGGAGACTGAAAAAAATAACTTATAACATGGTAGGACCAGAGTGCATAACAGAGGTTGCAAAAGGAACTGGAGGAAAAAACCACTTTCCGTTGGACTTTGCAGTTTGATGTGTAAAGTTAATGTGGCCTTATCCTATTACTGCTCCTCTAGGATCATAACGGGAGACGCTGCAATACAGTAATTGACTATAAAGTGCTTAGAAACTATATCCAGGGAATGGAGAAAGCAGTGTATTTCATATTGTTCCTTTATATTTTTTGATGAATAAACATCCCAGCTGAGAAGTGGGTTTTAAAAAGTACAAGATCTTGCTTTCTGTTTGAGCCACACTGTTATCAAGCCATTGCCTGTCTTGCTTTTCCGGCAAAGATGGGCATTGACTCTGCAGCTCATGCTGCTGTAACTGAGAGGTTTTCCTACACCATCTTCGAGAAGGTCATTGCCCCAGCCTTTTCTTCAGTGTTATTACACTAGAAATGCAACAGTGGTTTCATGTGGAAATAAGTGTTAAGCTTGTATGCAGTTTAGGATATGTTAAGAAGAGTTTAGTTTGGGCAGTGGTTTCTTCTGCCTGGGGAGTTGTGAACTTGTGCTGCTTGTGGTTTTATATTTTATATGTATGTAAAGCATATCAAACAGCTATACTTCAAAGTTTTCCAGAAGAAAACACCAAGCAAAACCATAACAAGTGCTTAATGCAGGCTCCATGTCTTTCTGGAAAGCCTCTTCCTCTAGCAGTGCTACCATGCCAACTCTCTTCACTATTTTTGTTGAAGCATAGATCTCTTGAAACCAGCCCAGATAACTTGTTGGGGTATTTATTTACAGCAGAATGTCTTGGTTTTGTTTGTTTGTTTTTTCTTTCAGTGAAAACCCTACTTCCTGCAGATAATGTCTCTTTCTCCAAATGCTTTTTATTCTTTGAATGTGAGGGATATTCTACTAAGTGTTTTCCTGCCCTTTATCAGCTTATCTTTGCAGTGATTCCCCAGTGAGTCAGGGGAACCCAGTGCTTTATTAAAAAACTGTATCACCTTTTAGAAAAAAGTCTTTGCTCTTAATAAACAATATCCAACACACATGCACAGTCTTGCTGCATGTAAGTCAATTGAAGACAATTGCAAGATTGAAATAGTCCTTTGTTGTTTGATTGAAGAACAATGTAATTTCAGAATTTCAATATTAAACTTCAGCTAGTGAAAGTTTCTGATGGGTGAACGAAAGAAAGTATTGTTAAGATGATGTTCTCATTTGTTGCTCTTCTTTGTTTTCGTCTTGTTCTATTCTGCAGGAATCTGTTATAGAGCAGTATTGAGCAATAAAAAGAGCAAGGTCTATCCCTGCCTGTGAGAATAACTGTGTGTTTACATGAGCCTTTCTTTTAACAATTCAGAAGTTAGTTCTTGGAGTACTGTTTGATAACAAGAAGACTTTGATAAAATTACAGGTGATTCCAGAACTAACACCTTTTAAAAAGTGTTTTTAACTTTCACAATTATCTCTCTGGTAGAGGCATCATTCAGTATTTGTCAATTGCCTGAAAATATTAATTAAATCCTTTGTATTAGTGTTCCTTAAAAAAAGGTAAATAAAAAATAACCAGAACATACAACCTGTAAAAACCAAAATTACTTTTAACTAGATTTATTTCACAGGGCTTGATGATTTTAAGATAGTATTTGCAACCTTTTTTAAGGCAACAGTATAATTTGGATATTTGACTTTGTTTGGCTATGTTGTCATGATTCACACTCAGAGTTACCAGTTCTGGTACTTTAGATATTTCTAGAGTAACATGCCTTGCTAAGCACTGCTGGGTTGCTTATTGCTGTTCATATCACTTGTTCCAAAAATGTAGTTGGAGCAACAATGCATATAAGCATTACACCTGAAATTAAACATTCTCCTTTTTAATTTAACAGATGTCAGCACTTTTTCATCCCTTTTGTTTTCAGTGTGATGAGAACTGTACCATACTGGGCAGGTTCTGGCACTGTGAACAGCAGACTGAATACCTAGTGTTTAGAAATGACTGCTCAGTATAGCCTATGAATAATTTTTGTCTCGTACTACAAGGGCAAGAAAAATAGTAGCTACAGTAACAAAAGGACTGAACTAATTGAGTAACAAAAATTCAAGTGTTTTAGTGGATGTGGGAGGACTGGATTATTAACGACCGCGTTGGAAAAAAAACACTGCACCGTCTGTTCCCCTGGAAGCTTATTGCTGTGTGTTTATAATAGCAGCCACTTATCCTGAGGCCTGTGTACCTTGCATCAGAGAGGAAAAAAAAATTTTGGTGGCCTGCGTTTCGGTGGCAAGCTTCTTCACTTACATCTGCAAAACTCAATGCCTCTAGTTGCAGAGCATTCTGTGGCAGGGGTTGTGTCTCTGCCCAGAAGGTTGAGTGGTGTCTCCTTCACCAGAGTTGAGAAGCTCTTATGTCAGTGGGCATTGACTATGAGATTTGAGGTGTTTTTGCTCTTTTTTTTTTTCCCTTAGCTGTAGTGTTTGTACATCCAGAATCACAGCATAAGAGACCAGTAAAAGTGCCAATGACAAAATGAAACAATAGCTTCTTTTGGAGTGAGCAGCTGACAGAACATGTAACCATTTGAGGACTGCTTGTACAGTCTCGGAAGTCTAAAATGGTGGTGGTGTGCTTCTCCTTCTTTGAGTTAAGCCATGCCTGCTCCAAAAATGCCTCTCCTTCTAGCATTTGACTCCTCCTTCTTCTCCACCATCCCTGCACCATCCCCACATCCTCCTTGCATTACTGTCTGGTGGGGCTTTGTCATATAGCTAGCTCTGCGACTCTACTTTATGAATGAATATTTTTTAATAATATTGTACAGAAAAATATAAGAATTCTGCATTGCAGTGTTTGGTTTTGCTTTTGCTTTGGTGATTTTTTTATTATTTTTTTTTTTAAATAAAGTCTGGTAAATAAGTAAAGGAGCAGGATCTAGTTCACCCATGTATATCCTAGAGATTTGGTAAGGGCCAGAGTTGCTATTACTTGAAGTAGTTACCTATAGGTCTTTTTGGAATGATGTAGTGCTAGGTGGTATGATTTTTTTTAGCCTCTACAGACTGTGTTTGTTTTACCTTCCTCTTTCTAGAAAATAATTTTAAACCTCCAAATCTCAGTTCTGTTTGTGTCACATTTTTATCACTCTTAGACAAGTCTTCTAATTAATTTAGAAGAGTGCTCAGTGCTTTGCTGCTGCTGTGATATTTTTTTCTCTCCAATAAGATGTAAATGGGATAACTCTTTTCTTCAGCCATTGAATATCCACTTTTGACCCTTGAAACCAAGACAGGATGATGACTGCTGTCTCCTCACCTCCGCTCACTTGGAGGAGACAATGCTAAGCAAAGGACTAAAGTAAAGTTTATGTCAAATATAATTTTTTTTTCTGGTTGTGAAGTATCACATGACTTCACTGATGAAAATGAATCCATTTTGCTTATTGTTGTTTGACAAGGCTTTGTGCTTCTCCCCCTGCTAGCCATCTGTGAGTCTGGTTTATGCACTGAGGCCGAGCAAGCAATCACGGCATAACTTGCAGCGATTATGTGCACTGTGTTAAATCAGCTGTGTATGCTGACACTGACTTCTGCTGTGCTTAAAAACAGTTTATCTTGTGCTGGTAGGGGTGAAAGAAATGTTGTTGTTTCATTACAGTATTAACATATTGGTGTTGTACTTGACTTCTAGGTTGCATCACAACGCATAAGCTCAGTGGATCTTTCATGCTGCAGCCTGGAGCACCTGCCTGCCAACCTGTTTTATAGCCAAGACCTCACTCATCTCAATTTAAAGCAGAACTTCCTGAGGCTAAACCCCAGCCCATCCACAAGTAGAGCGCTTAGTGAATTACAAAGGTAAAGTGGTATGGTTCTACTGGTCTTCCTCTGTCCTTGGAGCCGTGATCTGCGGGAACCTTCCTAAAAATCACTACCTCCTCTTGTGGAACATTGTCCTGACTGTAATGCTTCAGAAATTGGTTAACTTTGTGTGTTAGAAACAGACTCGCTTTCATGAGAAACTTAATGTTTTTCTTGTAAATAGGAGGATGTTTTCAATCCAAAGTGCAGGTTTTGCAATGTGGTTTTGTCTGCTGAGGCCAGACTGTAGCTCTTCAGCCTTTGACTCATGTGATTGAGTATGAGTTGGTGAGCTGCCCATCAAAGGGAGGCATTCTAGGTAGGATCAGTACTGCATGTGACTAAGTGAAGAAGTTTTTTGTTATCCCCCAAGCAAAGAAAGGTCTGATTTCATTCATTCAGCCTGTCCTCTTTCTACTTTGCTCAACCCTCATTCTTTTTTCTTAGTAAATATCTCCTTCCATTGTTCTTTCCACTGCAGCTCGTACGAGAATGTAACAAACGGGTAGACAGCAGCATGAGTGGTGATCTGAATGATTTAATGTATGTGTTCTGTGGAATCAGCAGGCTTTCTGTATTCAGAAAGATGAGTGTTTTCCATACTGAATATAAAACTGTGATTTTAATTTCAGTGGTAACTGAATTGCAGAGTATCTCAGGATTATGTTTGTGGATGGTCCTGTTCAAACAAACTGTTTTAAACCACATTTCTAAATCCCTTCCTTTTTGAAAAACAACTGAAAAATACAAGATGGATTATGCGGGCTGATGTATTTTTATATAATTCCAATTTTGTTCTGGGAAAACAAAAAATTTGGCATAATGGAAGATGAATGAACCCAGCAAGTCTGCTTCACAAACAAAGCAGGCAGTGATTCCAAGAGCTTATGAGCACAGTCTGGAGAGGAATACTGACTGGATTAAATGTTCTGTGAATGTCAGTATAGGTCTCCAGATAACAAGTGCAATTTTAGCATAAGTTAGGCCGTGAACATGGACAAATAATGAATGCTTTATATTTTAATGACTTTTTATAAATTTTTTCCTTTTTTAAATATCAGAAAATGTAGAGGAGATACTTGATTATATTTTGCCCATGTACCTACAGCTAGTTCTCTTTGGGATTAGAAAGCATTTATAAATGTTTTGATGGGCAATATTCGTTCTCTGTTCCATGTTCTCTTGGTACTGCAGTTGTAGGAACACAACTTAATAAACCGTTAAAATTTTTCTCACTAACATGAGCCTGAACATACAAGAGTGAAGGAGTTCAGGTGACTAAATAAAACTCTCCTGTTTTCTGAGATTCTGCATGAGGAAAATCTAGAGAAGTGGCATATACCTGAGGTGGTGCAGAAGTGATTTTGAGCTGTGATTCTTCTGTGAGCTGGTCCTATTCTATCAGTGAGCAATGGGCTTCTCTGCCTCCATTGCTTTCAGCTTGTCAAGAAGGCACAAACTTCTGGAGGAAAAAAAAAAATTATTAGTGAGGTTACATGGCACTGTTTTTGTGGATCAGTCAGTGTCTCAGGAACTCCTGCCCCTTGGTGCTGACCTTCCCTTTGCCACTGCTGATGTCCTCCAGCCTTATCTTCATGCATCACAGGTGGCATCACTCAGGCATTGACTAGCTGGAAGCTGCTGCCGCTGTTCCCATTGCTGTGCCAGTGGAAAGGGTTGTGTGAGGTGGTAGTTCCTGGTGTGGTTTAGGAAAAGCGGTGCCCCATCAGTTGTCTTTTGCCTCCTAACAGCAGCAAAAGCATGGGCCTGGCCCTGGAATGGCCCAAGCATTTTTTCTTCCTGCCCTAAGAAACACAATACTGGCTTTGCTTTAGAGTGGGAAAACTTGAGTTTTATTTGTGTTGCCAAAAATCTTTGAGCCAGATTGACTGCTACTTTAAGACTGCTTTTCTGCAGTGAATAAATACACCAATATAGAGCAAGAGGGGAGCACCGTATCTTTTTGAAATTACTAGTGAATTCCAGCATCAGAACTTGTGTGAAGAGAAGCTCAGTCATTCCTGTGAACACAAATTTTGTCTGACTTTTTTTTTTCTTTTCAATCCAATTTCATAAAGACATTTTCAGATCTTTTAGGTGTTACGTAAGGTAAAACTTTACTGAATGAACAAAAAGTCTTTTTTTGTTCACTCATGTTGTTTTAAACCACTGCAAAGCAAGTACAAAATCTCTGCTGTTCTGATTTGGTGCTGTTGGCTTTTATACCAAATTCTCATTTGCTAAATTGCAGCCACATACAGGGCACAGCACCAGTGAATCACACCTGGAGGTATTTAAGGCTCCAAAATAGCCATGTGCTTGGATGTTGTGAACAAAACACATTGCAGTCTGAAACTTCCTTGTGAGAGGGAAGAGAAGGGGCAGGCACTGATCTCTTCTCTGTGGTGACCAGTGACAGGACCCAAGGGAATTGCCTGAAGTTGTGTCAGGGGAGGTTTAGGTTGAATATTAGAAAAAGGTTCTTCCCCCAGAGGGTGGTTGGGCACTGGAACAGGCTCCCCAGGGAAGTGGTCACAGCACCAAGCCTGACAGAGTTCAAGAAGCACTTGGATGAATCTCTCCAGCACATGGTGTGACTGTTGAGAATGGTCCTGTGCAGGGCTAAGGGTTGGACTTGATGATTCTTGTGGGTCCCTTCCAACTCAGCATATTCTGTGATTGTGATTGGCATTTATATACCTACCCTTCCTGGTACAATGTTTGATTAAAATCTGGTTATCAAGGCAGTCTAGGAAAATTTGTCTTGCTAAGCAGCTCCTGGTGCTAGCAGGTCCTTTTAATAAATCACTCTAGGTGGTAATTTAATGAATGCTCATGAAGGCTAGGTTTCAAAACAAGTGTATCAAAGACACAAGAAAATACCAACTCTTCAGCATCCCACTTAGTAGGTTTGCAAGCAGCTGGGTCTTAATAATGAGATGCTGACATATGCACTGACTTGGTGGTCCTGTCAGTAATGTACTGGGGAAAAAAATAATTTTCTTTATGCAGTTACTTCTTTCATGTCTTAAAACAATGTAATTTATTGCATTTCTGAATAAAATGTTTACTCCTGCACAATATGTGGTATGTGAAGGTGTGCTGATGTGTAGATGCACTTTTTTTTCAGTAACTGTACTTTGACTTGCTTTACTGTGCACTCAAACCCATTTTGTTGCTGTAGATGCTCTGCAGCGGTGAAGTTGCATAACTGAACTGTCTGAATGTTGAAAGGTATATACAGCTACCTCTATTTTCCTCCTGCTTATGTGGGAATACATATTTCACGCTATGTATATAATCAAACTGTCTGAAAATGCATCTGCGCTGAAAAAAGCAGGAAATGCTGGTACTTGTTCTCCCTCACAAAATCTTTTTTTTTTAAAATTATAGGAAATAATTTTGAAGAAGAGAGGAGATTCCCTAGTTGAAATGCTAACAAGAGTTCAGGCTTGCAGGCTTGCTAATTTTGCAGAGTACTGTTGCTCTAGGTTTGAAGCAAATGAATAAACCATAGTCTTTATTTACTGCTGCTCTGCTTCACTGGGCTGAGCACGCTTTATATTTATACATCATTGTTTTAGTCGGTGCTCTTGGAAAAAGTGGTTGGCATCAGTAACACTGTTTGCTTGTTAATATTGAAAAGTGAGTTGTTGGTATGTGGATTTTTAATATACAACTGCTGCAGATTTAAAAAAAGTAAAATAAGAAAAGGGGGATATTATAAGGCAGAAAGTTGTTTTAACAATAAAAAAAATTGTGCTTGCTGGTTTTATCTAAAGAATTAATTGTTATTCTGATCGTGGTTGTTAATTGTTAACAGTGATTATATGGATTTTTATACTAAGACCAGTTGGTACCTTTTCTCTCCCAGAACTTCTTTAGAAATGAGCTGCCTTTTCTGGCATCTCAGCTGAAACTCTTTGGGTCTAGTGGCAGTAATTTGAAGTTGCATCTGTAGGTTATGAGAAGGCTTACAGGACTCTGAATTACTGATGCAAGTGTTTCTGAAATCCCTTACAACTTCCAACTACAGGATAGCCATTTTTGTCTGAAAACCCACGATTTCAGGCATCCTCAAGCTGAGCCCTCCTTACAAACCTATTATGCAGTAAAGTAGGTAATTGAAAATGTAATCTTTCTTCCAAGAACACTTGGAAAGTTAGGGGAAACCAGTATTAGCAACTCAACTAGTACGAACACAGCAGGCAAGGTTGCTAGAAGTTGGGGTGCAGTGTAGGTTCATCTTAGCTTGTCCCTAGAGATTGAGGAGCAGGGAAGAAAGTCTCCAGCCTAACACTTGATTGGCCTCAAAGTGCATTGAAGCTATTCCTTGTGATTATTGCTTTGACTCTATGAAACTGAGGTTAGTGAAGAAAGTTGGCTGGATTATGACATGTCAAATATACGTCTTCCCCTTGTCAGGGCACTGCCAGTAGATGCACTGGAAAAGATTTGAACTTCCTTCCTTTTTAAAATTTTTTTTAAAAGGCTTTTGGTTGGGCTGGGGTGGGTGTGTTTGTTTACTATCACTTGTTGTTTATTTGTTGTTTTTGTTTGTTTAAGGTTTTTTTACAATTCAGATGTTATTTAAATGAACCCAGCTAATGTGTGAAGTGTGCAAGGAGTGGAGTGCCATTGGGAACTCGTGGTGTGGGAAGATCACTCTCTTGGTCTTGGAGACAAGGAAACTTATGTTTATAATAGCTTCTCTTTCAAGTCAAATACTGAAGCATAGCCATCTAAGCTGTAGGGCAAGAAGAATGTTACTGACAACCTAGATCTGCTAATAACAAATAGAGGTCTACTAGTAAGAAGTTTATAATATTAAAGATGGCACTTGGAATTTGTTGTTTGTCTAACTTCACTGCTTTTGTTTTATTCAGCTTGTAAAGATATTGAAGGAAGAGTTTGGTTTTGTTAGTGAAAACCTTTCTTTCCAGTTCTTCTTGACTGTGTTCTACTTAACTACTGTGTAGCTTTCTGATTTCAAGAAGGTGCCCTTATGTGAAGACCCAGCAAAAATCAGTGACATTTGATTACAGAAAATTTCAATTGTAAAATTAAGTCTACAAATCACTAAGTGGGGAAGATTGCAAATTTGGTTTAATGTTGGAAGCACATTGAGTTTTTTATTTTTATTTTTAAATTGGAACAGTGAACTTAATAGTACCATGAGAAAAATAAATGACAGTAAGATAAATGCTATAAAATAGCATTTTAAAAATAGTGTAGTCTAAAAGCAGAAATTACACTTATTAATTTGATTCACTTTAATGGAACTTTAAGGCTAAGTGCAGCAGTATCTCTTCCAAATAATGTTTCAACAATTAGTGAACATATTTATGGAATCCATTTATTGTGTATCAGTCTCCATTTTGCTTGTCTACTGCCTTCTGTTATGGCTTCCAAAGCACGGGTTTTCTTTTCATGTGTTTAAATATGTTTTAGTTTGGAACCCCATCCCTAGCTAAAGCTTTTGCAATTCAGTTATAGATCTCCAGTACAGAGAATGAGAATATATTGTCACTTTTTTACCTAGGAATTTTGTCCTTCCTCTGAGGACAGTCTTTCCCCCCATATAAAGCAGTGTGTGCCAGGTATGCAGAGAAACTGAGAACTGCAGAGTAGAGTATAGGCTCAGATTATTTCCACTAAGAAAACATACATTTTGTTTCCTTGTCTTTATGGTACTTTTACCAACTATGTCATATAATGAAAGCTTTATTCTTGTATTAAGTTTGGAGATAGTCTGCATTTGGCTGTGATTATTTGTATATTTTGAAAAATGTCTGCCTAGATTTAAGATTATTCCTTTTTTAATACAATCTACCAATAATTTTGGTATGTAGACTCAAGTCAGTTTGCCAGAATTGTTTTGCCTTTAATAGTTTTATGTGCAAGTAGATGAGAGGAATATCACAATGATAGGATCAGGTGTGTTAGCATAAAGGGTAGTGAAGATACCAGAATTACAGCTATATCAGTCTGCTTTTTCCTCTCTTTTGCTTTTTCCCCTAATGGAGTTTAAGAAAGGAAGAAGGAAACAAAAAAAATGAGATAAACAGTTTTCATTTATTCATTCAGCTACTCAAGAAACTGTTTCTTCTGAGTTGGCCAGAATCAATTTTTGTCCTCAAGCTAAGTGACCCTCTTTCCTGAGAGGGACTTTACTCCATCTGTTTTTGTGTGGTGTGACACGAGCTACTTTGTGTCTGGATGAACAGGAGTCCTCTCCAGAGAAAGGGAGTGGTAAACAGCAGAACTCCTCCTTCCTCCTCTGCATATTATCTATCGGAGACTCTTCTGTGCCCAAGCTGGGGGGGCTGCTGTTGACCTTAGTTAGGCAAGGCATTCACCTGCAAGCGTTCAGGTGAACCTCCCTAGTTGTTGCAGAAACAGTCAACCTCTATTCAGCTGCCACGAGAAGTTTAGCAGGGCAAGAGGGCTGAAATAGTTCATTTTAATTGTCTTACTAATTTAAGGCTTTTACAATGACACCTTTTGGGAAGGGAAATGCTAAGGCAGTATTTCTGACACTAGGCTAGCTGCTCCTTTAGGCAATAAGGCCGTGCATGGGGAATCTGACGCAACTGCAAAAAGGGAGTAAATTGCACCTTTTGTTTCCAAGGAGGAAATTGGTGTGTCAGGTTTTTATGAAAACTCTTCATCATTATGTTAGTGGCCAAACTAGCAGGTGTTCCAGAAGGTGGCAAACGGTAGTTCAGTTCCAAAACTTGTCACAGCACTGCTAGGTAAATGCAGTAAATAGTTTTGCTTAGAAATGGTGAGGGACACTTGTGTTGCTGCTTTAAAATGTAACCACAGCATAGTCATGGGATAGCCCAGGTACTAGAGATAGCATTGGAAGTGATTTTCCTTAGACTGTCCCTTATGAAACCATACCTTCTCTTTTAGGTGTAGTAAAATACTGCTTTTTAATTCTTTTTGGTAAGAGTACAACAAGATCAGTTTTGTCAGATGAGTCTATTATGGCTGCATTTCAGTGATTGGTTATGACCAGTTTGAATATACTATTCCCCTCACTCCAAACCTAGTGGAACACGAATGCTGTACTGTGTAGTGGAAATTCCTCTGCTGTTCACATTGGGTAGGTCTGAATTTGAAATTAGCTCGTCAGTCAGTTCACTGCTTTGCTGTGATACAAATTTCTCTTTATTCCCTCTCCTCATTTTGTGTACGTCAAACTAAAGCCACTCCTGAAGTGGCAGCTTTGGGATTAAGTAAAGGGGCAGTTTTTGGCTCAATTACGGCAATTAGTGTTCAGTCATATTGCATGTTTAAACCCAAGCTTTGGCATGTCAGCATTTTGTGCCATCTTAAAGTAGGGCTATTTTTGCTCAGAGAAGTTAGTGATTGTATTTTGGTCATTATAATGGAGAGCTTAGTAAGCTAACTGAGCATAGTGTCTAGAGAGATGCTGTTGTCCAAGTTGACTTTCCTTAACAAATAACAAGTCTAGAATCAGGGAAACAGGGAAAAGAGGAAGGAAAGCATATGTGGGCTTGATAGGAGTCTATTATACTGTCATGCCTCAAACGAGCAATTTTGTACCCTTTCTTCTTTCTAGCAATGCCACGTGAGCGGTGTCAATGCATGTCCCTGCTTCTGATAGGAGTAAAGATTTGGATGTGAGAAAACAGCAAAGATACTGCTCTGTAAAGTCTGTTTGAAGCCTGACACTTTGCAAACTCAGCAGCAACAGAAAACTTGACTCTGTAAAATACTTCTGCCTTATTTATATTGATGCTACAAGTGATACTGGCGTGACTGACTAAATCTGTGTAGGTATAAGAAGTGCTGTTAACAATTCAGCATCTTAAACGTGCAGCGTGGCAGTGCTCCGTAATGGAGGCGCACCAGCCCCATTTGCAATGTAGATAGTTGGAAGTGAGTGGCCAAAGATGAGAGGTAGGCTTAAATCTTAACTTTGAGCAAATGCCTGCTAGTTTGGCTCAGTAATGTTCTGTACATGATAGTGCTCCATGAGAAGAAATGCAGCTTTAGCATTTTGTAGATGGATGTGTTTATAACAGCGGAAGAAAATATCTCTTTCCAGACAGATGTCATATATTATTCTCTTAACTTTAACTAAGCTTGTGGTGTCTGTCTTTCAGCATTTCTTAAATGTGGTTTAACGATGAACTTTAATTTGTGGATTTTTTGATGTACACGTTATTCAGCTTTTGTTTGGGTTATCCAATACTGGATGTACTCACTCATCTTCTCTTCCATATTGCAAGGAACTGTTAACCACTTCCGTTTGTGTCCTTAGTAATAAGGTTACTCACAGAGGACTGTTAATAAGCACACATTACAACAAACATTAGGGTGGTAGAGATTTAATACAGATACACTGGGGAGGGGCAGATTCCCCCTGCTCCTGGCTTTGACCTAGGACAGTTAAACTAGAATGTATGCAGAAAAACTTGAAGCTGGACACTGCATTGCAGTTAATGATTGTATTTCTTAGCTTCCTTTACCACCCACTGCCCCAGTCCTCTTTGCTCTATTATTTTGATCTTCTGTAATTTTATCTCAAGATTGTATTTGAAGTCTTCTACTAGATTGTTAAGTGTACAAAATCCCTGAGACTATCCTTTAGAGACCAGAGAGTAGCATAGGTAAAGGCTGTAGCCTTGGTGTGATTGTTAAATGAGTTCATTCTATTTTCATGGTTGACTTGAAAATTTGAAAGGTTACATTTTGGTGTTTCTCCAGCAGCTTAATTATTTTGACTTAATATGCCCTTAATCTTTACTACTATTTTTGTACTTACCTAAATACTGGAAAAGAAATAATTCTAAAGGCCTCAGAGTCCACTTTGAGGAAGATGTGGGACAGCTGTTCCACTGCAGAAACAACCCAAATTTCAAGGCAGTATATCTGTGGCCTAAATCTACGGTTGTCTTCAAGATAAATGTGGGATTGTGTATTTCAGTTCTAGGTTCAAGATTTTTAAGCCCTTTCTCTCAAAATAGAGGAATGTGAAGGTGTGGTATTTAAAATACACCCTTTTTTTTTTTTTTTTTCTGGCTAGCAGCCCTTACTAATATTAGCTAGCTTACCCTAGCCTCCTTTTTAGTTTACAGTTCTCCCTTTAGAAGTAGATTAGTCATTGTTTCTGCACAGTGGCACTTTTCCCCCTGCAGCACTAATTTGATTGCAAGATTTCCTTAAGTCTCCATCTCTGTTCCAGACTTCTGCCTCCAGCATGGCACAGGGTGTTCAAAACCTGTGATAACTCTGGCAATGATTTATTTTTTTTTTCTGCCATGGTTGCACCAAAATACCAATAGAGAGTACAGCATTCCCTTGCCTGCTGCAAACGTGTAAATGTTGTTATGTGTGTTCACAACCTGTCTCTGGGGCTCAACAACCCTCACTGAAATATGATAGGAAGGCGCTGCTTACGTTTTCACACTGAGTTTTGGTCAGTGACACGAGTTTGATTTAGACAATGCTAAAGGTGTGTGCTAGTTGATTGCAGTAGCTGCTAGGGATTTTTTAGTCTTTGTTGTTAAAACTCTTTAACCTTTTCATGCTTGACGCATTTTCTGTGTTTTCTGGTCGGAGGACAAAGTTCTCTGAGGTAAGAATGTGCTAGGCTGATGCAGAGGCTATGGATGCACAGGCACATGCTGTTGGAGATTACTTTCATGTGGAATAGCAGCACTCGTAGGTGCAGTTTTGCTTCCCTTGCCAAGTTATGTAAAAGCCTGCTCACGCAAATAAACGACTTGAGCCTTAATGAAGGGAAAATTAAGTCCAAATAAAATGGCCTGGTATAAACTGTGCCAGAAAAGAAACTTCCTCCCGTCTATCAGAATCTAACACAGATCTTTTCATTCATCCTTTTACTTGCCTTTAGGCATACCTCCCAGTGGTTGTCAGGCAACCATAATAATGTTGCTGAACATGCAGGCTGGCTAATTGGATTGTCCCCTTCTTGGGGTTTTTGTTCAAATGGTTTTGGTCATTTTTAATAAGGCAAACACATGCAAGTTACTTTGTTGGCTGATGTGATAAACCAAGGGGCTTTTATGAGTTCTGTGACATGTCAAGGACAAAATTTTGACACCTGTGCAAGCCTTGACATTGCACTTAATCAAGAGCATAAGAATTTGCCTCTGCCACTACAGAAGCCTTGCTAAATCTGTTTTAATTCAGCACATTTCCCAGTTGTATTCAAACCAGTCTATTCTAATGAGAATTTTTGGTTGAAAGGCAAACTTGACTGGACCTGAGCAGCACTACAAAAATTTAGTGTTTGAATAGACTGAGAATTTCCTGCACCTTGTAACTGTGTCACAATGGTAGTTTTACTAGCAAAATATGTGTTCGGGAAAATAGCAGTGTTTTAGTACAGAGTGAGATGCCACAGAAGTGGCATATATCATAAGAACAGCAAGGGTTTTGTTCTTTGTTACACTCACTGGAAAACATATTTAATGTGTTGTTCAGGAGGGCCTGTTTCTCTGTGCCAGCTTAATGTAAGAACACTTCTTACAAGGGGTGTTGAACTTGAGTGTCTGGTAATTTCTCTGGTTGTTCTGAGCGTATAAGCTAAAAATTTGTTATTTGCATTTATATAACCAAACTTGCCTTGTAGTAATCATTGTGAGGCAACTACTTACTTGTTTCCTTTTATTTTTTCTTATCTCATTTTAGATTCACAAAGTTGAAGAGCCTTAACCTTTCCAATAATAATTTAGGAGACTTCCCACTGGCAGTCTGCAGTATCCCAACTCTGACTGAACTCAACGTGTCCTGCAATGCCCTCAGAAGCATTCCAGCAGTTGTAGGCGAGATGCACAAGCAAGTACTCTTTTAAAACCTAACATACACAGCCTGATAATAAGGTCAACAAGCAGTTTCATGACTCTACATACTCTTGCTATGACAAACAGTTTAAACTTACCGGGTGTTCTCAGAGCAAACTGGTTTGTAGATCCATATGGAAGCAGTTGCGGATGGAGGGAAAGCACGATTTGTGCTTCAAAGCTCTTTCACTCCCCAGCATTTGACACGAGGGTCACCTTCATGGTGAAGAAAATCTTTAAATTTCATTGCTTATGTGCTTTAGCTGATACGCAAGTTGCAGTTTTGGAGATGTTTGAAGATACAACTGTCTAACAGAGCCTACATTTCATAGTTGCCAAAGCTTTTAATTATTTGGTGGATATCTTCTGTAGCAGATGCTAAAGCATTATTTAACATTTTTCTTTCTGCTGCCTTTTTTTATATTGTATGTCACTGTAACTGCAGCAGATTTGCGTGTTTATAGGAAGGAAATGTGATTTAACAGGTCACTCTTCACTCTCCCTTCCCCTCCCCCACTTCTAATAGCTTGCAGACATTTTTGCTGGATGGCAACTTTCTCCAGTCCCTTCCTGATGAATTGGAGCATATGCATCAGCTCAGCTACGTGAGTCTGTCCTTCAATGAGTTCACTGACATTCCGGGTGTGCTGGAGAAGCTGACTGCCATGGATAAGCTTTGTATGTCAGGAAACTGCATGGACACCCTGAACCTACAGGTGTTGAAAAGGATGCCTCATATTAAACATGTGGACCTAAGGTAGGTATTAGGAAAAGGGGAAGAATAAGTGAGTCTAAATTATTGATGTTGAAATGGCTTCTCCTTGCCTGGGTATTAATCTCTTGTGTTAGTTCATTGAACCATGTTTCTGGTGGTGTTATGTAACTTGCAGCACTTGCCATGACTTAGCAGTCTTTTCTGAGGAAGTGGAAGCATTTAGGGCAGTCAGTAGGTAGGGAGAGGAGTTTTGGGGGAAATAATGTTTGCACCAAAAGGTAAAAAAAAACACAGCCTGGGACACTGATGATTCCTGCAGTTCTTGTTGCTGCAGTGTTAATATAATATAGGTGATAGTCCCTGACCCAGAAAGCGTCTATCTGAAAGATGAAGCTAGTCTGGAAACACAACTGTTACACAGAAGGTAACTCTTCAAAAGCAACAGCAGAACTGTTATCCTTATCTTCACTAGGCTTATCCTCAATTGGCTTAGTGGACCAACAGAAGTTAGTATACTGATTTTAGTGTTCTCTTCAGAGCTGGGAATTTGAACTCTCTGGAGTGCTCTACAGACTCAAACATTGCTGGGTTATAGGTAATTTCATTCAATTGTAACTTCTAGGGAAGTTGCTGAGTATTGGCAGTGTCAATGCACTGCAGTGCAGATGTGATTAAAATCTGTCCTTTTTATCTGACAGACCCACTCGTCTTGGGTTTTTGCATTGTTTTCATTCATTTTTAGGTTTCTGAATTTTGCTTGCTGTGAAACATGGGGAGGCGAGAAGCAAATGTATGGGGATTCATAAATCTCAATTTAGCTTTTCAGTAAGGCAAGATCTCCAGTATCTGCAGGCTTTTGCAGCACATGCTCATGACAGAGCAGCAGGAACTGTAGAGCTTTTGTTCTTTTCCAAGCTATTGGGCACAAATAACAGTCAGATCATCTTTTATTTTTATAGACACAGTAACAATAATACTTAGCTCCTTGCAGAGCTTTTCATAAGTAGTTTTCAAAGTAGTTTAGAAAGGAGCTTGGTGTCATCATTCCTTTGTCATGATGGATAAAGCAATGGAGTGGATCCATCCTGGTTTTGAAATACCGTAACAAGGGGGAAAATCTTAAAAGTCAACCTTGATCAGAACCTGAAAGCGTGCTAGTTTAATGCAGTGCAACCAATTTATTTTAGAGTGAGCATTGGTTTGTCAGCAGGAACCTGCCACGTAACTACACTTAATCTCCTTTTTTGTCTGCAAGATTGAATTCAATTAGGAGATTGGAGGCTGATGAAGTAGATTTTCTGCATCACGTGACCCAACTGGATTTGAGAGACAACAGACTTGGGGAGCTGGATGCAACAGTTTTTAACAACGTTGAAGTGTTACACTGTGAAAGGAATCAACTGGTAACCCTCAAAATCAGTGGATATTTTCTCAAAGCGCTGTATGCTTCCTCAAATGGTGAGTGCGTTTTCAGGGCAGCTGTGGTGTTGTCATCTGACTTCTGTTTTCATACCTGTTTCTCTCTGGGATGCTTGTGGACTGCAGTGCACATAATCAGGACCCTCTTGACATTACCCTGGATAAAAGGGTGTCACATGTACTGTGTCATGCTACTGACAGTTCTGAGCTTCAGAAGTGACTGTCAAATAACACTGGGCTACTGATTTAGAGGTCTAAAAACTGTAAAAACCTTATAATTTGGGCTGAAATTCTTCTCTGTCAGTAGGGAGGGTTCTCGAGTTTGTCATTTTCTTTGGTTTCTTAATGTTTTGCTTTACTATGGCCAATAAGAAATTACCTGCTTCTCCTTGCATTGAGAAAGTTTGAAGAGGTGGCCATTTGTGAGACAAACCAAAGCAACATATGTTTTTTTGTTATGGCTTCTTGCTCCCTACTCTGGGCAGAAAGTTACAAAATCCATGAGTAACTTCACTTGTACTGGATAATAAAAATAATGCCAGGTGAATAGCTCCTATGTTTCATTTATCACATCTGTTTGATCTGTCTCTGGAAACTGCTATTACTTAAAATATTCAGTTTGCACCACCATTTTTATTGCTTGGAGTAGTTTGATATGGAATAAAGAAAACCCAAGCTCAGAGAGCTATGAATTTGATGAACAGTCTGAACTGCCTTTAAAAGGCTGTCATCTTAGTGATATCCAAGCCTGTGCCTTCATTAAGTATTCATGCCAGGTCTTTGTAGCTAAGAAAAGTTAACATAATCTGAGCATGTGCTGCTCAGTGTGGGCTGAGAATCCAAGTCAACCCATATCTTGCAATAAACTGCCTATTTGGTCTTCCTGTGTCTCATGGTTATCCTCTCTTTGCACTTTCAGCCACCTTGTTTTAGTCTCATCTTCCAAAGAAACCATGATGCTGGTTACAGTTTCATTTTGGTGCATTTTTCTGTAGGCTTAAATAAATGTCTGGCGTTTTTTTTAACCTTAATACTAAATATTAGCTACCTAAAAACCTTAGGTTATGAACTGTATTTTGATTGCTTCAATAATAGCATTGCTAGCAGTAGTCAAGGTTCTGTGAGAAGTCTATAAGGCTGCCTGCAACTGGGAACTCCACAGGCATGCAAAGGCTCATGTGTTGAAAAATACTCTGGATCTTGCCATGACCTAGAGGATTCTGTGGTATCCTGTAACTTGCTGTTCCAGAGTGGGGAGTTTTCCTTCCCATATCTGTACCACTAGTGACCAGTGAAAAAAGTAGGGCAGGTTTGTGACTGACTCCTCTGGGCAGAGGGCAGTGGAGGTGAAGTTACAGCTCTGTGACAAAAATGGAAAAATGAGAATTTGCTATTAAACTTTTAAAATCCTCCAGTTTCTCCAGTCTGATCAGTTATGCAGTTTCTGTCATAGCAAGTACATTGTACTAGAGCAAATGTACTAAGACGTAATAAAGAAACAGAACTGGGTTCACAGGAGTTCAGATCTTCAGAAGTTTCTTAGATTATTGGCTTGCTCTGAAATGTCTCGGTGTTAGCTCCTAAAGTAATCTTATGGAACAGTCATTTAGGTGTAAATCTTTTTCACCGCTTTTGTTGTTATATATATTTTTTTCCCCTAGAACTTGTTCACCTTGATGTGTATCCAGTTCCTAATTGCCTGGCTTATATGGATATTTCTAGGTAAGACTGTTTTTTCTTGGATGTGTGAAATATACATCAAACACCCCTATGGAGCAATGACATTCACTGGTATCTTACTGGGTGGGAATGGGGGCAGGAATTGGACTTTGGGATGTGAAAAGACTGATTTTCAGAGTTAGAGTAGAGAGCATGAGCTCGTTTTCTACTGGTCAGTTCTTCCCTTTATAGATTCCCTTTTTTTTTTTTTTTTTCTTAACTGCCAAAGGCAAAATGTGCCATGATGGTTAGAGGAGAAGAGTTCCCATGATTTCAGTATTTCCTATCTTGGAGTTATAAGACTATGATTCAAACATACACCAATCTGAGATGTGCAGGAGTTACTTTCTGGATATGTCTGCATCGTAAGCTCAGCGTAGGTGACGGTTTGATAGTTTACTCATCAGTTTGGCAGCTCCTGCAGCTCATCGTTGTTCTCCGCAGCCCTGGCTGCTGCAGAGATGTCTGCAGTTGCCATTTGAAGGCATACGTAAATTTCATCTTAATGAGGAAGGTGGGATAAGCGAAGAAATGGAAAAGGGGGTGTTTTAGTTTGCTTTACAATTTCAGGACTGAATCAGGAAAACATTTATACATGTGCTTAATGTCTGTCTTATTTAAGAAATTACTCGTCTGCATTTGAAGTGATAATCTCATTCATTAAAAATCCTGCTTAAAGCACTCAAGCTATTGCGGATGATCATAACAATCAGTGAGTTAACCTGGGCTAGTGGCCATCAACTTCAAAGTTTCTTCAACCCTGAGTTACCCACATTGTGCACTTAAATGTAACGCAGTGGTGTGACTGAATAAGTGGTCTGTTGAAAAGCGATCTTTGTAGAGCTGTGTTCTCCATTTGTGCTTCTAAGTGAAATTGGTATAGAATGTGCGATTTTGATCACAAACCCCTTTTTGTGCTTCATTTCAGTGATGGCATTGTAACTTAAATGGGTAGAGTGTCTTTAGCTTTTTGGCTTGCTTGGAATTTGGGAAATCTGCTTGAGATCAGAAAGGAAGCTATCTGAGAAGAGAGATTGGGTTGCTCTTACGTATTTTAGTTAAAGACTATTGTAGGAATAAACGAAAGGATACAAGTACATGATTATGTTCATGTTTTGTAATTCCTGAACTTCAGGTCTGAGAGTGCCTGACTACTATTTGATGATCAGTTTTGCTTCTGTGTGTGCTGACTGAAATAGTGATTATGTGAAGGCTTATGCACACCATCTCCTCTGTGTATCTTGTGCTGCTAATTTTTGTCTTTTAAGGCAGGATGCAGGAGTGCCCCAGAGTTGCCTGTCTGTGCATTTTCAGTGCAGTATTTGGAAAAACTTGCCTCCTTAATTTTCAGAAGGGTTAGTTTCTGTGAAGATAAATGCAAGTAAAGCAAAGCAGTTGGCTTTAAAAATACACCAAAAAAAATTCGTTCTATTCAGTGAGATAGCTGAAGAATGATAGAGTGGATTTCGGGATTAAATTTATGAGAGATCAAAGAGGTGTGTTTTGACTGTGTAGGGTGTGAATATCTTTTCAGAAATTTTCTTCTCTGAGGAAAGACTTCATTTTTGGTATTTTGATACTCTTGATGCTTCCCTGATAATTTGGAAGCATTTTCTTCTATTTTCTTAGTGACTGCACGTGTAGGGAGATAATAATGCTGTTAGTTTTCTTGCCCCCCTCACTCAGGACTTGACTGCACTCGTAGTGCCCTTACAGGAGGAGGGATGATACAGTGTCATAGAAAATATGCTATGTAGCAGATTTGTTTCCTGCAGGTATCTGTATCTCCCTTGAGGATCTATACTTGATAGCCTTTACATCTCGATTATCATTTCGTTGCACCGCTTTGTGTTCTTTATTCATAGAAATCACCTGGAAAACCTGCCTGAGTGGGTGTGTGACAGCAGGAAACTGGAAGTGTTGGATGTTGGCCACAATCAGATACGTGAGCTGCCTGCCCGGTAAGTCTTGCAGACCAGTTGCACAATGTGGAACAGGATAAGCAATTCAGAAATAATTGCTGATTCAGTGTTTAGCTTGTTCCAGTGACTGTCAGGGCTGTTTTATCTTTTGTTTGATTTTATTTTTACCTTGCGGGGTGTCGTCATGCCTCAAGCTTCCACCCAGCCTTTCTTCTTTTACTTTCATGCAGAGAAAGTAGTGCCTTTGAACTTCAAGTGGAAGTTTTGAAGCTGTTCATGTGGCTGTTCAGGCAGGAAAGCCCTTCATTTTTAATAATGAATATTAAATATTTACAGCTGTAACTTTGCAGAACAGTTTAGAGATCCAGAACTTGTAAATTAGTTTCGGTGATGCCTCGAGACTCCAATTCATAGCCATGTTTGAGTGAAAAAGGGCTAAAGCCATATCAAGCAAGTAAACTCCTGCAAGTAGAGCAATTGCGTTCACTACAAAGATGATCTCTTTTCTAGGAGTCTAAACATAAAATTGATAAATACAAATGATAGAAAAGAAGTGAACAGGAAGCAAAATAGGAGTTCAGTTTAAATAATGAATGGGTCTTACTAATTTTTTTTCTAGAGAGACCTGTTCCAGGTAAGTATAATGGTCAGGTGCAGCACTGAGAATTTTTAAATTCCTGCCTTCATTGGAAGAGAGCTGTCATTCTTGACTGTTCATACACTTCAAAAGAGAAGTTGTGAAAGAGGGAGAACATACTAGCTAGGCACAAGGAGTGAAAGTACATGGGGATATGCAGAGCCATTGAAGATGGTAGGCAGCTAGTATATCATGAGCTAATAAATGTTTTCCTTAAGGACTGTGCAGCACAGAAGAGCATCAGAAACTAAGAAGAGTAGTAATCTGTGGGTCAGATGGATGTGTAATGTGGTGTAAACTTGGCAATTTTAGTCAGAAATGGGGAGAAAATAGATTTCAGAAATGTGGGCAGAAGAGGGTATGAGGAGATTTACCGAGCAAACAGGCTAACATGCAGACTATTAATCCCTCTGTTTTTTCACACGAAGTGAAACCATGCCTACTCAGAAGGTGGGGGTGCAAAAGTTCATTTCTCTTTCATTTGCACTTCATAACAGCCAGGACTATCAAGGCACACCGGATATCTCTGGGAGATTAATGATTAGCTGAAATTAGGTACAGTCAACATCCCACTTGTCTCTCCTGCCATCTTATCATTAACCCCAGGAAACAGCTTATCTTTGAAAGCTCTTCTTTGTAGTGTGTGTCTAGATAGCTTAGCTCCTAATAAGTCAGTTCAGTTTTAAGTCCCTGTTCCATTCAGAAGACAGACTTTGAATATCTGTTAGACTTTAGGGAAATTTGGGTCTGGACTCAAATGCAAATGGCTCAACAGTAGGTCACACACCTAAGTACCAAGTAAATATAAGTGCTCAGTAAGTGTGTTCTTGTGCATTGTGGTGTGCTTTTTGGGTAGGATAGCACCCTGAAAACCTGTGAAGTGAGTGAGCAGGGCTCTCCTAGGAGGCTACTTGCAATTCTTAAACAAAAATGTTCAAGCCTTGAGAGACCAGCAGTTTCCTGGAAGGGTGAAGGTTGCACCTAATCTAAACAAACTACAGTTGATGCTATGTGTTTGCCTCTTGAAACAGAAAAATAATCCTTGAAGACAAAGAGTCGAAGCAGATGAGATAGAGGATTCTGCACTAATATTTGTCTCAATTAAAGAAAATGGGAACAATGTTCTCTGAACCATAATACAACCATTTCAGCTTTAAAAGTACTGAAAAATAACAGAAAGGGTACTTAGTCTTAGCTATGCAGGGCAAATGCATAAAATTGATGTTGCCAAAGATCCCCCAAAGAGAAAGGAAATAAGAGTTGCCATAATGACCTTGTTGCCACCAGTGAATAGATGTCTGTACTTTTGTTCCTTTTTGTCTGTTTTTTTAGAAAGGTCTATTTGTATTCAATATTGTGTACTCTTTGAAGAGTTGCTTACTGAAGGAATTATTTGAATGCTTACACCAAAACACGTTTTCTCAGAAGATGCTGATGATGAATGATGTGCTTTGTCCTTAGAACTTACTGATTCCACCAAAACTGTCAGTGGGAATTGGGCAAGTGGGAAGGCTGCCCATATGGAAGAGCAGTCCTGGCATCCTGGTTCCACGCCCAGTTTAAGAACAGGATGTCCCAGGCTCATAAGGAGCTTGTTTAGTTAAATGCTGATGTTCAGCCTCTTTTCAGGCAGCCCAGTTCCTTTGGTGCTTGTGTAACTTGAAAAATAAGAGAAAGCAAATTACAAAAAAAAAAAAAGTTACTCAAAACCCCATGAAATACTTAATCAGTTCTTCTGAAATATGGAAAAGTGAATTGAATTTTTCAATTCAATTGAAAAAAAAAAGTTGAATTTTTTGCCATGATTTGAACTTCCTTAAAATTTTAAAATAGCACTCCCCTCACCAATCAAAAAAAAAAATCCCAAAGTGATAATTTTTTTTTGTTTCTGCTTTCTCCTGCAATGTTTGGTGTTGACAGTACTGGCCAATCTTGATTAGGAAAGGAAATAGAATAGAAAGGCAAAACTGAGAGAGATTTTCAGGTAAAACCAGAGTGAAGCAAAAATGGTTAAATAACAAAAATGTAATAGATAGGCTTATCACTCTGGTAAGGTTTTTCACCCTGTGTTGAGCCTTCTGGAATGATACAGCTGGCTGTTGACTTGGATCCGTGGTCAGAATGTAGACAGTCCGGCCAGCTGAGATAACTGTTAACACTGGCATGCAGATACAGAGTGTGACTGTATCTGTCAAGGGGAAAATACTCTGCATACTTGATTGATTATTTTGGCACAATATTCCAATGACCTGATGTATTATAGAGAAGGGGCAGGGAAGTTCTTTATGTGTATTTGGGTCATTGTGACAGAGGGAATAAGATTTTTACTTCAGTGCTGAGTAATTTGAGAGTATTTGTTTGAAGCAGGTCAGCATGATGCATAAGCTCGCTGGATTAAGCAGTGCAGTAGCAGGCATGTAAGACGGTGGCAGATAAAGAATAATCTTTTTTTCTTCGTTTGCTGAAAGTGGTTTCTGTTCAAAATCAAGAGTTGCTCCATTTTTTGTGTCTTTAGGTGCAGATTTGAAACTCCTTATCACATTGTTTATACTGCAAATTTTAGCAGATCAGAACAGCTATTTGTACGTCCCTCTTCTCCCTGCCCTTTCTGCCCCAGACCCACAAGAAGTGAAGCAAGGGGGTTGGGTCTTGAGGTCATCTATTGCTAGTAAAAGCTCAAGAAAGCAAAGCCGATTAGATAAATTTCATTCGCCGTAGAACTGGAAAGGAGGTTTTATGTTACTCTGGTATTAACAGAAAAGAAGAATTGTGGGGGTGGGGAATTGCGTTGAATTATGAGTCAGCACATGATGAAAAGGTAAGGGGGGACAAAAAATGGGGGTGTACAAAAAATCGGGGGAAAAAATTGGGCTGTACAAAAAATAGATGGAAAAAAATGGGGGTGTACAAAAAATCGGGGGAAAAAATGGAAGTACTCGAAAAATCGGGAGAAAAAAATGGGGGTGTACAAAAAATGGGGTGAAAAAATTAAGGGGGGAAAAAAAGGGGGGAAAAATGGGGGAGTACAAAAAATGGTTTAAAAAAATTGGGGTGTACAAAAAAGGGTTGTAAAAAAATAAGGGTGTACAAAAAATGGGGGGGAAAAAACGTGAGTGTAAAAAAATGGGGGGAAAATGGGGGTGTAAAAAAAAATGGGTGGAAAAAATGGGGGTGTACAACAAATGGGGAGAAAAAAATGGGGGTGTACAAAAAATGGTGAGAAAAAAATGGGAGTGTACAAAAAATGGTTGGAAAAAATGGGGGTGTACAAAAAATGGCGGGAAATAAAAAAGGTGTAGAAAAAACCGGGGGTGTACAAAAAATGGGGGGAAAAATGGGATGTACAAAAAATTAGAGAAAAAATGGGGGTGTACAAAAAATGGGTAAAAAATGGGAGTGTACAAAAAATCGGGAGAAAAACTGGGGGTGTACAAAAAATGGGGAGAAAAATCGGGGTGTACAAAAAATCGAGGGGTACAAATTAAGGTGTTCAAACACTCAGGAGAAAAAAATGGGGGTGCACAAAAAATGGGGAGAAAAAAATGAGGGTGTACAAAAATTGTAGAGAAAATAATGGAGGTGTACAAAAAATGGTTGGAAAGAAAAGAGGCTGTACAAAAAATGGAAAGAAAAAAAGAGGGTGTACAAAAAAATCGGGGGGGGAAAAATAGGGGTGTACAAAAAAATAGGGTGAAAAAAATGGGTGTGTACAAAAAAAGGGGAGAAAAAAATGGGGGTGTTCAAAAAATGGGGAGAAAAAAATTGGGGTGTACAAAAAATAGTTGGAAATAGATGGGGGTGTACAAAAAAATGGGAAAAAAAAATGGAGGTGTACAAAAATGGTTGGAAAAAAATGGGGGTGTACAAAAAATGGGGAGAGAAAAATAGGGGTGTACAAAAAATCAGGAAAAAAAATAGTGGTGTACAAAAAATCGGGAGAAAAAAATGGGAGTGTACAAAAAATGGTTGAAACAAATTAGGAGTGTACAAAAAATGGTTGGAAAAAAATGGGGGTGTACAAAAAATAGTTGGAAAAAAATGGGAGTGTACAAAAAATGGGGTGAAAAAAATGGGGTGTACAAAAAATGGTTGGAAAAAAAATTGGAGTGTACAAAAAATGGTAGGAAAAAAAGGGGGGTGTACAAAAATTGGGGAGAGAAAAATAGGGCTGTACGAAAAATGGGGTGAAAAAATCAGGGGTGGACAAAAAATAGCTGGAAAAAAATGGGGGTGTACAAAAAATGGGGAGAAAAAAATGCGGGTGTACAAAAAATGGTTGGAAAAAAATGGGGGTGTACAAAAAATCAGGAGAAAAAAATGGGGTGTACAAAAAATCGGGGGGAAAAAATGGGAGTGTACAAAAAATAGTTAGAAAAAAATTGGGGGGGACAAAAAATGGGGTGAAAAATTTAGGGGTGTACAGAAAATAGTTGGAAAAAAATGGGGGTGTACAAAAAATGGGGAGAGAAAAATGGGGGTGTACAAAAAATGGGGAGAGAAAAATGGGAGTGTACAAAAAATGGTTAGAAAAAAATGGGGGTGTACAAAAAATGGGGTGAAAAAATTAGGGGTGTACAAAAAATAGTTGGAAAAAATGGGGGTGTACAAAAAATGGGGAGAGAAAAATGGGGGTGTACAAAAAATAGGGAGAAAAAAATGGGGGTGTACAAAAAATGGTTGGAAAAAAAGGGGGGTGTACAAAAAATGGGGAGAGAAAAATAGTGGTGTACAAAAAATCGGGAGATAAAAATGGGGGTGTACAAAAAATGGTTGAAAAAAATTAGGGGTGTACAAAAAGTAGTTGGAAAAAAATGGAGGTGTACAAAAAATGGTTGGAAAAAAATGGGAGTGTAAAAAAAATGGTTCGAAAAAAGGGGGGGTGTAGAAAAAATGGGGTGAAAAAATTAGAGGTGTACAAAAAATAGTTGGAAAAAAATGGGGGTGTACAAAAAATGGGGAGAGAAAAATGGGAGTGTACAAAAAATGGTTGGAAAAAAATGGGGGTGTAGAAAAAATGGGGTGAAAAAATTAGGGGTGTACAAAAAATAGTTGGAAAAAAATGGGGGTGTAAAAAAATGGGGAGAGAAAAATGGGGGTGTACAAAAAATGGGGAGAGAAATATGGGGGTGTACAAAAAATGGGGAGAGAAAAATGGGTGTGTACAAAAAATGGGGAGAAAAAAATGGGGGTGTACAAAAAATAGGGAGAAAAAAATGGGGGTGTACAAAAAATAGGGAGAAAAAAATGGGGGTGTACAAAAAATCGGGTGGAAAAAATGGGGGTGTACAAAAAATCAGGAGAAAAAAATGGGGGTATACTAAAAATGGGGGGAAAAAATGGGGGTGTACAAAAAAATGGGGAGAGAAAAATAGTGGTGTACAAAAAATCGGGAGATAAAAATGGGGGTGTACAAAAAATGGTTGTAAAAAATTAGGGGTGTACAAAAAAGAGTTGGAAAAAAATGGAGGTGTACAAAAAATAGTTGGAAAAAAATGGGGGTGTACAAAAAATGGGGTGAAAAAAATGGGGTGTACAAAAAATGGTTGGAAAAAAAGGGGGGTGTACAAAAAATGGGGAGAGAAAAATAGGGTTTTACGAAAAATGGGGTGAAAAAATCAGGGGTGGACAAAAAATAGCTGGAAAAAATGGGGTGTACAAAAAATGGGGAGAGAAAAATGGTGGTGTACAAAAAATGGGGAGAAAAAAATGGGGGTGTACAAAAAATGGTTGGAAAAAAATGGGGGTGTACAAAAAATAGGGAGAAAAAAATGGGGGTGTACAAAAAAATCGGGGGGAAAAAATGGGTGTGTACAAAAAATGATGAGAAAAAAATGGGGATGTACAAAAAATGGGGTGAAAAAAATGGGGGTGTACAAAAAATGGTTGGAAAAAAATGGGGGTGTACAAAAAATGGGGCGAGAAAAATGGGGTGTACAAAAAATGGGGTGAAAAAATTAGGAGTGTACAAAAAATAGTTGGAAGTAAATGGGAGTGTACAAAAAATGGTTGGAAAAAAATGGGGGAGTACCAAAAATGGTTGGAAAAATGGGAGTGTACAAAAAATGGTTGGAAAGAAATAGCGGTGTACAAAAAATCGGGGGGAAAAATAGGGGTGTACAAAAAATCGGGGGGAAAAAATGCGGGTGTACAAAAAATAGTTGGAAAAAAATGGGGGTGTACAGAAAATCAGGAGAAAAAAATGGGGGTGTACAAAAAATCGGGAGAAAAAAAAATAAGGGTGTACATGAAATAGTTGGAAAAAAATGAGAGTGTACAAAAATGGGGTGAAAAAATTAGGGGTGTACAAAAAATAGATGGAAAAAAAATGGAGGTGTACAAAAAATGGGGGAAAAATAGGGGTGTACAAAAAATAGTTGGAAATAAATGGGGGTGTACAAAAATCAGGAGTAAAAAATGGGGGTGTACAAAAAATCGGGGGAAAAAATAATGGTGTACAAAAAATAGTTGGAAAAAAATGGGAGTGTACAAAAAATAGTTGGAAAAAAATGGGAGTGTACAAAAAATAGTTGGAAAAAAATGGGAGTGTAAAAAAAAAATTGTTGGAAAAAAATGGGAGTGTACAAAAAATAGTTGGAAAAAAATGGGAGTGTACAAAAAATGGGGAGAAAAAAATGGGGGTGTACAAAAAATAGTTGGAAAAAAATGGGAGTGTACAAAAAATAGGGAGAAAAAAATGGGGGTGTACAAAAAATCAGGAGAAAAAAATGGGGGTGTACAAAAAATGGGGGGAAAAAAATAAGGGTGTACAAAAAATAGTTGGAAAAAAATGGGAGTGTACAAAAAATAGTTGGAAATAAATGGGGGTGTACAAAAAATGGGGAGAGAAAAATGGGGGTGTACAAAAAATCAGGTGAAAAAAATAGGGGTGTACAAAAAATCGGGGGGAAAAAATGGGGGTGTACAAAAAATCGGGGGAAAAAATGGGGGTGTACAAAAAATCGGGGGGAAAAAATGGGCTGTACAAAAAATGGGATGAAAAAAATGGGGTGTACAAAAAATGGGGTGAAAAAAATGGGGTGTACAAAAAAATGGTTGGAAAAAAAGGGGGGTGTACAAAAAATGGGGAGAGAAAAATAGGGTTGTACGAAAAATGGGGTGAAAAAATCAGGGTGGACAAAAAATAGCTGGAAAAAATGGGGTGTACAAAAAATGGGGAGAGAAAAATGGTGGTGTACAAAAAATGGGGAGAAAAAAATGGGGGTGTACAAAAAATGGGGAGAAAAAATGGGGGTGTACAAAAAATGGCTGGAAAAAATGGGGGTGTACAAAAAATAGGGAGAAAAAAATGGGGGTGTACAAAAAAATCGGGGGGAAAAAATGGGGGTGTACAAAAAAATCGGGGGGAAAAAATGGGTGTGTACAAAAAATGATGAGAAAAAAATGGGGGTGTACAAAAAATGGGGTGAAAAAAATGGGGGTGTACAAAAAATGGTTGGAAAAAAATGGGGTGTACAAAAAATGGGGCGAGAAAAATGGGGGTGTACAAAAAATGGGGTGAAAAAATTAGGAGTGTACAAAAAATAGTTGGAAGTAAATGGGAGTGTACAAAAAATGGTTGGAAAAAAATGGGGGAGTACCAAAAATGGTTGGAAAAATGGGAGTGTACAAAAAATGGTTGGAAAGAAATAGAGGTGTACAAAAAATCGGGGGAAAAATAGGGGTGTACAAAAAATCGGGGGGAAAAAATGCGGGTGTACAAAAAATAGTTGAAAAAAAATGGGGGTGTACAGAAAATCAGGAGAAAAAAATGGGGGTGTACAAAAAATCGTGAGAAAAAAAAATAAGGGTGTACATGAAATAGTTGGAAAAAAATAAGAGTGTACAAAAAATGGGGTGAAAAAATTAGGGGTGTACAAAAAATAGATGGAAAAAAAATGGAGGTGTACAAAAAATGGGGGGAAAAATAGGGGTGTACAAAAAATAGTTGGAAATAAATGGGGGTGTACAAAAAATCAGGAGTAAAAAATGGGGGTGTACAAAAAATCGGGGGGAAAAAATAAGGGTGTACAAAAAATAGTTGGAAAAAAATGGGAGTGTACAAAAAATAGTTGGAAAAAAATGGGAGTGTACAAAAAATGGGGTGAAAAAATTAGGGGTGTACAAAAAATAGTTGGAAAAAAATGGGAGTGTACAAAAAATAGTTGGAAAAAAATGGGAGTGTACAAAAAATAGTTGGAAAAAAATGGGAGTGTACAAAAAATAGTTGGAAAAAAATGGGGTGTACAAAAAATGGGGAGAAAAAAATGGGGGTGTACAAAAAATAGTTGGAAAAAAATGGGGGTGTACAAAAAATAGGGAGAAAAAAATAGGGGGGTACAAAAAATCAGGAGAAAAAAAAGGGGGTGTACAAAAAATGGGGGGAAAAAAATAAGGGTGTACAAAAAATAGTTGGAAAAAAATGGGAGTGTACAAAAAATAGTTGGAAATAAATGGGGGTGTACAAAAAATGGGGAGAGAAAAATGGGGGTGTACAAAAAATCAGGTGAAAAAAATAGGGTGTACAAAAAATCGGGGGGAAAAAATGGGGCTGTACAAAAAATCGGGGGGAAAAAATGGGGCTGTACAAAAAATGGGATGAAAAAAATGGGGGTGTACAAAAAATCCGGGGAAAAAAATAAGGGTGTACAAAAAATGGTTGGAAAAAAAGGGGGGTGTACAAAAAATGGTTGGAAAAAAATGGGGGTGTACAAAAAATCAGGAGAAAAAAATGGGGGTGTACAAAAAATCGGGGGAAAAAAATAAGGGTGTAGAAAAAATAGTTGGAAAAAAATGGGAGTGTACAAAAAATGGGGAGAGAAAAATGGGGGTGTACAAAAAATCAGGTGAAAAAAATAGGGGTGTACAAAAAATCGGGGGGAAAAAATAAGGGTGTACAAAAAATAGTTGGAAATAAATGGGAGTGTACAAAAAATAGTTGGAAAAAAATGGAAGTGTACAAAAAATGGGGTGAAAAAATTAGGGGTGTACAAAAAATAGTTGGGAAAAAATGGGGGTGTACAAAAAATGGGGAGAGAAAATTGGGGATGTACAAAAAATGGTTGGAAAAAAATGGGGGTGTACAAAAAATAGTTGGGAAAAAATGGGAGTGTACAAAAAATGGTTGGAAAAAAATGGGGGTGTACAAAAAATGGGAGAAAAAAATGGGGATGTACAAAAAATAGTTGGAAAAAAATGGGAGTGTACAAAAAATAGCTGGAAAAAAATGGGAGTGTACAAAAAATGGGGAGAGAAAAATGGGGGTGTACAAAAAATAGTTGGAAAAAAATGGGGGTGTACGAAAAATAGTTGGAAAAAAATGGGGGTGTACAAAAAATAGGGCGAAAAAAATGGGGGTGTACAAAAAATGGGGGGAAATAAATAGGGGTGTACAAAAAATCAGGTGAAAAAAATAGGGGTGTACAAAAAATCGGGGGGGGAAAATAAGGGTGTACAAAAAATAGTTGGAAAAAAATGGGAGTGTACAAAAAATAGTTGGAAAAAAATGGGGGTGTACAAAAAATGGGGAGAAAAAAATGGGGGTGTACAAAAAATAGTTGGAAAAAAATGGGGCTGTACAAAAAATAGGGAGAAAAAAATGGGGGTATACAAAAAATCAGGAGAAAAAAATGGGGGTGTACAAAAAATAGTTGGAAAAAAATGGGGGTGTACAAAAAATAGGGAGAAAAAAATGGGGGTGTACAAAAAATCAGGTGAAAAAAATAGGGGTGTACAAAAATCGGGGGGAAAAATAAGGGTGTACAAAAAATAGTTGGAAAAAAATGGGAGTGTACAAAAAATCGGGTGAAAAAATTAGGGGTGTACAAAAAATTGTTGGAAAAAAATGGGGGTGTACAAAAAATGGGGGGAAAAAAATGGGGGTGTACAAAAAATAGGGAGAAAAAAATGGGGGTGTACAAAAAATCAGGATAAAAAAATGGGGGTGTACAAAAAATGGGGGAAAAAAATAAGGGTGTACAAAAAATAGTTGGAAAAAAATGGGAGTGTACAAAAAACAGTTGGAAATAAATGGGGGTGTACAAAAATGGGGAGAGAAAAATGGGGGTGTACAAAAAATCAGGTGAAAAAAATAGGGGTGTACAAAAAATCGGGGGTAAAAAATGGGGGTGTACAAAAAATAGTTGGAAAAAAATGGGGGTGTACAAAAAATGGGGTGAAAAAAAATGGGGGTGTACAAAAAATGGGGGGGGAAAAATGGGGGTGTACAAAAAATCCGGGAAAAAAATAAGGGTGTACAAAAAATAGTTGGAAAAAAATGGGGGTGTACAAAAAATAGTTGGAAAAAAATGGGGGTGTACAAAAAATGGTTGGAAAAAAATGGGGGTGTACAAAAAATGGGGAGAGAAAAATGGGGGTGTACAAAAAATGGTTGGAAAAAATAGGGGTGTACAAAAAATAGTTGAGAAAAAATGGGGGTGTACAAAAAATGGGATGAAGAAAATGGGGGTGTACAAAAAATGGGGAGAAAAAAATGGGGGTGTACAAAAAATAGTTGGAAAAAAATGGGGGTGTACAAAAAATAGGGCAAAAAAATAGGGGTGTAAAAAAATAGTTGGAAATAAATGGGGGTGTACAAAAATCAGGAGTAAAAAATGGGGGTGTACAAAAAATCGGGGGAAAAAATAATGGTGTACAAAAAATAGTTGGAAAAAAATGGGAGTGTACAAAAAATAGTTGGAAAAAAATGGGAGTGTACAAAAAATAGTTGGAAAAAAATGGGAGTGTAAAAAAAAAATTGTTGGAAAAAAATGGGAGTGTACAAAAAATAGTTGGAAAAAAATGGGAGTGTACAAAAAATGGGGAGAAAAAAATGGGGGTGTACAAAAAATAGTTGGAAAAAAATGGGGGTGTACAAAAAATAGGGAGAAAAAAATGGGGGTGTACAAAAAATCAGGAGAAAAAAATGGGGGTGTACAAAAAATGGGGGAAAAAAATAAGGGTGTACAAAAAATAGTTGGAAAAAAATGGGAGTGTACAAAAAATAGTTGGAAATAAATGGGGGTGTACAAAAAATGGGGAGAGAAAAATGGGGGTGTACAAAAAATCAGGTGAAAAAAATAGGGGTGTACAAAAAATCGGGGGAAAAAATGGGGGTGTACAAAAAATCGGGGGGAAAAAATGGGGCTTTACAAAAAATGGGATGAAAAAAATGGGGGTGTACAAGAAATGGGGTGAAAAAAATGGGGTGTACAAAAAAATGGTTGGAAAAAAAGGGGGGTGTACAAAAAATGGGGAGAGAAAAATAGGGTTGTACGAAAAATGGGGTGAAAAAATCAGGGGTGGACAAAAAATAGCTGGAAAAAATGGGGTGTACAAAAAATGGGGAGAGAAAAATGGTGGTGTACAAAAAATGGGAGAAAAAATGGGGGTGTACAAAAAATGGGGAGAAAAAATGGGGGTGTACAAAAAATGGTTGGAAAAAATGGGGGTGTACAAAAAATAGGGAGAAAAAAATGGGGGTGTACAAAAAAATCGGGGGGAAAAAATGGGTGTGTACAAAAAATGATGAGAAAAAAATGGGGGTGTACAAAAAATGGGGTGAAAAAAATGGGGGTGTACAAAAAATGGGGTGAAAAAAATGGGGGTGTACAAAAAATGGTTGGAAAAAAATGGGGGTGTACAAAAAATGGGGCGAGAAAAATGGGGGTGTACAAAAAATGGGGTGAAAAAATTAGGAGTGTACAAAAAATAGTTGGAAGTAAATGGGAGTGTACAAAAAATGGTTGGAAAAAAATGGGGGAGTACCAAAAATGTTTGGAAAAATGGGAGTGTACAAAAAATGGTTGGAAAGAAATAGAGGTGTACAAAAAATCGGGGGGAAAAATAGGGGTGTACAAAAAATCGGGGGGAAAAAATGCGGGTGTACAAAAAATAGTTGAAAAAAAATGGGGGTGTACAGAAAATCAGGAGAAAAAAATGGGGGTGTACAAAAAATCGGGAGAAAAAAAAATAAGGGTGTACATGAAATAGTTGGAAAAAAATAAGAGTGTACAAAAAATGGGGTGAAAAAATTAGGGGTGTACAAAAAATAGATGGAAAAAAAATGGAGGTGTACAAAAAATGGGGGGAAAAATAGGGGTGTACAAAAAATAGTTGGAAATAAATGGGGGTGTACAAAAAATCAGGAGTAAAAAATGGGGTGTACAATAAATCGGGGGGAAAAAATAAGGGTGTACAAAAAATAGTTGGAAAAAAATGGGAGTGTACAAAAAATAGTTGGAAAAAATGGGAGTGTACAAAAAATGGGGTGAAAAAATTAGGGGTGTACAAAAAATAGTTGGAAAAAAATGGGAGTGTACAAAAAATAGTTGGAAAAAAATGGGAGTGTACAAAAAATAGTTGGAAAAAAATGGGAGTGTACAAAAAATAGTTGGAAAAAAATGGAGTGTACAAAAAATGGGGAGAAAAAAATGGGGGTGTACAAAAAATAGTTGGAAAAAAATGGGGGTGTACAAAAAATAGTTGGAAAAAAATGGGGGTGTACAAAAAATAGGGAGAAAAAAATGGGGGTGTACAAAAAATGGGGGGAAAAAAATAAGGGTGTACAAAAAATAGTTGGAAAAAAATGGGAGTGTACAAAAAATAGTTGGAAATAAATGGGGGTGTACAAAAAATGGGGAGAGAAAAATGGGGGTGTACAAAAAATCAGGTGAAAAAAATAGGGTGTACAAAAAATCGGGGGAAAAAATGGGGCTGTACAAAAAATCGGGGGAAAAAATGGGGCTGTACAAAAAATGGGATGAAAAAAATGGGGGTGTACAAAAAATGGTTGGAAAAAAAGGGGGGTGTACAAAAAATGGTTGGAAAAAAATGGGGGTGTACAAAAAATCAGGAGAAAAAAATGGGGGTGTACAAAAAATCGGGAGAGAAAATTGGGGATGTACAAAAAATGGTTGGAAAAAAATGGGGGTGTACAAAAAATAGTTGGGAAAAAATGGGGGTGTACAAAAAATGGTTGGAAAAAAATGGGGGTGTACAAAAAATGGGGAGAAAAAAATGGGGATGTACAAAAAATAGTTGGAAAAAATGGGAGTGTACAAAAAATAGTTGGAAAAAAATGGGAGTGTACAAAAAATGGGGAGAGAAAAATGGGGGTGTACAAAAAATAGTTGGAAAAAAATGGGGGTGTACGAAAAATAGTTGGAAAAAAATGGGGGTGTACAAAAAATAGGGCGAAAAAAATAGGGGTGTACAAAAAATGGGGGGAAATAAATGGGGGTGTACAAAAAATCAGGTGAAAAAAATAGGGGTGTACAAAAAATCGGGGGGGAAAAATAAGGGTGTACAAAAAATAGTTGGAAAAAAATGGGAGTGTACAAAAAATAGTTGGAAAAAAATGGGGGTGTACAAAAAATGGGGAGAAAAAAATGGGGGTGTACAAAAAATAGTTGGAAAAAAATGGGGCTGTACAAAAAATAGGGAGAAAAAAATGGGGGTATACAAAAAATCAGGAGAAAAAAATGGGGGTGTACAAAAAATAGTTGGAAAAAAATGGGGGTGTACAAAAAATAGGGAGAAAAAAATGGGGGTAAAAAATGGGGGTGTACAAAAAATCAGGTGAAAAAAATAGGGGTGTACAAAAAATCGGGGGGAAAAATAAGGGTGTACAAAAAATAGTTGGAAAAAAATGGGAGTGTACAAAAAATCGGGTGAAAAAATTAGGGGTGTACAAAAAATTGTTGGAAAAAAATGGGGGTGTACAAAAAATGGGGGGAAAAAAATGGGGGTGTACAAAAAATAGGGAGAAAAAAATGGGGGTGTACAAAAAATCAGGATAAAAAAATGGGGGTGTACAAAAAATGGGGGAAAAAAATAAGGGTGTACAAAAAATAGTTGGAAAAAAATGGGAGTGTACAAAAAACAGTTGGAAATAAATGGGGGTGTACAAAAAATGGGGAGAGAAAAATGGGGGTGTACAAAAAATCAGGTGAAAAAATAGGGGTGTACAAAAAATCGGGGGTAAAAAATGGGGGTGTACAAAAAATAGTTGGAAAAAAATGGGGGTGTACAAAAAATGGGGTGAAAAAAAATGGGGGTGTACAAAAAATGGGGGGGGAAAAATGGGGGTGTACAAAAAATCCGGGGAAAAAAATAAGGGTGTACAAAAAATAGTTGGAAAAAAATGGGGGTGTACAAAAAATAGTTGGAAAAAAATGGGGGTGTACAAAAAATGGTTGGAAAAAAATGGGGGTGTACAAAAAATGGGGAGAGAAAAATGGGGGTGTACAAAAAATGGTTGGAAAAAAATAGGGGTGTACAAAAAATAGTTGAGAAAAAATGGGGGTGTACAAAAAATGGGATGAAGAAAATGGGGGTGTACAAAAAATGGGATGAAGAAAATGGTGGTGTACAAAAAATAGTTGGAAAAAAATGGGGGTGTACAAAAAATAGGGCGAAAAAAATAGGGGTGTAAAAAAATAGTTGGAAATAAATGGGGGTGTACAAAAAATGGGGAGAGAAAAATGGGGGTGTACAAAAAATCAGGAGAAAAAAATAGGGGTGTACAAAAAATCGGGGGGAAAAAAATGGGGGTGTACAAAAAATGAAGAGAAAAAAATGGGTGTGTACAAAAAATCGGGGGAAAAAAATGGGAGTGTACAAAAAATAGTTGGAAAAAAATGGGAGTGTACAAAAAATGGGGAGAAAAAAATGGCGGTGTACAAAAAATAGTTGGAAAAAAATGGGGTGTACAAAAAATAGGGAGAAAAAAATGGGGGTGTACAAAAAATCAGGAGAAAAAAATGGGGGTGTACAAAAAATGGGGGGAAAAAAATAAGGGTGTACAAAAAATAGTTGGAAAAAAATGGGAGTGTACAAAAAATAGTTGGAAATAAATGGGGGTGTACAAAAAATGGGGAGAGAAAAATGGGGGTGTACAAAAAATGGGGAGAAAAAAATAGGGGTGTACAAAAAATCGGAGGGAAAAAATAAGGGTGTACAAAAAATAGTTGGAAAAAAATGGGAGTGTACAAAAAATAGTTGGAAAAAAATGGAAGTGTACAAAAAATGGGGTGAAAAAATTAGGGGTGTATAAAAAATAGTTGGGAAAAAATGGGGGTGTACAAAAAATGGGGAGAGAAAATTGGGGGTGTACAAAAAATGGTTGGAAAAAAATGGGGGTGTACAAAAAATGGGGAGAAAAAATGGGGGTGTACAAAAAATAGTTGGAAAAAAATGGGGGTGTACAAAAAATGGGGTGAAAAAAAATGGGGGTGTACAAAAAATGGGGGGGGGAAAATGGGGGTGTACAAAAAATCCGGGGAAAAAAATAAGGGTGTACAAAAAATAGTTGGAAAAAAATGGGGGTGTACAAAAAATAGTTGGAAAAAAATGGGGGTGTACAAAAAATGGTTGGAAAAAAATGGGGGTGTACAAAAAATGGGGAGAGAAAAATGGGGGTGTACAAAAAATGGTTGGAAAAAAATAGGGGTGTACAAAAAATAGTTGAGAAAAAATGGGGGTGTACAAAAAATGGGATGAAGAAAATGGGGGTGTACAAAAAATGGGATGAAGAAAATGGGGGTGTACAAAAAATAGTTGGAAAAAAATGGGGGTGTACAAAAAATAGGGCGAAAAAAATAGGGGTGTAAAAAAAATAGTTGGAAATAAATGGGGGTGTACAAAAAATGGGGAGAGAAAAATGGGGGTGTACAAAAAATCAGGAGAAAAAAATAGGGGTGTACAAAAAATCGGGGGGAAAAAAATGGGGGTGTACAAAAAATGAAGAGAAAAAAATGTGTGTGTACAAAAAATCGGGGGAAAAAAATGGGAGTGTACAAAAAATAGTTGGAAAAAAATGGGAGTGTACAAAAAATGGGGAGAAAAAAATGGCGGTGTACAAAAAATAGTTGGAAAAAAATGGGGGTGTACAAAAAATAGGGAGAAAAAAATGGGGGTGTACAAAAAATCAGGAGAAAAAAATGGGGGTGTACAAAAAATGGGGGGAAAAAAATAAGGGTGTACAAAAAATAGTTGGAAAAAAATGGGAGTGTACAAAAAATAGTTGGAAATAAATGGGGGTGTACAAAAAATGGGGAGAGAAAAATGGGGGTGTACAAAAAATGGGGAGAAAAAAATAGGGGTGTACAAAAAATCGGAGGGAAAAAATAAGGGTGTACAAAAAATAGTTGGAAAAAAATGGGAGTGTACAAAAAATAGTTGGAAAAAAATGGAAGTGTACAAAAAATGGGGTGAAAAAATTAGGGGTGTATAAAAAATAGTTGGGAAAAAATGGGGGTGTACAAAAAATGGGGAGAGAAAATTGGGGGTGTACAAAAAATGGTTGGAAAAAAATGGGGGTGTACAAAAAATGGGGAGAAAAAATGGGGGGTGTACAAAAAATGGTTGGAAAAAAATGGGGGTGTACAAAAAATGGGGAGAAAAAAATGGGGATGTACAAAAAATAGTTGGAAAAAAATGGGGGTGTACAAAAAATAGTTGGAAAAAAATGGGGGTGTACAAAAAATAGGGCGAAAAAAATAGGGGTGTACAAAAAATGGGGGGAAATAAATGGGAGTGTACAAAAAATCAGGAGAAAAAAATGGGGGTGTACAAAAAATAGTTGGAAAAAAATGGGAGTGTACAAAAAATGGGGAGAGAAAAATGGGAGTGTACAAAAAATGGGGAGAAAAAAATGGGGGTGTACAAAAAATCGGGAGAAAAAAAAATAAGGGTGTACATGAAATAGTTGGAAAAAAATGAGAGTGTACAAAAAATGGGGTGAAAAAATTAGGGGTGTACAAAAAATAGATGGAAAAAAAATGGAGGTGTACAAAAAATGGGGGGGAAAATAGGGGTGTACAAAAAATAGTTGGAAATAAATGGGGGTGTACAAAAATCAGGAGTAAAAAATGGGGGTGTACAAAAAATCGGGGGGAAAAAATAATGGTGTACAAAAAATAGTTGGAAAAAAATGGGAGTGTACAAAAAATAGTTGGAAAAAAATGGGAGTGTACAAAAAATAGTTGGAAAAAAATGGGAGTGTACAAAAAATAGTTGGAAAAAAATGGGAGTGTACAAAAAATGGGGAGAAAAAAATGGGAGTGTACAAAAAATAGTTGGAAAAAAATGGGGGTGTACAAAAAATAGGGAGAAAAAAATGGGGGTGTACAAAAAATCAGGAGAAAAAAATGGGGGTGTACAAAAAATGGGGGGAAAAAAATAAGGGTGTACAAAAAATAGTTGGAAAAAAATGGGAGTGTACAAAAAATAGTTGGAAATAAATGGGGGTGTACAAAAAATGGGGAGAGAAAAATGGGGGTGTACAAAAAATCAGGTGAAAAAAATAGGGGTGTACAAAAAATCGGGGGGAAAAAATGGGGGTGTACAAAAAATCGGGGGGAAAAACTGGGGCTGTACAAAAATGGGATGAAAAAAATGGGGGTGTACAAAAAATGGGGTTAAAAAAATGGGGGTGTGCAAAAAATGGGGAGAAAAAAATGGGGGTGTACAAAAATGGTTGGAAAAAAATGGGGGTGTACAAAAAATAGGGAGAAAAAAATGGGGGTGTACAAAAAAATCGGGGGGAAAAAATGGGTGTGTACAAAAAATGATGAGAAAAAAATGGGGATGTACAAAAAATGGGGTGAAAAAAATGGGGGTGTACAAAAAATGGTTGGAAAAAAATGGGGGTGTACAAAAAATGGGGCGAGAAAATGGGGGTGTACAAAAAATGGGGTGAAAAAATTAGGAGTGTACAAAAAATAGTTGGAAGTAAATGGGAGTGTACAAAAATGGTTGGAAAAAAATGGGGGAGTACCAAAAATGGTTGGAAAAATGGGAGTGTACAAAAAATGGTTGGAAAGAAATAGAGGTGTACAAAAAATCGGGGGGAAAAAATGCGGGTGTACAAAAAATAGTTGAAAAAAAATGGGGGTGTACAGAAAACCAGGAGAAAAAAATGGGGGTGTACAAAAAATCGGGAGAAAAAAAAATAAGGGTGTACATGAAATAGTTGGAAAAAAATGAGAGTGTACAAAAAATGGGGTGAAAAAATTAGGGGTGTACAAAAAATAGATGGAAAAAAAATGGAGGTGTACAAAAAATGGGGGGAAAAATAGGGGTGTACAAAAAATAGTTGGAAATAAATGGGGGTGTACAAAAAATCAGGAGTAAAAAATGGGGGTGTACAAAAAATCGGGGGGAAAAAATAAGGGTGTACAAAAAATAGTTGGAAAAAAATGGGAGTGTACAAAAAATAGTTGGAAAAAAATGGGAGTGTACAAAAAATGGGGTGAAAAAATTAGGGGTGTACAAAAAATAGTTGGAAAAAAATGGGAGTGTACAAAAAATAGTTGGAAAAAAATGGGAGTGTACAAAAAATAGTTGGAAAAAAATGGGAGTGTACAAAAAATAGTTGGAAAAAAATGGGAGTGTACAAAAAATGGGGAGAAAAAAATGGGGGTGTACAAAAAATAGTTGGAAAAAAATGGGGGTGTAGAAAAAATAGGGAGAAAAAAATGGGGGTGTACAAAAAATCAGGAGAAAAAAATGGGGGTGTACAAAAAATGGGGGGAAAAAAATAAGGGTGTACAAAAAATAGTTGGAAAAAAATGGGAGTGTACAAAAAATAGTTGGAAATAAATGGGGGTGTACAAAAAATGGGGAGAGAAAAATGGGGGTGTACAAAAAATCAGGTGAAAAAAATAGGGGTGTACAAAAAATCGGGGGGAAAAATAAGGGTGTACAAAAATTCGGGGGGAAAAAATGGGGCTGTAAAAAAAATGGGATGAAAAAAATGGGGGTGTACAAAAAATCCGGGGAAAAAAATAAGGGTGTACAAAAAATGGTTGGAAAAAAAGGGGGTGTGTACAAAAAATGGTTGGTAAAAAATGGGGGTGTACAAAAAATCAGGAGAAAAAAATGGGGGTGTACAAAAAATCGGGGGAAAAAAATAAGGGTGTAGAAAAAATAGTTGGAAAAAATGGGAGTGTACAAAAAATGGGGAGAGAAAAATGGGGGTGTACAAAAAATCAGGTGAAAAAAATAGGGGTGTACAAAAAATCGGGGGGAAAAAATAAGGGTGTACAAAAAATAGTTGGAAAAAAATGGGAGTGTACAAAAAATAGTTGGAAAAAAATGGAAGTGTACAAAAAATGGGGTGAAAAAATTAGGGGTGTACAAAAAATCAGGTGAAAAAAATAGGGGTGTACAAAAAATGGGGAGAGAAAATTGGGGATGTACAAAAAATGGTTGGAAAAAAATGGGGG